>OU342647.1:21223125-22446250 GCA_910589605.1 Chrysoteuchia culmella
GATCATGCTTGCTTGGGTACACCAAAAAAATTATTCAACGTATTCAAAACGTTGTTGTGCTCGTTTTTGTTTTGTATATGTAACACATGTAACTCCATTCCTAAATCGTAGTAATCTTTTAAACAAGGTGTCTCGTTGATCACTACTTACACTTTGCATGTTTATTGTTTGGTATTGTAAAAACACAAACACCTTATTACCTTTTTAGCGACGCCTATCTAGGTATATTCACTCGGTTAGTGTTTCCTAGACACAGCATGGCTGCATTTCGTGATAATTTCAGATAAAATGCCAAAACAATCAGATCTTTCAGGACTAACTTTCAAGATTATCTTTTTAAATCACAGAATGATTACACTTGATTTGCTGCTGTGTGTTTTTGCATGTTATGGATATACTGTCTAAGTATTCTGTTACAGTTACTTTTTAGTACTTATATGTGTATTTATTTTATTTTATTTTATTTGGCGAACACGGAAGATCAGTGTTAGGGCAACACGCTTAGGTGCCTTAACATAATGCTGAGTGTTAACCTTTTTTGTGTAGCACCTATCTACTTAATTATAGGTAAAATAAAATGTAAATTGTATTTGGTTCACAAAATAAATTATTTTTCTTTCTTTCTACTTAAATAAATCCATTAGGTATATATGTAAAGCTTATAATTATAAAAGTCTACATTGAATAAATTGTATAACTAAATATTCTAAATTCCTGAAAACATTTCGTGTAGCAATTACATTAATGTCAAATATTTCTAGGCCAAAGTTAAATTAGGTTTCGTTTGGAATAGAAGTGCGAGGCTAAAAATTGTGTCTAAATTGCGTTCTTTAGGGCTAAACCACAAGTAGGCAACGCGGAGAATGTAATTAAACAACTTAATGAACTCATATTATGAGCGTCAGACTGCTCACTAATTCGTTAAAGCTGTCACGAAAGTTGTTTGAAGATTGAAATTAAAAAATTTTACGGCGCTTGGCACCTGAGACCTTAAATAAATTACATTGATATAGAAAGTTTACATTAGCGCGATAGCGCGAAGATTTGACTTGCCTTTTCTGAGAGCAATCATGTTACTTTTCTACGCGAATAGACACGCTCGTTTGGGCGGTCGGTCATTCGAACACATAGCCAGAAGAAGCGATGGCCGTTGGGGCGGAAAGGTTCTGGAATGGCGACCGCGCACCGGACGATCGTGGGTAGGCCTTTTCGTTCAGAAGGCCCAACACGAAAAACTTTCGAGTAAGTATCGAGAAAGTAAAGTAAAAAATGTATGACATATTGAGCAGCGATCCTACCGGACGTGAACGAAACTACATTTTCCTATAATATTTTTTTTTTAATTAGGTAGTCGATATTCGATACGTCCTCGATACTATTTCGATAGTTTTTCGTGCGAGCCCTACAGTTTTTCTTATATAAGCTCGTACGCGCACTTACAGATAAAATACGTCAGACAAGAACGCTCCTAAATACACTTTGAAAGAAGAACTTCCTGGGGGTGTACTACCATGACAGTATAAAGCGTTCTTTTTCTTCTCAGTAACCTTAGAGAATTTCAGGTTGTTAGAGTGAAACGCGGCGGTGCGTGCGCTCTTTTAACAGCATAAAATTTTGTGTACACACGTACAGTCAAAGTAAAAATAAGTAACTACGTAGAACGCACCTTCATAAGTTTCGTAAATAAATTATACGCACCAAAACATTTTTATCTGAAATATTCTTAATGAATAAATAAAGAAGATGATTTGTATAAACAAAGTCTTATTCTAATCTGTTACGTTACGGCATTTTTAAGTATTTACCTATGGTGGAACAAACTCAATTTTTTTATTCTAGTGACTAAAAATAATAGACTCTAATAAAATAAATAATTAACAATAGATGATAAAATGAATGATGAAATAAAATCAAGAAATACAATAATAATGAAATAAAGAAAAAAATGTTCCATTAGTTCGTTATGTTTACTTTTAAAATTTCCATTTTTTTTTAGATTTTTTTAAGAAATTTGTGAATTAAATTTTAATAGTTTTTCAAGTATATTGTTTGATTTGGTTTACAGTTAAAGCAATTTCATAACCAATTACTTGAATTCTTACAACAGAATAGATTTAATTTAACTTTTTTTTGTCAAAGTCAAGTTTCTTAAAATTTTTTCATCAATATTCAAGTATTTTAGTGATACTCGTACCTACCTACAAAATTTAATTTAAAGTTATTGATGATTTTTTATGACGACATCTTGTTCCAAGCATTGTTTTATGTAAATGCATTAAAATAATTTGTATCCTTAAGTATTTGTCTTTTTATACATCGAAGGCATATTGCAGAATTAGCCGTTTTACAAAATGTCTAGGCAGATTGAAAACTGAAGCAAAAACCGATTACCTAATTTTAATGCTATGTTTCTCAATTTAGGTTAGAATAGTTGTTAGGTTGTTTGGTTCCCTGGTGGTACAATATAGCGAGTTCGCCTTTATCAAACTTTGTAAAAATCATGCGTTTTCCAATCTGCCTTCGACATATGTTGTAGGCCAATCCTTAAACTGGGCCGATCGAGATCTGTCTAGGCACATTACGATACGCCCGGGGCGTTAAGGCCATGGCCAAACACGCGGGCCCAATTGGTGGGTTTACGAACTGCAAATACAACCGAGACCAAGGGCACGTGCCTTCCAAAGCACAGAAGAGCTCGAGATTTTTGGTCCCCCATCCCGAACCGTTGCAAAGGTTCAATATCGCAGCCGAGCGCGTGAACCCATCATCTATTAGAAACCATCATGTCCTAAGATCGTTTTATTTGCGTTTTGTTTTTTTTTTTAAGTTATGACATTTTGTAGGCGATGATTGAGCGAAGACATCGCAAAACTTCTGTCAACAAACAAGATTACTTTAAGACGTTTAAGAGGTTCGTAGTACGAAATTATAAACGTAAGATTGAAACAAGACTGCGCTAAGAGATGGCGGTAGGCTCCGGCCCCTTGTCCTTATAACGACTCAACCTTACATTACTTATCTACCTTATTACATTCAAACAGATTCATTATAACGACTCTCAATTGCATAAAATTTAAATAAACACTAGAACAAGCGTTAGTGATTTACGCAATCTCAAGCCTCATAAATGTTGTGCACTTGTCAAAGATGATGCAATGAAAAATAGATGTTTCATCGCGACATATAGATTGGGGTTAATCTCAAGTGTTTGCCGATGATGGGGCTAAATGGAATCACTGTCACGACCGTCGAATTTAGCAAAGATCTACTTTGCTGTTTAAGTGACGCGAGTGCAATTTGTGAGGTTCGCAATAAGAGTCGAGACTCAACAACAGAACCTCATTTATGATCGGTGACGGCTGGTATCATTAACCAAACCTTAGTAAGAGATACATTTACCAGTCCCCTAGTATGTCACTGCTATATCGCGCGATATAATATTACTTTATCGAGCTACGAGGGTCGATAAAGCCGCTTATTCTAGCTACAGAGCTTAATGGCCTGGGTGGTCTCATGGTATTTGTGCGTTTTTTACCGAGATAGTCTTGTAGAGCCGCTCTTGTAGTCTGAGAAGTACAAGAAGAGTGGGAGCAAACTTATCAGTTTTATTTTAGCAGAAAGGCATTTACAAAAATTACTATCGATTTTTTTTTATTCACGCAAAAGCAGTTCAATAACATCTTGCGGAACTTTATTAGAGACGGATTTTAGCCAAGATTTTGTATACTAGCTAATTCATTATAACTTTTTAATTTTGGAATGCTATTTTTAATGTGATAAATAGCTAATGAGAATGAAAAAGCTAAAACTATTTTGCGGTGATTCATAGTCTTCCTACTGATATTATAATTGCTCGATAGTATGTTTGTTTGTTACTTTACCACGCACTTCTGAATTGATTTGGATGAAATTTGGCACTCAGATAGGTAGGCATTCGGAGACTGTATATCCCGATATTCCCACGGGAACGGGAACAACGCAAGAGAAACCGCGGGCGAAACCGCTGGCGGCCGCTAGTGAGTTAATAAGATTAAAAGGGGTAGGATTATAGGATGGTAGAAGGTAATAGAGGAGCCCGTGGCGCAGTAGTTCACGTGCTTGGCCTGCTATTATTGAGGTTAAGCAACATTGGTCGGTCACGGGAATGGTGACCAGAAATTTACTATCTCGAGCTCCTCCGTGTTTCGGAAGGCACGTTAGGGCGTTGGTCCGGGCTGCATTTGCAAACTCACCAATCCGCATTGGCCTCTCGTGGTGGGTCATGCTCCATTCTCCTTATTCATCCATAAGGAAGGCCAGTGCCCCAGCAGTGGGGACATTAAAAATGGCTGCTGAGGAATGGTAGGCTATGAATTCTGGAACAAAGTTAAATAAATACTTTGTCGAATAAATGACGATAAAATATCAACATTATTCATTTAAATAACACCATACACGTGCGACCTTCTGATTTACGTAACAGATTTACATCTTCTGAAGTATTATCGCATGTCTTTTTCCGTCTTTCTGGGTTATTTATTAATTGAATCGTCATTTCAAACTTTTATGCAGAACTAGCGGCCGCTCGCGTTTTCACCCGCGTGGTTCCAGTTCCCGTGGGAATATCGAGATAAAAATTATCCTATGTTCATAACCAGGCTATCTACTATCTGTGTACCAAATTTCATCCAAATCCGATTAGTAGTTTCGGAGCCTATTCAATGCAAACAAACAATCAAATCTTTCCTCTCTGTAATATTAGTATAGAAGTATAAATAGCAACTAGGATTATTAATATCATAGTCAACCAACGCCTAGTTTAATTTAAAATATCACAAATTATTTCATTGCGTTTGTATAACGAAAAGTGCAGCAAAATACAATGCTTAAGCAACCGCCTAAGCTCTCCTTTTTAACCGCCTCTGTGGTCTAGTGGTACAACCACCGGTATCAGACCCAGGGGTTTGATTCCCAGCGGGGGTACATATTGTATTCGGCTTGGTTGGTGGTAGGACTTGTTGTAAGTCCGCCTGGCTAGCTACCACCATCTTATCTAAGTCTGACGCCATAACAACAATGTTTTCAGCATTGTTGTGTTCCGGCAGTTAGAGATAAAATAGCCATTTCCTCATCAGTGACTGAGGATTCCGGGAGAGGATCGCTTCCATCTTCAGCCTTACCAATAACAACAGGTATGATGAAAGCTAAGATAATCCCCGTCGTTCATAAAAAAAAACATTTTGAGCCATCTTAGGAGGCGGGCGGACAAAAACGGTAGACGGTAGTGGGACAATACAATACTGGTGCAATACAGAATGAATCCTATTAACTATGTATGGAGTCTATGCGGCATTGATAACAGCGCCATCAATAAAATTCCGCCACCAGAAATATGTCAAATTATATCTTGTGCTTTTTTATTCTAAATTCCATTTTCAATGCCTTTGATAGGTGAGATCTGTAGATTTTTTCTTTCGCTCCCAGTCCAGCATATCCAGTTTATTAATGTTGATGTAAGAGTGCGGAAGTGTTAGCGGTTAGTGCGTCAAAAATTAATTCGAGTGTTACGTCTATAAAACGTCACACAAGCCAATTGAAATAACCTTTTTGTTTTATTAAAAATAGAACATGATAAACGATTTGACAAATGTCGATAGGATTACCTACAATGGCGAGTCCACACTTGCTCGTTTGCGCTTGTACCATAGTACCACATAGTACCACAGTCCATATACCTATAACCTCTATTGTACGGTCAGCGTCAAAACGATCGGTGCATTCAAATACCAAAATACCGAATAATTTGTCAAAAATCGACCTTATCCACTTAAGATGCACTTTTATTTGGTGTCTGAAAACAAATGAAAGTGCACCGTAAGGATAAGGTTGAATTTTGATCGGTATTTTGGTAGGTTGGTTAGAATGCACCGATCATTTTAACGCTGATTGTATATACTATGCAGGGTTGAAATTTAAAACGGGGTACAAAGGGCAGGTACCATAATCGATGTAGCAACATGAAAACTTGCTTAGGAAACCATCCTTAATTTTTTAAGAAATATTGAACTGCATTCACAGATTTTGACAAAAAAAAACAGAAAAAAAAATTATGCCAATCGGTCCTGTTTCTTATGAGGATCAAAACACTTTATGATACCTACTGCGGTATGAGGCTAAAGTTAGAAATCGCGAAAAATTATTTCAACTTATTCGCTAAGAAAATAAGTTCATTCAACAAAGGTAGATGAAGCGGATACGACTGCGTGTGTTTTTCGCGATTTCTGATGTTTCTAGTACTCAAACCTCCGTTGGTGTCTTAAAATATTTTAATCCTCACGAGAAACATGATCGAATGTGACGAAATTAAATTAAAATACGTCCATTTTGAGAAAATTTGATCTGTGAAAACAGATCAAATTTTCTCAAAAAATAAAGGATGGTTTCGTAAGAACGTTTTCATGTAGTTACAGCGGTTTAATATCTGCCCTTACAGACCCGTCTTAATTTTCCACCCTGTATATGCATGTGAGAGCATTCGATATACAGATTTTGCGTTACATTACACGTTAAAAACGTATTAATCAGCGAGCAAGATCGTCAAAAAATGTATAGGAAAATTTTGTTCCGTTTACGTCCTGTAGGAACGCTACTCAATCAATCATAGATGTTTTGACGATACTGACCTACTCGAAAGTTTCTCGTGCTACAGATAAATAATTCTCTATGCAAACAATCTTGGGTAGCAGTAGATACAACATCGGTGAGCGCACCATTTTCCATAGAATGATATGTTTTCGTAGCCTTCGGACGCTTTATGTAAACCATATTTTTTTGACTATCTCAAGTGTGAACCACTTGTAGGATGCGTTTCAGTAAAGCGGAGCGAAGCAAAGCGAAGCCGTGTTAACATAGCTTCAACTTACTATTAATAATAAATTTTAATAGTAATAAAACTCAACAAGCCTAGCAGCTGTACTATTAATATGTATAAAAACACAGTTCCGCTAAAGCCCTTTAGTGAAAACGCACCCTTAACGTAGATAAACAACTAACTTTTCCGAGGTTTCCCAGTTATTTATTTTGTCAGGTCTCTTTGAAGCGTCTGGATCTTTTCCCAATATTTCTTTAGTCCTATAGGAATTGGTTCTCGTAATCAACTCTGAAAACTTTTGATATCTTACGCAAACTGTCACCAGTGTACTTAGTGCGAGGTTTTGCTACTCACGGTCGATAGTGAGCGCCTTAGGTTTTTGTATGGCTTTAGTGTAGTCCGTGGCGTAATCCGCTAGATGGCGGGCCGCTGATTTCATACAAAAATCGACGCGTTCACGATCGACTGTGAGAAGAAAAAATTCGCACTATGCACTCAGACCTTTTATTAGTTGTGAACAAACGAGTATGGTCTACTCTAAGAACTTTCACTAAGTCAAGCATAAAATTCTAGTTAGTTTAGTCTTTTTTTTATTTTTTTATTCGAGACTGGGCAAGTATTTGACCACCATCTTGTTTAAAACAGGATGTGGCCTAGAAAGCTACATACTTTACATACTCTCGTCTTGACTTCAAGACATTTCCGCTTAAGCCCCTGATTCCTACAACCCTGGCCACTTAGCCAGGGTTGTAGGAATCAGGGTACACATGAGCAGGCAGCGCATTCCATTCCTTAGCGGTTCGCATAAGAAATGTATCAGCAAAGCACTTGGTACGGACCGTTGAAATGTCAACGACGTACGGGTGATAAGCTAACCTGCGTCTGGTACCCCGATGGTGGAAAGGAGCTGGAGGAACAAGATCGTGCAGTTCTCTCGCACACCCTCCAAAGTGTATCTTGTAAAAGACCGATAGACATGCAACTTTGTTTAGTGTTGAGTAGCATTGAAGCTGAAAAGGTTGGCGTTGCCCCAACCGGAGGCGACCTGAAGTGTCAGCTTCATAAGCTCAACAAGGGACTCTCGACAAGACTGAATTTCATCACTTGTAGCCTTTCACTGTATCATCTGCATACCTACTGGTATCTGACACCAGCAGGTTTAGTCATGTTATATCCAAAGTTCCATCTTCTTAAAAAAATAATTAGTAATAAAATACATTTTGGTGGAATGTCCCATTTTCTTTACTAGACAACTTTTAAAATACTCTTGTTAAATTATCTGAGGGAATATTTACATTTTTATCTACTTTTGATAAAAACGGAGTAGCGGAGGAAAATAGAAATAAGTAATTTTTCCAACGGAGCCAAGAAGCTATGCTAATTTAGATTTTAATCATCATTATGAGAAAATTGGGCTATCAATCAACAAGGTTGTTTTCTTTGCTTCTATCTTAATTACTTAGATCAATTTAAAAAAGAGAAAAAGCTAGAATTAAAAAATGTAGGTATGTGAACCTTTCTTCTTTCTTTTTTTCATCATTTGTAACGTAAAAAAATCCTGTCAACTTATTTATTTGTTTGTCTGTTCTTTTTTATAAACGTAAATGTATGGATATGTGTGTTGCTAGCATAATAACTCTTTATTTACCTATCTAACATTGCTGGTGTTACATGACAGTTGGAGAAACAGTCAATATTATATTATTGATCTATCACAAACAATCTACGACCAAGTGTAAAAAGTTAACCGAAAGAACTATACGTGTACTATTCACATTCTCCTTGCTGGATTGGGGGTGAAAGATACAACCAAAAATTAACTACGCTTAGAAATTATCTCAAGCTCTTCGACGCTTCTGAACGTACGTTAAGCCATTGGCCCAAACCCACTAATCCGTAATTGGTACGTTAGTCATGGTCCATTCTCCTTATCCATCTATAAGTAAGGCCAGTATCCCAGCAGTCAGGACTTCCAAAATGGCTGATGATGGATGGATTTCAATAAAAGAGAACACTGAATTTTTCCACATTGCAATAGTGTAAATGAATTTTCTATTCGTACAACTTAAACTTCCTATTCGTCAGTACAGCAAGTTTCCCCTTCACTGAGAAAGGGAAATTTTTAGAATCAAAGGTAACTAACTGCTATGAAATGTTCCTAGAAAATTGCACCGCGGCGTGTGCGCACGATGCAACCTCACGACCTGACAGGTACCGACATTCAGGTGAAGAGACTGTACCGCAAATGTTTTATTCTTCGTGGTTTAAAAAAACGCTTTTTGTCTTTTATGTGTTCGATTTTGTTTACGACTCGTGAGGTTCAGGGTATTTTCTCCATTTCCTTATGCAATTTTTTAACCGTTTTACTTTTCCATTAAAAAAATATCTCACCAAAGGTGCCTATAACTTTGCCCTTAATCAATATTTATGTATGCACCATAATTTATCGCAATTTGGCTAGAAGTTTCAAAGATAAACGCGTCCAAAGAGGCAAAATCATCGGCCACGGTTATCACAATATTTTTCAATCAAACTGATGAAATCTTCGGACACTCCAAATGCAACCAAAAATTTTAGGTAATACAGCAGCAATGTAATAAAATAATAACGGCCTTTATTCTTTTTTTTTATGACTTTATTTTATAACAATGTAAGTAATATCTAATGTATTTTCAATAGGTCATTTGTAAGATTAACTTTGCAAACGTGAAAAGGGTTTAAAACTAAAACATTCAATATCCCTCAATGCCAATCCCAAGGGATTCTTAACATTCTCCTCTCTCCAAAACCGAACGGCTTTTAGCCCTTTCTGAAACACTGGATGCCATTTAACGATCTGAAGGTTATTAAGGCTTTGGTGGTCTATCCCGAAAGCCGAACTACGATAATTGGCTGGATAATTTCTCTCCGGGTTATATTTTCTCATGAATAAGGTAAACATTTTTGTAAATTCACACGGACACCGTTGTCACGGATATGGGACTCCATATTTGATTCATTCGTCTCGCGTCGAAAGAAGTCGGGCGACTTAAGTCGCATGCGTCAACACAATGTCATACGAGCGCTCCAAAAACAGGGCTCCTGATTTCGTAGTAGCTCGATTTAATTATAATTCTTTGCCTTTCTTTGCTACAGAGTTGACTTGGCCTGCAATGGGTCCAGGGAAGATTTGGACCCCTACGTACCAGCGGACCACAGACCACTCAGTTCTAGCACATCGTAAGTATCTATATAGATAGGCCCTAAGGTGAAGTGCTTTTGATCATGCTTACTACGCCAGGAGTTGTGGGTTCGGTTCTGGACCCGGGACTGAAATTTATTTATGTGAATTGGCTATTTGGGTTAGTTCTGTGTCTGGTTGTTAACCTAATCCTATCCTACTTAAATTTATAAAAGCGAAAGTATATCAGTTTGTTTGTTACTCTTTTACGCAAAAACTACTAGACGGATTTGTATGAAATTTGGCACACAAATAGAAGCTAGCCTGGTTTAAAACACAGGTTACTTTTCACCCCGATATTCTCACGCGGGTCTTTACCCGCGTGGGAATAGCGGCCGCGACCGCTAGTATTTTATATGCGAAACTATGTTAGTTTGTTACTTTTTCACATTGAAACTACTGAACGGATTTGGGTGAAATTTGACACAGTGACAATAGATAGCCTGGATTAAAACATAGGATACTTTTCACCCCGATATTCCTGATGGAACGGGAACCGCGGGCGGCCTCTAGTTTTCTATAAATGTCAATATTTGTAATTTCTCCGTTGATTCTGATAGATTTTTGTCTGTCTGGTATTAAATGAATATATCGTCATCAGCCATTTTTAATGTCCCCACTGCTGGGGCACTGGCCTTCCTTATGGATGGATAAGGAGAACGGGCCATGACCCACCACGCGGGCCCAATGTGGATTGGTGGGTTTTAACGACTGCAAATGCAGCCGGGACCAAAGGCATAACGTGAGCAGCTCGAGATAATAAAATTTTGGGTCACCCATCACGTCACCGACCATTGCGAAAGTTGCTTAACCTTAACAGTCGCAGGTCGAGCGCGCGAACCACTACGCCACAGGCTCCTAAATGGATATATAGATATGCTAAAAAAATCATCAACATCAACACGTCCATTTGAATCATTCGCCCTGATTGTACCAATCATTTTTGTGACAACAACGGTTGCAAATGCCTAAAATTGGACATATGTAATATTCCGAACTACTGTCAAATAACAGCTTGACCAATTTCCACGTTTTAAGTGGTCCATTAGACAACACTTCGTCGCTCTCTCATGTGTGATCAGGATGTATATTAGGGACTATGATTCATGAAATAATCTCTATTAGCTACGTGATTTGGTATCATCATTCCACCGACAAATCGAACATTAATTTTGATGTCTTTTATTTAATCCTTATTTTGTGAGTGGCTCTTTTTATGAATTCATAATATGACAAATAATGTTATGCGTATTAACCCCTCTTTTAATATTGGCTATACATTAAACTTAAATACATGTCCTGTAACTTTTACGGATATCAAACGAGCTATATTTCACGAACTAAGTTGTAAGTGTCCGTATTTTAGGTTTTTTAAGGGATTTTGATTTTCCCGACGTGTTGGCACTTTTTCAGCTGCCGTGGTCACGGGATGTCATCCCACTTCAATGAACAGTGCGCGCTAAACCTTAAGATGTACAAAATACTTATTTTTTTTCATTTTTCTACTGATAACTTGCCTCTAAAGCTGGAGAGAGTTAGCTCAATAAAATATCAAATATTCATGTGAAACATTGGCTTTAGACAATTATTTTTATGACTTCATTTTCCTAGCCTAGATAAATCCAGCGTCCACTCCCTTAGTTCTGCTTTAACACTCAAATTACCAATCGAATTGAAATGAACTTTATTTCAATCCGATTGGTAATTTCAGTGTTACACCTAAATTTAAAAAACAAACTAACTAACTAACAATCTCGTCAGCTGTATTACATTAATTTGTTTTGTATTTAACTAGTATTGATAAATAATTGGAGGCTCATTGCCACATACGGTTTTCGAATCAACATCAATTCCGCAGAGTGGTTCGCAATATTTTCTCAATAAAGAGTAATTGTTCACGTTGCTGAGAAGATTACAAATAATTGTACAAATAATTACCTTCGTCCCGATATACTGCGGTTAGATTAAACACAAAAACGTACATACACTGTTTGTTCTCGGTAGAAACTTCTGAATTTTTTCTCTTTGTTTACTCGGTTTTTCTAAACTTTATTGAACTTAGTCATGGTGCATGCAATTGCGCCGAAATATCGGAGACTCGATAACAATAATACAACGACATGTTTAGCGCAGGGGTACTAAGCCTGCCTTCTGAGCTAGAGGTCCCGGGTTCGATCCCCGGACAAGACAATTATTTGTGTGCGTGAGCATGTCTATTTGTCTTGGTCTGGGTGTTTAATATGTATATTATGTATGTTTTTACAAAAAATAAGTATATAAGTATGTTTATCAGTTGTCTAGTATCTATAACACAAGTTCTTCATGAAACTTAACATGGTAAACATAACTTAATTGCTGTGTTCGTATGCAATTATTTATTATATTTATTTAATAATAAAAAACCAGCCCAGTGATTATCTTAGATTATCTTAGCCCAGAGGCTATCTTATCTCTAAGATAGCCAGTTCCTTAGTTATTGAGGATTCCGGGAGAGGCTAGCTTCCATCTTGAGCCTAGCCGTGGGTTACAAAAAATAAATTAAAAAAATATCGGAGTCGCTATGTGGTCCCGCAATAACGAACACGCAATGTATCGTTAAATGTTTGACTAAATGTTCGATTGATAGTTTCTCCTTTCCTTTATTAATATTTTATAATCACAATTTAATTACCCAAGCGAATAAAAAAATAGACTGTATTAATATGACGTTCAAAATCGCAAGAATATCAAACAATTAATAAATCAAAACCGTTTTAGCAAATCTTGTGAAATTACTGTTCCAAAAATAGCAGTTCACAGATTAACTGAGCGGAAATTAAAAAAATAAACTGATAAGGCGATTATCTAAAAACGTGGTGAGTTCTTTTCCAAGGCAAAATTATGACGGAAATCGGATAACCAAGGACATCATTTAATAAAAGATTGATGTATGACGAACTTTTAATAACCTTGAGAAGAAAGTAAACGAGAAACTTACCTATCAGCTAACAGAAGGAATGACATAGATTTTAAGTCTATACTTCACTTGGCATAAAAAAATGCATCTTTTGAAAATCTACTATAAACTAATTTGAACCTTAAGTATTTAGAATTAGTTATGAGGGAAATGTTGGAATCATTTGAAAGAGGATCTGCCTTCTTCGCAGTTGTCATCTAATATCCATAACATAATACCTATCTTTATTTAGATTTACCCTTACATTGATTTTATTAAACTTTTTTCTTAATTTTTGTACTTTCTTTATCGTATTTTTTTTTTAATTTTCAGGAGTTTTGGAGCCCTAGCTCACCTGCTGAAAGCATCCTTAGGGTCAGGGGTTCTGGCGATGCCTCTTGCCTTCAAGAATGCCGGTCTCCTGGTCGGCAGCGTTGGCACTGTCATCATCGGGTTCATATGCGCTCATGTCATACACGTGTTGGTGAGTAGAAATAATCTTTATCATCACGGTTGATATCCTAAGGATTCGCAGTAAAGTATTGCTTCGAATTTTACCATCCGAAGTGCTATAGAGTGTAACTCTTTCCTGAGTCTGTTTTTCCTAATTACCTATTAATTGCAATTTGGGGGCCTTCAAGTCACCAGTGATTCGGTATCTTCTAGGCAAGCGCATTTCATCCTAGTTCACATATCAGTCAAAGCGCTGACCCATATTTTGTAAAATTAAACTCATCCTAAAAAACTCAATGCTTTTACTCAGGTTATGCAAAGGGCTAGGCTGTTACAAGCACGTGTAAATGCCATAGAAGGGAGGTGGTAGCTATTGGCTTCACAAGCTCTACGCAGGCAACGAGAAGTATCGGCGAGAACAGTGGCTCTCAAACTTTTTTCGTCTATCGCCCTCTTTGAAAATGAGTTTTGTTTCACCGCTCCCCAATTATTTCTACTTTAAATCATCTTAAAAACAAATTTTCTGACCCCTTTACCCTCTCTAGGCTACCAACGCCCACAAGGGGGCATTATCGCCCACTTTGAGAAAGGCTGGGCTAGAAACTCGTCAAGAGCTGTTTTTTAACAGTCTCTATCTTACAGAGTCTTGAAATCGAAAAACTACATTAATCACACACGTGATAAACAACTAGTATTTGTTCTGTATCTTGTCTAAATCTTAGGGTTTAGTATTATTGACTATACATATATCACGTTGTAATGGCAGTCAATCTTCTCACGTTATTCTTCCATACAATAACCCAGGATACATTTAACAAACGCTTCAACCACAGCCACCAAAACCACAACCTACTTTCCGAAGCAATCTCTATCAGATCTCGTAACAGACGGACAAGCGCCCATTATACTACAGTACAACTATCAATAGTTGCATAATTACAATATGTTGCAATCGTTATAATTTTCACACAATATCTGTACTGCATTCATCAGTTGTACAGACTTACAATCGTATTGTTATTAAATGACATAATGTGAACTACAATGGACTTTCTAATGATGTAATAAGCCAGTGCTTAACGCATAGTGTGATCACATAATTAAACATTGTTGTTGTCTGAATGGTCAAAATGTTTAATGCCCATAAGCACGCACTTTTCAGTAAATAAAACAACTTTGACGGATTGAAAACGGGCTATTTAATGTATTCCTGTGACCACCCGTTAAAGTGATTTTATTAAATTTTAGTGCTTATTTGACAACCTTCGATTAACCATTATAATAAAATATTTTAATAGAGAAATACTAGAAAAACTCGGCAGCATACAACATAATATTTAGGAAAAGCTGTCCAGTTAGTTATAAAGAATTAGCCTTAAACTGAAACCGGCACAAAGTCTTGATTTGATAATTAGCCGACTTCAAAAAAGGAGGAGGTTCTCAATTCGACGATATTTTTTTATTATTTTTATTATAGGTACCGTTGCCTAAGTGTTGCCTTATAAAATATACCCAACCACAGATTATTATAATACTACTAGACCCCAACTACTTTTAACAACAAATTCGAAACTTACTTTCCAAACTCCTCGTTCCAGGTCAAAACGTCACAACAACTGTGTATCGAGCTGAAGAAGCCTTCTTTAGGGTACGCTGACACCTGCGATCTCGTCTTCCAGAATGGACCATTGCCTGTGAGAAAATTTGCTCCATTTGCAAGGTAAAATTATTATTATGAATAAGACGTGATTCCACTGCGTGTAATTTTTTCCAGGCCCCGTACAAACTTTTATCCTCCTTTCACACCTTCTAAGATTAATTTTCAAGACAAAAAGTGTATTATAAAAAACACAGGGTACCTCCGTTTTGTTGTGAATATTAGGTTAAACTTTCAGTATTAAAAAAAATAATATTAAATCGAAGGAATATCATTTTAGGTTCCTACATGTATATTCCTACGCTAATATCTTCTTGTATTAAGGTCCAAAGGTTAAACGAAGGATATCGGCTGTAGACTATCTATTGTCCCGAAACTAATAATTCTTTACCTTTTTGTACAAAAGGAAGATTAAAGTTTATAGGTACTGTTGTTTTAAAATTTCAGAAATCTCCAGAGTTTAGCTTGGTCACTGATAATATATGCAAACAAAAGAAAACAAAAACATTAAATAAATGTGGGTACTTTCGCGTTAACATTAGTATGGAGTGAGTAATATCCAAAAATACGGTTTTATTCAATATTTTTTATCGCACTTCCTGATTGACCTGTCAATCCTTCATCGTAGATAAAGGGAAAAAGGTTCGGTAAACAAAGTGTTGTTACGTCTTCCTCCATATTTTTTTTATTAGTGTGTGACATTGCACGAGAATCTGAATGGTGTGATCATAGAATTAATAGGTACTACGGTACGTAGTACTTAATAATTTATGAGTGTGATAGACTTAACATATTTAAATAAATCCACATCTCAATATAAAGAGGAAAGCTCTATAATGTGCAATCTACATAAAAAATTTGTGACTGTGTAATATTCCATTGAAGTATCATGTTACAAGAGCATGCAACAAAGCAATTATTAATGTTTTCGTAAACATTGAAGGTGCTGAGTTCCTTGGGTATTTTTTTCTCAAACATTGCTTATCAATCGTTTCATTTAAAATAATAATAATGATCATTTGTTTTAAAGGGAATTGGCAGATTGGGCGCTGGCACTAACTCACTTAGGAGCATGCTGTGTGTACGTGGTCGTCATAGCTGAATCCTTCAAACAGGTGAGCATTTATTATATTTAACGCAAGAAGGCCTGCGATTTTAGCGGTTAAGCAACTTTCACAATGGTTGGTCACAGGATGGGTGACCGAAAATTATTATCTCCAGCTCCTACGTGCTTCGGAAGGCACGTGAACCCTTTATACCAATATTTGCAGCCATGTCCCATTCTTCTTATCCATTCTTAATAAGGAGGCCTGTCAAGGAGGGACATCAAAAATGACTGATGAAGATGATGACTGTATGACGGAAATTTTATGGCAGCTAACTGAGCGGAAGTCGTTCAAATCAATTAAGAAATTATATGTGCCGACACAAACAACTATAAACAAAATGTTTTCCTTGCTGGCAGTAAATAAATTCTAATCCTTGGAATAAAACAAAGCTTAGTCATGATTACACTAAAAACCCTGCAGAAGCTATTGTATTACTAATTTTACTCCGTGATCATGGCCCATGCAACTGCGCCGTAATATGAGGAACTTGAAAACAAATAAAATCGTGGTTAAAATCATGTTTTTCCTAATAATGACGTAATCAAATCCATTGCGGGACAAAGCACCGAAGGTGCAAGCTGAAGCTTGAGAGTTAAAATTATCACTATCATAACGACCACCAACCACCTCAATGTCCGGATCTAAGATGTTGTTCGAAAACACGTGATAGGTTACCACCTCATCGGCTACCATAGTTTTCAAAAATGTCTTGCTGATGATAGGCTGTTTGTTACTGTAGGCACTGGCACTTTTAACCGTCTCTGCGGTCTAGTGGTACAACCACTGGTATCAGACCCAGGGGTTCCGGGTTCGATTCCCAGCGGGGGTACATATTGTATTCGGTTTGGTTGGTGGTAGGACTTGTTGTAAGTCCGCCTGGCTAGCTACCACCATCTTATCAAAGCTGACGCCATAACAAACATGTTTTCAGCATTGTTGTGTTCCGACAGTTATAGATAAGATAGCCAGTTGCTCAGTGGTTGAGGTTTCCGGGAGAGGCTCGCTTCCATCTTCAGCCTTTTCAATACTTAACATCAGGTATGATGAAGGCTAAGAGTATCCCGTATTTCATAAAAAAGCTATCAGCTTGCGCAATCTTTGTATGTATTTAGGTCTTGGTCTAGCATATCCAGATTATTATTATATTATCAGGCATAAGGGAGTGGACAGGGAACATAAGGGAGTAGACAGGACTAAAAAGTCACCACTGCTAAAGAACTGTTTCGCTTGGCGAAAAACAGATAGAGATTTGCAGAGCTGACGGCCAACCTCCAGTAATGGAGAGGCACTGAAAGAAGAAGTGCCAGGTTCCTGACATACTTATCTAGTTTCGTTAACATTCAATCCACCTTTCCATGCAAGCTCGTTAATTTTTTATACTTTTCACCTAGCCTTTTGAACATCCTCGATCTGATCATGGTGTGTTCGCCTGGCATTGACCTTTCCCAATGCTTCCATTCACATTCGCTCAAAAAATGTTTGCAGTTACACGACTACATCATACAATCATTGTTTTTTTTTCAGATATCAGACGTCTACGGCGGTCCATTATGGTCTGTCAAGATATACTGCGCTCTGACCCTCGTGATCCTCATTCCCCTGTGCCAGATCACCAAGCTCAAGTACCTGGTTCCATTCTCTGCGATAGCCAACTTCGTCTGGCTAGCATCCATCTGCATCACCATTTACTACTGCCTGAGGGATCCACCACAGGTTTCTGAGAGGAATTTGGCCACATCTATATCTGGGATACCAACTTTTATAAGGTAGGTAATCAATAGGCAACGTGGCTTATAAACAGAGTTCCTATGCACAAAATACAAAAACCTCTTTCTTGTATTCTGTAAGAGTATGTAACTAATTGATAGACAAAATTATTTCTATGGTCTTGTGAATTGGTCATTACCCTTAGTACTGTTTGGAAAATTATAAGTATATTCATTTAACTTTGTCTCTTTCATATCCGTTTTGCTCCTTTACCGACATGAGCAGTGCATCCGATTAAGTTTTAGCTAACGTTTAAAGTAAATGTCAGCTCGTTACAGGAGTACAGATGATTCATGCAAAGGTCTAATTATGATGATGATGCAAAAGAAAACAAACCTAATCGTTGCTTTCTTTATCCACAGCACCTGTCTATTCGCGATGGAAGGCATAGGCGTAGTGATGCCCATTGAGAACGAGATGATAAAGCCCAATCAGTTCCTGGGATGTCCAGGGGTACTCAACATCGCCATGTCGGCGGTGGTGCTGCTGTACGGGTTCGTTGGGTTCACCGGCTACCTCAGCTTCGGCGAGGTCGTCAGAGGCAGTCTGACCTTGAACCTTCCTCAGGATGAAGTGTGAGTCAACTTTGTCTAATTGCTTTTTTCGATCTTTTGGTAAAAGAACGGAGATTTGATATAAAAACAAAGGTATACGCTTTACAATTTGACCTTGACTTTGCACTTACCAGAAAGAGCGATATTTTTTTTTTTGTATTGCAACTGTACATTCGTCGATTTGCAGAGTTTTTTGGGAAACAATTTTATAAAAAAAATTTAAACCGACTTCAAAAAACTAAAAAGGTAAAAATAAGCCTTTTGGAGTCGGTGCCAGTCAAGGCAAGAAAAATGCTGAAAAAATAAATCTTGTATCTGATTTAGGTAGTTTATTGATCAAGTGACAAATCATATAATTATCTTACTACCTCTCTGCATTAAATACGGAGTATCACCCGACTTTGATCAGATCAGTCCCTGTACCGCGCAAGTGTCGTCATCGACATCGACTTCATTTGACAGATGGATGTGATACATTGCTGCTTCTTTTTAACACCAAAAATGAAAATTTACCAAAGATTAAGAGCAATATGTCACATCCATCTGTCAGTTGGGTGTGTATAGCAATCTGGATCTCATCCATTAACTCCCTGGGTGGCCATTATCAGACCTCAGCTCGGTCAATCCTTGGCAGAGTACCAAGGCTCCAAAGTTACCTCGTTTGTATGAAAATCGACTAGTGTCGTTAATTATATGACCACCACTATAATTTGAAACTGCCATTTAAATTAAGTTTAAATGCCCGCCATCTAAAAGCTTTTATAATCACAATGAAAAAGTAATCAATTAAAGTACCTACTCAATGGAATTAAAACGATAACCGTAACCAGTTTTGACAATAAGTTTCAAATAAAGAGTCCTTCGATGAGAATTGAATGCCATTACATTAGAAACATTTAATTATGCCCCTGGATTTGAATGATAAAATATACCTCATAATTGACTTAAAATGTAGCTAGCCTCAAATGTACAGTCACGTGCAATCACATAGAAACACTAAGCAACATTTTGACATTGATGACATTTGTTTGTATGACATTTGTGGACAGAGAGAGCTTTGTTTCTGTGTGCGTCAATGCGATAAGGTTGTAAAGTGTGGGTATATATGTCATTTATTTGTTTACTATAGAGATAGTACATAGCACTGGAAACATATAAATTAACAATTTTACACTTAAAAAAATTGTAGGCCAATTACGACTATCCAGCGGTATACAAGTCGACTTGCTGGAGATATGGATGTTATTTAATATAAAAAAATATAATAATACAATCCTATAAAAAGAGATTTAAAAATTAAAATTTAAAACGACGTAACAAAAACAAGTGAAAAAAAATATTATAAGAGAATTTAAGAGTATTAAAATATACCCAAGGGAAGTCTCAATCATAATATAGCGTATGTTTATGTCTTAAATTATATATATTACTAAATTCTTTTTATTTTTATACATACATTTTACATACATAAACTGAAAGTTAAATAAATACTACGTAATTACGAATTATATACTCGTAATATTGTGCATGCATTGCACGTGACTGTACCTAGGTAATCGAGTGTAATAGATAACGGATTTTATTAAAATTGGGCTTCTAAATATAAGTGTGTGTATATATATACCAAATACTATAATATTGCCTAATATTATTTTCGGAATGTTCGTTAAATTATGTTTAACGACCAATCTAAAGGTATATTTGCTCAGACCCCGCGAACACATGCATTTTTTTTTTCTTTTCAGCTAGAAAGCTAATGCCGGATATACGAGTACATTGATCCAGTAGTGTAAACGATGTTTTCGTGCTAATACAGCGCCGGTATGGAATAAAATGTATGCCTACTTTTCCTGCCAGTAACTGATGCCAGCTGCTAGATCAATGTAAATCCAGGCTTTAAGAAGATTTTTCGGAATTCTTTAAACCTTTTAAATTTTTCACTGTTTGCCAGTGTTATTTCATTGATGTGAAACCTTTGCAATGAATTTATTTTGTTCACCAACCTAAGCCTTTTATTTTTAAAGTATAGAAAGTTAATAATTCGTTTTGAATTGTTCAATAAAACCAATCAATAGGTTTTTGTTAATCAACTAACCACGTACGCACCCTCTCGACCCTGAATTCTTTCAATTGATTTACGTGACTTTCTTACAAATAGTTTGAAACACAATGAGTACAAAAGGTTTTTCAGACTTATAACTATAAAGCCCAGACCCTAATGGTAGTAAAGCTAAATGAAAAGAATTCTGTATTCATAATACAAGTTTGGCTATTATTTGAAAGGAGAGACACCGGCAAAGCCGGACGGGCGATCAGTTACCATATCGAACCATTTCGCCCAGTTCCTCAATCTAGTCTAAATTGGGGTAACTATATTCGCTGTCGAAAACTAACGTTTGTCTCTTCCATATCCATCGACTGTTTACCCGGAATCTCCAACCACTGAGGAACTAGCTATCTGATTTATAAATTCCGGAACACGGAAAACATTGTTGTCATGGAGACAAACTTGGATAAGACGATGGTAGCTATTCAGGTGGACTCAGAACAAATCCTGCCATCAGTTTATATTTATGTATTAAGGTCTTTAGCGAATTGTATGAATATTCATTAACCAATGGTTTTCTTCCAGGTTGGCGCAAATAGCCAAGGTTCTGGTGGCCAGCGTCATGATCCTGTCATACGCGCTGATCTACTACGTGCCAGTCGACGTGGTGTGGCGCAGGGTCCAGGACAAGATTCCCGCCACGCACCATAGGTGGAGCATGGCTCTACTTAGGCTCGGAGGTGTTCTGTTAACAGGTAATGCTAATAAATTAAATAATAAAAAAAGGATCCAGAACTAGGAGATCCAACAGAGAACCAAAGTTACAGCCCACTGAAGGCAAGCCGATAACCGCTGGGGTGAACAGTTCTTGAGTGGAGACCACGTATCGGCAAATTTAATGTAGGACACTCTCAGAATAGATGACGCGAAGATCTTCGCAAAGTGGCTAGTAAGAACTGGATGAGAGTAGCCGCGAATCTTGCTCGGTAGCGTGCAGGCTATATCAAACAGTGGACGATAATGGGCTGATGATTATAATTTATTTATTTATTAAATAAGGAATAACAGACAGATAACAATGACGATGAATTAAAAAAGTTGTGGATGGGTGTGGATGCAGTCACAATTCACCGCCATTCTTCCCATACTGTGGCTCTTCTCGTGCATTTATGGAGCAGACTATTGAGCATAGTTTTCACTTGGTCGGTCCAACGCATTGGTGATGGCGACATACCAGGCGCTCTCGTGTCTTCGACTATTCCCTGCACTCTAAAGCGCTCCACATATGTGTCATTTCAAAGTGTGATATATCTAAAGAAACATAGTATTCTATGTACTAATTAATCTGTTAATCTTTAAATATAAGATTTTTGCATTTGCAACGCTATTTCATAAGATACATTTTATATGTAGTCTCTAAATTGCTCAACCGGTACATTGACCTCCAACCTTTGGATAAAGATAGATAGCCCTTCCAAAATCAAACCACATCTTGGATTCCGATTTCGGACAGCAAACAATCTCATTAATTTTCTTGGCTTTGCGTGCTTCTGGAATCATCGCTCATCTGGCAATAACACTGATATTCTTGGGATTTCGTGTTACAAATTACTAGATGTTTCTTCCAAAACGAATATTTCGTTTACATATCATATTGATATGTAAACACTAAACCCTGTATTGCATTGAAACACACGGAAACAAAGCCTTCTGTGTCCCCAAATATTATTCCATATTATAATGTGGCAAGGGGGCCGATTATTTTAACGAAAACTTGCTTCAGGTTCAGGAGGTCTACTCTCTAAGCACGAAACCCGTACTTTCGGCCTAAGTTACGGACGTTTCCTACTCCGTATCACCTACGGACAGCTAAATAGTTCAGAGACCCGAACTAAGAATTAATGAGAATACGTTTTGACATTGTCCCTACTCCCATTGTGTTTGTGCCGTTTGTCCAAAACTAGTACATCCGAAATCAATACACAGTAGGCTCCATCCGTAGTTTCGAGAAACTTACGCACAGAGGCCCGTATCTTAGTTGACGGGCTTAGACAGTCTCCAGTTTCGTCGCAATTGTTCCCTCGATTTCGAAAGCACTTATCTATAAGTCTATTTGAATAAAAATCTTTGACTTTGACTTTTTGGCTGTCATACAGTATGAAAATGTGACAGTAATGACAGCGCGAAACGGTTGCTATGTGATTTTTTGTTAAATAATCAGCTTGGACGAATTAACCACATATTCAGCCTGCCGCCGGTTGCTTATCTTTTCTGTATTATTGCACGTGACTGTACCTCTCGTATATATTTGAATTTGGGGGAAATTTTGATCATTATACATCATCACATCGAATGAAATCTATAAATGTATGAACGAAACTAACTTTATTGTACGAACATTACTCCTAAAACAGGTACCGGAAGCATTTCTATAATACGGTCAACAGCCGCAGGCTAAAAGCCTGAGCATTAGAAAACTGGCAAAATTCTCCAATAGACCTTAACTCAAAGATGTAAGCCGTAGAGTTCAGGATGGTCTGAAGAAATTTGACATTTTTGTAAGCCTTAGCTGCCTTTGATTATAATAGACACCTTAAAAAAATCAGTAATCAAATTTAATTGATGATTGAGACATGAAATAACTTTACGGGTAAAAGAGCGGTTTTTATTCACGCGCCCTTCGACGTCGATGCCGAAACGTCAGGAAATCCACCAAAATACATAAAATAACACGCAATAAAAAAACTTATACTTACTTACTTAATGTCAAAGTCAAAGATTTTTATTCAAATAGACTTATAGATAAGTGCTTTCGAATCATCCAATTTTTTTTTCCTACGAGCCATTCAGGACATCTTTTAACTGATAAGAAGAACGGCCGCAAGAAACTTATCAGCTTTAACAGAAGCAACAACATTTACAAAGGAACATGTCGTTGCCAAACACAAATCTACAATTTTTTTTTTCTTTATTTATTAGGAACTTTTATTTAAAAAAAACATGCCAGTTCCATCGAACCTTATAAACTATTTAACAATGTCTAATTACTTAAAGCTAATTAAACTTATACTTAGAGGCTAAAACATAGAGCATCGTAGCTGAACTAGAGCAAGGTTCAGCTAGGATACTCTGTAATCTGCCAACATCAGCGGGGCTCGGTTTCAGAATATTATGTAATAACGCTCTTCTTTCCCTTTCCAATTTTGTGCATTCTAACATAATGTGCTGTAAGTCGTCCAAAGTGCCACATATATCACAACAAAGAAAGGCAAATTTTTTGGAAAAAAAACTACAATTTTGAAACATATTTAATATAAGAGGAAATAAAAAAATCTACAAATCTACAATCTTGAAACATATTTAATATTTATAATATACTAGTAGCCGCCCACGTATACACCCAAGTGGTTCCCTTTCCCGTGGGAATATCAGGATAGTAAGTAGCCTGTGTTACTCTACGTCCTTTCAACTAATTTTATACCAAAAATCAACTCGATTGGTTGCTTAGTTAGGGCGTGAAGGAAGAACAAACAAACACACTTTCGCATTTTTAATATAAGTTAGGGTTAAGGCGGTACCCCCACCGAAAGTGGCGCCGCGTTGAATTTTATTTAATATCGTAATTCTAATTCACAGTTTTAATAAAACTAAACGTGGAATTTTTAGAGCCCATTGTCTTGTATCTTTAGAAGGTATCGCTACATCTCGTCATAGTCATTCGTAGAAGTAGATAGCAAATGTGTCAAAAACGGCCACTTTTAGCAGTTTTGCTATCTACTTCTAGCAGTGACTACGAGGGAATGTAATGATACCGTCTAAAAATACTAGACTATGGGCTCTAAAAAATCCACGTTTAGTTTTATTAAAATTGTGTATTAGAATTACGATATTAAATAAAATTCAACGCGGCGCCACGTTCGGTGGGTGGGGGTTCGGGGGGGCCTTAAGTTAGGAGAGAAAGCGCGCTTTGATCCGTAGTTTAATTGTACCGAACAGCGTTAAAAAAGAGGTATTGACTTAAGTGTTAAAGTAATAAAACCCAAAATGCCTCTCAGGATTCAGGCTCGGCTGGTTGTCCAATGGGATCGTTAATTACCGAACCTAAATGAGTCCAATTAATCCCTTTTGATGGGTAACTGTTGGATACCAGCAGTGTACGTTAATAGTTATTATTTCTTGTGTAGGTATACTTGTCATTTGTTAGTGTAGAAAATAATGTAGGTACTTTTTGTTTAATTAGGCTGTCTTTCCTAGTTTATGAAAAGTTATTTATAGTGACTAGTATTATTTGCTCGTCATAGTAAAAGCGGTTCTATACACCTTTAATGATCACTACATATTTCTCTTCTTTCATGTCATTACAGTCCTCATACACCTATTTAGATTATCAAATATTTCGTGGTAATGTATCTTATATTATAATATCCTAATATTCTAATTAATATAATTGAAACACGTTTTAAAACACGACAAATAAGTTGTTTTTAATTTGGTAATTCTTTAAAAAATATGAAAAATGTTCATACTAACTATCTTTAGTAATAAGGGGTCGACTTTAGAAAACAAGAGATTTGTAAGCACTTAATTTGATTAAATCGAAAAATAGTAAAAAAATTAAACTCGGTTTAATATCTCTTCTAATAAAGTAAAACGTCCATTTTCAAAATTCGGCTGCCCGCGTTCAATTAACTTTATCTACTCAGCATTATTGGTAATGGATTCTAATTCCAGACATTTCGATATAAATCTACAAAGGTCAAGGCTTTGACAACATTTAATTGAGTTTAAGCTTTAAGCGCTGTACAAGTTTATACAGTACTTCTACTCGATGGCAACTCGTACTACCATTTTTAATTTATGATAGTTTCCGCTAGGGGCGCTAGTGTGAAATGTATGGAGAAAAAACTGCGTTAAAAAAACCGACTTCAAAAACTAAGAAGCAAAAAATAAGCCTTTTGGAGTCGGTGGCAGCCAAGACATTCTACTTTAAGCTCCTATTCTTTTATTTTTCTAGCCTTGGCTGGCACCGACTCCAAAAGGCTTATTTTTTGCTTTTTAGTTTTTGAAGTCGGTTTTTTTTGTAACGCAGTTTTTTTTTACCTTTTAGTGTCTGTAATAGGCTGTTTTGTAAACTACAGCAGGGTTTTTCTAGATTAGATAAGGTTTCATGTACATTATAAACAAATTTATCGTAAATACTACATCGTCCAAGTCAACAATGAAATGAAATATATAAAAATGCTCATAACATAAAAAGTACTGGGTCAAACGAAACCAAATTTTTATGGGACCAATTGGCAACTATTCTGCATCCAACAAAAAAAAAAGCTTAATAATTTTGTCTTATTTCTGCTGCTCTTAAAAATATTTTAGAGTACTTAATTCTAATCCTAACTAATATTATAAATGCGAAAGTGTGTCGGTTTGTCATTCACGCCCTAAATAAGCAACCAAATCGACTTCATCTGTGGCATAGAGCTATTTGAAAGGACCGAGAATAACATTTCTTTTTAGTAGTAGTATGAAATAGTACACGTCGAACCTTCAAAACTCCTTGCTAAAATGTCTGAGCAATTAGAGAAATTGAGACTATTTTGTATCAGACATCACGTAGATTGATGACTCGCTGTCGACACTTATCTCGATGTCTGTCCCGCTCATATCAGCACGGTGTGAGCGGGACAGACTATACGCTCGCACGAGAAAAGTGTCGAGAGAGCATTGTCCAGGGGGCTAATTGTCTAATTTGAAAATCTATTGCAATCCCTTTCAATTTGACATTTGATAGGGATTGTGATCGGGACGCGTTTTGAAAGGTATTGAATGAACGAAATTGAACTTTCTAAGCAAATTGACACACTAATATATATTTCAAATGTATGGAGGAGTGTCAAATAAAGTGTCATTTAAAACATCATTCGTTCCGAAAGGAATTGCGACTATAAGTTACACAATTCCATAAATCACTATCACTTTGAAAGGGATTGTGATAGATTTTGTAATTAGACAATTAGGGGGCTGGATTGGACTTCAAAATTTAAGTTGTTCAAGTTTTGTTTAGTTCATGTATTTCTATTTCGCGCAATAACTTTTGAACGTCAGTGGGTAAATGTTGTGTAGAGATAAATTAATCCGAGTCAAGTTTAGAAATACTTTAGATTGAGTAGAAATACTTTAGATTGAGTTGAAATAAAGCCCACGGGAAAATGCAGAATTTCGCTCAAAAACGAAGTCATACTTCGACCCAGTCTGAGATAAATAAAGAAAGTTTAAAACCAGAAATGACAATGTAGCTATACTCGTATATTATTTGGTCTAATTTCTCGAATATTATGATATATCGAGACAGACGGTAAAAGTCTACCTACCTTGCGTGTCAAAAGTTTGATCCACAGTCAAAAGTTTCCGAACTAAGTCAGTCCCCATGAGACTATTGCCATGAAAACACGCGTCACTCAGAAACGAAAATGGTTAATAGGGCAGTGCTTACTTGCTTAAGAGTTCGTCAATAACACTTCCACATAACCACTCGCTCGTGATGTCATCGTAGGTACAAAATATTCGACACGCTAGGTTCTCATACAGTTTGAAGCGCTCTTTTCGTCAATCTCGATATAGGTCTGGTACTAACCATATTGTTGAAAATTGTGGCATACTGGCATACGTGGAAATACTTTCTTCTTATCAGTTAAAAGATGTCCTGAATGGCTGGTAGGGAAAAAAAATGTTGGACTATTCAATAGTACTTATCTATAAGTCTATTTGAATAAAAATCTTTGACTTTGACTTTGACTTAAAAAAATGGGTTTTATTCCTATAAAATTCTATATTTAAAATTTTCACGGTCAATATCACTAAGGGCCTACTGTTTCACAATCTAAAAGTAACTTCTGAGTAGCCGACTTTGCAGATAATTTGACAGTTGTTTTATGATAAATATGTCAAATCCTGTGTCAAGTAAGCTACTCAGAACTGACTCTTAGATTGTGAAACAGGCCCTAAAACTATTACGTTAAACGGGATTTTTACTCTGTTTGTATTTGATGTCAAGTCCCAAATACAAACAGAGCGCCTGCAAAAGTGCCGATATTTCGGCACTTTTGCATGAACGTGATAGTTACTCATCATCATCATCATCATCAGCCTGTGGACGTCCACTGCTGGACATAGGCCTCTCCTAGCTCACGCCTATTGTGACATTCATAGGAGGATATTAGCCTACTGCTACCACGCTGGCCAGACGGGTTGGTAGAGGGTTTGTTTCAAGTTTTCCTTCTCTCGCACAGGTGTTCAATGCGTCGAGCCTATTAGTCGACTCTTACGACATCCCAGGCATGTAAGGATAGGATCGATAGTTACTCGTTATAGTGAAATTCTATTTCCGTATGTCATGGTAGTAACAAATGTTTATTTGTTCCCAGTGGGCATAGCGACAGCAGTCCCTCGTTTAGAACTGTTCATGGAGCTGGTTGGAGCCGTGTGCCTCTCCATCATGGGGCTGCTCCTGCCGGCCGTCACCGAGACCGTCTGGCGATGGAACAAGGACCTCGGCGCATTCCACTGGGTTCTCATCAAGAACGTCCTCATCTCACTCTTCTCCATCATAGCCATGGTCTCTGGCGTCGCGTATGCCATTATCTCCATGCTAGAAAGGCTGTGATAGTTGTGTCGGTAAACTTAAGTGTGCCCTGAGAGAACGATTCGTTTGTAACACTTTCCTGTTCTTTAAGTACACCATACATACAAGCAATGACGCCTAATCTAAAACCCTTGCGGGGATGGGGAGAATCAAAGTGTATAAATCGCATTATTGCAAAGGCCGTGAAATAGGCAATTGCAGGTCGAGCATGAGTTTGAAGGGCGAGCCGTAGGCGAGGACTTCACTAGTACGAGACAGGCAATTTCCATTTCTGCCGAGGCATTTATAGTGCTTTTCTCAAAAGAATGCAGGGAAATAAACCATACTTTTATAATCAAAATTTAATTAAATTAATATTAAAAGTTACATTAGTTATATGGGGGCAATTACTAAAAGAAAATGTTATTGATTTCCCCGGTACATTTATGTTTGTTTTTTGAACTTCTGATGAGGTTTGCAGGTGGGCATTGGATGAAGTGGTAGATGGCTGCAATTCAAAAAACGCTCCTGCAATGATTTTCTTTATCCGTAAATTCGATACTTCGTGTGTTATTTTTTCGGAAATAATGTCAATTTTTTCCATGCATGTTTGAGAAAATATTATACTATTAATAGACACAACGACGCCACTTTTGGTAATGGTTGAAATGGGTCTAAGATTTTGTCCGGAAACGATAGTGAAAGGTGGCCACCCCATAGCCCAATATAGTTTTCGGATACCGGCAGGGCTATTACCTAAAAATTTGCAATTATCACGTAGATATCGCGCGATCGCTGCGAAACGTCAAAATAAAACTAGTATTACGTATGTGCTTGCTGGATAATCGCTCGCTGATGGTTCGTATAGCGGCGTCTCACTCTCTCGCGCTACTAACTAGGTGCGAGACTGAGACGCCGCGTGTTGCTATGACGCTAGCGCCAAAAACAATTTGGTAGCAATAACAGGAACTAAATAAATATACATTGTAGTTCATCGTTTGTTCGGTTGAGGCCACAATGTTTATACGTGACGTAAAGCATTTATCGCGCAATTTCTGCTGTCGCGTTACTGTTGCAAAGATAGGTAATAACCCCGCCTGTCTATTGCTAGCCTTTTACTGTCTGCACTGGAAAACTTGCAGCTGGTACATTCTATTTTTTTTTACCCTCTGTCTAGCTCGGGAGTAGCTATAACTTAAATCTTTTAAAAGTAAAATAAGCTTAATTTACTCGTTATAGAGAACTCAGGGTACCCCTAGCCAAAGTAACAATTAAAAAACGATAACGAAGGTTGAAAATAATTAAATGTATGGGATTTGCGGATTGGCATAAGCCGCGCTAAATCACGTGGTCTTACCGCAAGTTAACTGGCGAATATAGACAATTACGAATCGAATTATCGTTTCGCTACATAACGATGTTACTTTGGATTCTTTCAGAGGATTTAAATAAGTATTATGTTAGTTAAATTTAGACATTACGTGATTTAATCGAATTTAATAATCCCGTTTGAAGTTTTTTACTTATTGAAACAGTTTCCGTAGCAGTGATACTATAATATTTTTAAGGTTATCTTTAAACTGACGCTAGTACCTACAGTAAACGCGCTGTGAATACATAATTTATATCAACTTAAGATTATAAACGGTGAGATATAAAGGTTATTGTAAATAATAATCGATCGTGAAGGTAGAAAAATAACGGCTTTTCTACTGTTACCAGATATATTTAAACCATGGAATAAAAAGTGAATTAGAGGGTATATTTTATATGTTAAACCTTTGCGACACGATTAATACGTTAACATTACGGGTTCGATCTCTACCTGAGGCAAATATTCGTGTGATAAATATCAGTTGCCTAAAACTGAAAAAAAGGAATTCGAAAGCTCAAAAAAAAAAGATATTGTAGTGAAACTACACTAGGACCTATAAACGCCGATTATGTTGTACAAGTACCTTCGAGTATTTATTTTTGTATTATAGTATCTAAGTTAATACTTAAGTTACACTTAATAAAAAAAAATGTAAATAAAAAAATGTTAAACTAAGCATCTGTAAATTGTAAAATTATATGAATCAAATATTTATAAGCATGTTTTTTCTTTATTTTGGTCCTACGTTTCATCGTCGTCATCGTCGTCATCAGCCATTATTAATGTCCCCACTGCAGGGGCACCGGCGTCCCTTATTAGGGATTAGCGGTTAGGGAGAATGGGCCATAACCCACCACGCGGGCCCAATGCGGATTGGTGAGTTTTAACGACTGCAAATGCAGCCGGGACCAACGGCTTAACGTGCCTTCCGAAGCACGGAGGAGTTCAAGATAGTAAATTTTGGTCACCCATCCCATGACCGACCATCGCGAAAGTTGCTTAACCTCAACAATCGCTAGCCGAGCGCTAACCACTGCGCTACGAGCTAGCAATAACAGGAATTTATAGCATATTCCAGAACATACTTCTAGGTAACTAAAAAATATTCTCAAATAAAATTTTATATTTTACGCTGAAGTAATAAACGAAACTTGAACGGTTGAGTACGTTCTCATGATTTCTGAAAAACCTGAAAAATGATATAGGCCTGATAGTTCAGGAGTCATCAGTATCCGTGGATCACTTTGGTTAGGTTGATCAGCCCACGGACAAATTTTAGTGTCCTTGGTTAGATTTTGTTAAAATTAGTATCCGTGGCCAAATGAGTGGTTAGATTAATCTGAACACGGACATTTTGTGTGAATGATTGTTAAACACCTTCTGGACTACCTGTTGAATTTGCGAAATGTTGAATTCGCAAAATGTTGGATTTGCTAACAGTTTAATTCTCTGGTTTCTAATCCCACCAACAAACTCCGTTCAGACTCTTGAACAATAGTGCCAGGGCAGCATAACCAACTAGGAGTTATTATACATAATTAAAAAGCCTATAAAAAACTCGAAACATCTAAAAATAACTTCTCGTTAGTTGTGCGTTCCTGGTACTTTCAGCTAACAGTGGGTATATGTCAGTTTTTTTTTTATTTAACAAAAAATTTACATTTCAATTTATATATTTACGCTATATCTCGTCGTAATCTCTTGCGTTTGATGAATAATGATTAGTATTTGTTAAGTATAAGTAGTACCAACCTGACTTCACGTTGTAATTTTGGAATTTGTAATTTTTTTTTTCTTTTTACCGTTTATTCAAATTAACTTAGTACTTACCTTTTGATTTGTATAATTTTGTTACCTACTCAACATAATAGTCATGTTTATTAGTGGAAACTCTTAGGCTACTGTAACATTATATATGTTATTGATTCCTTTGTGATGTATAACAGCTGTTGTTTTCCTAAATAAAGAAAAAAAATAAAATATAGTGTAACAGAAACCAGAATGGTTTATTCGTACACTATCATGATCACTACATACTCGATTAACATAATTTAAAAAAGCCTAAACACTTACAAAATTATTTTACTACAACAAGATTATTACTGAACATAAATCAAGTGGCTACGTATGTTAAAAAAACCGAACAAAATTACTAACAATGGTGAAATATTCATACTACTATTGATTCTATAGTATAGACAAAGACAGCAGATGGCGGACCGTGCCGATAGCGCAGTCCGATAGATACAATACAAGATTTTTTGTTGTTGGTGTTGCAGTAAGCGTGAGTACAGGGGCCCAATTCTATTCCAGTGGTGTTTTAATGGTAGTGCTGTTTTACACAGTTCTTGTTACAACAGTGTAAATAAACACTACTATTGAAACACCACTGAGAGACGATTATGACAAAAATTTTGCAGAATTGACCCCCAGGTCACGCTTACTGCAACACCAACATCAAAAAATCTTGTATCTCGATCCATTTAGCAAAGCAGAAACTTATGTATTATTTTATTTCTTTATGATTAAGTTGTTTTCTGATTTTATCAACTGAAACATTTATAAAAACATTATAACTTTACTTTTATTCTGAAGTAAAAAATAGATGTTTGAAGTTACAAAACACTTTGTTACACGCGTTCCATTGCATGTAAAAACTAACATTCGTTTTTTGATAACCGAAAATGACAGTAGTTTTTTGGACAAGGCTTTTTTAAGAATCAGATTGAAAAAATAATTGATTATTCAAATGAAAAACCTATCACTTTTATTTGTGATATAACTAAACGATTTCTATAAACCCATTATTTTTTGTAATAACGCTCGTTAAAAACCCCTTCTGACCTACCGGGAAGTTCATAGATTATACACTACGCATTAATTACAGCTTTGTTAAGAGTCTTTTTTAATTTCCAGTACCTGTCCGACTGTGTTGTCAAAAATCCATATATTCTTGACTCACTATAAGCTTGCATGTGAAATCCAAAGACCTAGTCATCGTAGTCAAGGCTTTCCACCGATAATGGCATATTGTGATGCGCGCTGGACCGTGGACGCTACCTGTAGCGTACACCTCAATTATGCCAAAGGTCTCGAAGCACGTGACTTCAGTTTTGTTCTCATACGAAAGATGATTGGTTGCAACAAATTAATTATCCGCTACAAATCTTTTTTATGAACTACGGAAAAGCACTACGCCTTGATTCATTCAACATTATCACTACTTAACATCAGGGGGTCTATTCTGCAATTTTTTTTGCCAAAATTGTCTTTCAGTGGTGTTTCAACAGTAGTGTTTATTTACACTGTTGTAACAAGAACTGTGAAAAAAAGGACAACCATTGTAACACCATTGGAATACGATTGTGACTAAGCATTAGCAGAATTGGGCCCCAGGTATGAACCTGATGTTAACTAATGATAAGACTGAAGATGGCGCACCTGTCCTGGAACCTCAACCGCTGATGAAACTGGCTATCCTAACTTTAACTGCCGGAACACAATAATGCTGAACACATTGTTATTATGGCGTCAGACTTAGGTAAGATGGTAGTAGCTAGCCAGGCAGACTTACAACTAGTTCTACCACCAACCAAATCATACTATATCCATACTGATATTATAAAATATGCGAAAGTAACTCTGTCTGCCTGTTACTAGTTCTCATACCCATAGGAATATTTGGATAAACGGTATCCTTATGTAATTATGTTAATCCAGGCTATAAACTATCGGTTTTTATATTATGGTAAAGGGTGCGAAAATGCAGTTTCGCACTCTTTTCCAAAATTGATGACACTGATGCATTTTTCAATCTGCTCTTTCATACAAAAATAAACCAATGAAAAACTATGAAATAAATGTAAGTATTTCTTCTTGGTATTTCGTGGCAGCTAGTATGTAGTGATTCCTGAACGGCATTTGAATAAAAAAATCACAATCAATGTGTTTATTGAGCAACGCGACAGACGGGGCACTGGAAATGAGATGTAATACAGAGGTGACAGGGTTCTAACTTTATACTCGTACTAAGATCTACGTGTACGAATTTCTTAATTCAAGTAATGATTTGTCGTCTCAGCCACATAACACCCGCTGCTGGGTATAGGCCTCCCCAAAAGGGGGGGTTTGCCATAATCGCCGCGCTTGGCAGGCGGTTTGGCGATCGCAGTACTGCCAAATATGCAGGAGACGCTGCTGCCCGCCTCCTGATGGCTGAGTCCCTTAGTCGCCTTTTACGACACCCACGGGATGAGAGGGGTAGTGCTATTCTAAGCCGACACTACACAGCTGCAAAGAATGATTATAAAAGGTTAATGAACATAAATGTTGCGGTGTATGTTAAATTATTGATAATTACTATTAAATTCGATTGCTATTTAAATTATGTATTATTAACAAAAGAAAGAAAAACTGGTGAATCTACTGGCAGTTCACAAATTGGGAGGACTTTCGAAGAAAGATACTGCTAAGAAAACTCCGAAAGCAGGCCGACCTCCATCTTTATGTTTGTTATTTATCTACAAAAAGAGCTAACCGTATCTTTAGGTCTTACAGTGTGTGATTTGGGTTGAGACTTTTATTTATGAATAATAGGGTCCCCAGCTGGTGGTATCTTCTAACCACAGAACATAAAAGAGGTTTTCCTTGTTCTGTGCTTCCAACCATCATCTCTATCAAAATTTGGATATTTGGTGATTTCAATAGCTTCGCGTAGCATTCTGGTGATGAAATTCGTACCCAGAATAGAATCGAATAGAATCTCTTAGCGCAGTATTGTTTCAATCTTACCATGCTATTTCGTACTACTAATCTCATAAAGTAAGCTTGTTTTTTGACGGAAGTTTTGTGATGTCTTCGCTCAATTAATTGCCTCCAAAGTGTAAAGTGTGTCAATGTGACAACTTCAATAAAACATTGCAAACAAAATGTTCTTATGACATGATGGATTCTAAAAGATGACAGTTGGCCTTCAGATTCCATTTACCGGGGGTCAACTCTGCTAACTTTTAGTCATAATCATATCTCGATCAAGTTTCATTTGTAGTGTCTGTTTACACTCACTGTATTAATGGAAGAGCACTGCGAATGAAAAACAATTGACAGACACGCGATTGTAACTACGTTAGCAGAATGCGCATTTTGAATGCATTTTGGTATAGAAAAAGGCAAGTAAGAAAGGGGACAAAGACTTCATTCATCACTTGCTAATAGCATATCACCGGTATCCAGAGAATAACTTGATTATCCTTTGTGGCTCACAACTCGGCGCCTGAGAGGTTATGTATTTTACCTTTAATTGTCAAAAAACTCATGAAGTAGAAGAAATTAGCTATAGAAGATTATACAGGGAACAAAAAACCGAAAAAGGGTGGAACTTTGATATTAGGTCTTTTACTATGAAATTGCCGATTTGTATGAAGATTGTCAAAGAAATTTTGTTTTCCATTCTAACAATTTTTGTTATAGTTACTACCGCAAGTGCTAATGCCACAATTTTTTTATGAACAATCATTGTTTGAATACTAAGCAATCTAATGCTATATTTTTATTCTTAAAGTTATAAATAAATAAAGTAGTAATAAATTTGCTAACAAAAAAGCAGAACCTTTCGAGGTATTTTTTATTAATAGCCATGAGATTAATTATTCTTGATCATTATGATCTTAATTCAATATAAAATCAAGCAATAGATGTACCTTTTAATCGCAGAAGTAGTGAGGTTCTCTAGAAGTGTAAGAAAAAAAATCGGCAATTTCATACTTTAACCCCTATTATATTTGGTAGTTATTTTACTGAAATAATCCTGTCTCTTCCGAGAAGTGCTGACCGTAATTTCCTTGAGCTTAAAGAAAAAGAATAAGCTACTTTCACTTTAACTGAGCAAGAAAAACTAAAATATTTTTTTAACGTCTTCGTAAGTGAAATAATGATAAAAGGACGTTTTCATCGTACGAAAGAAGTTTAGCAAACACATACGCTGTATTAATTCTTTAGAAGTTTTCCATTTAGCGATATAAACAGATTATTGTTTTCCACGGCTTAATTTTTTTGTTTTTAAATACGTTTATTTCTTAATATTCTTGATCTTCTCATTTTATACACAATCTCCAATACTATTTTTAGTATACATTAAAAAAGAACCCTATTCTTTTCATGAGTACACATAAAACATGTTGATATGATGAGAGTTCGTATTGCGTTTTGCAAATCAGCAGGTACATACACGAGAACGAAGGAGTAGGCCGCTGCTAAAAACACATAATTATTGAAAAACGACGAAGCATTTTTTTACTAAGATTTTGTCTCATGATGACTGGCACAGCCACATCCTGTCGTGTCAACCATTGAAACCTAGCCATTAGATAAATTTAGATGAAGATATCACTTCTTAATCATTGTACTGTACACTCAACTGCACAACAGGGTATTTTTTACATCTAATATCTCAGTTTTCCGAATTGCTCCATTGGCATCCCTTGCTCTTTGTATAATGAGTAAAAGGTATGCAGTATGCACTAATGGCATTACAGAAAACTGCCACTAATTTAAAGGTCATAAACAGGTCCAAGCCTTACACTTGCTTTACGAAAACGGACGGTACTAAGAAGAACATAAAAGCGCTATTTAGGAGCTCGTTGAGGAACAAGGCCAGTACCCCAGCAGTGATGATGATGAAGGGCGCTCTTATCGGCACCGCTTAGGCGATTCACCCACTGTCACCGCGCCCGCCGCGAAGCGCGGAGCAGCGGATCCCCACGCGACGGAGAAGCAGGAGTTTTATTTTGAAACAATCGAATTACTTTATGTTATCGCAAGATTTGCATACGAAAGCGGTGTTATACAAAAGTATTCACTCGATTGTTTCAAAAATACGACTCTCTCTGACAGATTGCTCCGCGCCTCCGCGCCTAGTGACGGAATCCGCTAGCGGAACGCGCTACCGTGCCACGCGGTTTTGTGGACAACGCGTTTTTCTATACTAATTGATGACATTAGAATACAATATTAAAATCCCCGCGCCCCCGCGCTGTAGCTGATTATTGTCAACCATCACAGTCTATAAGCAAAATAACAAGTTTTTTAGTCAATTCTAATCCCTAGGCCTCACATTTTTAAGGTTCATAGTCACTTGAAAAAAAAAACAATTCTGCAATATCTGATACAATGCTAACTATACAATAGTAACTGCTGTCGGATAATACTTAATCATCAAACAAGTTACTTTGTAATGACAAAAAAAAGTAAACAGTAATACTTGTCTTGATGTTTTTTGTGTAAAAAAAAAACAAAGTCTTTTTTCATACAAGTGTTAAGTAATTATAGGATGGGTCAACATAATCTAGGTCTGATATTGGTTTAAAATAACATTACTTATTTCAGCGCTTTTTCATGCCCTTTATCTGACCATGAATCCCTTGAGTTGGAGTGAATGAAGATAACTGACTTACATAGCCTGAAGTCTTCCTGAAGTAGAACACGGGTAAACGGAAATAATACCTGCCTATTTACTTTTTGCATAATTGATAAACAATGACATTCATAGGCTAGCCACACACTCTCAATGTTATTGTCAATATCACCTACTAATATATAATTTCGAGGTGGGCGCTAATAACTACGACATAGTCTTTGACTACTATAGTTATTAACGCTTATATTGTTTTTATACATACCAGGATTTAGATACAAATAAATAATTGATTTACTTTAAATGCATCTCACTGTCGTGAAGAGAGTTGAAAAGAGATGCTAATAGAAAATTTGCAATAATATTTTGCATCTCACTCTTATGAAGTTCGTTGAAAAGAGTGGCCAATAGAATATTGGCAACAATACTATCAAGTATCATGATACAGTGTGGTCAAGGCTGGTCATGGCTGGCAACAGAATACTTTTTCATGTTTTTTATGTCATTTAAAAAATACTCAGTGACCAAAAGATAACTAAACTCTATGATAACCAGTTATAGGATAATCGGATGGATATTACCCTAAAGTTGAAGTGTTGGGTGATAAGAAGTGCACTTTTGTATAGAAAAAATCCTGGATTCTGATCGGTTTTGTATGGGCCAGCGACTTAGCCGAATTTTCGAGTGAATAATCGAGTGAACTAGGAAAATAAGACATGGAAAAATGTTAAGCACTTTTTTTTATTTTTGGTCTTTTTATTATGTTAATTCAAAGTCAAAGTCAAAGTCAAAGATTTTTATTCAAATAGACTTATAGATAAGTACTTTCGAATAGTCCAACATTTTTTTCCCTACCAGCCAATTGATTCTGAGATGGGTACCGCAGGGGGACGAAAAAACCTTATTTAAACATATAAAAGTCAATTAGTCAATAACAAAAACATGCTTTAAGAAGCCGCTTTCATAATTTCCTAGCTAAAAAATTACTTTAGATAAATATGCATCCGATTATCCGATCACTGCTGATAAATCTTTTTAGCCGTTCCCAGTGGCGCTAGTTTCTATACAAAAATACAAAGAGTATTGAATCAAACACACGAACGAGAGACTAAATTAATTAGCGATCGCATACATAATACTAAATCAGTGTGACGATATTGAAATATTGCAGGAACCCCGATCTAACACTAATTTTTAGAAAATCAGCCAAAATTAACAAAATCATCTGATTATTTCAATAAGATAAATCGGGCATTACTTCACTCTTTGCTGAGCGGTAAATTAGTATAGTTGACAACCTTATTTTATTTGTTGTATTTATAAGACATACCAACGGCATAATATACATAACATTTTAGTTTTATAACACAAAAAGGTAGGTATACAATGTACTAGCGGCCGCCCGCGGTTTCACCCGCGTGATTCCCGTTTCCGTGGGAATATCGGGATAAAAGTATGTTACTCTCCGTCCTTTCAACTAACTCAGGCCCGTCCAACATATGGTCCCAGGGCCACAATTGTGGCCCGCATAAGTCCTTCATCCGGCCCGCGACGACAACAATAGCTAGGAGAGTGCTTACTTAAACCTTCGCTGTTGGGCATTTCATTTGGCCCGGTACGGTTACTAAAATAAAAAACCTGGCCCTCCACAAAATTATGTTGGACACCCCTGAACTAACTCTATACCAAAAATCAAAAAATCGGCCAAGTGCAAGTCGAACTCGCACATGAAGGGTTTCGTCTCTCACCCAAGGTTGCCTGGAAGAGATTGCTACGTAGCAATAAGGCCGCCTATTATGTGTTCCTCTTTTTTGTCATTTGTCATTGTCATTGTTTTTGTATCGTGTGCAATAAAGTTTCTATTATTATTATTGCCAAAATGCCACTATAATTTTTCGTATGCAAAAATAACTTTGTTTTTCATAGTGTTTGTATGAATGACAAAGTTATACTTGCGGTTTTGGAAAATGCGCTAGCTCTGATATATTTCGTTCAAACCAATTTTCGTTGAAAGTTTTTATAAAGATCTACATTATATATTTTTTTGATTTTTCACTTTCTTATTTTAAAAGTTAGAGGGTATACCCCCCATCTAACTTTTAAAATAAGAAGGCCACATTTTTCCACTTTGGAAGTGTATAACTTTCAAACGGTTGATTTTGAGAAAAAACTGTTTAATAGCCTCAATGTATTTTTTAAAGATCTATCTAATGATATCCCACACACATAGGTTTGATGAAAAAAAAATTTTTCAGCAAGAGTTCCATGTTCCATGAGCCCCCTTAATTCATATATATTTATATTTTTGTATAAAAACCGTAAAGCGGTTTACAGAATACATCTACCGACCAAGTTTCAACTGTGTAATCCTCATAGTTTTGGAATAAAGTGGCTGTGACATACATCGGATTGGCCGAATCTATAAGGGTTTCGTTTTTTGCCTTTAGGCTACGAAACCCTAAAAAAGAAGGAGAAAGAAACAAGAACACACTTTTGCATTTAAAATATCAGTTAGTACTAGGATAAATAAATAAATATAACCCAATTTTTGGTAAACAGAACATTGGCCGCACTTTTCATTGGGTTGTATGCTCTTTTTAGGCCTGCATGCTCTTCATAGATCTGCATGCTCTTTTAGGCCCACATGCTCTTTTTAGGCCTGCATGGTCTTTATAGGCCTGTTTGCTCTGTGATGAAGTTCCTGATAGGCGGTGCGGCTATGTCAGCAAAGACGCTAGGAGACAGAGGCTGCCCGCACCCTCGACCATATGACACAATCCCAACAGCAACGCCATCTTGTATGGCTGCACCGCCTGAATCACCCTGAAAAGTGAATATAAAAATATGCATATTAGTATGTTAGCACCTTTTTTTTAAATCAGTTGAGATTTGGATTGGGGTTATGGGAAGAGATGCTTTGTCTTATTAAGAGAAGCTCGGTGGCAGAGTTTTTGTGGCTGCTTAGCAACTTCCACCATGGTCTGTTCTGTTACAGGATGGGTGACCAAAAATTATCTCGAGCTCTTCCGTGCTTTGAAAGGTACGTTAAGCCCTTGGTCCCGGCTTTATTTTCAGTCGTTAAAGTCCAACAAACCGCATTAGACCCTCGCGCGATTCCTTCCGGTTCTTTATGTTACCGATTCTCCTAATATACAATATAACGAACCATCAGCGTATTGATAAGATATTGGACTAGCCTAAATGAATAAATAAATATACTTTATAGTTAGCTTTCTATGGCACTCAGAATTTTTCTCTAATTTCAAAAGAATAAGAAGTAACACCTAGAGACAAAACAAACACATTAGTTAGAATACTACCTAATGAATGGGGTGGGATTTCTAAAAGAGAAGCCAAAGGGAATCGGCATATATGGACCCTTCGCTACTACTGTCTAACCTACCTGACAAGTACCCTGGCCTCCTAGAAAGAAGTTGCCGGCACAGAACTCGTTCTTGGTCAAAACGGAGGAATACACAATGTAGCATTGAACCCAATCCACTACTGGTATCTGGACGGCCATCAGACGCTCAGGAATTGATGAGGCACCTTGCTGGAAATCAAAGATATAAATATTTCAAACAATACCATAGCTAACTTTTATACAATAAGAATTGTCAACATAACGATAGATCAAGGTAATTATTAAAAATATGTTTTCTTAGAATTTCCTCCTTTCCTCTCTTTGATTATCATTACGAAAATGGTGACTAACATCCATATTCTAAGTCGTTCCTCCAAAACTTACTCGTCCTCGACTTAACGAAATCTCATTGAAAACCTCTTCGAAATACTCCTCGAAATCGGTATTCTAAGTCATAACTCCGTAAGGACCTGGAGGAGCCAGAGAGTACGTAGCCACTCCGTGTTAGGCCTAGCGCACACTACCATTTTTACCCACGACGAGGTTGAGTGGAGTGTAAAAAGTTTTGGAGGAACGACTAAGAATATGGGGGTTAGTCAACTTTTTGTTATTAAAGTTAAGAGTATGTATTCTGTTTATTTAAAAAATATTTACGAGTACTATTACGGCGATATTTTGTCATCGGCAATGAAAGTACTATTTGTACTTGTAGAACAAACAGTATACCATAGATTCAGCATTGGTCTCCGCATTACTACAACTATAATAGATACCGCGCTTCAAACAAACAACGGATCAAAAAATGTAACTACAAATTTTTACGTTTTTCTTCAACCAACTGACTCGGTTGCTAGGAGACTGTGCCGTTTGTGGCAGAGTAAAAAGAGCTTAATGTTTGAGGGCGGTATCTAGTTGTAGCAACGTGGAGACTAATAATAAATATATGCAGTATACACTATTTTTAAGTTTTTAAATTTACAAAAGACCATAATATAGATTCATTAACTTGTCGGGAAAACATGACGTCGGAAAATAAAACAGAAAGCTAAACTCCCCAAAGTTTTAAAAACTAAATGTTTTTTTTTTAATTTCAATAGATATAGCATACCTGCGTCCTTCCCCATCCGCTGACGTTAATATCAGTCCCACCGACCATCCGCCTGTTTACCGGAGGGAGAGGTATCGGCTGCATGGTGTCATCAAACTTGATGGGGTCTACCGTCTTCATGACGGCCACGTCTTTGTCGAAACGCGGCTGGTCATACAGGGGATGGGGGGTGACCTCGGCTATGGGGATGACCGTCCCGTTGCGACGAAAGGAGCTGCCGGCCCGGAGGACCACGGTACTTGGATCAACGCTGATTGTCAAACAATTGAAATTATTGAGATCAGATTGTGTCTTTGTTAGGTAGATTAATTAACACTTTATAAAAGATAGTGTGTACGAGGAAGTCCTTAAATGATAGGCCCTTCAACACTTTTTGGGTATACAAAAAATCGATTGTGGATTTCATGACGGCGACATCTTTGTCCAACCGCAGTTGCCAGTTTACAAGGGATGGGGGGTGACTACGGCAATGGGGATGACTGTCCCGTTGCGACGCCAGGAGCTGCCTGCTCGTAGGTCGACGCTGGTTGATAAACAAATGAAATTGATGAGATATTTGTTTGAACGAAGGGAATTGAAGGGTATCGTTGAAACAATCATACAGAGAATGCCTGTAGCCTGAATCATCATCATCAATCAAATAAAAATAATTGATTAATTTAGGGTAAACTAGAACGTGGGTCAGGTAAGAATTTGTTGCTGGAAAAGGTTTGTATTAATAAGAGGAAAACGAATTGAGATTTTCTTCAGACTTTTTCACACTTCCATCAAGATTAACCAATTTAAATATGATGTCATAGCAGAAATACCTACTATATATGCCTTAGATGAGAATCTTTTAATTGCTAAAATTTGTATCTACGTTAGTAGAATTTAAGTATCTTACTTTAACACAACCGTAATTACTTACTTCTGAGCGCAGTGAGCCGCAGTCAATATGTAGTTCTCACTGACGATAAAACCCCCACAAAAATAAGAGTTGTTCACAATAAACGAAACCTGGTGGGGGTAGTCTTCAATGAACGCCTCTTGGCCTCCCACTATTCTATCAGGTGAATCGAAGAATGGTCTTTCGTCGAGCAAAACCGGGTCATTAACAGGTACTGGCACTTTTTCCGACAATATAATGTCATCTAGAAAAAAAACCGCAAAATAATAAGTACCTGATCTTGAATGGCCTGATGGCCAAAGTGGGGAGACAGATAGAAATAAATTGTGATTTTGAGTCGAGATTGCATTCCCTGTTAGCGACCTTATTGCTACAGAATTTGTGGGTTCATGTAATTTTCATTATAACATAGGTAATAAAGTTGTTCTGATGGATAAGGTAATAGAAAACAGGACATTGCTGCAAGCTCTCAGAATCGGGTACGTAATGAATTTAAGTTAGAGATTTCTTTATTTTATCAAACCATTTGAGACAAAGAACTTAACCGTCCTTTATTGTCCGTTATTGAATCATTCATTATATACCTACATCTTTTCAATAAACTAACAACATTATCTGTAATAATATTCTCATATAATTTTTGACAGAAGTAAACAATTATGTAAAAGCAAAGTTATAGTTTACTCTTAATTTTTTCTTGTATTGCCCTTTTCGTAAAGTCTAAGCTTATAAAAAGACTTAAAAGCCATTGATATAAACAACATCACTTTTGGTATAACTATTTTATTTTTCAATGTTTTAATTAATTCGCTAACTCAATTACTCCCCAGGCTATATTTAAGGCACTGACAGGTTAAAACAAACTAAATTGATTTTAAATATTCTAAAACTATTTTATTTCAAAATAAAGCATTTTAGTCTGCTGTTGAAAGTTATAATTCATTTTAGTTGTCAATGTCAATAAATTAAAAAAAAAATTCATGAAGAAATTGTGATATTGATACTAAATAACGGATAAACATACTTATATACTTTTTGTAAATACATACATATTAAACACCCAGACCAAGACAAATAGACATATTCATGCACACAAATATTTGTCTTGTCCGGGGATCGAACCCAGGACCTCTGGCGCAGAAGGCGGGTTTAGTAACCCTGTGCCAAACAGGGGGGTAATTGTCTAATTTTAAATCTATCACAATTCCTTTCAATTCGTCATTTGAAAGATATTCAGGACGTCACTATTTGAAATTTGAACAGGATTGTGATCGGGAGGCGTTTTAAAAGGTATGGAATAAACGGTATTGAACTGTCTAAGCAATATGACAGACGAAAATGTCAAAATCACACAATACCTCTGAAAGGGATTGTGATAGATTTTGAAATTAGACAATTAGGGGGCTGGTTGTCAATAGTTTTTATGGTAAATGTAATTAGCTTTTTTTATGGCTAAATTAAACCCATTTTACAAGCAGCAAAAGAACAATATTGAAGAGTAAATTAATATCAGACGCAAGTTAGATTTACAACACAAAGTTGCTTCCGATTTTTTAAATCTTAGCCCTAAATTTTTCATAGCTTTAAAGTTCTTTACAGTCCCTTAACAGGCTTTAGTTTTTGAACAAGCAATGAAGATTAGTTATGCAAACATTTTCCCGAAAACAACCTTACCTTGAGCAAAAGAGGGGTGAACTTTGATTGCCACCATCCATATTGATGCTAACAGTAACATTGTAGATGTTCAGATGTTAATGGGTTTAGCTCGGGATCCGAATGAGGTGGAATATAAACTACCTCTATATATCTTCAGTTTCTATTTGAATATTAGAGTACCCACATAAAGCGAAGTGCTTCGTCATAAAGTTACGGCGTGTCGCGATAACTAATAAATACATGTTGTTTTATGTATTCCGTACATTTTCAAACGTATTTTTGACAAATTTATGTCTTCAACAAAAATTAAACGAACATAGTCTGGCATTATGACGAGCTGTGTGGCCTATGGCTAATAGATAGTAAGTTCGAATCCCACTCAGTCAACACAGATACCTTTTTATGTTTGTGGATGTGTTTTTGTTAAAAAATTAACAACAATCTTAATGAAATAAATAGCACAAGCTCTATTTTCGCCTTGATAAATTGGCGTGATTGGGAGAAAAAAAACTGTCATTAAAAAAAAAACACCTTTATTAAGTAATCGTTTGGTCTTTATAAGGAGTTTTTAATTCCTTCGTTGAAACTCCTAAATATTTCCTTTTATACTTTTAAAAGTGCCGTAAAATAAAATCCAAGTAAGTCGCTCGAAGGATTGCTCAGCTGAAGTGGCAGTGGGCGGGACACATAGCGAGAAGAACCGATGGCCGTTGGGGCGGAAAGGTTCTGGAATGGCGACCGCGCATAGGACGTCGCTCCGTGGGTAGGCCCCCGACAAGGTGGACCGACGATCTGGTGAAGGTCGCGGGAAGCCGCTGGATGCGGACTGCGCAGGACCGATCGTTGTGGAGATCCTTGGGGGAGGCCTATACCCAGCAGTGGGTGTCATGTGGCTGAGACGACGAAGTTTATGGAACTTAGTTGACTTAACCCATCCCTCTGATGGGTTATTCTCGGTTGACTGACAGTCTAATTAACGATTTTGTATTAGTTTATTGAAGCGTTAAGTCTGTATTATTGTCCATGAAACAGCGCAAACCGAACTGAAGAAAAAAACGAGTAAAAAGCTCAGCGGGCTATTAGAAACCATCATGTCAAATAAACGTTTTGTTTGCGATTTCTTTTTATTGAAGTTGTCACATTTTGACACACTTCACACTTTGAAGGTGATGATTAAGCGCAGACGTTACAAAACTTCCGTCAAAAACAAGCTTACTTTAAGAGATTCGTAAAACTCGACCAAATAGCATGGTAGTATTGAAACAATACTGCGTCATGACATGGCGCAGAAGTAGATATGGGTAGGCCCCCTGTAGCTCATCCGTAAGAATGTGAATTTCTTTTTACTTACTTAATCGTATAAAGCTTCTTATTAGTGCAGCAGCCAGTTTCTGGTCGATAACAAATTGTTATTACTGATTGGGACAATCAGTTCTTTTAATATTAACTAGCGGTCGCTCGCGGTTTCACCCGTGTGGTTCCCGTATTCGTGGGAATATCGGGATAAAAGTATCCTTTGTACATAACCAGGATATCTACTATCTGTGTACCAAATTTCATCCAAATCCGTTCACTAGTTTCGGATCCTATTCAATGCAAACAAACAAGCAATCAAATCTTTCCTCTTTATAATATTAAAAGTTTTAATAGTTTCGGAGCCTGTTCAATGCAAACAAACAAACAACCAAATATTTCCTCTTTATAATATTAGTATAGATAAATCACGCCTTAATTGCACATAAGTCAAGGAATTCGGTACAGAGAAAAAAAGACAGTAGAACGTAGCACTCAAGGGACTTTTTATTTAATTTTGTTTATTTCTAGCAATTTTTGCCAATTTTAAAGCTCTTCCTATAAAATTATTTCCTTGCGAACCCCAAAAAATAAGGTATGGGATGGGCGGTCCAATGTTAACGGTTTCGAAAACATTATAGATGCATAATAAGTACCTAACTGTACCTATTATTTGATAGCAAAACTTTCAGGTCAGACTTATTGTTTAAGCTCAGGTTTCCTAGGTTTACGACACTAACTTAGCCTAAGGCCGTCTCTTCCTGAATTTGACTGAATACGAAGGAAAAGCGCTGTGGAACTTTTCCGTTATGCTTACTTTAAACATACTAGTAGCCGTCTCGGTTTTATTTATTTATTTATTTACTTACAATATTTGGGGGGCTTACAGCTAACATTACAAAGTAGATGCATAAATTATACTATTAAGAGCAATGGCTCTTAGTATAATTTATGCATTTAGAGCATCTAGATCTTGGAGGCTTGTAAATGTACAAGCCTCCACAGATAGCAATAAGTTATAGAACTGTTTCACGCTTACTTTCGGCATACAGCTAATTAATCCATATTAATTTTATATAATTAAAATAGACACTATACGGAACTACTCAGAACTCTATTAACAGCTGACATGTTATCACAAAATAGGTCAAGAGCATTAATGTCTCGCTTGTCAATACTGTTGAACAAAGTACTGGTACGTACATAAAAAACATTTCTGTGGTGCATCGTGCGGATGAGTGGAGCATGGAGCAGATTTATTGGACGACAGTGACGGAACGGTACATTCAATTTTGATTTGGAAACAAGTTCAGGGCAATGGACTTTATTTTGAGCTATTTTCATTAGATAAAGAAGATCAGAAATCTTTTTTCGCGTCTCGAGTGGAAGAAGATGGAAACGGAACAACGATCCTCATACGCAATGGCAGGAATTTTGAACTTAAAACATAGAATATAGATATAGAAATCTAGTAAATTTCCTTTGAACTCTCTCCAGTCTTGAGGCATGTATTGCATAATTAGGGTTCCGAATTTGACTGGCATATTTTAAATGACTTACTGTTGGGGACAATAAAACCAAGCGCCGCAGTTATTAGCCATTCATATAACAGTATTCTACCACCCTTAGGTCATCCTGCTAAGTTAACCATCAGACTAGGAATTAATTGTTTTAAACATTTTCATGTCATCCGCATATAAAAGAAATTAAGAATGTTTGAAGCATTTGTCAATATTCATTTATAAAAATCACAAATAATAAGGGACCAAAAATGGACCCCTGTGGCACACCGGACGGGACCTCTATCCATGCGGATGTGTAACCACTGAGTACTACAGCCTGAGTCCGATTTCGAACATAGGAAGAGAACCATCTATATAGATCACCTCGTATTCCAAGTTGAAAAAGCTTCCGCAGCAAGATATCGTGATCGACCCGATAAAATGCTTTACTGTAATCGGTGTATGTTTGTCGGTGCTGTAACGGTGTGTTTTACCCGACCTTGGTTTACGTTTTTGAGTGATTGAGCATCAAATATCGAAAAATCCAATGTATCACAGTTATAATATTAGCAGGATTAGTAGGAAGTATAGTCTAAATCAAATCAAATCTTTTTTGCAAACTAAGTGTACACAGGTGATATTATAAGAAATAGAACGTAACTTCTTAGTCGCCCTTTTCGGACACTCTCGGCAATCTATAGACGGTTTCTAAAATTATTCATAATATAATATAATTAAAATTATTAAATATCACAAAAAGAATAAAAATTCATGGGATGTTAAAGCTTTGTTATGCCTTAAGCTAAAGACTAAATACCCTTACAACAAGTCATTCTACAGAAGTTTCTTTTGGCACACAAAGAATAATCGTGAAATAATCAAACTGTTGTTCACAGATATTTACTCGTATCAGATTGTACAATGAATAGAGTAGACCTGGTTCGATGTGAGGTTTATATGAATTCTTACTGACTGAATTTTCTTACTTATCACAGTGCGTTTCCGGTCCTCTATAAAGTTGTGTCAACTTGTATACATTACAGTCTTAATACTAATGTTCTTAAAAACAACAATATTAAGTTACATCATAACCTTTTACTACTGATCCCTAACTGCGTGCGACATGCACTTGACCGACTTTTATTGACATTATAAATACATACAATAGAGGAAGTCAAAAGAATGCATTTAATTTAGAGTAACTTTAAGCTATCAATATTTGGTTTATGTTTCTTCATATCGGCCGTATAATACGATATCAGAGGAATTTTAGTTGCTCCTTCAACCACGCATATTGAAAAAAAATTACCAGTTAAAGGAGCTGAAACTGAAAACCATTAATCTTAAGAGCGGACGCGAGGTGAAAATGCTGAAGTCTATTTTTCAAATGTCTCAAAAATAAATTTTGTAGACAACTCTGGCCGTTCTCTTTGGTCTACGTCTCTAAATACCATGCGATAGATACAAACAAACATAGGTACAACCGTTCTACAGGTATTGCGAAAAAAAAATACGAGGTTTGGCTCTCGACGATTTCCTCATCGAAAATTAGATCTATGTAAAAGAAATTTCATCAAAAGAATATTAAGTAGTTGTACTATTAGGTCTCTATGTTTTGTTTTTTTGTAAATACTTCTCCACACCAGACGAATTTAGTGGTGATAAAAAATTGATATTTTTTGGTTGCTTGGAAAAACAAGTAATAGAAAAAAGGAAGACATAGGAGCAAAAGAATAAGTATTATTTTATTTTAAGTCTGGAAACCATTTCTTTTGTGTTAAGGCGGTACCCCCACCGGAAAAAAGTAAAAGTAGAATTTTTAGAGCCCGTTGTCTTGTATTTTTAGAAGGTATCGCTACATCTAGTCATAGTCATTCGTAGAAGTAGATAATAAATGTGTCAAAAACGGCCACTTTAGCAGTTTTGCTATCTACTTCTAGCAGTGACTACGAGGGAATGTAATGATACCGTCTAAAAATACTAGACTATGGGCTCTAAAAATTCCACGTAAAGTTTTATTAAAATTGTGTATTAGAATTACGATATTAAATAAAATTCAACGCGGCGCCACTTTCGGTGGGGGTATCGCCTTAAAGATCAAGGAGGAATCCGATGAGAACGTTTGTATGGAAAAAGTATTGCCCACCTCCCCTCTTAACTGCTTTGCCGCATACCATTTGAGCAGACATCGACAACCAATACCAAATTTCCTGCGCCCGTGACTTCTGCTCCGTGAAAATTCGGAAAATCCTTTGAACAAACAAACTAACTTCCAAACTTTTTTATGAAAAACGGGGGAAACTAACTCGTCCTCGACTTAACGAAACCTCATTGAAAACCTCTTCGAAATACTCCTCGAAATCGGTATTCTAAGTCATAACTCCGTAAGGACCTGGAGGAGCCAAAGAGTACGTAGCCACTCCGTGTTAGGCCTAGCGCACACTACCATTTTTATCCACGACGAGGTTGAGTGGAGTGTAAAAAGTTTTGGAGGAACGACTTAGAATATGGGGGTTAGCCTTCGTCATACCAGTAGAGTTAGCTTGAATAACTATCGAAATAGTTTCGAGTAAGTATCGAGCACGCAATGTCAAAATATGTATAGGAAAATGTAGTTCCGTTTACGTCCGGTAGGATCGCTGCTCAATATCTCATATATATTTTTACTTTACTTCCTCGAAAGTAATTCGTGCTAGGCCTACTGATGTTAAGTTTTGATAAGGTTGAAGATGGAATCGAGCTTCACCCGGAATCCTCAGTCACTAAGGAACTGGCTATCTTATCTCTGACTGCCGGAACACAACAATTCTAAAAAAAAAATTGTTATAGCGTCAGACTTAGATAACATGGTGGTAGCTAGCCAGGCGGACTAACAACAAGTCCTACCACCAACCAAACCGGAAACAATATGTAGGAATCGACCACAGATGCGGTTACATATATAATATTAGTACTTATGGTAGGATTGTCTAGTCAATGTTTCGCAAAACAAATCATACAAAACATAGAATAGCCTATATAAAGGTCAGCACATTAATGTTATTATTTGCTTCACAAACCACAATCAACATAAATGAATAAAACAACAACAGAAAATTACTGTGATCATATCTTTTGGCCCAATCGGCTCTTCAGTCAAATTGCCCATTTTCATTCATTGAATGTATGAATAGCAGAACTGATTACGAATGAAAATACTACGTCGGTCATGTATTCAAGTTAAATGTTTTGTTGATGACCGTTGATCTTTATTTTTATGTACCAAAGTGGTCTGGGGACTTCGTCCGACCTTTTATCTGTAAATTGTAATTTTTGCTATAAATATTGATCATTAATTTCATGCTCATTCCCGCACACTAGGTGCGACCCCACCTTGGCGAAGGCCATGCCCCCGCCACCGATTTACCTTAGGGATAAATCGAAGTGGTCGGAAGTGTCCTCCCTCTGCACCGCTAATAAGGTGCAATACTCCCATGCCCGCAACACCGGTGTTGCCATTAAAATAGACTGTCCCACGAGTGACGATTTCAGAAATCTCACTCGTCTCCTGCTCAACAGGAATATCGGGTATCACACCTTTGCTCTCCCCGAAGAGCGGAAAGTTCGTGCTGTACTCCGCGGGGTACCCGCAGGAACCTTCCAACGACGAGACGACAGCCCTCCACCTTGCACAAATTGCAAGTAGTCCAAAACCAAGTCCAAAAAATCATGCTCATTGTGTTATAAAATAAACAATTTCACAAAATTAACCTCCTTTTTTCAAGTCGGATAATAAAAAAGTACTCAAATTGTTAAAATGTCAGCCTTCTGAAGTCGGTGCCAGCTAAGGCAAGAAAACCAAAAGTGCAATAAACATAGAATGCACCGTCTGGCCACCACAACACCGGAGTCAAAAAGATTTTTGGTATTTGTTTGAACTCAGTTTTTATGTAACGCTTGGTGGATTTTGGAGTTTATATAAAATGGCATCATATAAGTATTTTTACAAGGACGTTTACAAAAGATATTTATTATGATATGAGCTAACAATAATTCTCGAAATTATTCAGTAATAATGACATCTATCAAAACATAATTTGAATATAATAGTTGAGTTCATAAAACTGTATTACAATAACTTCATAAATAAGAAAACTCTATTTCCAAAATAAAGCAGTGAACGAAGTATTTGAGTATTTCCATGTTCCTAGTTATACGACGTGAGGTCCAAAAGTCCGCGGAATGGGAGGGATGGACAAGGAAGGTTCATTTGTCCAGGTAGGTTTTGATTGAGCACCTCATCATGAGTCATCATTCCAAATTTGAACGTAATCGGCAGGGAGAAAAAACAAATCATGGTTTTTTCGAATTTTTCGTCAGCCTTTGGAGCTCTGTGGCGAGATAAAGAATGAAGTTACAGACCGACTTAGTCGAAGAAGAAATCGATACAGTCGATATAGATACAGCATTCCGCCGTCCAAGAGGGCCGGTTTGGATAATAAGGCGGAAACATGTTTGCAACTGTTTTTTTGTATATTTTACTCATCGACTATTTAGAATGCGGTATTAATAGAATCATACTATACTAAGTACTGAAGCTTAGTACGTACAAGCTTCATTTAGACACATTTGGAGGGGTTCATAAAAGGAGAGACAAGGTTTGCTCTTTTGGCATGAAAATGCGCACAATAGTCATGTTGCAACGGCGTTCATTCACCGATGAAGCTTCGAATAACTTCATCAACCTTTTTAGAGTCGAGACCATGTCTTAGGTAACTATTTAAAATTTACTGCAATGAAAAAAGGTGCATGGAAAAAATAATACGGCGTCATAGAGGTGACGTTTGTAATTTCTGCTCAAATTACAAAAAAAAACAATCGTATCAGTAATCAATTTATATGAGCAATTTTAGAATGTATTTGGGGTAGTAAAGAAATTTACTTGAAGGAAAAAAATATTTGGTGTTTAACTTCAACCGACTTCCCTCCCATTCCGCGGACTTTTGGACCTTTCCTCGTAAATAGTCTTATGGTAGACCATAAGACTATCTATGACTTCACGCAAAAATCCCTTGCGAGGTTGGCAGCAGAGCATCAATGGCGCAGATTGAGCGTAAAAAATGTATAAACATCACTCTTATAGCGACACTTCAAAAAGCGATTTTTGGCATTGGTTGGGGTCTTAGATGTTCGGAAACAATAGTGCAAATTGTGCCAATGCCTACAATACTTTTGGAATAGGTTTGTCCATGTGTCCATTAATGGACTATTACTACGTACTGGAAAGCAAGTAGCTGCCGAATTCTATGACTTTTTTTCGCTTCCAGTCCAGCACAGGATTTTATAACATATCAAAACAATACATAAAAATAATTATGGCCAAACGTGGGCTTATCTCTGAATGGGATCTCATCCAGCTAATTAATTGACAGAGGAAGATAAGTATTTCTTGCAGGAACCTTCCTGAGGTAGAGCCTTCTAAACCGTTTCCAAATCTTTCTTGTTGAAAAGTTTAATTAGGTACCTAATGCCTCAAGAAATATTAAAATGGCGGTTCTCCGTATTGGAAGAATGTAATTCTCATTTCTCTATATTTTTTTATTTTTCAAACTTAGTCCCTACGTAAGAATTTCAGTATAAGTTTGGTGATAAAAAACTTTAACCCTTTTAAAATTTCAAACTTATAACTGTAAAAAACATAAACAATCACCTTGACGTTAGCTTATGTCAGTATGATCAGTTTAACTCTTACATATAGAAAAAAATATTTTCACACAATTATACAGTTTAATTGAGAATCGCTGGATCATGCAATCGCTCGCCTGACTAACAATAGATAAGTGTTTGGCTTACGAGTAATTATTTTGCTATTGCCGTGTCATGACATTGCTCGAGTCAGTATTTGTGCGGCGGTGACAGATGTGGTCGTTTTTCGAATGGTGACCGTCTCTTGATTGTTGCGTTCATTTGTTTTCGTCAACCTTTGTTTGTTGCGCACGTCTTGTTACCGTTATATGCAAGGTATTTCCATTCTGTTTTAAAATAGGATTTCTTATTATGCATTGGAAAACAAAAATATTTTCTTACTCTGTTTATATTTTTATTAATATTTCACCACAAATAATGTAAATAATATGCACAAGATGTATGTAAGTATTTAAATGTAATTAAAGTCTTTAAACTTAAACAACTTACTAATACAAATATAAATTAAGCTTTTCCGGTATTGTAATGAGAAGCTCAATTTTCAAGTTTTTAAAACAAATGGTTATTGAATGTTTGACCAATAAATTACAATTAGTGACAAATTGGTTGTGGCTCGAAAACCACAGTCGCCATTCGAACGTATCAAGGGCTAAATACTATAAACTTTATAATTATAATTTAACCTTTTTGGAATGATAACTTTTAAATTTTGCATTTTAAAATGCTATTTTTATGTGATAAATATTAAACAAGAAAATATACTAAAAAAAAGCAAACTTGTCTCATATCGTCCTGACGGGATTCAAACCAATGCACTGCACTAGTATTGCCGGATTCCCAAGGATGCGGGTCAGGGCGACTTAAGACAATTTGCTACTTGGATTTTTTTACACGCATTCAATGTTGTGATACGATTACCGCAAACTTTTCCAATTGCTAGAGATTGCACTTAACTAATATATTTCAAGGAGTAAATTTATTTTCAAAATCACCATCAGCGTTCATCTCATCATCGTCAACATTTTGACCTTTTCCCATTTCTATTTGGGGTCGGCGCAGTACGTCCTTCTTTATTCCACTTTGTCATCACCTTAATCTTACGTACAATTTACGAGAGTTAAATATAGGTACGTACATTTCATAATATCAAAACAAATTTTCAATCGTTGTTATATAGTAATGAAAACGAGTTAAATATTACTATTCGTGTTTATCTTTTTTAAAAATCATTCATAAAATTGACGTATCATTAACTTATTTATCGCCACTATGCATAGCGTGAATCGAAAAAAATAATTCTATCAACAAAGTGCATTGAGTAATTAAACTACGGTGATGCTTTATTAATAAGCATAATATCTTGATGGAAAATTTTGTATGAAATACAAACAAAACTTTAACTTTCCAAAACTTTTTCCAATAGGTACTTAAACTTTTGTAAACAAATATTTGTATTTCTTTCATAATTAAAGTTAAACGCGGTCCTACCCTTTTTGACGCAAAACACAGACGCACTCCATGCGATACCTATGCATTTCTACGATTTTGACTTTGTCTACGAGGATCTCTACTAAATGCGTCACATTATTTCAGGTGTTCTTGTGGTAATAGCAGTATAGAAAGCGTCTAAAAATGAATGAATTCGTAAAGCATCACAAGACCGCCGCCGATCACAATGAAATAGAAAGAAAAAAAGAAAGAAAATTTAATTTATTTAAAACAATTCACACAAAAAACAAAGACATACTTAAAAATAAAAACAATTAGGTCCGGTTGATCGTATTATTATAGTAAAGTTAAAGTTAAAATTTAACTGTTGTCAATTTTGACTTCGGTAGAAAAAAAATACGTCGGTTATCTTCGCCTTCAGTTGCCCAAAAATATTTTACGCGGCGGTTAATTTAAACAAGAGTTAAAAGTGTATTTTAAAATAAATAACCTAAAAACGGTAGGTAGCGATAACTACAAATCCTACTAATGTCAACATTTTAAACCACCCCCACCCTGTCGGTTATTATGACTGCCGAAAAAACCGTAATTTGACTGCTTGTTAAAGTAACCGCTGCTTCAACAACGCTTTTATATTTGTCCGCCGGTTAATTTTACTTTAACCATAATTTAACCCTAAAGTTAGCGTAACCGAGCTACGAGCAACCGGACCTTAGTCTCAAAACCGTCACAACTCAGCATAATGCATGGTCTACGACCAGCGCTGATCTTCCGTCGTGACTCGTCGGTTTGACGATCCGATAGTTAAACAAAAACACAAAGTAAAAAAAAACAAAAATAATTAACCTAAAAATATGCCACAACGGAATGGTCCAAATTTCTTTACATTCCAATAACACAGAACAATACAGAACACATCAACGTATTTGAGAAAATAAAAGTAAGTGAAGCAAATACTATAGACAGCGAGGTGACAGACTGGAGTGACATTGTCATTTATAATTAGTGCTACAAAATGCTACACACAACAACAAAAAGACAAATATTAAATGTCTCTCATTTTCCGATACTGACGAGTTCGAGGCTCAAATCACTATTATAGAGCCAGTTGAGTTGTCTATGGAGTTAGGGCTAGATTTGTTCCGCCGAATAAGTTCCGCTAATACAAAGAACGATGCTTACAAACTCGACCTTCTGGCTGTCTGACATACATTCTTGGGTACAACAAATTAGGATGTAACATACAAAACAACATAACATTATTATGCGAGCTAATAATTTTAAGGTCACATTTTTATTTTTCAAGTCGCAGCTTATTTATACTATTATGCTCTTAAAAATAACTTAACTTCCTCTTTTTTAATTAATCATCAATGCGTCCTAAAAGAAACAGAACTAATAAGTCATTACTCATAAAAGAAACCATACACTTAAAAAACGTGAGGCCCTAACATTGAACCCTGAGGCACTTTTTATGAAAACAAAAAATCAATACTGTTTTGTCACAAGCATAAAGCTTTTAAAATTCACAATTCTTTTATAACTTATTTATGTAAGGCTACGAATATACCTGTTGTTTATAAAAAAAAAAAAAAAATTTATGTGGCCACTGCGTGACGCTAATTCCACTTAGTAGAATTTCTGCTCATTCATTATTTATCTTTTTTTATAAAGCGTGAATAGTTTTCCAAGGTGATTAAAATTATAATTTTAATACAGTGTAATTTTAAATTGCTTTTAAATCAATAAAAGTCCATAATCATAAAAGTTTCAGGGCATTTTGTATTTTCTCATTGAAAACAAGTATCAAACCAAATGTTTAGGATTTTTTTTAAACCGTTCAAAAGTTCCAAAAAGCAAAATAAACAACACAATAACATTTCTCATAAGTGGCAGGCGTTGCATGTAATCCGTAAACTTTTTTTTATTTCATCCTAGAGCTTCATGTTACAATCAATATTGCTTTGATATCGTCACAGCTGATGCATCTTTGGGCAGATGCGACCAAACGTCACGTTCTGCATCTAATCTGCATAGTGGTCTGGCACGTGACGTGATGGAGCTGTTATTAGAAAAAAACAAAGGAGATTATTGTTCCACTAGATATTAATAGCTTCGTAAAGAAACAAAGTCCTAATTTATACTAGAAAAAAAACAACTAGTTTCTACCTTTGGATTTTCGAACCACTGCTTGTCCAATTGAGCTCCCGAGACTTATATATCCTTATAAGAAGAGGTATAAAAAAGTAGGATTCTTTTCTACTCTGAAGGCCAGCGTTATTTAATTAATAAAATAAATAGATGGATACCTACTCCTTCGCATTCGAAAGAAACAATGTTTTGTCAGTCAATTAGCAACTAAAACATTACTTCTAAATAAATATTGTTTTACTTGATTTTAATGTCGTCAACATAATAGTGTTCAATGTTTCATAAATCAATTTATGTCGTAGTAATAACCTACGATACGATCATCGGTATAATAATTTGTAACAAGACGTGTGTAACTAAGTTTATTTCAAGTAAGTATATCAGTAACCGCTGCGTCAATATAGAACCAGTCTTGACTTACATTCACGAAGACACTATTGAAAAAAAAAACAAAGTTCTGCAGTTGTTTGGAAATAATATAATTACTAAGCAGTGCAGCTCTAGACTAGTGTTAGAACGTTTAAAAAATAAATTCAAGTGAAATCAAGAGAAAAGTTTAGTTTTATAGTGATCCGAACTCTTTGGAACAAATTGTGATATAAACTTTTTTAAGGAATTGTGCTTTTTGTTTTTTTTTTGTTTTGAAAATGTTGGCAAAACACTCGAAACTTTTTTTCTTGGTGTCTTTAGTGACGTTATTAATTGCGATAGTGCTGGCAGCATGGGGATTTCCTAAGATTGTTAGCAAACAGATACAAAAGGTAAGTGGAAATATCTCTGTTCTAAATAAATATGTATTGTTTTATGTGCAAATGGTTTATTCGAAACAAACTACCTGAAACCTTACGTTCTGAAATCGTAGGTTTTTTTTTTTAAATTACTGAAAAATTCGATTGTAATAACAAATTTGAAAAAAGATAGGTACCTAGTTTTAGATATTTACCTAAACGTAAATAAGTAAGTAGTTAGTATAATTACATGTTCTGCTACAAAATGTTTAGAAGTAAGATTAACTTACTTTTTGTTTCCCCAAATATATTTTTTTTTCCTTACATTCCTTAACATTTACAGTCCGTTCATGCCGTGATGTTATTATTTAATGTTTAATCTTTTTTTTATTAAAAAATATGCTAGTAAAACATATTATTCTGTGATGGGTACATAGAAGTTGAAATAATGGGGGTTAAAATGAGCGTCATGCTCGTGAACGGGTGCCGCCAGCGGAAATGGGTCTAACTCAGTCTGCTTATCATAATGTTGTGCTTAAAGCCTAAATATTTTTATCTAAAAGAAATTGATACTGACCTGTATGTACCTCACAACTTGCAGTACAGTAATCTAGTAATGCGAGAAATGTTGTAACGTATGATAGACAAGTCTTTCTTTGCCAGTTGAAAATTGTTTACGGTTACAATAACCATAAAATGTAATAATATAATTAGTATTTTCTCTATGATAGAAATTGACCTTACTGATATGTTAAGGTCACTTTTCAATTTGACGACTCTATATGAAATAAAACAGTGAGAGAAAAAACAGCTCTTGACGAGTTTCTTGCCGGTTCTTCTCGTTACAAGGTCTCCCGCCTGTAGGGTTTGTGAACCGATAACGTAGCTTTTTTGACGTCCTTAAGTGCTTGTAACAGCCTAGACTGAATAAATGACATTGAATGTAAAGGTACATACATTGTTGGCAAAGGACCGTAGGCATAATGCTGCGAATTCCCAAGGCACGACATCTCATGGTGAACGGTCTGTATTTGAAACATTAGTTGCATAAAGACAATAAATTAAAAATCCATCTATGTATTAAAGATTGCTCAGTAAATTGCACTTATAAAGTTATAATCTAAATTCTACATAACCTGTTTGTTTATAACCTTTTATTACTCCAGTCCACCTAGAAAAACCTTAGACTGAATGTCAATCTAGTGCATTCGATAATAAAATCGATTAAATGCGCACTTGATCATCCGTTAGCGATTAACAATAATCTAGAATCTAGATGCAATTATCTGAAACCTCGAATTCTAAGAAAAAACTTTGTTACATGTTTTTTTATTATTTATTTATTTATTTAGACAACAAAGATCCATTTTAGACTACGAGTATAATTTCGCTGTGTCTATAAATATATGTATCCTTTTTTGCTTTTATGACGCGGGCTCGAATTACTAACCTGACGAGTTTTTATCCTAGTTTTTTTCTATAACCAAAGTCACAATGTATGTTTTTTTATTTATTCATGACGGGGAGACTCTTAGCCTGCACCATACCTGATGTTAAGTATTGATAAGGCTGAAGATGGAAGCGAGCGTCTCCCGGAATCCCCAATCACTGAGGAACTGGCTATCTTATCTTTTAACTGCCAAAACACAACAATGCTGAAAACATTGTTGTTATGGCGTCAGACTTAGATAAGATGGTGGTAGCTAGCCAGGCGGACTTACAACAAGTCCTACCACCAACCAAACCGAATACAATATGTACCCCCGCTGGAAATCGAACCCGGGACCCCTGGGTCTGTTACCGGTGGTTGTATCTTTATTTTAATAATATTTATTTTGTACTTAATGATTTTTATAGGTTCATAAAAAGAAAGAGCAGTTTCTAAAGGCGTATTTTTTTTTTTAATTGCTAAGATAAAGGAAATTACATAATTTATTTAATTTATGATTCAGAGATTCAGATTAAGAGTAACTACACTATTTTCAATTATCTCTATTGAATTCATCCATATCTTAACTGAAATTTATCAAAATCGGTTCAATGCTTTAGACGTGACAAGCGAATAAATTATTTCTACGTTTCCACGCCTCTGCGCTAATTTTTTTTATAAAAACCCTATTTACCTATCTTTTTGTATTATTCCATAAAATACAATTTCAAAGACGAATGAATACATTACAAATATCGTGTTGTTCACAAATGGAAAAGAGCTGAAAGAAAACACTTGTTTAAACAAAATGTGTGCCAAATCACACATTTATTGTGTGTCGTAAGTAAAGAAAAGAAAGAAAATCATTAATTGACCACATACACACAGGAAATAAGATATACACACACACAATAAAACAAGAAGCGAGGAAAGAATTATAAAAAAGTGGAAAGAAGATTAATAAAGTTACATTATAAACATGAAAAACAACGAACAAGTAAAACCGCCGTTTAACCGCCTCCGTGGTCTAGTGGTAAAAACTACCGGTGTCAGACCCAGGGGTCCCGGGTTCGACTCCCAGCGGGGGTACATACAGTATTCGGTTTGGTTGGTGGTAGGACTTGTTGTGAGTCCTTCTGGCTAGCTACCACCATCTTATCTAAGTCTGACGCCATAACAACAATGTTTTCAGCTTTGTTGTGTTCCGGTAGTTAGAGATAAGATAGCCAGTTAATCAGTGATGAGGATTCCGGGAGAGACTCGCTTCCATCTTCAGCTTTATCGATACTTAACATCAGGTATGATGAAGGCTAAGAGTCTCACATATATATGTCTTATATGAGTATATATGTGTGCGGGCCAATAAACACCCCGTCTCAGCATAATGCTACTGATGCCACTAACAAAATTAAAGAGTGTGGTTTCTTTCTTCAGCCTCAGGTATGCGTTTCCACGTTGTGTATAAAAAATACTAAAATAAAAACTTGCGATTTTTAAATTTTTGTATTTTTCAATTGCTATTTTTATACTTATTATTATAAATAAATATTGGAAAAATCAACTCGTAAAAATTAAAAAATCATAAATTATTGGATATTGCATCATAATCGATGAAAAGATGTTTCTTTCGAATGCAAGGATATTCCTAGCATTGATGTGACAACGCTGGCCTACAGCGTATTAAAAATATAAAAGCATTGGACAATTTCGACGTTGCCGGTGGTCAGCAAGTCTCGGTAGCTCAGGGGTTAGACAGGATTTCCAAAGATCGTGGGTTCGAGTCCCATCTGAGAATTCACTTGTGGCCGAGTTGATTATTCCAATATTTTTATATTTAAAATTTATTAAAACTTGCGGTTTCCTATGGTCTTTATGTGCTCTCAAATACCGCAGACTACGTTTTCGCAGTAATGTCCAAGTATTGACAGCTTATTAACACTACATAAAGGTTTTACTGCCACACTTTACAGCTGATAGTTTTTTACAGCGTCGTTAAATTATGGCAACTTTGACTATGACTGTAGCGTAATGGCGCAGTGGTATTGGTCATGGCTATTGAGGGTCATGGTTTCAATCCTCGCCCGGGACAAACCTTGTGATGAATTAAGTATCTATTTTGCGCTTTTTTAGTGTTTCGGCGTTAATATTTCTATGTTTTGAAATATATATTGCTTGGTTCTGAGTTGAATTTGAAAACACGATTGAAAAAATAAATGCGACATTATAATAGAAAGGAACGAGAAGATGATAATGTTGTTTGAAGAATTGGAAAGATATCTAGATATAGATGTTTCTAGTATGTTTGAAAATATTATGAAAAAAGAAGGACCTAATATGGAAGGGAAAATTTTGACACCCGACGTATTAGTGAATAGGCGGCATTATCAGCGTAGACGCAGCGCGGCGCACTGACGCGCGAAATAAGCGTCCCTTTGTGCGATACCGAGAGAACCTACGAGTGAGCCTGTGACACAGAATAAGAAAGATACCAGAATGATCTCTCCTGCCTTGAGCCAAAACACATCCATGAGTTGCGAAGTACCTCTGTACACGCGTGTCAACGAGACGCGGCGCCGCAACGCATGGTACACTAAAATTCTTAGATGATAGTATAACGATTCTACGTCGTAAGCACGACGTGGAATCTGTGCAGGGCCGGCGAGACTACATATCATAGAATATCATAGTTATTTGCGTCCATCGATATCAGTGAAGGTAATCGGTGAAGAAGCGCCCAATGCCTGTAAACATAACGTCAATGAGCGCTTCTTCACCTTCCGACTGACAGGATACGACACCGATATCAGTGAGCGCTAATTTCTATGATATTGTGTCCATATCTGACCCGTTGTCACCACCACCGGTGCAAATTCCTATGAAATTGTATGTCACGTATAATAGGAATTGGCATCCACGCATATCGGTGAAGTGGCCAGTAAACAAACGCATAATATTTAAGTGCAATAATGGCCTATTGCTCTGAGTGTTCCCTCTGCTTGGGCCTAAACTTACTTTGTGGCTGTGATGTCTTTATACGTGTAAATACGGGAAAAAAATTGTTTCAGTAAGTTAATTAAGTACGGAAAATGAGTAAATATTTTTTTGTCATGGAACAGTGCTACATTTACCTGTATAAGCCGGCTTTTTAAGGAAATCTTTATTAGGGAATCTGAAAATAGATTTCTAAAGAATCTTAAGCATGTTTTTTTTACACTTTCATTCATCTTTTAGTATTATAAGCCTCTTGATCCTTGCTATCTTAAATAGTTTGCGATAAAACGAGAATCTTATTTCATAATTTTTATTTCAAACATAAGCGTTACACGCGACTTCGTCCGGAAATGGAATTCAATTGCATTTCCGGACGTAGAGATTAAGGATTCCCAGGGAGAGGCTCTTCCAACTTCAGCTTTATCAATACTTTACATCAGGTATGATGAAGGCAGTCTCCCCGTTGCTCATAAAAAACCTATGGGAAATCATCGTCGTCATGAGAAGGTGCGGATAGGCGCGTGAATTTACAATACCAACGCAAGAAAAGTAAACTAGTCTTTAATCTGACTAAGTATAAAATTGACTATCAAAGAATTTAGATGGGCCCAGTAAGTCGAAGCTGATAAACGTGATTTCAGCCTTTCTATAGGTATGATGAATCAACTTCTTTCAAACTTTGTCTTCTGAAGCTTAAAAAGCTCATAGTAACAAGATTTGGTCAACCTCATTTCTTCATCAAAAAACTTCGATCTGAAGAACTTTTATTAAAAGCTAAAGCTCTTTCTGTCCTGATGGGGCAATCTGGGGGACAGATCGAAGTTTCTTTACAACTGTCCCCCGGAGGACACAACGAAGAGGACAAATGAGAATAAACCTTCTAGTTCATTTAAATTTTATAAGTTTTCCACTCTTTGAACATCTCATCTCATCATCTGGTACCTTTATGCGTATTCGAATTAGATTCGATTAGAGTAATTTTAAAATACCACGCTGGCCAGACGGGTTGGTAGAGGGTTTGTTTCACGTTTTCCTTCTCTCGCACAGCTGTTCAATACGTCGAGCCTCTTAGTCGACTCTTACGACATTCCAGGCATATAAGGGAGTGGTTACACGTGTATTCTTAGGCCGTCACCACACGGCAAATAAACCATCTTATCTTAACCAATATAATAAAGAAATCTATAACTCAGTTGTGAATTATAGTAATGAAAAAGTCACAGTTTGATTATAGGTGTAATTATGTGCGTAATTGCAGTGAAATTATAGCCACTTTATGAGCAAGTGTGTTGAAAATATGTTTATACACCACCTGTATCTGTAGCACGTGTTAAATATCAAATAATTATTCTCAACTTGAAAGTAAGCTATTAATGCCCGGAGGGAGCTAATGTTGTATGGAACTTCCCTTGTGTAATTATGATAACATTTAAATTTGGAACGCCAAAATGTCAACAAAAACGTTATCAAAAATAGTTAAAAAAAACAACTCTGTTCAAGGCATAACTTCCTGTTCCAAGGAGTTTTTAACTATAAAATTGACACTTTAAAGAGATTTTACTTTTATGAAAAATATAAACATGGCTGTATGTATCGGGGTTCCTAGCAAAGAAAACATTTGAAATTTAAATTATGTGATGTTTTGCACTCATTCAAATATAATGTGATAGCTATCTCTTTCATTTCCATGATTTTTCGTGCCTTTGGCTTACTTATCAGTAAAACATGGCAAATCATAAAATTGTAAATGTGTGTTGTCTTGACTCTTGGTCACAGATATAATGAAAATTATCATTGCATTGCCTACGGAACTAAATATCTAAAGAAAAATCGGTGATCCGATTTTTAACGCCATTTGTTAAATTATTTTCATTAATTAGTTTTATAATTTATAGTATCTTTTTTATTAAACGTCACAGTAGGCACATTAGGTGTATAAAGTAGAGTATGCTCCTTGGGTATAAAAGTGTCTAAGCCTTGGGCAGACTTGAATCCTTCGCTTCATTCAGGATTCTTACCATAACATCAACATCTTGATTCCCTCAGTACGTTCGGGAATTAACTACAGAATCCTTCATTTCGCTTAGGATTCAATATGCTGCCCGTGTCATAATACACTGCTTTATCCCCTTAGTGCATAATCTATTATTAGCACTAAACGTATTTAATTTCAGTTGGTGAAAGTCCGCCTAAGTAAGTCAAGCTTAATCTTTGTTTCAGAATATTCAACTGGACAATTCGTCGGTAATGTTCGAGAAGTGGCGGAAATTGCCGATGCCTCTCAGTTTCAAGATCTACGTGTTTAACGTGACTAACGCAGAAGACGTGAACAATGGTGCTAAGCCTGTATTACAAGAAATTGGACCATATGTATATAAGTAAGTACTTTATTGTCCTCTGTATTAGTCCACTAGCGGATCCTCGCGGTTTTACCCGCGTGGTGCCCGTTCCCGTGGGAATATCGGGATAAAATATAACCTATGTCACTCGGGAGAAATGTAGCTTTCTAATGGTCTAAAAATTTTCTAAATCCGTCCAGTAGTTCCTGAGATTAGCGCAGTCAAACAAACAAACTCTTCAGCTTTATGATATTAGTATAGATGAGCAATTGCCTACGTCATATGACATCACAATAAACTGCAGGGCTCACGTTCGGATAAGTTGTGATGATCTCAGATCAAATTATTACACAGATTATTGCAGCAAAAATTGGAGTTTCAAAAATCCTACATTACCCAGCAACATTTTAATAAAGGATCTCCGGACAGATATGGCGTGTTGTCTTGGTAGGACTATCTATTCTTAAAGAGATTTTCATTTCAAAACGATTATGATGACATAGCAAATTGGGGATCTTCGGCACCGTCTGCCAAGTAAGTAGTAGGTAGTTCTGGCTCCGTCTGCCAAGCAAAGCACTGTAAGTCCACTCAACGTTATAGCCCAAAATGAGGTGAAGAGGGCGTGAAATGGGACCTTAAAGATTTCTAAAGAAAGTTGTTCAGGGCGCTTAGGGAGTAAACATACTAAAAATCCCCGCTTAAGAGGTGCGCCGGAGTGGGGGGAGGGGGGAAAACGTCCCACTTTTTTTGGATGGATTGACCTAGATCTGGACTAACAATATATACTACTTTTTAGCCCGAAATATAGCGAACGATGTAGTAGGCAAAAACTGTTTGATAAAAGTAGTTTTTTCGAAAAACAACACTTTTCCGGAACGTTTGAAAATGGGATGGAATTCGAAAAAAGTGTAAATAATAAAAGTTGAATCGAACCCGGGACCCTGGGTCTGATACCGGTGGTTGTACCACTCGACCACAGAGGCGGTTAAAATGTTAACGCTAACTAGCTCTTGCCATTATTAGTTCTCCTGATCTATACATTTAAAGTTATATAATATTAATATATACGAGGATAGAAGAAATTAAATATTCAATTAGATAAGAACGCAGCTGCATAGCTTACTGTTTATATTTCTACTAACTCTTACTTAAATGTGGTTTTAATTTTCAATGGAAACTTATTAAACCTAGCATACCTAATGGTATCAATGGTATTCCAAACATAAATCAATTATTGTATATTAATATCTTATCTTATCTTACCCGCTTGGTTCCCATTCCCGTGGGAATATCGAGATAAAACGAAGCCTACGTTACTCTCTGTCAACTAACTCTATGCCAAAAATCAAGTCGATTGGTTGCTTATTAAGGCCGTGAAGGAAGGACAAAAAAAACACACTTTCGCATATATAACATTAGTTACGGTTGTTTTTATATAAGACTAACTACGCCTGCCGTGTGGTGACGGCCTAAGAATACAAGTGTCACCACTCCCTTACATGCCTGGGATGTCGTCAGAGTCGACTAAGAGGCTCGACGCATTGAACACCTGTGTGAGAGAAGGAAAACTTGAAATAAACCCTCTACCAACCCGTCTGGCCAGCGTGGCAGCAGTAGGCTAATGTCCTCCTATGAACGCTATATTAGGCGTGAGCTGGGAGAGGCCTATGTCCAGCAGTGGACGTCTACAGGCTAATGATCATGAACTACGCCTGCGACATCCTTGGAGCTTTAGAACTTTGTTTAAAACATAGATTATTTTCGTACACTTATAATGGTCAACAGCCTTGGAGGTTAATTCGTCCAAGTCAACAGCTAATAAATAAAGCAGATGGCCCAATCAATCATAAAAAAACACCGCCGTGAAATATTTGTACAGTCAACGACACCTCAGGCTTAACATTTGTACTACGAAGTCAAAACTACCACTATTACTTATTTTATTTTATTTTTTATTTTACAATGCAATTTTTATGTAATTTTTAAACAAGAATAAATATTTAGAAGAAAACGGTGATTAACACCGTAGAAGTGGAATATATTAGAAAATGTCGACGTGTCCTCATAAGTCTCTGTAGCATCATTAGTCAGTGCATTGTGCTAGATTTACCAGGGTGCGGGTTCGAGTCCCGTCTGGGCGACATGAAACAAGTTGTTATTTTCTAGTATATTTACTTAAGATCAAACTTTTGAATTTGATTTTGAATGAATGAAATTGAACTTTCTAAGCAAAGTGACATACGAAACTATCTTTCAAATGTATGGATAAGTGTCAAATAAAGTGTCATTTAAAACATCATTCGTTTCGAAAGATTGAACTATGAGTTACATAATTCCATATATCACTATCACAATCACAATACCTTTGAAAGGGATTGTGATAGAATTTGAAATTAGACAATTAGGGGGCTGGTCGTTGTTATCTTCATAAACATTGTTATTGCTTTTGTTAATTAGCCAACTCGTGGTTACGCCCTTCATTTTGAGTTTGATGAATATTGTACCTTTTCTTTTTATAGCCACTCGTATAGTTTATTAGAACAGTTCCTCCTTTATGAATCCCGTTTATTGTCTAATTCGAGATGATAACGGTAACAGTTGTTTTAGGGAAGAAGTTGTAAATGGTGTAATAAAGCTCGGAGGAAATCGTCGCGTTCCCCAAATTGTTTCAATCTTTTGTAGAACCAACATAGATGATTCTTCAACGTGTGATATTTACGTGTAATGCCATTGTAAAGTTCTTATAACAACTATTGTCCAGGTTTTATTGGAGGATACTTGTATGATAAAATAAATAAAGCTTTGTCCCTCTATTCTCTTACAAGAAAGGCGTGCAAATGTAACTAACTATGTGGCTCTCGATCTCGACCTACGACGATATAGAAAACCTCTTACAAATTACCTGCTATGTGAGGTACAGTCGGGGACTTTCCCGGTTGATCAGTAGAGTTTTTTTGAGAAACATTTTCTCGAAAAGTACTAAGGTTAAAGAAATAATTTATTATTCAAATGAAATACTTCTTTATTGTCTATTATTTGTGATATAAACGTTTTCTATATATCTTTTACTTTTTTAAATAAAGCTCCTTGAAAAAACTCTACTGATCAACCGGGAATGTCCCCGACTGTACATGCATTAACTACAACTGCATCACACACATGCACAAAATAATAGCCGTAAGTCACTGTAGGTCTCACTATTATTCGAACATATACATACACGCACGCACACACACACATACACACACAGACACACACACACACACACACACACGCGAACAAACACTCATTTAGATGCACTTTGTTAATTTATCTTATTTATTTTCTTTATATTTTTAATGTTCAGCCATTAATCTTCTCGTGTTCTCTCAACGACATCTATTAGATAACTTTTTTATCAGTGATAATGTGGTTCGAGGTGGTGGGAGCCCGGTGACCTGTATCACAGGTATTTTATACCTAGCTCAGGCATCAGCCTCTCACAAACTTAGACTCCTTATTCCTGTTTTGTAAATGTCTTTATTTCAATGCTAAGTTTGTGATGCATATTTTTTTTATTATTATTATTATTGTCCAGGGCCCTGATTCATAAAGCTTGACAATTCGACATTTTGTCTACTATGCACGAACACACTTTTTTTGTCACTGGTATATGCAATTTTGACCTTTGTCATCATTGCAGAAGGTATATTTTCTATAAAAAGAAATTATACATTATACACTTCTCTTTTTCAAAATCCTATTACGAACTCTTTCTATCATGTGAGAATTTATAAAATAAAAATAACTGTCACTCCTCATCCTTACACAGCCCAAGGATGTCTATCAAAAATGTGCGACAATTTGACAAATATGTCAGATTTTCCGATTAAAAATATGTGAATGAAATGCTAAATTGTAGAATTGTCGCGACAATTTGACAATTATGCCGACTTTTCATATAGCACCAATGTTTTATGAAACGTACAAATTGTCACCTGTCACTTGTCGCTGACAATTGTAATCGTTATGAAACGGGGCACAGGTCGATGAAACTCGGCCAAATCTAACCATTATTAGTTGATTTCCAAAAAAAAGCAATTGGAGGAAAAAAATTGCCATAGATCCACCGGTGGATCCTCGTCGGTGGAACTAAGTGGAACGAGGCAATATAAACATATATTTTGAAAATAACACAAACACAATAAAATATCACCCTTCGGCCGTGTATGATGCCAAAATGTGTAAATAAAAGACAAGTTTTAATCTGTAATTATGTTTAATTTTAATTGATTGTTGCCTATCTTCTTGCGAAGGTACAGTCAATTACCTTACGCTTTTCTCTTCGACTTTGATAGTGTAGGTACCTATATCACTCGAAATAAAGGTGGTTTTAGTAGTGCAATTGTAACGCCTGACGTACTGTCGACTGTACATTTTACTACAAAAATTATAGAAATCTTAGCCACTTGTTACTGTTTGTAAGACAACTTTTTTTGTTGCAGACAGTATCGTGAAAGAACGATACTCGGCTACGGCGACAATGATACAATAAGGTACAATATGAAGAAGACCTTCTTCTTCGACAGCGAGGCCTCAGGGCCACTCACTCAGGATGACGAAGTCACAGTCATCAATTTCTCTTATTTGGTATGGTATTTTTATAATTTATCTCGTTATCAGCCATTTTTAATCTCCCCACTAACTGGAGTGCTAGCCCTTCCTTATATATGCATAAGGAGATTGGGCCACCACGCGGGCCCAATGCGAATTGGTGGGTTTTAATTTAACGACTGCAAATGCAGCCGGGACCCAAAGGCTTAACATGCCTTCCAAAGCACAGAGGAGCTCGAAATTTTTGCTCACCCATCCCGTAACCGACCATTGTGAAAGTTGCTTAACCTCAACAATCGCGGGTCGAGCGCTCGAACCACTGCGCCACGGGCTCCTCAAATAAGCAAATAACTTATCTGTTCTGTTTCTTTATATTTTCTGTTCAAAATTATACTATTTAATACCCATACTTTGAAAAAATATTATTCGGTATCGAAAACTATTGCTCCATCTTCTTCATATCCCTATAATGCCTCTCCGACATCAGCAGCTTATCTCAAAGATTATGTTAATAGTTAATATCAACTCGCGCTAGAGGCACTGTAGGTACTTCTTCAAGCCACGGCGCATTGGCTAAACATGTTTGAATGGATGTTTTTATATGACCAATAACAATACAATCTTGTTGAATATTATTTTTTATGATATTTCGTCGCCACACATTAAAAAAAAAAATATGTCCCTAAGAAAAAGAATACCAGAGACCTTACAATTTGTCAGGAAGCAACAACTTATAGGAAAGTAAATGGATTACTTACTCGTAAAATCAAAATTTTGTGGAATATCGAATATCCCTTGAACCTTTTCCTGCCTTTCAAAGTTACGCAGGTCACTGGCATAGAAATCTAACACCACAACAGATTGTCTGAAGTCTAATGACTACATTGTACGAAATAAGACAGATAAAACAACCCAACAGAGAATTTCTTGCCGGTTCTTCTCTTTACAACGTATCCCCCGTCATAGGGCTTTGGAAAACGATGGCGTAGCTTCTCTATTGCAAATAAATTCATTTTCTTGGATACGATTCTTGGAAGGGAAAACTGCTGTTCTCTACCTTTGCATTATTTTTCCACAGGCAGCCATCTTGTCGGTCCAAGATATGATGCCCAGCCTCACCGGCGTGGTGAACCAAGCCCTGGAGCAGTTCTTCTCAGATCTGAACGATGCTTTCCTCAGGGTGAAAGTACGGGACCTTTTCTTCGACGGGATCCGAGTCAACTGCGTTGGAAACCACTCTGCTCTCGGTAAAATCGTAAAAAAAGCCCAAGATTCACTAGCGTATAAATTGTTACATTTTCATGATGGATCAAGTTGAAACCTTAGCATGAATAAGGATTGAACACAACATCGATTTTGATGTGAAATTCAATTTTCTTGGTGGTGTTTCAGGTATAATATGTCATCTGATTTGAAATCCACTGCTAATTTTGAATCCTAACTAATTTACCCTAAAATATATTTGTTGTGGAGATTTGCATAACTTTGATTCCAATTTGTATCAATATTATAAATTCACTCAATCTGATATTTGTCTCTCAATCTTCCAAGAAAAAAATAAATAAAGCATATTCTATAGACAACGTCACCACGCAAGTTATCAACAAAGCAAAGCGAACAACTCCGGGAGAAATAACCATTATTTGCAGTACAAATATCGAATGTCTATTGCTTCTTGTAAGGAAACCTTGGCATATTATCAAAACAATACAACTCAGAAACCGTGTGAATGTGAACCGTGCCTTTTCTGTATAGTCAGTTATCATCGACTATCGATGATAATAGCTGTCATTTGGAAGATAGCACTGTTGTGCATTTTCACTGCTCTGTGTATTTACGTAGACTATTTATAAAGGCTGATGTCCACTACAGCAGAATAGAACCAAATCGAATTTCTTCGCCTGCGGGTACTTTGATAAGAGTTGCGATTCGTCTGAGAAGCGATTCGAGTCGTTTCTATTGTATTGGACGCGGGGTTTAATACCAATTTGTCCTCAGGGTTAGTTTGCGGAAAGCTGAAAGCTGATGCTCCACCCACCATGCGGCCGACGGAAGATGGAACGGGATACTACTTCTCCATGTTTTCACATGTAAACCCTTTTTTTTATTATTTTAAAATAATTTAATTGCATAAAATTTAGTAATTTTTTGGTACCAAACGAACTTTGAATATAAGGCGTTTGATAAGTTTTTAAACTTATCAAACGCATTACATTTTTTTTTAAATCAAATTTCATAGGGTACTGACCTAGAACTATGATATTAGGCAAGTAATACAGACTTTTTCTACAAGTACAGGAAAAAATCTGAAGACTACATTTGTAATTAAATCATGACAAATTTAGTCTTAAGTTTTGGAAACTGATTTTCGGATAAAACTGCAAGACTCAATTCCTGAACTATTTATAATATTATGTATGGGTTACCTATAAATTTGTGCGTACCTAACCCTCGGTGGCCGAGTCCGACTCGCACTTATCCAGGTTTTTTTTTCTAATGACTAATATAGACATCAGTGACAAAGGTATTCTTCAATTTTATAATTTAATAAGTGCGATAAGTACAATTGCTTTTTTCAAGCTATTAAAGCTTGAGGTTTGTCAATTGTTTTGTAATAATGAAGCAGACGTTCTTTCCACTCTATTGTAGCATTATTCATACTAGGAGAATCAGTGTGGGATGCTAATGAAGGGTTGATGCTAATGAAGGTTTGAATAACGCTATGATTATGATCCAATGAGGAGCTTAATTTCTTCCAAGTCAAGTTATGTATACCTCTTAAAAGCCGAAATTTCCTGTTCGCTCAAATCTCCAATATACTCATTACTATCAAGTAACCAATAATGTAACAATTATCAGCATTCAAATCTATATTTAAAAACAAACCCTAGACTTTGATCACGCCACCGGACAGAGTTAGAGAAATAATTCGTTTACACTCCCATGCTTCCTTCTCCTCTTGTGCCTCTCTTTTGTCGGTTTTTATCGCGAAACTGATCAAAAGAGGTAGTAGGGCAAAACTGACAATTGAAAAATGCCTTTTGTTAATTATTTAAATAAAGATTTTTGATTGAAATAGATTCTGTCCTAAGCCAAATCTGACCAAAAAATTATCTTTTTGAAACCGAAAAAGGTTCTTAACTCCAGAATTTTTATTCAGTAGCGGCCGCCCGCGGTTTAAAATAAAAAATCAAGATAAAAAGTAGGCTATGTTTTAATCCAGGCTATATCCTATCTGTGTGCCAAATTTCATCCAAATCGGTTCAGTAGTTTTTGTGTGTAAGAGCAACAAACAAACAAACTGACATACTTTCTCATTTATAATATTATAGTAGGATTATTGAATTATTCTAGCTAAACCGCATAGAATCAGGCCCATACGACATGTCCGCGGTACCCAAGACATCAGCAAGTTGGGGCACATAGTCTCCTATAAGGGCAAGACCTTCATGTCCCACTACTGAGGTCAGGAACTCAGGATCCGTTCTGCGGCAAGCTAAACGGATCTGATGTTTCCATCTTTCCACCGATAGACAAATGTAAAAAAGTTTAACTGCCACGGACTTTTTCTCTTGGCAATGCAAAATAATCTGTCTCAAAGCGAATCTGACCAAAACAGAATTTGTCCTAAACCGAACAAAGATAATTTTATATTGGATTTTTTTATTATTTTAGATGAACCACACAGAGTTATGTCCATATGGTCCGTGGTACCCAAGACATCAGCGAGTTGGGGCACATAGTCTCCTACAAGGGCAAGACCTTCATGTCCCCCTACTGGGGTCCAGAAACAGGAACTCAGGATCCGTACTGTGCGGTCAACTAAACGGGTCTAATGCCTCCATCCGCCCATAACCAAATCAAAAAGTGTTTTACACTATAGTGTATTTTTCTCGTGGCAGTACATAATCTCTCCTAAGCCGAATCTGACTAAAACAGAATCTGTCCTAGCCTAAATCTGACCAAAACAAAACCTATCCTAAACGAGCAAAATTTTTGATTAGGTACTACTAAATGTTTAGATATATTGACTAATTGAATTGTTCTAGATGAACCGCACTTGAATCAGGCCCATACGGCATGGTCCGCGGTACCCAAGACATCAGCGAGTTGGGGCACATAGTCTCCTACAAGGGCAAGACCTTCATGTCCCCCTACTGGGGTCAGGAACTCAGGATTCGTACTATGCGGTCAACTAAACGGGTCTAATGCCTTCATCCGCCCATAACCAAATCAAAAAGTGTTTTACACTATAGTGTCTTTTTCTTGTGGCTGTACATAATCTCTCCTAAGCCGAATCTGACTAAAACAGAATCTGTCCTAGCCTAAATCTGACTAAAACAAAACCTATCCTAAACGAGCAAAGTTTTTAATTAGGTACTACTAAATGTTTAGATATATTGACTAATTGAATTGTTCTAGATGAACCGCACTGAATCAGGCCCATACGACATGGTCCGCGGTACCCAAGACATCAGCGAGTTGGGGCACATAGTCTCCTACAAGGGCAAGAGCTTCATGCCCCACTGGGGTCGGGACCCATACTGCGGCCAGCTGAACGGGTCTGACGCCTCTATCTTCCCGCCCATAGACGAGAGCAACGTGCCGAAGAGGCTGTATATCTTTGAGCCGGAAGTATGCAGGTGAGTTGTAAACATTTTGACTTTGTTCTGTGTCTGGGTGTTTAAAAATATATGAATAGGTACAAATAGATATAAGTACATTTGTATTATTTCCATACCTTGCGAACTTTGTTGAATCTAATATTTGGTAACAAAAGTAGGTACCTACGTTAAGCTTAAGTCTTGGTCTCTTGAAGGCGATAGTCAATAGGCATTTCCTGGGCAAGTATGTTACACCTTAGACCACATCCTGGTTACTAATCACGATGGTGGTCAAATGCCTGCCCAGTAACTTGTAAAAAAATCCTACGTGAGCGAAGCAAAGCCAACTTTACGCGCGAAACGTATCGTCCTAACTAGTTCATACATTTCCCTTTGAACGAATAGGAATGTATGATTTTTGAATTTTTGCTTTTTTCAATGCTATTTTATACTTATGATAAGTTTTAAATAGAAAAATATTGGAAAAAATTAACTCGGCTACAAGTTTTTCCAATATTTTTCTATTTAAATTTCGTTCAAAGGGAAATGTATGAACTAGTTATTCACTAGCGGCCGTATAATTACGTACATCTTATGTTTTGGCGCGGCCTGTTCATTGAAATAAAACAACTTTTACGGATATCAAACGCGCTATATTTCCACGAACTAAGTTGTAATTGTCCGTATTTTTAGGTTTTTTAGGGGTATTTTGATTTTCCCGTCGTTTCGACACCTTTACAGCTCCCGTGACCACGGCAGCTGGAATGGTGCCGAAACGTTGTTTTTGCCGAAAAGTTGTTTTATTTCATAGGAGATTGTTTACCAAGGGCTGTATGACACCCATAACAGTCGAGTGTTTTGCGATATTTATATGTCGGAGAAGGTATTCTGTCACTGGTATATGTAGAAGATATTGTCGACGCCGCCGCCGGCGCCGCCGCCGCGCCGGTAGGTTGGTGACCACTGAAAAATACGGTGGCGTTTCTTTGGAAGTACCTGGGCGAGGCGAAGTAGGGCGTAACTTTATAGTTTCTGTGATTTTGTTATAAATTTTAGATTTATTCTGAATTGAGTCTTCTATGTAGCCTTCGGCGACAGTGCTCGACTTCCAGCCACCATGTCTCTTGAGCATTGTCAAATCGGCTCCAGAGTCTGCTAACAATGTAGCAGATGTGCGTCTAAAGCAGTGCCCAGTATACAGACTAGGATTTGGTATATTAAGAAATGTTGCTATTTGTTTAGGCATACAAGAAATTTTATTTTTACCAATTACTTGTCGCACACATTTACGTCGTTGGTAATTTATAAAAAATCTGTCAGTTTGTAAGTTTTCGGGGTGCAGTGCTATGTATTTTTCTACTATTTTCACGAATTCTTCCCGTACCTTCACGAATCTTTGTATCAGGCAATTTTACTAAAAGTAGTTGCCCATGTTTTTCTACATTCTTAATCGTCAGGAACGTGAGTTCCTTACTTCGACATGCGCCGGTGACACCAAAAATTTGCATCTTAGTTAAATCAGTAAAATTAAAGGAAGAAAATAAAATCAAAATCAATTTTACATTTGTCGCTAAATATAAATCATCGGGAGCTTGTTTCAAAAAGGTTTCTATCTCTTGCGCAGTGAAAACCTTGGATTTTTTGCATTTATAGCCATCCGACTGTCTTTTCAAAAAAGCGACTAATTTGTCATAGTTCTTCAAATTTATGTTATTTTTTGAAATAACAGTTGATTTTAACATGGCGTATGTGCTCCATAATGAAGAAGGCTGATATTTCTTAGCTAATTCGTTAAAATACGCCAGGAACACATTTTTTTAAATGATTTCACGTTTTTTCTTCCCGCCATTCCATAAAATGTTTGTAAGTTTTCAAATATCTATCTCTTGAATTTGAGGGTAAAAGATTATTAATAATACTGTTTGCTTCCTCTCTAATTGATTCGGGAGTTAAACTCATTTCCGAATTACTTGTTTGACTCGGTGAAGTAATTTTAATAACGTAAAAATTTTCCAAGGCCGCGGTATTTTCGATAGACTCACAACTTTTTTGTTAATTTTCTCTATTTTAGGGAAGGCAAGGGAAACTAAGTCCATACAGCCTTGTCTAATGTTTTGACCCATACTTTTTGGAATTCCATTGAATGTTAACCTGCCCCCGTACCGGGTATTTTGTCCTTATATGGGCATAATATGGGCTTCAAATGTCAAATGAAGCCCATGTCCATACCCATATTTTTTAGCCGGTAGCCCCCCTGGTTTTTTATGTTACAAATAAATAACTTATTTGGATTAAACTGTTTCTAAAAACGAATTAAAAACAATGTTTTATATATATTAATAATTTCTTTTTTTGTAAGGTTTCTACGATTTTAATTATTTTATAATGTAGCAAAATAAGCTGTATAGGCTTCTGTGCCTTTGCCTACATACCTTTGGTAAATAAAAATCCAAAAAGATTACAGATATCGATTTGACATGACATCCCCTATTCTTTTTTCAAATTTATTACAGCCCTACGGCCGCCTCGTATCACTTTCAACCCGCATTTTAGGCAAATTATGAGTTACTTTCAGAATATGAGACATGAAAAATCATAAATTATTGACTGTTGCATCTTAATCGATCGTTAAACACCTGAAAAGATGTTTCTTTCGAATGCAAGGATATTCCTAGCATTGATGTGACAACGCTGGCCTACAGCGTATTAAAAATATAAAAGTACCTATTGGAGAATTTCGACGGTGGTTCGCAAGTCTTGGTAGCTCAGCGGTTAGAGCATTGGACCGGATTTCCAAAGGTCGTGCGTTCGATTCCCATCTGAGAATTCACTTGTGGCCGAGTTAATTTTTTCCAATATTTTTCTATTTAGAATAGGAATTTCTTCACGTTCTCACACTCTTTCATGACATGCTTCTCTAACTGTTTTCTTGTGTTCTGTGAGTACATACCTACTATGAAACCGCGGTTACAAAATCAAAAGGTGTTATGTATGTAAGTAGGTACCTTTCCTTACAATAAAAAAAATCGCAGAATCACTTTTTTCTAGATTTTATCTTAAAAATAATATCTAATGCATCGGAAAGCATAAATGTGTAAAAAATAATATTGATAAAAAACTTTGCTTTTCTTTTTTCGCCGAACGCTTTGCAAAGGTTTCTGGAAAACCCCAGTTGAAAAATAACCTGGAGCTCTATTTTTGATTCACTCGTCTAGAGGATTCTACTGATTTTCGTGCGACGTTTGAGATTCCACATTCCGTAAAAGCGACCTTGCCCGTACATACATAGCTTTGCTTTTCGCCTGTAGTACCGTCTCCAACCGCGAGCGCGCGAGAGGCAAAGTGAAAAGCGTGCTATGTCTACGCTTGCAAGGTCGCTAATCTCGTTCGTCTCACCACTCTCACCAACTCAAACGTCGCATGAAAATCAGTAGAATCCTCGAGACGAGTGAATAAAAAATAGAGCTGTTTTTTCATACACAATGGTTCCAGTGTAAATTTTAACATATCATTGCAGAAAGTCGGCTGTTCCTTTGTTGCCGTAATGTTCATAAAAGACTCTTAATAATTATTTTTTTTGTATCGCTAACTTTCTAAACTTTTCTTTTTTGGGCGCTCATGATTTTCACGTTCAATTATTTATTTTTGCTTATTTCACATGCAATGATGTGAAATAAGCATGATTTTCTCTAAAAATGGGGTAGGCCCCCTGAGCAGATAGTAAAAAAGCAAAATCAAAATTTAAAAGAAAACTCACTACGTTTAAAGCGTAACTGAAAAAGGATAAAATAATTATAAAACACCCGACTTAATTATCCGTCGGGAGCTGCCATTAAATGAACTAGGTAGATTTTTCGATTTTTTTTTCGCGAATTGTTAAATTGTTGTCATTTATTAGTTTTATAATTTATAATTTCTTTTGTATTTACCATCACAGTAGGTGTATAAAGTAGAGTATGCTCCTAGGGGATAAAAAATTCCCCCGCTTCGCTCGGTAATTAACATTTTAATTATGTGTGATATAAATATTAATTTTTGTTTCAGGTCACTATTCGCCAGTTTAGTGGGCAAAACCACAATGTTCAACATGACTGCGTACCACTACGCTATATCAAGCGAGGCGTTAGCGGCGAAAAGCGCAAACCCGGACAACAAATGTTTTTGTAGAAGGTAAGCGTCGGGCTTGTGAAATTTTCATTTTTCATCTAAAGCTCTTATCATCATCCATCATCTGAACCACCTAAATAGCGAAATAAATGACATGTAAAATACATGTATTTTACATTGAACTGACGGGATTCGAACCCGCTATCTGTGGAGGCTTGTAAATGGCTCTTAGTAGTATAATTTATGTATTTACCTTGTAATGTTAGCTGTAAGCCCCCCAAATATTGTAAAATAAAATAATTGGTTAGTGCATTGGACCGGAATCCCAAGGATGCGTGTTCGAATCCCGTCAGGGCGATATGAGACTAGTTGTTTTTTTCTAGTATATTTTCATGTTTAATATTTATCACATAAAAATAGCATTGTAGAATGCAATTTACGATACAATTGGTATGCGATGAATTGCATACTTAGGTATGCAATTCATCGTATACCTAAGTATATTTTTTTTATGTTGTAAATTAGATTTTACAAAGCTGTCAAACTCCTTTGAACTGACTTTGAACTTCTTCTTATTGACAACGGTCTTCCCCCTATTTTTACCTCCTTTAGGGTAATTTTTTTACAAACTTTTAATGTCATATTTATTTATATGTAATCAAAAGCCTAAAAAATAAGTTTAAAGCTTCTCGCTTTAAAAATGGCGTGTTTTCCATACAAACTTTCATCCCCTATTTCAACCCTTTACAGCCCTTTTTTCGCATAAAAAAGTAGGTATTCCATGTCCTGTCTATGGTTTTAGACTATATTTGTACCAAATTTCATTTAAAACAGTTCGGTAGTTTAGGTGTGATTGCGTGACTTCTCTTTTTTGTCGGACCGTAAGTAAAACACATTTAGACGCTATCGCTATCCTCAATTTCCATGATTCCCTCTATAATGGAACTTGAGGGTATCGTGGAACTTGAGGAACTGGGGCCGGGTTCTGTATTCATCTTCCGATGATTCAGAGAAACTCACTGACATATCTTCACTTTCATCAGATTCTCCCACACGAATAATTAGTCCACGACGTGGTCACTTTTTATATAATTTTAATAAATAATAAATAAATATTTCCATACAATCACACCAATTATCTAGCCCACGTTAAATATCATGAAGAACTTGTGTTATGGATACTAGATAACGGATAAACATACTTATATACTTTTTTTTGTAAATACATACATAATATACATATTAAACACCCAGACCAAGACAAATAGACATGTTCATGCACACAAATATTTGTCTTGTCCGGGGATCGAACCCGGGACCTATGGCGCAGAAGGTGGGGTTAGTACCCCTGCGCCAAACAGGTCGTCAATTTTCTTCTATTGATTTCACTTTGACACATAGTTTTTTCCATTCATCTGGTCCCATCAGATTCATCTTTTCTTTAATTAAATATATAACACAGCCAATATTCCACTTTACATTTTTTCTGCTTAAGTAACTTTTATAGAGGCCCACGCCATTTTTATGGGATACAAATCCGGATGGTACGGTGGGAGACGGAGAACATCGTGACCATGTTCCATCAAAAGTTTGTCTATTGAGAATTTCTTAAAACGAGCTTTGTTATTTTTCATTAAGTTGTATAATTGTGGTTTCAACACATTGGAATCAAAGTTGATTCCATTTTTGGTAAGCCACGCTTGCATATCTGATTTACGTGAATTAGATGTCGGAGCCATATCATATTCTTTGTTGTGGTATGAGGCATTGTCTACCACAACAACAGAGTTGGGTGGGAGGTTGGGTAGATACCAATTGAGTGCGAATCCATTTTTGTAAATTCATATCGTCATGATAATCTCCTGATTTTGTGCCCGACTTGAAAGTTAATAATGCATTGGGCACAAATTCAGCCTCTGACCCGGCATGAACGATTACGACACGTTGGCCTTTTGAGATAGGCTTATTCAGACCTGACGTAGAACTGTCAGCCCAGCCCATGGGACTTGCATGGGTGGCATGGACGTATGATTCGTCAGTATAAATGATTGGTCTGTTTTGTCTTCGGTATTCTTGGAATTTTTGTAAGTAATTGATTCGTAACAACCGAATAGCTGATGAAGCAATTGTTGATATGGCACCAAACTTGTAGGATTACTCTAAGTCACGTACTTAAACAAGTTCAAAGATTAGCCATTATCATACGTTCATTCATTTCTAAAAATTCTAAAAATGAAAAATATTTATACATTTGCTAAAACTAATTATCCGAAGTTATTGGGAGACAAAACTTTTTAGTAGCCCATCATGTTTAAACTACAGAAATACTGATTAGAAAAAAAAATACCTACCTAATTTTTATATTTCTTGAAATAGTTTATATTGTTAGATGTGTTATTCGAACATTTAATTACCTCACTGCACTGCCTCATAAAAATGCTTCAGCTGCCTTAGGAAAGCACCATGCCAAAGCTGCTCGCGGTGCAGGTCGCACCTCTCGGTCGCTCTTCGCTGTTTCACATGGATGTAGGTGAACACGTCGTCGGTTCAGTCGCACCTGGCGAAGCTCAGTTGCCAGGTCGTGTTTAGCCGCAAATAAGTACAGCTTACCTGTTGATACGCACACCACAGCAACTTTCTTCCATTCCCTGGCTTAAATATATCGGTTGTGATGGTCTTTACTCCGCTTATCCCACAAAGCAGGAATATTGTAAATCAAATTAATTAATGTTTCCTTATCCATAATGATTACGTATTAATTATTATAACTGGCTGGCACTTTTGGAAAAGGTTCCAAAAATGTATGGACCCTGAACGATCTCCTTTCTAAACATGTTGAGAAAATTATGATTTATTAGGCTGCAGCCGCTAAGGTGGAATCGCGCATCTTCCGGAATCCTCAACATCTGTAGAATTGTCTGTCGTATTCGTATCTTTTAACGGCCGGAACACAACAATGCTGAAAACATTGTTATTATCAACAGACTAAGCAGGGGGACTCAATGTAATACCACCTAAAAAACCGAAAAGTATTTGCATGACGCCTGCCTGAGTCTTAATAATATTAATTCCCAACCCAAAATTATAAAATTTTCACTGCACATCCACATTGCTATTTTTCTTAGATAGTTGTTCTTTAAAATAAATTGCTATCGACCTGTATGTACGTCACAACTTGCAGTACAGTAACCTTGTAATGCGAGAAATGTTAAATGTAAGTCCTTCCTTACGAGTTGAAAATTGTTTACAGTTAGGATAACCATAAAATGTAATATTATAATTAGTATTTTCTTTTGTGATGGAAATTGACCTTACTGATATGTTAAGCTCACTTTTCAATTTGACGACTCTGTATGAAATAAAACAGGGAGAAAAGAATAGCCCTTGACGAGTTTCTTGCCGGTTCTTCTCGTTACAAGGTCTCCCGCCGTAGGGTTTGTGAACCGATGGCGTAGCTTCTTTGACGTTCATAAGTGCTTGTAACAGACTAGACTGAATAAATGATATTGATTTGATTTGATTTACATTGCTCTTTTTCTTAAAAAAAAATAAGTCTCCAACTAACTTGCCACGTACCTATTCACAAACAATACTTATCTCAGTAACACACAAACGAACCAATCACCAACAGCGCCCTTTGTTGCTATTTGTTCTATTTTTTTTTTCTTAAACATATATCCCGATTTGTTGCCAGAAACTGGAGCGCAAACCACGACGGCTGCCTCCTGATGGGCGTGCTCAACCTGAATCCCTGCCAGGGGGCGCCCGCCATCGCCTCCTTGCCGCACTTCTACCTCGGCTCTGAGGAGCTCTTGGAGTACTTCGGGGGAGGCATCAAGCCGGATAAGGAGAAACATGACACTTTCATGTATCTGGATCCGGTGGGTATTGCAAAATAAAAGTCATTCTAATTCAAAAGTGCTAGAGATCAGATCCTGTGAATGTCAAAGAAGCTCGTTATCAGTTCAGAAAGCCCTCTGCGGGAGACGGGATTTTGCAAACTCAAACTACTTAGCTCAAAATGTAGATGCAGAAGTGTACCTATGTAGGCGCGTGTATAACCACGAATACCACGATGGATCAAACCCAACAATTGGCTTACAAAATATCGAAGCGTCGCCGTCGATCATCACATCTGCGAATTTCGCTTTGCTCTCAGCGCTCAGATCACACTAAGTACTTACATAAAAAAATCCTTAAAAAGCCAGTCCTTGATATTCTATTACCCTACTAAATACCTTAATGAGATGATGATAACTTTGATAATTGCAGACAACAGGTGTGGTACTGAAAGGGTTTCGCAGACTGCAGTTTAATATCGAGCTGAGAAACATCCCGGCAGTTCCACAATTGGCGAAAGTGAGCACTGGATTGTTTCCGCTGATCTGGATCGAAGAGGTTAGTGTAAACAAAAAGTTATTCATATAAAACAACTTTTGCGGAATATTTAGTGCGATTTATTTACCCGAAATATATTTGATACTATAATTTCACAATCACGTGTCAACCCGTGTCAACGGCAACTGAAAAGGTGCCGAAACGTCGGGAAACCAAAAAACCTCAAATAATCCGAAAAAATATACCTAGTACCAAATATATATTTCGGGTAAATAAATCTCACTAAATATTCCGCAAAAGTTGTTTTATTTCAATTATGAGTGCGCGAAGAAACTTAAGATGTGCTTCAGTTATTCATAGTTTAATCCTCGGGTGTTGGATGACGAATGTGGTACCTCCTTGTCCATGTCCAGCACTGCGAGCCGATGCACTGTCAACAACAATTCAGCTTCTTTCTCCAATTGACTTTCACCTATTTTTTTTTTTATTTATGTTCGCTTGAGAATTCATTGTTTGACAGTTTTATAAATCTGACCTGCTACTGACTGTCTATCTAGAACACCGAGAATGCAATACGAGTGAGTGTCACAATATTGGTCCAAAAAGTATTTTATTTTTCACTATTCACGAGATTTCCCACGGATACACACAAAAAGTATGTATGTTTGTACTATGCAGACAGCCGTGGGAAAGCAATTACAACAACCACCAAAGAGTAATTCGTGAATAAGTTATCGCTCAGCTGCATTTTCCCTAAACAATGAAGATGCTCATTTCATTAAGTGCCAATTCGTCATCAAGACCAAACGCTGGCCGTATCTCGTTGCTACGACAATTTCATTTCAAAATTAGGATAATGTTAACCTCACCCTTGGCTATATCGTTCGTATTAGAGCTGTTTTCATAACACTACCGTTTTATTTGATGCTAAAAAACTCCTAGATACAGAAAAAGTTTTTTCAGGGTGCAACATTGCCTGATAACGTAGTCGAGGAGTTGCAGCATTCTCACAAGATGCTGAGTTACGTCACAGCAGCGCGGTGGATTCTGCTAGTTGCAGCGGTGCTAGCGACTATCGCTAGCGCTGTAGCGGTCGCGAGGTCCGGCGCGCTGCCGATGTGGCCGAGAAATAGTAACTCCGTCAGCTTCATTTTGAGTCCGAATCCTAATGTCATAGGTGTGAATAAAGTGCATTAGATATAGATAAAGTGGCTACTTATTAATATACCTTCCTTCCTCAAGTCGTAGATTTCCACACATAACATAGGTATAGGTAAATATAATAAAACAACTCAACCTATAGCTTTTGGTCTTAAATTAATGATACCTACCCAACGAACAAATGGCATATCAGTCTCAAAAGGAAAATTTGAGAATCAAAACTATATACATACTTACACAGATAGCGGCGTAGTGGAATTGCAGCATTCTCACAAGATGCTGAGCTAACTCAGCAGCGCGGTGGATTCTGCTAGTTGCAGCGGTGCTAGCGACAATCGCTAGCGCTGTAGCCGCTAGCTGTAGTATATCCGCCGTATAGCCGCTGTAGTAGCTGTTGGTCGCAAGGTCCGGTGCGCTGCCCATGGGCCGAGAAATAGCAACTCTGTCCCGTGTTTACCCGTGGTCCCGGTGGTTCGACCCATTACCGGGTCCACGGGTAATTTTAGTTACCCGTGGATCCATTGCATTAAAGATTAATCCCTGGACTTCTGTCTTTCGATATAAAAATAATGAAAAATATCAGTTGCATACAACAAAAAGTTGTAGTTTTATTTATTCTTAAGCAAATAAAATTTTAAACACTTACCCATGGTTTCATGGCACAAGGTGTTATATAAAAATATTGAACGAAAAGTATCAGGACATGGACGGACATAACCAACTAGTAGTTTTTATACCTTGCTAAAAAGCTGATGTCTATAAAAAATCTAATAAATAACTCCTGGTTAGCTATGCGATCCTGGTACATTCAGATAAAAAATATTTTAATTATATAATGTAAGTGTTGGTTTTCGTTTTCTATCAATATGTTTGTATCGATAGTAGTAGGTAATCCGTAATATCATGCCATGGAACCACGGATAATTAAAATTACCCATGGACCCGGTAATGGGTCAACCCACCTGAACCACGGGTAAACAGTGACTGTCAGCTTATACAGAATGGAAAAAATCGGCCAAGTGCAAGTCGAACTCGCACATGAAGGGTTTCGTCTCTCACCCAAGGATGCCTGGAAGATCTCTTCCAGGCATCCTTGGGTGAGAGACTTGGGTGAGGCCTTATTGCTACGTAGCAATCTTGCTACGTAGCAATAAGGCCGCCTATTGCGTGTTTCTCTTTTTTGTCATTTTCTCTGTATGCGTTTGTTTTTGTATCGTGTGCAATAAAGTTTCTATTATTATTATTGCCAAAATGCCACTATAATTTTTTGTCTGCAAAAATAACTTTGTTTTTCAGTGTTTGTATGAATGACAAAGTTATATTTGACAAAGGAAAATGTGCTATAGCTCTGAAACTACTCAATATATTTCGTTCAAACCAATTTTCGTTGAAAGTTTTTATAAAGATCTACATCATGTAATTTTTTTGTTATTTTTCACTTTCTTATTTTAAAAGTTAGAGGGGGGGACACACATTTTTCCACTTTGGAAGTGTATAACTTTCAAACGGTTGACTTTGAGAAAAAACTGTTTTAGGAGCTTCAATGTAATTTTTAAAGATCTATCTAATGATACCCACACGTATAGGTTTGATGAAAAAAAATTTTTCTGTGTCAGTTCCATGTATGGGGAGGCCCCCTTAATGCATTTTTTTTTGTGTAAAAACCGTAAAGCGGTTTACAGAATACATCTACCTACCAAGTTTAAACTGTGTAATCCTCATAGTTTTGGATTAAAGTGGCTGTGACATACATCGGATTGGCCGAATCTATAAGGGTTTCGTTTTTTGCCTTTAGGCTACGAAACCCTAAAAACACGGTCGTCGGAGGAAAAGTACCCTTAATACTGATGATAGCAAATTATGGTGAAAATAAACATTCCTTTATTTTCGAACCGGGAATCGAGCCGGCCTAAATTTAAAAAATATCACCTGTACTTTTATGGATACCCATCGATAGTGTTAATCATAAGGATCAATTTAGTTTAACTGAAATTTAATTTAAGGCGATTTTTTTTTTATTTAAGCCGGTTCGATTCTTGTTTCAGGCAAGTCAAAAATAAAAAAATGCCGTTTTACTTGTTTTTGAAAACAAAGGAATGTTTCCTTTCAACATAATTTGCTATCATCAGTATTAATGGTACTTTCCCTCCGACGACTGTCTTTTTTTCGACCCTGTATATTGATTCCAACTCATAATATCATAGGCATAAATAAAGTACATTAGATATAAGGTTCTAACTCGTTTATTTTTTCTCCTTTAAAAAATATTGGGTGTTTCCCATTCGGCCGATCGATTAACCGATCAATAGTCCAAGTGAGATTTTTTCCAATTTTATCTTGATTGACAATTTGATAATGGCTCTCGCTGATAATCCAAGATGCAAAGATATTTCCTGCCTATTGAAACGAGTCTCGAGTTTATGATTTTTATTTGTCATGGACTAGAGTTCATCGTATAAAAAGAAGCTATTAATATATTTCGCCGAAGACTTGATAATTGGAGATAAAGAGTCGTCGTCGTCGTCTCAGCCCCATAACACCCACTGCTGGGTATAGGCCTCCCCCAAGGATCTCCACAACGATCGGTCCTGCGCTGTCCGCATCCAGTGAATAAATAGTAATCATTTCATGTCAGTTAATAAAGTAAGCATCTTACCCAGCGATAGGGATTTATTAAAAAAGCTGAATTCAACAACTGTCGATTATGTAACCGTGAGTAAAAAAATGGGTAGTATTTAACGATCGACTAAAAATCTTTTTGGACGGCAAAAATACTAGCTGAGCGACTTAGTTACCAATCTAACCTAACCCAAACCTATGTTTCCCTCAACCCAACCTAGATTCTTAGTCGCTCACTTTAGTAATTTTTAGTCTAGTAGTAATTTAGTAGTTACCGGCAGGCTGATTATCTAATGGGAACTCGATTCAGCTTCAGTTTCGTCCTGTCATTACTGTTACATTTTCATTTTTTTTTATGAACGACGGGGAGACTTCGCCTTCATCATACGCTTCCATCTTCAGCCTTATCAATACTTAACATCAGGGCCCTAATTCACTATGACCACTTACGGATTCCTTGCTGAAACCACGCCAATGTCGTACTTGGTTTTGACATTTTCAAAATTAGTTTTCTCCATGATACTCACAAATTATGTAATTATGGTACAAGTACATGACATTCACAAATTGTATAGTTAATAAACAAGTAAAATATCTTTATAATTTGTATTGTGTCATAGAGAAAACGTATTTTGAAAATGTCAAAACCAAGTACGACATTGGCGTGGTTTCAGCAAGGAATCCGTAAGTGGTCATAGTGAAGGCCCTGATGTTAAGTATTGATAAGGCTGAAGATGGAAGCGAGCCTCTCCCGGAATCCTCAATCACTGAGGCACCTTCATACTGTATGACAGCTACAACAGCGACGAAAAAACTGAACCGAGTTTCTTTCAGATAATCAGCACTCGGTTTATTATATTCCTTAAAATATTTTCTTCAAACAAACGAGTTAAATGCAATGAGGGTTTAAACCCGGTTTCACCAACAAATTAATCGACCGATTAAAGTCACTGCATTTCAGTAAGTTGAAGTTTTAAGGGACAGACTGTTTTAAACGATCGATGATCAACTAACGACAGTTAGTAAATACGGGCCTTAAAATAATCATAAATCATAACATTTATTTGACACAGACAGTGGACATGGACATAACATATGACAAAAAATACACCAAGATCTAATAGCAAAATGTTCCACATAGCCATGATGCAGCCGCATCAAAAGGGATCTAGTTCAGCATGCGTCAGTGTTGAAGCTGACGCCGGTTTTCAACTAGACCCCCTTTTCGACATCAATACGGATGCATTTTAAAAAATGAAACTTAGATTAAAACTAACGGCTACATTTTAGAAAAAACAAGCACGCATCTCCTTTATTTAATCCATTTGTTTGTAAATATGTAATTATAGTAGCTGTATTTGTGGTGTGCAACAATAGTGTGTGACTGATGTGATGAATGTGTGAGTGAATGGATGATGTGTAAGAATAACAAAAAAAAATGATAATGACAAACATAAAATAACTAATACTATTTAAAAAATAATAAAATGATTACTATAATGGCTGGTTATGTCATCAGCTACTATATTTTGACGTGCTTACCTTAAAAACAAAGCTAATGCTGATACTTACAAAATGTGGAAGTAATTAATCCTACTAATATTATAAATGCGAAAGTATGTCAGTTTGTTTATTTGATTTTTTTTTGTTACTCTTGCACCTTAAAACTACTGAACGGATTTGGATGAAATTTTGGCACAGAGATTGTACATAGCCTGGATTAAAACACAGGATACTACGACTTTTTATCCCGATATTACCACGGGAACTGGAACCACGTGGGTAAAACCGCGGCCGGCTTATGAAGTTGAGGCTAGTACTAAAATAAAACAAATGATTGGCCAACAATCTGTATTAATCAGTATCAGAGAAAGTACCCCGCCCGCTGGAGTGGTCGCTAACGTCCATGTCTTCTGCTTTAGGGACCATCTCTCCAACAGACTTTATGCACCTTATTGTGTACTTATTAAAGTCGCATCTGCAATAACAAAGATAATATTTATGAGGACACGTCGAATTTTTCTAGTATATTCACCTTTCTACGGTGTTGGCCACCGTCAGGGCGACATGAGACTAGTTTGCTATTTTCTAGTATATTTTCTTGTTTAATATTTATCACACAAAAATAGCATTGTAAAATGCAAAATTAAAAATTTATAAATAACATTTATGTTTAGTGTTTGGAATTTAACCTTGAGGGCCTGTTTAACGATCTCCAGATAAGCACTGGGTAGCTTATCAGGCAGATAGTTTGACATATTTTCCATATTACAACTGTCTAATTATTTACCAGATATCCAGTACTTAACCTTCGGTGGTGAAACCGGGCCTTAAGGAGTCGTAGTGTAACTAAATTTTGATTTATTAGAAATGATAATATCTAGACATTCTTAATTAAACCAAATCAGTTTTAAGAAAATGTTTCATTAACAAGTTGAGTTTAATATTATATTTATGAAAACCGTCTTCATACTCTTGACCTTAATAAAAATATATCAGCATTGTGATAAGAGTTATCTTTGGTACGTATAATCTTGATTCATGAGCTGTGCGTTACGCAAGGATTCGAGACACATGACTTTTTACATAATATCGATTGCCTACTAGTACTATTTAATTGTTTAAAACATCTTTATACAGGGTAATTTTTTAAACACTATCCAATTTTTTCATGTTCAACTCAGAATCTGGAAGTGAACGAGTTTATTCTAGAAAAATAGGTTCAAATATATGAAATACAAAAAAATACTCTTCATACAAATTCATATTCAACTTCATATTATTAAATCAGACTGATCACGCGATCGATTTAGTATGGGTACAAATTTTTGGCCCATGTTTTTAGGAGAAAGTTATTCAATTACCGAATCTGAGTAGAAGTTAAAATTTTGGATAGTGTTTAAAAATTAATCTGTACAGTGGAAATACTCCTATATAGAAAACAGGGCCCAGGTAAAAATTCAAATAACTAATCAATGCATAAAATAAAATTAGACTGATGAACTAATACAAATAACGTAAGTATATTTTTACAGCAAAAGACTAAAGTCAGACAGAAGTCCTAACAAACAAGTGGTTCTGTGAGAACAGTAGACGTCGCTTGCAAAGTTAGGGCAGATATTACTCCCGTTCCCATGGTCCTAGGAGGTCGAGTCTGGTGTCTACGGGTTCGTCTCGCGAAGGCAGAAAATTGCGTAATGAAATTTCCAAAAAGGTCTCAAGATTGAAACCCGGCCATATACAGCCCCTGTTCTACTTGGATCCACCGACGAGGATCCATCGGATCTATGGCAATTTTTTTTCCTCTTTAATCCACCGGTGGATTCTTGTCGGTGGATCCAAGTGGAACGAGGGATATACAGTGGTGGTCGCATAATTAACGACAATAGTCGATTTTATAACAAGGTAACTTTGGCGCCTTGGTTCTCTGCCCATGATTGACCGAGCTGTGATCTGATAATGGCCATCAAGGGAGTGAATAGAGCAGATCCATATTGCTATACACACAAGTTTTAAAATGGGAAAAATCGAAATAATGGAAGAAAACTTTCAAGAAGTAGTAAGATATTAAGTTGTATTAAAGGGCCGGTTTCACCACCGACAAATAAGTTCTTGATAGCTTAACTGCCAGATAATTTGACAGTTGCAATATGAAAAATATGGCCTTAAGTCTATTTGAATCCTACTAATATTATAAATGCGAAAGTATGCCAATTTGTTTGTTTGTTCCTCTTTCACGCAAAAACTACAAAACGGATTTGAATTAAATTTAGTATATAAATAAATAATTGCATACAATCACACCAATTATCTAGCCCACGTTAAGTTTCACGAAGAACTTATGTTATTGATACTAGACAACGGATAAACATATTTATTTACTTTTTTTGTAAATACATACATAATATACATATCAGACACCCAGACCAAGACAAATAGACCTGTTCATGCACACAAATATTTATCTTGTCCGGGGATCGAACCCGGGACCTCTGGCGCAGAAGGTGGGCTTAGTACCTCTGCGCCAAACAGGTCGTCAAATATATAGGGATAGTACGAGTATATAGGGACTTCAAGTAGTGGACTAATACAATACTTTTTATCCCGATATTCCCCCGGGAACGGGAACTACTCGGGCGAACTTGTTTTGGTGCAACATTAAAATCTATTTATAATTGCGCCCTTTGTATTATGGATTCCGTTTTTTAGCATTTGTTGTCTTGAAGAAAATCTATGAAAGCATCTTTTTAATTAACTTTTTGACACACAACCGCAAGCAATGAATTAGAAAATCATAAACAAACAAATTGAAGAAATCTTGCAAGACCATCATTGCCTCGTATAAAAATAAGTGAGCTATAAAGAATACTTAGTGGGGCGTTGAATAGCGATGGGCATTGCAAGCATGCAGAGGTTGGCCTCAAATGGGCATTTGGACACATGCTCGGTGTAGACGAACCGAGCCTACTAGCTCGGCTTAAGGTTACTCATACCTTATACAGTCTTTATACTCCATACAGTACTCTATTTTTGATTTCACATATGCATGCCTCCAACCCATCAATTTATGACATTGTTAAGGAACGTGCTGAAATATTTTATTGCTCACTTTCGTAATTTGCTAATCAAAGCGAAATTAATAAATCACTTATTTTTCAAAATCAAAAGGAAACCAAAAATATTTGTTAGAAAGTTATCTGTGGAAAATATTTTGATTTTCTATGACAATGTCAACGTGACTCGGTACAAGTACCTACAAATACTTTAGTGATATATTTACCACCAATTACTTACATATCGCTGATAAATACTTGTAAACAATTGGTCTATACCGAGTTAAGGATTCACTACGATGTTGATGATGCTGTCGTTATTTTATTTATGGACACTATAGCTGATGTGTCAATAAGGATAGTATGTTCTACATTTCTAGGCATTGCTTTTATGTACGTACAATAACGCTAGTAAAGATATATTTATACCTATACTTACATCTTACTCAGCTGCGAGTACTTCACAGTGAGCACTTTTTCTAAAGCCAGAAGGACACTGGGTGGGAATTTCCGTTTTTTCCCCGAAGTCAAGTGTTTGACCCACAATAGCAGATGTTCCAAATGTCTGCTCTCTTCGAGCAAGCGGGCGATGGCGTTGAGAAGGCGGTCTGCGTAGTCGTCATCTAGGCTTGAGACTGTTAGTTCAACTATAAACAATAACAATAATAACAATAACTTTATGTGCCATAGATACAGAGGTACTGTTACATATTAAAGTAAGAAAGAAAATTGATTTTATTTGAAACAAATGACACAACACAAAAACATACTTAAAAATAAAAACAATGAAATTTGTCTCAAAACGGTCACAACTCAGCATAATGCGTGGTCTACGACCAGCGCTGATCTTCCGTCGTGACCGGTTTGACAATCCGATACTGAGAAAAAAAAAACACAAAAGTAAAAAAAAGATAAAATTAAAAATAATTAACTTACAAAATATGCCACAACAAACATTACAATACAAAAATTCAAGTGGTTGGTAGTGGTAACAGGTATACTGTGGCAACTACCCTCCGCGCTAGTTATAAAAACTGTATTGCAGCAGCGCAGTATCACCACTATGAAAGATATAATAGAAAAATGAGACTTTAAAACTAAACATAAATATTGAACACAGCAGGAAATATTGTTAAGTCACTATACGACTGATGCGAGATAGTAATGAGAAAAAGACGCGCGCTCCACCGAGACCGATTTTGCAGATTAGGGGAAAAAATTCACGAAATCACTTCGTAGTGAAAGTGAAAGAGGAAATGAAACTAAATACTATTGTTGTCCATGAATTAAATAAATAAATAAATATTCGCATACAATCACACCAATTATCTAGTCCCACGTTAAGTTTCATGAAAAACTTGTGTTATGGGTACTAGATAACGGATAAACATACTTATATACTTTTTGTTTTGTAAATACATACTTAATATACATATTAAACACCATAATTAAACCCACTTATAAAGTATATGTAACCCTATTTGAGAACAATCTTGAATTTTTGTATTTTAAGGGGGTCCTTTCGAAAAGAGAAAGTGTCGAGGCAAAGTCATAAAATAGTGTTTCTGGTACATTATAAATCTAGATAAAGGTATGAAGAAATGTATATCTTATTACCAGATGTGTAACATCTCTAACCATCCTATAGTTGTATATCAAAAGTACATACTTTTTGCGTATAGTGTCTGAAAGTTCGAGTTCACCAACTGATTAATAATTAACCGAGTATTTAAAGCTAAATATCATTTTAATTGTCATTGCATTAAAGTCGATTGTTCGAACGAAAAACATGATTATCTAATCGACAGTTGGTGAACTCTGTCTGCCCTAATAGTATTTTATGTTAATATTTTTTTTTAAACTGCCCTATTGCTCAGCCAACTTGTCTCAAAAAGAAACTTTAATATAATATACTTAGGCCCTTTCTAACTGTTCTCAAGTATAGATCACTGCTAAAGTCACCTTCTGGAATACGACGTTTGCCGTTACTGCGGATTAGAGAGAGAAACACCCATCCATCCATCATTAGTCTGTGGACGTCCACCGCTGGACATAAGTCTCCTAGCTCACGCCTATTGTGGCGTGTTAGTCTACTGCTACCACGCTGTCCAGACGGGTTGGTAGAGGGTTTGTTTCAAGTGTTCCTTCTCTCGCACAGGTGTTCAATGCGTCGAGCCTCTTAGTCGACTCTGACGACATCCCCGGCATGTAAGGGAGTGGTGACACTTGTATTCTTAGGCCGTCACCACACGGCACAACACCCAAACATCTCCTGTGTGACTGCGGACCCCTAATTCACAAGCGCAGTATCCACCTAGGCCGGCATATAATTTGGCTAGGCACTATAAATCAAATCAAATCAATATCATTTATTCAGTCTAGGCTGTTACAAGCACTTATGAACGTCAAAGAAGCTACGCCATCAGTTCAAAAACCCTACGGCGGGATACCTGTAACGAGAAGAACCGGCAAGAAACTCGTCAACGGCTATTTTTTTCTCCCTGTTTTATTTCATACAGAGTCGTCAAATTGAAAAGTGAGCCTAACATATCAGTAAGGTCAATTTCCATCACAAAAAAAATACTAATTATAATATTACATTTTATGGTTATCCTAACCGTAAATAATTTTCAACTCGTAAGGAAGGACTTACATTTAACATTTCTCGCATAACAAGGTTACTGTATTGCAAGTTGTGACGTACATACAGGTCGATAGCAATTTATTTTAGATGAAAATATTTAAAAATTATAATCTCTCAGAGCTAGGAAGATTTTAGACTTCCTGGAGGCCGCCAGGCTAAAAGAGATACTTTAACAAATAGATCTTATAGGTCGCAGTGATTACAGTTCCAACTGGAACTGCATAGCCCCTATGTCCTATAATTAATTAAATACTATTTTTATACTTATGATAAATTTTAAATAGAAAAATATTGGAAAACAATTAACTCGGCCACAAGTGAATTTTCAGATGGGAATCGAACCCACGACCTTTGGAAATCCGGTCCAATGCTCTCTCTGAGAATTCACTTGTGGCCGAGTTAATTTTTTCCATTATTTTTCTATTTAAAATTTATCATAATTAAATACTCGTTGAGTTGCAATGCCCCTACTAGAGCTGGACCCCACAATTGTTCCTTCGCTGTCTCATTTATTGTATGGCTCATTAAATATTTTACTTTAAGGTGGATCGTTTTCCATAGTAAAGTATTTTTCCATTCACGGGCGAATGAAGCATAATCATAAACTTAAATGATATCCTTTGGTATTTATTATGATGTTTATTTGCGGTAAATTATATTTCCCAGATAAAAACAGTATAATAATCGCATAAATCAGTCGAAAATTTTGTTCAATTTTGTTAATGTGTGAGTGCACACTGACAGTATCGTACGCTAAAGTTGAGAGTTTAGTTGGCGTGTGCGTGGCTGCGTTGCCAGCTCGATTATCCCTCGATCCGTACACTGTTGCCGCTCTTCCCATTATTTTATTCCATTCAAATTATTTATATTACAACTTAGCACCATGTCTAGCGTTATAAAGTTATAGATTTTTTTGTAGGAGAACTATCTCCAATGAGCAATATGAGCATGTAAAATATCGCGAAAGATGACGAAATACAAATCCTTAAGATATTTTAGTTTGGTATTAGGTATATTTATTTATTTTGCTGTAGAAAAGATTTAAGATTAAAGAAATACCATCCAAAAAGAGTAGATTTTTATTTTAGTTAGGATTTGAAAAAAATACCTTTTTTCATAATACATATAACTAATTTATCCATCTATCAAATTATACTAAACATAGCTATTTATGCACTGTCAACGAATACAGAGATGTTTTTTAAATAAGTCCGATACTTAAATAATATTATGTTTTTATTTCCTACAGAGTATTTTGCCCTATTTTTGAAAACTTGTGCTTCTTGCATTCTAGATCGCGGTTTGCAATGGTTCATGTCTTGACGTTATGACTTTACATGAGGCGTCACATTATACAAGTGTTTTTCTTTCGTTCGATACATTTTTATATGATTATAATAGTAATTATAATTGCAATATTAGAAATATTATAATTTAGAGGTTATCCGTTCGTGTTAGTGAACAGACAATAAATATGGAGCCAAGAACTTCGCGAAAAGACTATAAAAATCACCAATATTCTGGTTCCAGAATACTGGTGAAAACTGGCATGCAAGTCCATGGAAAAACCACACAGCACAAAGCCCAGGGCAAACAGTAAAAAAATATATTGCTCAAAAAGGAAAATCTCAAGAAAGACGGAAAAACTACACACTTACACGGCTTTTCGTCCCCAAATGTAAACCTAACCGGAATTATGGCCCAAAGGCACAACAGGCAAATGAGCCAATTGTAGAACCAGACCTGAAAAAAGCATGTCTCTTAAAACTAAGAGAGTTTCAAAAAACTGATCAGGAAATTCAAGACATTGAACACCTAACCATAGGACAACACGAAAATGATGTGTACAATACACACAGATGTGACAGGCTAACTGCAAGTCAGTTTGGAATGGTAAAGTCTTTCAAAGGGTTGATTCAATTAGGTATACCCCATTTTTGTGATATACCGCAAAGTAGCATGCTCAATTTTGCCTCTGTTACAGATATGTAAACGAAAATCGACAACACCCTGCCACAACCCAGTAAAAACAACTTTATATAAAAACAATGTTCTTACCAAAGATATGTCATTTGGTCAATGCAACGAGTCGGTGGCAAGGACATTGTTCTCTGAAAATTTAAAAAAAAATGTGCGACCAGCATGGCTCTTCATTGATAAAGAGTTCGGCTTTTTAGGTGCTAGTCCAGATGGTATGTGGCAGTAATTGATTACAAATCATTGTTGTTCTGTCCAAATTATTTATGAAAACATTATTATTTATTGCATTCAATGAATTTCAGGAGTTATAGAAGAAGAAAAATCTCTTTTGAAATCAAATGTTTCCCCTCATTGGCTCGCAACAATCAAGATATGAATTCTGCTGCCAAAGACAGAAAAAACTTCCCGCTCTATATTGATAGCAATGGGAGTTTACAAATCAATAAAAAAACACAACTATTACTATCAGGTTAGTACCAATTACATGCTGTTGTTACATGCAGTAAACGAACAGTGTGCTTCATTGGATACATTTTCACATCTATCTATTCTTGTTACAGATCCAGGGGCAACTACGGATTTCCAAAATGAATATATGCTACTTTGTGGGCTATATTTCTCCAGCTCATATTACTGTACTGGAAATCGAGCGTGACGAAAATTTTATTTCGAACATGTTACACAAATTGGTATCATTTTATAAAAAATCCGTTTTGCCGGAGGTGGTACTTCGAAGAGTTCAAAATAATCAAAACTGTATAGATATTTCATTGTGGTAGCACAAATACCATGAATTACCATTATATCAATAATTGTCTTTCTATCATAAATGTTTGTCTTTTAGTTTTACAAAAAATTCAAGAAAAACTGTGCAATAGTAAACACCTGATTTTAATTTTGAACTCGCGCAAAATGACAAAATATATTTCACAACTAAAATAATTTCATAAAAAGAGATAATTTTTTTTTGTGTCCGTCTCTAAAAGTATCGCCCAACAAAGAAATAAATAATTTACGTAAAGAACTGGTCATTTGGAGCATAAAAGTTGTAAGATTACTCTAAGTCAAGGTATACAAGTTCAAAGATTAGATTTTTTTTTCTGGCACTTTCTGAATGGGCCCAAAAATGTATGGACCCTGAATGATCTCCTTTGCATAAATTTACAAAAATAAAACAAATTAAAAGTTAAAAAAAGTAGAGCACTCAGAGATTTGAACCCGGTATCTTACGTGATCAAGCTGAGACGCTTACGCACATAGTCAAATTGTACCTTTGAATAGTCGCCGAAATTTACTAACGCTTCAGTTGACAGCAAATTCTATGTATGTGTGTGAGAATCATTCGCGCGCCACTTCGATGCACAAATAAAGTGACTTTAATACTTAAAATACCATATAAGTAATGTTAGGTGCATTACAAATATTACGCTTTTACCGGTAATTTCTTTACATCCTAAAAATTTGAACTATTTCGTTGTAAAAATAAATAAATACGCTCTATCAGGACATTAACGCCATCTGTTGGCGCGGCAGTGCCTAGCTGACCATGACGAATCACCTTAAGTATAGCTAGTTACTCATTGCGTGGTACAGGCTCCAAACACTGTTGTATGAGCGAATGCTCGTTGAGTTGCAATGCCCCTTTTAAAGCTGGGCCCCATTATGGCCTACGCAGACGACGGACATTGAAGGACTTTTTGTCCGCGACACGACCTTATTACTAAGAACATAAAGCTGAATAAATAACGAGGACTATCGCGTACTTTTCATGGATATACGCGAACTAAGTTGAATCTTATTTGGTTAACAATAAAGACGTGTCGCGGACAAAAAGTCCTCCGTTATCCGTCGTCTGCGCTAGCTCTAATTGTTCCTTAGTAGCTGACTGATGTTTTTATATTAAGAATGGGGATAAACAGCACTTTTAGATTTATATTTATGTAGTACATGAAAAATAAAAAATACTGTGTTTTGATTTTTTCCATATGTGCTATATTTCTAGAGATATCTAATTCTTTGATTTCGGCGTTATATTTTGTGACGTCACTGTATAACACTTTGTATGCAGCTTGCGACTCACTCTTGACCGATTTTTTTAGAGAGCCGTCTTCTTTGTATGAAACGGTATACAAAGACATCACGCAAAGAGCGCGCGAATCTTGAAGTTTGAACACTTGTAAATCCGAAACTTCTTATCGTATTTGAATAAACCAAATAGAGTTTACTTTTATACGTTTAAGCTATACTGTTACAAACTTTCAAGCGATTTATTGAACCAGTTGTTAATCCCCATTATATTATTTAGGTTAGTAACTCACTATCATTGGGCGGTACAGACTCCACACATTGTTGTATGAGTGAATGCTCGTTGAGTTGCAATGCCCCTATTAAAGCTGGGCCCCACGATTTTTCTTTCAGTAGCTGCCTCATGCCTGATGGAGTAGATCCTGATTCTAACCGGTACGGCCTGCAAATTAAGGGATATATTTATAACTTTTTAATTTTGCATTTTACAATGCTATTTTTATGTAATAAATATTTAACAAGAAAATATACTAGAAAAAAGCAACTAGTCTCATGTCGCCCTGACGGGATTCGAACCCGCATCCTTGGGAGTCCGGCCCAATGCAATGATAGTGCATATATTTATAAGGGATATATTTTAGAGTACGGTATACAAATAAAAGCATTGTTTTACAGTTAGTTAGATTTACATAATTGTGAAAAATGTCTTATTTAGATGACATTTAACCGCTTCCGCTTCTGTGGTCTAGTGGTACAACCACCGGTATCAGACCCAGGGGTCCCGGGTTCGATTCCCAGCGGGGTACATATTGTATTCGGTTTGGTTGGTGGTAGGACTTGTTGTAAGTCTGCCTGGCTAGCTACCACCATCTTTTCTAAGGCTGACGCCATAACAACAATGTTTTCAGCATTGTTGTGTTCCGGCAGTTTGAGATAAGATAGCCAGTTCCTCAGTGGCTGAGGATTCCGGGAAAGGCTCGCTTTCATCTTCAGCCTTATCAATACTTAATTAACATCAAGTATGATGAAGGCTAAGAGTCTCACCGTCGTTCATAAAAAAAACGTGATAGATGTTGAGCAGATCAATTGGGTGTGTATAGCAATCTGGATCTGGGGGGCTATCGCGTAAAAAATCTGGGTATGGATATGGGCTTCATTTGACAGAAGCTCATAAAATTACCATATATGACATTATTTTGAATTTTATTTTGCATTGCATATTTATTATTTGACATTTGTTTTATTTTTTATATATTGTATTGAATTTGTAATTAAGGTAAATTCTAATGTATCCATCTATATTATTGTTAGATTAAGCTTACTGGCGTTTTGGAGTATTCTGTCAGCCTGTAAGTTATTGAATTGAATAAATAAATACATAAATAAATAAATTTAACTGTCAAATGAAGCCCATGTCCATATCCATATTTTTTACGCGATAGTCCCCCTGCTCTATTCTCTCCCTGGACGACCATCATCAGATCACATCTCGGTCAATCCTTGGCAGAAAACCAAGCCTCCAAAGTTACCTCGATTGTATGAAAATCGGCTAGTGTCGTTAATTATGTGATCACCACTATATGTCCTGTCAAATACTATGAAAGTTTTGTCAAAAACAGCATGGCCGCGAGGTTTCGATGGCGTTGTCCCACTGTTAGTAATTTAGTTACACTGATCCTTAACTAAACAACTAATCAACTTGTTTTTTGACATAGAGTCAGTTGAAAGGAGGAAGAGTTATATAGGCTACATTTTATTCGGAAATTCCCACGGGAAACCGGGGACGGAAGCTAGTTTATATTTTAGTCAAAAAATTACCTAAAGGTATAAGGATATTCCTAGCATTGATTTGGCAACGCTGGCCTACAGCGTAATAAAAATATAAAAGTATTGGAGAATTTCGACGGTGGTCCGCAAGTGTCGGTAGCTCAGTAGTTAGAGCATTGGACCGAATTTCCAAAGGTCGTGGGTTCGAGTCCCATCTGAGAATTCACTTATGGCCGAGTTGATTTTTTCCAATATTTTTCTATTTAAAATGTATCTTATGTATAAAAATAGCATTGAAAGCAGCAAATAAAAAAATCATAAATTACCTAAAGGTTCCATCGATGCCAGCATTCTGACTGTACACCAAAAGTCCCTCAGTAGCGGCCACGGCGAAACTCTCGCCCGTCGGGGAAAGTCTTATGCAGTGAACTCGGACCTAACGAAAAATTTTATTATTTATTATTAAGAAGCCCGTGGCGCAGTGATTCGCGCGCTCGTCCTGCGATTGTTGAGGTTAAGCAACTTTCGCAATGGTCGCTCACGGGATGGATAACCAAAAATTTATTATCACAGTCAAAGTCAAAGATTTTTATTCAAATAGATAGTGCTTTCGAATCGTCCAATTTTTTTTTCCTACCAGCCATTCAGGACATCTTTTAACTGATAAGAAGAACGGCCGCAAGAAACTTATCAGCTTTAACAGAAGCAACAACATTTACAAAGGAACATGTCGTTGCCAAACACAAATCTACAATCTTGAAACATATTTCATATAAGAGGAAATTTTTCTTATACTCAGTTATTAGAATATTTTCCTTTTATACAATTACAATGTATAAAAGGAAAATATACTATATCGAGCTCCTCCGTGCTTCGGAAGGCACGTTAAGCCATTGGTCCCGGCTGCATTTGCAGTCGTTAAAACCCACCAAGCCGCATGGGGCTCACGTGATGAGTCATGACCCGTTCTCCTTATCCATCTATAAGCAATGCCAATGCCTTAGCAGTGGGCACATTAAAAAACGAATTTTATTATTAATGCGTTAATATTGAGCCAAAAGGTATTACAATTTACAAGTCGTTAGTGAGCATTTTCACAATATTTTGCATATTATTAATTTAATAGAATTTATTGATTTTGAACTGATATTAATTTTATGATTTATTAGATTTTAGACTCACTTTCAATTAATTTATTCAAGGCATGATAATATATTTTATTTATATTATATTAATCGCTCAAATTTTTTTGTATTAAAAATTATTTTATTATTTATGATTATTTGCTGCACCTATTTAATTTTATTTGAAATGCAAAATTAAAATGTTAGAATCTTTTTTTAAATTAATAACAGGGCGTCCGATTTTGTTAATGCGTCTCTCGCGTTTTTCTACGGGTGAAAGCTGAAAACCAGTGTTTTGTTCCTTCGGGGCAAAAATATACGCTGAGCTTTTGCCTCTTTGCATCGCTATGACACACATGCACAGATATAGGTACTTATGAAATTAAACAATAGTTTGATTTCATGGGTAGGTCTCTATACGAACCTATGTGCCCGCTTATTTTTGTTAGTCTGTAAGTAGTTTGTTTATTTTTCTTTTCTTTTATTTTGTTTATGTGCATGTATGTTTGTGATGCGAATAAATGATTTTATCTATCTATCTATCTATCTATCTATATTTCTCTACTTCAGCCATTTTTCGGAAAGTATGTTTGTAAACCAAACTAAACCGCCCATATTTAACCTCAAAAGCAGTTTTTTATATATTTTAGCTGAGCCCCGGGGTAAAAAATAGATAGTAGCCGATTCTCAGACCTACTCAATACGCTCACAAAATTTCATGAGAATCGGTCAAGCCGTTTCGGAGGAGTATGGGAACGAAAACTGTGACACGAGAATTTTATATATTAGATAAATAAATAAATATAAATAATAAATAATTGCATACAACACACCAATCATCTAGCCCACGTTAAGTTTCATGAAGAACGTGTTATGGATACTAGATAACGGATAAACATACTTATATACTTTTTTTTTTAATACATACATAATATACATATTAAACAACCAGACCAAGACAAATAGACGTGTTCATGCACACAAATATTTGTCTTGTCCGGGGATCGAAACCGAGACTTCTGGCGCAGAAAACGGGCTTAGTACCCCTGCGCCAAACGGCCCCTTAATTGTCTAATTTCAAAATCTATCATAATTCCTTTCAAAGATATTGTGATTGTGATAGTGATAGTGACTTATGGAATTGTGTAACATATAAGTCACAATCCCTTTCGGAACTCCATTTGACATTTTTTCATACATATTGAAATATATTTTCGTCAGTCACTTTGCTTAGAGAGTTCAATTTCGTTCATTCAATAGCTTTCAAAACGCGCCCCGATCACAATCCCTATCAAATGTCAAATAGTAGTAGTAGTAGGCCTGAAGTATGTAAATATCTTTCAAATGACGAATTGAAAGGGATTGCGATAGATTTTAAAATTAGACAATTAGCCCCCGTTTCGTTAATCGAATCGAAAATATAAAGTGCACGTAACCAATAGCCAACTACGTTGTTAAAATTTTGTATATGGCAATAATTAACTGAATCCTATCGTATGTATTCGTGAAACAATTACGAAAAATGTGCAAGTTTTGTTTTCAAACATTCTTTCCATAAGTTGACTGGAGTTCAGTACCTATATTACAAGTTTGCCAAATATGACATTTACAGGACACGTTAGCGTAGACTATCGGATACACTGCTCATGTCGGTAAAACAGCCGCTAGATATAAAAGTGACAGAGCTGTATTTGACGTTAACGTTGACTGTAATGTCAAGTTTGCCAAACTCATAATAAGCCTAGTTCTATCTCATCATCATCATCAGCCTGTGAACGTCCACTGCTGGACATAGGCCTCTCCTAGCTCACGCCTATTGTGGCGTTCATAGGAGGCTATTAGCCTACTGCTACCACGCTGGCCAGACGGGTTGGTAGAGGGTTTGTTTCAAGTGTTCCTTCTCTCGCACAGGTGTTCAATGCGTCGAGCCTCTTAGTCGACTCTGACGACATCCCCGGCATGTAAGGGAGTGGTGACACTTGTATTCTTAGGCCGTCACCACACGGCACAACACCCAAACATCTCCTGTGTGACTGCGGACCCCTAATTCACAAGCGCAGTATCCACCTAGGCCGGCATATAATTTGGCTAGGCACTATAAATCAAATCAAATCAATATCATTTATTCAGTCTAGGCTGTTACAAGCACTTATGAACGTCAAAGAAGCTACGCCATCAGTTCAAAAACCCTACGGCGGGATACCTGTAACGAGAAGAACCGGCAAGAAACTCGTCAACGGCTATTTTTTTCTCCCTGTTTTATTTCATACAGAGTCGTCAAATTGAAAAGTGAGCCTAACATATCAGTAAGGTCAATTTCCATCACAAAAAAAATACTAATTATAATATTACATTTTATGGTTATCCTAACCGTAAATAATTTTCAACTCGTAAGGAAGGACTTACATTTAACATTTCTCGCATAACAAGGTTACTGTATTGCAAGTTGTGACGTACATACAGGTCGATAGCAATTTATTTTAGATGAAAATATTTAAAAATTATAATCTCTCAGAGCTAGGAAGATTTTAGACTTCCTGGAGGCCGCCAGGCTAAAAGAGATACTTTAACAAATAGATCTTATAGGTCGCAGTGATTACAGTTCCAACTGGAACTGCATAGCCCCTATGTCCTATAATTAATTAAATACTATTTTTATACTTATGATAAATTTTAAATAGAAAAATATTGGAAAACAATTAACTCGGCCACAAGTGAATTTTCAGATGGGAATCGAACCCACGACCTTTGGAAATCCGGTCCAATGCTCTCTCTGAGAATTCACTTGTGGCCGAGTTAATTTTTTCCATTATTTTTCTATTTAAAATTTATCATAATTAAATACTCGTTGAGTTGCAATGCCCCTACTAGAGCTGGACCCCACAATTGTTCCTTCGCTGTCTCATTTATTGTATGGCTCATTAAATATTTTACTTTAAGGTGGATCGTTTTCCATAGTAAAGTATTTTTCCATTCACGGGCGAATGAAGCATAATCATAAACTTAAATGATATCCTTTGGTATTTATTATGATGTTTATTTGCGGTAAATTATATTTCCCAGATAAAAACAGTATAATAATCGCATAAATCAGTCGAAAATTTTGTTCAATTTTGTTAATGTGTGAGTGCACACTGACAGTATCGTACGCTAAAGTTGAGAGTTTAGTTGGCGTGTGCGTGGCTGCGTTGCCAGCTCGATTATCCCTCGATCCGTACACTGTTGCCGCTCTTCCCATTATTTTATTCCATTCAAATTATTTATATTACAACTTAGCACCATGTCTAGCGTTATAAAGTTATAGATTTTTTTGTAGGAGAACTATCTCCAATGAGCAATATGAGCATGTAAAATATCGCGAAAGATGACGAAATACAAATCCTTAAGATATTTTAGTTTGGTATTAGGTATATTTATTTATTTTGCTGTAGAAAAGATTTAAGATTAAAGAAATACCATCCAAAAAGAGTAGATTTTTATTTTAGTTAGGATTTGAAAAAAATACCTTTTTTCATAATACATATAACTAATTTATCCATCTATCAAATTATACTAAACATAGCTATTTATGCACTGTCAACGAATACAGAGATGTTTTTTAAATAAGTCCGATACTTAAATAATATTATGTTTTTATTTCCTACAGAGTATTTTGCCCTATTTTTGAAAACTTGTGCTTCTTGCATTCTAGATCGCGGTTTGCAATGGTTCATGTCTTGACGTTATGACTTTACATGAGGCGTCACATTATACAAGTGTTTTTCTTTCGTTCGATACATTTTTATATGATTATAATAGTAATTATAATTGCAATATTAGAAATATTATAATTTAGAGGTTATCCGTTCGTGTTAGTGAACAGACAATAAATATGGAGCCAAGAACTTCGCGAAAAGACTATAAAAATCACCAATATTCTGGTTCCAGAATACTGGTGAAAACTGGCATGCAAGTCCATGGAAAAACCACACAGCACAAAGCCCAGGGCAAACAGTAAAAAAATATATTGCTCAAAAAGGAAAATCTCAAGAAAGACGGAAAAACTACACACTTACACGGCTTTTCGTCCCCAAATGTAAACCTAACCGGAATTATGGCCCAAAGGCACAACAGGCAAATGAGCCAATTGTAGAACCAGACCTGAAAAAAGCATGTCTCTTAAAACTAAGAGAGTTTCAAAAAACTGATCAGGAAATTCAAGACATTGAACACCTAACCATAGGACAACACGAAAATGATGTGTACAATACACACAGATGTGACAGGCTAACTGCAAGTCAGTTTGGAATGGTAAAGTCTTTCAAAGGGTTGATTCAATTAGGTATACCCCATTTTTGTGATATACCGCAAAGTAGCATGCTCAATTTTGCCTCTGTTACAGATATGTAAACGAAAATCGACAACACCCTGCCACAACCCAGTAAAAACAACTTTATATAAAAACAATGTTCTTACCAAAGATATGTCATTTGGTCAATGCAACGAGTCGGTGGCAAGGACATTGTTCTCTGAAAATTTAAAAAAAAATGTGCGACCAGCATGGCTCTTCATTGATAAAGAGTTCGGCTTTTTAGGTGCTAGTCCAGATGGTATGTGGCAGTAATTGATTACAAATCATTGTTGTTCTGTCCAAATTATTTATGAAAACATTATTATTTATTGCATTCAATGAATTTCAGGAGTTATAGAAGAAGAAAAATCTCTTTTGAAATCAAATGTTTCCCCTCATTGGCTCGCAACAATCAAGATATGAATTCTGCTGCCAAAGACAGAAAAAACTTCCCGCTCTATATTGATAGCAATGGGAGTTTACAAATCAATAAAAAAACACAACTATTACTATCAGGTTAGTACCAATTACATGCTGTTGTTACATGCAGTAAACGAACAGTGTGCTTCATTGGATACATTTTCACATCTATCTATTCTTGTTACAGATCCAGGGGCAACTACGGATTTCCAAAATGAATATATGCTACTTTGTGGGCTATATTTCTCCAGCTCATATTACTGTACTGGAAATCGAGCGTGACGAAAATTTTATTTCGAACATGTTACACAAATTGGTATCATTTTATAAAAAATCCGTTTTGCCGGAGGTGGTACTTCGAAGAGTTCAAAATAATCAAAACTGTATAGATATTTCATTGTGGTAGCACAAATACCATGAATTACCATTATATCAATAATTGTCTTTCTATCATAAATGTTTGTCTTTTAGTTTTACAAAAAATTCAAGAAAAACTGTGCAATAGTAAACACCTGATTTTAATTTTGAACTCGCGCAAAATGACAAAATATATTTCACAACTAAAATAATTTCATAAAAAGAGATAATTTTTTTTTGTGTCCGTCTCTAAAAGTATCGCCCAACAAAGAAATAAATAATTTACGTAAAGAACTGGTCATTTGGAGCATAAAAGTTGTAAGATTACTCTAAGTCAAGGTATACAAGTTCAAAGATTAGATTTTTTTTTCTGGCACTTTCTGAATGGGCCCAAAAATGTATGGACCCTGAATGATCTCCTTTGCATAAATTTACAAAAATAAAACAAATTAAAAGTTAAAAAAAGTAGAGCACTCAGAGATTTGAACCCGGTATCTTACGTGATCAAGCTGAGACGCTTACGCACATAGTCAAATTGTACCTTTGAATAGTCGCCGAAATTTACTAACGCTTCAGTTGACAGCAAATTCTATGTATGTGTGTGAGAATCATTCGCGCGCCACTTCGATGCACAAATAAAGTGACTTTAATACTTAAAATACCATATAAGTAATGTTAGGTGCATTACAAATATTACGCTTTTACCGGTAATTTCTTTACATCCTAAAAATTTGAACTATTTCGTTGTAAAAATAAATAAATACGCTCTATCAGGACATTAACGCCATCTGTTGGCGCGGCAGTGCCTAGCTGACCATGACGAATCACCTTAAGTATAGCTAGTTACTCATTGCGTGGTACAGGCTCCAAACACTGTTGTATGAGCGAATGCTCGTTGAGTTGCAATGCCCCTTTTAAAGCTGGGCCCCATTATGGCCTACGCAGACGACGGACATTGAAGGACTTTTTGTCCGCGACACGACCTTATTACTAAGAACATAAAGCTGAATAAATAACGAGGACTATCGCGTACTTTTCATGGATATACGCGAACTAAGTTGAATCTTATTTGGTTAACAATAAAGACGTGTCGCGGACAAAAAGTCCTCCGTTATCCGTCGTCTGCGCTAGCTCTAATTGTTCCTTAGTAGCTGACTGATGTTTTTATATTAAGAATGGGGATAAACAGCACTTTTAGATTTATATTTATGTAGTACATGAAAAATAAAAAATACTGTGTTTTGATTTTTTCCATATGTGCTATATTTCTAGAGATATCTAATTCTTTGATTTCGGCGTTATATTTTGTGACGTCACTGTATAACACTTTGTATGCAGCTTGCGACTCACTCTTGACCGATTTTTTTAGAGAGCCGTCTTCTTTGTATGAAACGGTATACAAAGACATCACGCAAAGAGCGCGCGAATCTTGAAGTTTGAACACTTGTAAATCCGAAACTTCTTATCGTATTTGAATAAACCAAATAGAGTTTACTTTTATACGTTTAAGCTATACTGTTACAAACTTTCAAGCGATTTATTGAACCAGTTGTTAATCCCCATTATATTATTTAGGTTAGTAACTCACTATCATTGGGCGGTACAGACTCCACACATTGTTGTATGAGTGAATGCTCGTTGAGTTGCAATGCCCCTATTAAAGCTGGGCCCCACGATTTTTCTTTCAGTAGCTGCCTCATGCCTGATGGAGTAGATCCTGATTCTAACCGGTACGGCCTGCAAATTAAGGGATATATTTATAACTTTTTAATTTTGCATTTTACAATGCTATTTTTATGTAATAAATATTTAACAAGAAAATATACTAGAAAAAAGCAACTAGTCTCATGTCGCCCTGACGGGATTCGAACCCGCATCCTTGGGAGTCCGGCCCAATGCAATGATAGTGCATATATTTATAAGGGATATATTTTAGAGTACGGTATACAAATAAAAGCATTGTTTTACAGTTAGTTAGATTTACATAATTGTGAAAAATGTCTTATTTAGATGACATTTAACCGCTTCCGCTTCTGTGGTCTAGTGGTACAACCACCGGTATCAGACCCAGGGGTCCCGGGTTCGATTCCCAGCGGGGTACATATTGTATTCGGTTTGGTTGGTGGTAGGACTTGTTGTAAGTCTGCCTGGCTAGCTACCACCATCTTTTCTAAGGCTGACGCCATAACAACAATGTTTTCAGCATTGTTGTGTTCCGGCAGTTTGAGATAAGATAGCCAGTTCCTCAGTGGCTGAGGATTCCGGGAAAGGCTCGCTTTCATCTTCAGCCTTATCAATACTTAATTAACATCAAGTATGATGAAGGCTAAGAGTCTCACCGTCGTTCATAAAAAAAACGTGATAGATGTTGAGCAGATCAATTGGGTGTGTATAGCAATCTGGATCTGGGGGGCTATCGCGTAAAAAATCTGGGTATGGATATGGGCTTCATTTGACAGAAGCTCATAAAATTACCATATATGACATTATTTTGAATTTTATTTTGCATTGCATATTTATTATTTGACATTTGTTTTATTTTTTATATATTGTATTGAATTTGTAATTAAGGTAAATTCTAATGTATCCATCTATATTATTGTTAGATTAAGCTTACTGGCGTTTTGGAGTATTCTGTCAGCCTGTAAGTTATTGAATTGAATAAATAAATACATAAATAAATAAATTTAACTGTCAAATGAAGCCCATGTCCATATCCATATTTTTTACGCGATAGTCCCCCTGCTCTATTCTCTCCCTGGACGACCATCATCAGATCACATCTCGGTCAATCCTTGGCAGAAAACCAAGCCTCCAAAGTTACCTCGATTGTATGAAAATCGGCTAGTGTCGTTAATTATGTGATCACCACTATATGTCCTGTCAAATACTATGAAAGTTTTGTCAAAAACAGCATGGCCGCGAGGTTTCGATGGCGTTGTCCCACTGTTAGTAATTTAGTTACACTGATCCTTAACTAAACAACTAATCAACTTGTTTTTTGACATAGAGTCAGTTGAAAGGAGGAAGAGTTATATAGGCTACATTTTATTCGGAAATTCCCACGGGAAACCGGGGACGGAAGCTAGTTTATATTTTAGTCAAAAAATTACCTAAAGGTATAAGGATATTCCTAGCATTGATTTGGCAACGCTGGCCTACAGCGTAATAAAAATATAAAAGTATTGGAGAATTTCGACGGTGGTCCGCAAGTGTCGGTAGCTCAGTAGTTAGAGCATTGGACCGAATTTCCAAAGGTCGTGGGTTCGAGTCCCATCTGAGAATTCACTTATGGCCGAGTTGATTTTTTCCAATATTTTTCTATTTAAAATGTATCTTATGTATAAAAATAGCATTGAAAGCAGCAAATAAAAAAATCATAAATTACCTAAAGGTTCCATCGATGCCAGCATTCTGACTGTACACCAAAAGTCCCTCAGTAGCGGCCACGGCGAAACTCTCGCCCGTCGGGGAAAGTCTTATGCAGTGAACTCGGACCTAACGAAAAATTTTATTATTTATTATTAAGAAGCCCGTGGCGCAGTGATTCGCGCGCTCGTCCTGCGATTGTTGAGGTTAAGCAACTTTCGCAATGGTCGCTCACGGGATGGATAACCAAAAATTTATTATCACAGTCAAAGTCAAAGATTTTTATTCAAATAGATAGTGCTTTCGAATCGTCCAATTTTTTTTTCCTACCAGCCATTCAGGACATCTTTTAACTGATAAGAAGAACGGCCGCAAGAAACTTATCAGCTTTAACAGAAGCAACAACATTTACAAAGGAACATGTCGTTGCCAAACACAAATCTACAATCTTGAAACATATTTCATATAAGAGGAAATTTTTCTTATACTCAGTTATTAGAATATTTTCCTTTTATACAATTACAATGTATAAAAGGAAAATATACTATATCGAGCTCCTCCGTGCTTCGGAAGGCACGTTAAGCCATTGGTCCCGGCTGCATTTGCAGTCGTTAAAACCCACCAAGCCGCATGGGGCTCACGTGATGAGTCATGACCCGTTCTCCTTATCCATCTATAAGCAATGCCAATGCCTTAGCAGTGGGCACATTAAAAAACGAATTTTATTATTAATGCGTTAATATTGAGCCAAAAGGTATTACAATTTACAAGTCGTTAGTGAGCATTTTCACAATATTTTGCATATTATTAATTTAATAGAATTTATTGATTTTGAACTGATATTAATTTTATGATTTATTAGATTTTAGACTCACTTTCAATTAATTTATTCAAGGCATGATAATATATTTTATTTATATTATATTAATCGCTCAAATTTTTTTGTATTAAAAATTATTTTATTATTTATGATTATTTGCTGCACCTATTTAATTTTATTTGAAATGCAAAATTAAAATGTTAGAATCTTTTTTTAAATTAATAACAGGGCGTCCGATTTTGTTAATGCGTCTCTCGCGTTTTTCTACGGGTGAAAGCTGAAAACCAGTGTTTTGTTCCTTCGGGGCAAAAATATACGCTGAGCTTTTGCCTCTTTGCATCGCTATGACACACATGCACAGATATAGGTACTTATGAAATTAAACAATAGTTTGATTTCATGGGTAGGTCTCTATACGAACCTATGTGCCCGCTTATTTTTGTTAGTCTGTAAGTAGTTTGTTTATTTTTCTTTTCTTTTATTTTGTTTATGTGCATGTATGTTTGTGATGCGAATAAATGATTTTATCTATCTATCTATCTATCTATCTATATTTCTCTACTTCAGCCATTTTTCGGAAAGTATGTTTGTAAACCAAACTAAACCGCCCATATTTAACCTCAAAAGCAGTTTTTTATATATTTTAGCTGAGCCCCGGGGTAAAAAATAGATAGTAGCCGATTCTCAGACCTACTCAATACGCTCACAAAATTTCATGAGAATCGGTCAAGCCGTTTCGGAGGAGTATGGGAACGAAAACTGTGACACGAGAATTTTATATATTAGATAAATAAATAAATATAAATAATAAATAATTGCATACAACACACCAATCATCTAGCCCACGTTAAGTTTCATGAAGAACGTGTTATGGATACTAGATAACGGATAAACATACTTATATACTTTTTTTTTTAATACATACATAATATACATATTAAACAACCAGACCAAGACAAATAGACGTGTTCATGCACACAAATATTTGTCTTGTCCGGGGATCGAAACCGAGACTTCTGGCGCAGAAAACGGGCTTAGTACCCCTGCGCCAAACGGCCCCTTAATTGTCTAATTTCAAAATCTATCATAATTCCTTTCAAAGATATTGTGATTGTGATAGTGATAGTGACTTATGGAATTGTGTAACATATAAGTCACAATCCCTTTCGGAACTCCATTTGACATTTTTTCATACATATTGAAATATATTTTCGTCAGTCACTTTGCTTAGAGAGTTCAATTTCGTTCATTCAATAGCTTTCAAAACGCGCCCCGATCACAATCCCTATCAAATGTCAAATAGTAGTAGTAGTAGGCCTGAAGTATGTAAATATCTTTCAAATGACGAATTGAAAGGGATTGCGATAGATTTTAAAATTAGACAATTAGCCCCCGTTTCGTTAATCGAATCGAAAATATAAAGTGCACGTAACCAATAGCCAACTACGTTGTTAAAATTTTGTATATGGCAATAATTAACTGAATCCTATCGTATGTATTCGTGAAACAATTACGAAAAATGTGCAAGTTTTGTTTTCAAACATTCTTTCCATAAGTTGACTGGAGTTCAGTACCTATATTACAAGTTTGCCAAATATGACATTTACAGGACACGTTAGCGTAGACTATCGGATACACTGCTCATGTCGGTAAAACAGCCGCTAGATATAAAAGTGACAGAGCTGTATTTGACGTTAACGTTGACTGTAATGTCAAGTTTGCCAAACTCATAATAAGCCTAGTTCTATCTCATCATCATCATCAGCCTGTGAACGTCCACTGCTGGACATAGGCCTCTCCTAGCTCACGCCTATTGTGGCGTTCATAGGAGGCTATTAGCCTACTGCTACCACGCTGGCCAGACGGGTTGGTAGAGGGTTTGTTTCAAGTGTTCCTTCTCTCGCACAGGTGTTCAATGCGTCGAGCCTCTTAGTCGACTCTGACGACATCCCCGGCATGTAAGGGAGTGGTGACACTTGTATTCTTAGGCCGTCACCACACGGCACAGTTCTATCTAACCTCAAATTATTTTATCATATTAACTCAAATGCTTTTACTAACCTCAGGTTTAACGTTCCTATCGGCCATGTCTCCCTGCTTGACGCCGGGCAGACGTATATTCACGTCGCCGCCTTCCAACTCCGTCCTGTCTTCTATTAGCGCCATATTGCCGAACTCACTCAACAAGCGGCGATTAATGAAGTCCTGACGAAAGAATATAAAATTAATTAGTACATATAAATAACTAGCAGATCCTCGCGGTTTTACCCGCGTGGCGCCCGTTCCCGTGGGAATATCGGGATAAAATATAGCCTATGTCACCCGGGAGAAATGTAGCTTTCTAATGGTCCTAGAATTTTCTAAATCGGTCCAGTAGTTTCTGAGATTAGCGCGTTCAAACAAACAAACTCTTCAGCTTTATAATATAACTAGAGGCCGGGCGCGGTTTCACCCGCGTGGTTCCCGTTCCCGTGGGAATTTTGGGATCAAAGCTATCCTATCTCTTAAGTTGGACCAGACTGCTCACGGTGTGCCAATTTAATTTAAAATCGGTTAAGTAGTTTAGAAGTCCATCGCGGACAAACATCGTGACAGGAGATTTATATATATTAAGATATAGTATAGTTTAGTATGGAAGTCAATTCTATACATATTTTTATTGGGTCTGCTTCTTCTTCTTAACGTGGCGACTCAGGCCTTTATATGTGAGAGGGAGGACCAAAATTCTGCCACTCAGCTGCTTATGGCGGAAACATTTAGGCTGACTTTAACAGATAATTGGTTGTCAAAGCTGTCAAATCCAATACATTTTTCGACGGTTAATGTTATAGTTATCGTTAAAGTTAGATGGTGCAATCCACCCTTACTGTAATTTTTCCCTGTATGATTGATAAGCATTCACCAAGATTAGTTAGTTATACTGTATCAGAAATGACTACTCCTAGAGCTTACTTTTAGCTTAGGTTACTTCCTTTCCTAAGTCAGTTTCAGTTAGTTCATAGGCACAGTGGCGAGGAGTCAAAATACGATTAACCCCCGATCAACCCCTCCTATTTTCAGAAACGATTCATTTTGGATACGGACGTTTTGACATATTTTCCATAGAGTAAATGTCATAACTGTCCGTAGCCAAAAAGATCTGTACCCCTATTACGAGTTTGCTTAACATGACATTTACAGGACTCGTGAGCGTAGACTATCGGATACACTGCTCATGTCGGTAAAACAGTCGCTAAATATGAAAGAGACAGAGCTGTATTTTACATTAACGTTTACTGTAACGTCGAGTTTGCCAAACTCGTAATAAGCCTACTGTTCTTAAGTTAAAGGAACTGAGTGTAAATCAACAATGTCACTCACATTAACAGCATCCAGTGACTGGTTCTGTGTGATGAAGAATTTCCTGATGGGTATGGGTATTATCCCTCGCGCTGTACAGCTTGGAGTTGCCTTATATTCAGACCTATTTTCACCAACTGATTAGACGACCGACTAACGCTAAATGTCGAAAGAGACAGAACGATGTTTTTATGATGACTATGTTATCAAGAGCTGGTGAACTCGGTACTTCACTATCGGAACCTGTCAGAAACGCATTCTTTCAAATAAATAGATCATGCCACTCACATTAACAGCGTCTAGCGACTGGTTTTGCGTGATGATGAACTTCCTGATGAGTATGGCTTCCCTCGCGCTGTACAGACACACGTGCTTCGAGTTGCCGCCGCCGAGGATGCAGCTGCCATCAGCTGAGTAGCAGAGGGTTGTGAATGCCCTGGAAAGGTTATAAAATTACTGTAATAGATCAGTTAATAATACAATTATAAGAATTAAGTTGTCGACCGTCCGCTGAGTAGTAGAGGGTTGTGAATGCTTTGGAAAGGTTTAAAATTCCTATAATATTGTTGAGTAAATTACATCATTCTTATTAGGTTAAATTAGGGGACTTAGTTGACGAGAAACGTAAGTCCATTTTTTTAAATCTCAATCGATGGCCATCAAAGAGTTTTGTTAGTCATTATATTGTTTTTAAAACTGTATATATGTATACCATTTTGTATTTCAATTGTTTATTTAGGGTTGATTTTTCAATTCTTGAGCAAAAGTTATCGTTCGTCATCTCAGCCACGTAACACCCACTGCTGGTAGAAAATAAAACTTTTTGCGGGTGGGCGGGCGGTGCATCAGTTTTTCTTGCGGAATTATGCTATATATTTTTTTTATTTTCTACTAAGATATGGATTTCCGCCAAGTAACGCCTGATTCTATCAAACACCCACTGCTGGGTATAGGCCTCCCCCAAGGATCTCCACAACGATCGGTCCTGCGCAGTCCGCATCCAGCGGCTTCCCGCCACCTTCACCAGATCGTCGGTCCACCTTGTCGGGGGCCCCCACGGAGCGTCGTCCTGTGCGCGGTCGCCATTCCAGAACCTTTCCGCCCCAACGGCCATCGGTTCTTCTCGCTATGTGTCCCGCCCATTGCCACTTCAGCTGAGCAATCCTTCGAGGGATGTCAGTTACTTTAGTTCTACGGATCTCCTCATTTCTGATTCGATCACGGAGGGAAACGCCGAGCATAGCCCTCTCCATTGCACGGTAGGTGACCTTGAGCTTTCATATCAGACCCATAGTTAGCGACCACGTTTCGAAGATTTTACGGAGCTTCCCGAATGCTGCCCATCCGAGTTGGATTCGACAAGAGATCTCTTTCTCGAAGTAAAAGTTATCAGTCAGTTTTAATTCAATAACTAACTAAAATAATTTAATTACTAAAAACTTTAAAAGATTTTCTAATACGCATGATCATAAAGTCAAGACTAACTTACATCAATCCCAAAACTATTAAATTACGCTATTAAAGCACCCTCTGTATCTCTTTTAACTGACTTCAAAAAAGGAAGAGGTTATCGATACGTGTGTATGTTTTTTTATGTTTCTTCCCTCAGTACTCGGTCATTTATGAACCCATTTGACTAATTATTTTTTATTTGAAAGGGTGTACTTTCAAGTTGTTCCCATTAAAGTCAAGACAGGATCTGATGATGGGATGTTGGTGAAATCGAGGGAACTCTTCAAATAGTATTGGCACACTTATATCGTTTTCGATGTTTTCTTAAGTAACTCGTGCATTTGCTTCCTTTAAGCACCATTTGGTGGAGTGGAACTGATGATGAAGACCATGATTAAACATTGTGAAATAAATGAAAACCGTAAATTTTTTAGTTTTATGAAGTCGGTTTTAATTTTTTTATTCGAAAGCAATAAGGTGCAACAAATACTTACTTAGTCTTGAGCATTTTCTCAGGAGTAATAAGGTCGGTATCCGCTCGGCCAGATCCAAGGTCGTTGCGACCTTCGATACTGCCCGTCTGCTCAGTGGTGGTGGGGTTGAACAGGGTTATGTTCCCGTCTAGGGTTGATACCGCTATCTGTACGGAAGTAAGCATAAAAGCGTGTAATATAGTTAGATATATGTTTCGATAAATAACTTGACGAATTATCGTAAAACAACTTACTGAATTTCCTTTTTAAATTCAAATTCAAACGAAATTCAATCTTGACACCTAGTACTTTGATATTAGATTCGCATATCTCTTTCCCATCTGAGCAAAACACTACGTAGTCCGTACTAATCTCGATGAGATTCAATAATGACTCTTACAACCTTGATATAAGGTTGGTAACCTACCTCATCCCCATCGAGCCTAAACACTACTTGCAAAGCGTCCGAAGTCAATTGTATCGTCTCGTAATCAGGTATTAAAATAAGGCCACTGACAGAATGTCTTTACAAAAGGTTCCTAAAGTAAGTTTTTGAATGTCCTGTGTATGTACTCACTTGAGAATGACATGATTTATCGGCATCTCAATCTATCAAAGGCCCAACTTTAGTCTCAACAACTCATGCAATAATGACTCTTATTACTTTGACATAAAGTCCACTTACCATTTCCTGACATAATGAACTGAAAACTCCTACTGGGAACGCAATCGCTCAGCGGCCAGACTTAAGTCTTACCAACATGCAAAAATTACTGTTATAACTTTGAAATAAAGTACAATATGCGATAATGACACTTATGCCTTTGAAATAAGGTATACATATGTACCTCTTCTCCATCCGGCCTAAACACAACTTGCAACGCATCCGAAGTTAGTTGTATCGTCTCGCACTCCGTACTAGATTCTATGGCGTTCCACAGTTTGACTGTTTTGTCCCAACTGGCTGAGGCCAGTTTGGAACTGGCGAGGGTGGGGCTGAAAGTCAGGGAAGATACTGGGGCTTCGTGACCACCTAGAACCTGGAAGACGACGCGGTTACAAAATAAAATTCTTGGTAAAGTCATTAATAAACATAAAACTTGAGTACTTTGAACAATTTCATTGTTTGGATAAAAACGTCACTATTTCAAGAGACATATAAGGGCGTTCTCAATATCAAACTACACCTGTTGTTGTGTGTAATAATGTGTAATAATAAGTGACTTTTATTGTTTGTTACAAGAAATTGTGGAAAGAAAAAGAACAAGTCAGGGCCCTTATTCACTATGACCACTTTGCGATTCCTTGCTTCAAAACCACGCCAATATCGTACATGGTTACGACATTTTCAAAATTCGTATTCTCTATGACACTTAAATAAAACCGAGTGATATAAACGTGACTTGCGCGTGGTTTGAACTGTCAAAAATTCCACGTTTGACAAACACGTGGAATCAACGTGGAATCTGCAAGGAATCGTTGTGACTGTGAAGAAATTGATTGTGTTTGTGTTAAAAACTATTTAAATAAATCTATAACGTAAGAAACTATTTTATTATGAACTTTTATATAGGCATTTTGCACGCAACTACCGAAGACCATTCTTGATCTACATTTTTTAAACAAATTGATTTCAATGAAGTAAAATGTTTTAGTTTTACATCGCTTTTTAATCTGGAACAAATGCAAAAGACAAATATTAGGGGTTATGTAAGTAAATTAGATATTATAAGTTTAATAACTTGTAAAATTTTTGGTAGTAACAAACGATTAGGTACTTACAATAACAAATCGCTTCAAATAAAATACCGCTACAACAAAATTCTTCAAACAAAATATACTCGTAGGTACAATTTTAATGTTTTAAAGTGTATGTATATATTTCCATTGAAATACAAAGTATTATTATTTCTTTCTTGTAATAAACTTATAATAAACAGACAAAATTTAATCAATTAATTTTCATTGTAAAAATCGATAACAAGAAATAAAACAGTAAAAAGGAACGTTCAAAAACGTTCGAACGTTTGCTGCGTGTTTGTTTAAATTATTGTGTAATATTTTTTCTTTGTTATTGCTAAAATTGCATTGTTATGATATAAACGATTAAATATTAATATAAAAAAATTAAAATCACGGTTAATTGTTAGTGAAATTAAATTCTGCAAGTAATAAATTTAAAATCTTAGAAGTTTTAAGTTTAGTTTTCGAACGCACTCGTGTCTTCATAACGTACCAAAGAAGTGTGGAATCTAAGTGGTCATAGTGAATAAGGGCCCAGGATGACAAAGTCGAATTCTCTTATACAACATTACATGTCTTACATAAAACGTGATAACACTTACATCAAGCAGTTTCCCGAACTTGACGGACCATATGAATATGTCGAACACATCCTGCCCGCCCGCAGCGCACAGCTCGCTGCTACCATCTAACGCCACGCAGCTGAACTGAACCAGGCTTGGCGACGTGAGAGTTCGGAAGTTGCGGTATCTGGAGATGAACGATGGCTATTATTACTAGGCAAAGGCCGAAGGAAGCTCTTAGGGGCGCCGTCAAAATAGAGGGATGCAGAAGCGCTGCAGTGGCGTTATAATTAGAGTCCCGTCCAACGAAGAAGACACAAAGAACTTCTTGTTGGCACTGAACTCGATCGCAGTCACAGTAGACTTGTGCTCAGTGAAGGTGACGAAGCAGAAGCCGTTGGTTGTGTTCCACACTTTGTTCTTATTTATATACAGCAACTGGGAAGTAATTCTGTTACTAACCTGGTAATATCATAGCACCGCATTGTTCCATCCAAAGAAGAAGAGACAAAGAACTTCTTGTGAGCACTGAAATCGATCCCAATAACAGAAAACTTGTGTTTAGTGAAGGTGACGAAATAGAAGCCGTTGGCTGTGTTCCACACTATATCTTGACCTATTTATACCGCAACTGGGGAATAATTTTGTGACTAACCTGGTAAGATCATAGCACCGCACAGTCCCATCCTAGGAAGAAGACTCAAAAGATCTTTTTGTTGGCACTGAACTCAATCCCCGTGAAAGTAGACCTCTGCTCAGTGGAGGTGACCAAGCAGAACACCTTGAACTACTTATGTATATTCTAAGCAGGGCCCGTACCGCGCAAGTGGCTTCGGCATCGCAATCGGCTTCATTTGACAGATGAATGTAACACATTGCTGCTTCTTTTTGACACAGAACAAGAAAGCAAGTTGGTTACTAACCTGGTAAGATCATAGCACCGCACAGTCCCATCTAAGGAAGAAGACACAAAGAACTTCTTGTTGGCACTGAACTCGATCCCAGTGACAGTAGACTTATGCTCAGCGAAGGTGACGAAGCAGAAGCCATTGGTTGTGTTCCACACCTTGACTTTCCCATCGCATCCGCCTGTGACTATGTAGAGTCCGTCGGGGGAATAGGATAGACAAGTCATATCGAGCGAGTGGCCTTGTTGCTTCATCACGTATTGTTCACCTGGGACAATGAAAATTGGTAGATAAAAAGTATTGTCGGAACCATGATCAAAGGGGTTAGTGTGAGTTTGCAAATGTCCAAACCTTACCAACCCATGAGAGTAAAATTTTGACAGATAGCCTTAATGCAATGGGAATAAGGTTGAGAATTAAACTCTATTCGCAAACTGCGGCGTAAGCGACTAAGGTGAGAAAACTTACACTAAGCACTCAGTGAGAACGCGTTTCATACGGGTACTATCACAAGTAAATTAAGTTTATTAACGAATAATTGAAAATGAAACAACTGATAGGAACCGCGGGCTAATTGACTAATTTTAAAATCTATCGCAATCCCTTTCAATTCGTCATATGAATAATATTCACATACTTCAGGCCGTCACTATTTGACATTTGAAAGGGATTGTGATCGGGACGCGTTTTCAAAGGTATTGAATGAACGAAATTGAACTGTCTAAGCAAAGTGACAGCCGAAAATACCTTTCAAATGTATGGAGAAGTGTCAAATGAAGTGTCATTTCAAACCTCATTCGTTCCGAAAGGGATTGCGACTATAAGTTACACAATTCCATAAATCACTATCACAATCACAATACCTTTCAAAGGGATTATGATAGATTTTGAAATTAGACAATTAGGGGGCCGGTCAGAAAAGCATTCTCACAGTAAAAAGTAAAAAAGGCAAAGATTATTCCCATACAATACAAACTTAACATGGTCAGTTTGAACTGTACAGTTCCGTCAGACAAAAAATAACCACAGTCGATACATCTTCAGTTTTAACTTATAGCAAAATTCTGTCTTTCATCCTACACTGATTAGGGGACTGACTACTACATCCTGTGTAGTCAGTCCCCTAATTATCTAATTTCAAAATCATCACAATCCCTTTCAAAGGTATTGTGATTGTGATAGTAATTTATGGAATTGTCTAACTCATAGTCGCGATACCTTTTGGAACGAATTATGTTTTAAATGACAGTTCATTTGACACTTCTCCATACATTTGAAAGATATTTCCGTCCGTCACTTTGCTTAGACAGTTCAATTTCGTTCATTCAATACCTTTTAAAACGCGGTCCGATCACAATCCCTATCAAATGTCAAATAGTGACAGCCTGAAGTATGTAAATATCTTTCAAATTACGAATTGGAAGGGATTGCGATAGATTTTAAAATTAGACAATAGGCTATTTGACAATGCGAAAAATAAAGTGTCAATTACTGTTATCAGTATAAATTACGAGTTTAAAAATGGTTTTTTACTAACGTAAATTGTATAATTATAAATTTATTTAAAAATGCGTAAATAAAAATGCATTTTTTAAACGTTTTGTCACGTGACACAAAACGCTCCTGATTCGTCGAGTTTATAATGACGTCACCTGCTTGTAAACCTCGTTTGCCTACGTATGTGGATGATATGCAGAATACAGGCAAGTGACGTCACCGAACCCATTGCAGCGCCATATTGTCAAAGTAGCGTTTTGGCGCGCTATTGAAATATTGAATTTTTAATTTGATATTTTTCAGCAAATATGTACCAGAATTAAGAAAAAACAACTTTTACTGGGTTCCTTAAACTCCACTACATTATATAAAATGGATTTTCAAAACCTGTCAAATAGCCTATTAGCCCCCTGGGTAAACGATGGCGTGAAACGCTTTGAAAAGGTTCGACTGCATGATCTTGACGTCAAAGGACATCTAAAGAAGTCCCGACCGAAACCAACGTACAACTACAGTTTTACTGCGAGAGTTGTAATCGCATGCTAAAGACTAAGGGCCTGTTTCACAATATAAAAGTAAGTTCTGAGTAGCTCACTTGCCAGATGATTTGACATGTTTTTCATATTACAATTGTAAAATCGTCTGTTAATGTGGTACGACTTGTATACAAACAAACATTACACAATTATTGGTTCATCATACCTTAATAATTCATAAATACATGCGCAACTAACTCGTTTCAGTTATTTGTTTGCGCGAAATAATAAAACAAATGTACATTCATACATAAAACACGAATATACTAATTTTTTATAATTTCAATAATTCTACGTATGTGTGTGTGACTCATCGCATTTATATAGCTCATGTATGAAAGTACATTTTTTTTATAATTTCGCGCAAACAAATAACTGAAACGAGTTAGTTGCACATGTATTTATGAATTATTAATGTATGATGAACCAATTAATGTGCAATGTTTGTTTGTATGGAAGTCGTACCACCCTTAGAAAGCTACTCAGAAATTACTTTTAGATTGTGAAACAGGCCCTTAGTTTGGCTAGTCACACAGTTAAGGAAGCTAGGGAAGTTTGTCGAAGTATAGACGACCTGTTTGGCGCAGGGGTACTATACCCGCCTTGTGCGCCAGAGGTCTCAAGTTCGATCCCCGGACAAGACAAACATTTGTGTGCATGAACATGCCTATTTGTTTTGGTCTGGGTGTTTAATATGTCTAATATATGTGTATTTACATAAAAAGTATAGTATGTTTATTCGTTATCTAGTATCCATTACTCAAGTTCTATATGAAACGGCTTATTTAACTGCTTCTGTGGTCTAGTGGTAACAACCACCGGTATCAGACCCAGGGGCCTCGGGTTTGATTCCCAGCGAGGGTTACATATTGTATTCGGTTTGGTTGGTGGTAGGACTTGTGAGTCCGCTTGGCTAGCTACCACCATCTTATCTAAGTCTGAAGCTATAACAACAATGTTTTCAGCATTTTTGTGTTTCGGCAGTTATCAATACTTAACATCAGGTATGATGAAGGCTGAGTCTCCCCGTCATGAAAAAAAAACTTACCATGGGCTAGATATTTGTTGTGATTGTATGCAATTATTTATATATTTATATCACGATCAGCCCCTTTAGCATGAACACCGCTATATCACGTGATATGATATAGCGCATCATGCTGTCTTGCTTACTCCGCTGCGATGTGAGCGGGACAGCGACACGTTATCGAGTTATCGAGTCGATAAAAGCCGCTCATGCTAGCTAGGCTGGAACGTGATACGTGGAGGTAGGTAGAGCATTGGACCGGATTTCCAAAGGTCGCGGGTTCGATTCCCGTCTGAGAATTCACTTGTGGCCAAGTTAATATTTTCCAATATTTTTCTATTTAAAATTTACCATAAGTACGTGGAGGTACGTTAACTCTGCCAACCCTCCCATGATAAAGGCGTGAAATTATGTTAGTTATTGACTAAGTTAAACAATAGTTATCTCACTCTGCCACTCCCAGACGAGCAGCTGCCCGATGTGGGGGCAGCCGAACGCCACCCAGTCCCCCTGCGGCGACACCGCGATGCTGCCGATGCGGTGCTCCGAGATGCTCAGCGTGTGGATCAGGTTCACGTCCGGCATCTCATGCAGGAAGAATATGCCGTTTGAGAAACCTGGGCATATGAACAAAAAGTTTTTAAAAACAGTTGATACTATTAATAGCAATAATCTTAATCGTCTTATAACTAGTTTTAATAACGTATACTTGGGGCCACAGACCTATCGAGATAGACGAAAAGAGCGCTTCAAACTATATGAGAGCGTGTCGAGTTTTTCATACCTACGATGACGTCATGAGCGAGATTTAGTGATGTGGAAATGTTACTGACGAGCTCTTGCAAGAAAGCACTGCACTATTAACTATTATCGTTTCTGAGTGACGCGTATTTTCATGGCAACGGTCTCAAACGGACTGACTTAGGTCGTAAAACTTTGACCGTGGATCAAACTTTTGGCACGCACCGTCTATCTCGATATAGATCTATGCTTGGGGCCATCACTGGTCATGGTAACTTTAACAAGCACCTTTTCAATTTAGGTGTCACGGACAATCCACTATGCAGAGGCTGCATGGAGGAAGAAGAAACAGCTGCTCATGTCCTGCTGGACTGTATCGGAGTAGCCCCCTACCAGGCAAAGTAACTCGGCTCACCAGGTAGTCTCCGTGAAATCGTCATGATTGTAAAGGCGCTGGGAGCATTCCTGGCTGAGCTGGGATGGCTGGAGTGATCCGGCCTAACACCCTCCAGACGCAAAATAGGCGAAAAAAATCGTCGAGTTGCGGAAACCGCCCGTATTGTATGAAGAAGAAGAAAAAGAGGAACCTATTCTTGGGCCTATTTTCACCAATCAATTAACGCTAAAGATCATTTAAAATGTCATTGTATTTCGGTCGATCGTTTGAAGTTTGCCCTTTAAAGAAGCGCTTAAAACTGTATGAGAATATAGCGTGTCGCATTGTTCGCACCTACGATGACGTCATGATGCGAGATTTAGTGATGTGGAAATGTAATTGACGAGATCTTGCAAGAAAGCACTGCACAATTAACCATTTTCGTTTCTGAGTGACGCGTGTTTTCATACAATGGTCTCAAGCGGACTGATTTAGGTCAGAAAACTTTGACCGTGGATCAAACTTTGGCACGCAAGTACACACACACACACTTTTACCGTCTCTCTCGATTTAAGTCTGTGGGCATAACGATGTTTTAATTCAGTTATCAAAACAGTTGGCCCTTAGTAGAGATAGGCCAATTTTGCCAACTGTCGTCAAACAAAAATGTTTTTTGGCTAGGTAACGAAACCAAATTAGTATAGCTACGACGCGTGAACTCGCATATCAAGTCTGGTGTTTACAGCAGAGACAGCAGACATACTATTCTCTCATCAAATCAACACACTTTGGTGATACTAGAACCGGAACAAGAGTTAAAAAAAACAAGATGAATTATACTTTCAGCAGTTATCTCAAATATATTTTTGATAAATTTCATTAGAAAAATACTAGAAAAAAAACCAGTTGGCACACAAGTGATTCTCAGGCGGGATTCAGAATCACGTGTTAGTTCTTTTATTTTTCTACCAAAATTTATCATTTAAGATAGCATTAAAAATGCGAGCTTAAAAAATCATAAATCAAATATTTTTGTTAATTATTGCATACTCACCAGTGACCAACATCTTAGTGTCTTTATGATACTGAGCGGCGGTCAGTTTGACTTTATGATGAGCGTTCCTAATCGCATCACCAATGTAATGGCGGCCTAGCTTTTTGTACTGCAGCCTTTTCTCGTCTTCAGTTTTCACTTCTTCTTTTACTTCTTCATCATCACTATTCTGCAAAAATAATAGGAATAACCTTAAATAAAATACAAAATACTTTATTTCCTTATAAAACCAGATGTTTACAATTCAATTCAATTCAATATCATTTATTCAGTCTAGGCTGTTACAAGCACTTATGAACGTCAAAGAAGCTACGCCATCAGTTCACAAACCCTACGGCGGGAGACCTGTAACGAGAAGAACCGGCAAGAAACTCGTCAAGGGCTATTTTTTCTCCCTGTTTATTTCATACAGAGTCGTCAAATTGAAATTGAATTACAAGATCGAGATGGCTTCCTAGAAGTATAAATATACCTGTATCAGGATGCCACCGCTCTTCCATTTCCATTTGCTGTCAGGTAAGTTAAATAAAAAACAAGCTATGATGGAGAAAAAATACTTAAAAACAATTTTGTTAAATGAAAAATCTAGAAACATTTTGTTGTTATAGATTTTACTTAATACTAACCTGTTCTTTATCTTTCTCAACTATATCTTTTTCATTAATATCATCCTCACTGTCCTCTTCTTGCATAATTTTCCTCCTCTTTTTATGGGATATTTGAACATCAGACACAACCAAGTCGTCTGAATCAATACTTGCTTCCCACAAACAAACTTGGCCATTCCTACTAACGGTAATAAGGTCTAAGCTCTTCTTTTCGAAGAATGTGCCTACTATTTTATCTGTGTGGCCGCTCAGAGAGTACATATTCAAATTATCTAAATAGTCTACTGTGTAAATCTTTGTAGTTGTGTCTTTTGAACCGGCAGCTAATAACTTGGAGCATGTTGACCAGTCGAGACATGTCACCTCATCGTGGGCTTTACGGAAGACTCTTTTCATTACAAAGGAACGAAATTCACCGGTGAAATTGCATGGAGCTGTCATGACGAATACTGGAAAACATACATAATAAATTGCTAAGTATATGAACAATACAGGGAAGAGCTGAATTGTATTATTTAAGTATCTGTCATCGCCTTATCCATCTATAGCAAAGTTTCAGCATCTGGCTGGCTGGTGATGTTGTTTTTTTATAATCACGTACAATATTTACAGTAAAATTGCCTTAAAGAATGAATTACACATTATTTTAATTCATTCTTCATCCACCTATAAGGGATTATACATTATATTACGACCTGTAGTTGCAACTGTGTTTTGCTAACTGATGGTAAGGTAAAGAGAAGATCGCTCGGCAGGGATAGTTTTAATTGCAGTTTTGGTCAAATTTTGTGTCATCACTAAATGTGCCTTCTGGCAAGCCATGCCAACAACTGCCGGTTCGTTAATTTAAACATATTCATAGAGTCTGTTCTTCTTGTCAGTTAAAAAAGACTCAAACAGCTGGTAGAAAATGTTGACGATTTAAAAGCTCCGAATTAACAGCTCGAAACATCATTGAGTACAGTTGGAAAAGGACGTCGCTACATGCGATGAATAAGCCGTTGTCCCTTTCTAACTATTCTCAAGTATAGATCACTGCTCGAGACACATTCTGGAATACGGGCCTAAATAATAAATAATAATATTTTTTCATTGTATTTTCCAAAACTTCATTTAAAAATGCTAAGTTATCTTGTATCAGCTCACCTGTGTCAGTGCAACATGCAGCAAAATATTGTCCATCTGGACTAAACTTGACTGCATTGACTTGCTGCTTGAATTTGTACCTGTGTATCACTGTGCATGTCAGCAAACTTATCATCTGAGCCTCACCCTCTGAAAACAAAATAATACCATAAAATTATCCTAACCATGTAAAATCTACCTACTTAACATTGACAGAATTTTCAATAGAAAAATACAAACATTCTCTTCAGGTATTAGGTTCTGTTAAAGCTAGTAAGTTTAAAATAGGGTGGTAAGAAAGATAATGGATGATTCAAAAGTTCCTTAATATAAGTATAATAAAATGAAAAAAAACCAAACCTTATATTTTGAAATAGAAGAACAAAATTTTAAGGGATGCACATGACACAATGTTAAGTTTGTATATTAATTGTACTTAGACATATGCCTTTGTTTATTAATTAATATAAAAATACTTACTTTCATTTACAGCTAGTAAAACTGAACCATTGGGGGACACATCAATTGCTGTATAATTGAAATTACTTTCTACGCATAAAGTATTGCTTTTGTTCCTAAAAATAAAAAGATTCAATAACAATTAGTTAGCAACAAGACCATGACAAGCAATACTATTGCTTGTCATGGTCTTGTTGCTATACTATGGTTCGAGAAAGACTTTCAGCTTTGGCAGTTTTATCTTTGAAGCAGATATAGTTTCTGTTTCTCTCTTTCTTTAATTTTTTTTCATTTTTGTTTAATGTTCCAAAGTATTAGTTAAAATTGAGGTTTGTTTCTTTATGAATAAAAAACTGTTTAAATTTAAGTGATTTTTTATTTTATATTCCCCTTTTCTTGCATCATCAGAGGACCTCGCGAAATGTACCTTGCCCACAGTAAGTTTAGGCTTTGCGCCGCCACTGCGCAATAGTAATATTTGCATACAAACAAACAAAAATGATTATATTTATGTTGTTACAAACTTGGAAACTCCTGCGCTCGCAGATTGAAAAGGACGGTTTCACCCTTGTCCTTTCAATTGATGACGCGTCTGTTGAAGATTTGCGCAAGCTGAACTTCAGACCGGAACTTGGCTTCAGGACTGTTCACATCCGCATTCGAAGCGAAAACCTGCCTAAATGCGGATGTGACTCGTAGTGTCTAGCCAATCAGGTCCGAAGTTTAGGTCAAACTCAAACCCCACTCCTAGGGAGGGACCTAAAGTCCGATGACCTAAGGCCACAGCGAAGCGCCATAACGCTAAGCCTAAGGACTTGGCCCAGGGCAGAAAGGCCCGTCCTTCAGGAGCACCACCAACGAAAGGGGCCCCAGATCCCAATCGAATGGTAGAGGCGGGAACCGACAAACCTAAGGTCTCTGTAGTCCCGAGACCGACCGGTTTAATTAACGCTTAACAACACTGTACAAACACTAACTCAAATCCATGGACACGCACACACACACACATATACATTTCAAAAACACACAACACCAACACACACGTGGTTCAAATTAACTTGCACCACGCCATAGCTGCTACAGATGTTCTGGAAAATCTCTTCCCTAAAGAGAAACTTCACATCGCTCTAATCCAGGGACCGTGGCTGGCCAACAAGAATACGGTGTCTGGGCTCGGCTCCGCAGGTAAGGTGGTTCACCATATCGGAGGAGTTAAGCCAAGAGCATGTATCCTGCTCAATAATAATATTGATTTCATATGTATAGCAGGGCTCTGCAGCGAATGGCATGATGGCAGCTTTTGTCAAAGTCAAGAACGGAAGTGGACGTCTCATCGTGTGCTCTGCATACGTAACACAACGCTGATCTTCTAATAGGATGCAACGCCAATGCCCACCTACCAACTGGGGCAGCACAGACATCACCGATATGCTCCATGATGTTATCCTATCAAACCGCCTCCAGATTGTCAATATGGGCTGTAAACCGACCTTTGTGACTAAAACGAGGCAGGAAGTTCTTTACATTACTCTCGCTACGAATCAAGGTAAACGAATGGCACAGGTCATCTATCTGATCACCGACTTATTAGATTCGAACTAAACACATCTAACATGTGCGAAATCATTACTTTTAGGGACACTCAAGTCACAGATTGGGAATTGTATAGACAAGAATATACCTAAAAACATACAATCTATCGATTCTCTACAGTACGCTGTAGATCAAGTTACTGAAGCTATGACAGCCTCATATGAGGAGAGCTTCCATTGAAGAACTGTAAGGGGTAATAGACTAACATGGTGGAATAAGAAGCTAGATGTTCTAAGAGAAGAATCGCGTAAGCTGTTTAATAAGGCTAAATCGACCGATCACTGGACTCGATATCAAAAAGCCTTAACTACCTACAATAAAGAACTGCGGAAGGCGAAAAGACTATCGTGGAGAAAGTTCTGCGAGAAGATCATCAAGACTACACACAGAGCTAGAATACACTGTCTTGGTATGATCGCCTACACACCAACTGGGACTCTTAAAGAGGCCAAATGGCACCTTCACTAAAACGGCGGAAGAGACCTTAGATTTCCTAGCGTAAGCACACTTTCCTGGATCGGTGGAGTTATCAGGTCTGAATAACCATTATGTTCCTTACAATCGATTCTCTAGGCCTGCAAACGAGGACTGGAGAAGAGTAGCCAGGAACTTCGGACCAAATAAGGTTGAACAGGCAATAGACTCATTCAAGCCAACCAAAGCTGCAGGTGTGGTTGATATCTTTCCAGCTCTATTGCAACAAGGGAAGCACATCCTCATCCCAATTCTGGTCAAAATCTTCAGGGCGAGTTACTGACATACCAGAAAATGGATTATGGTCAAAGTCCGTTTCATCCCTAAGGCTGGCAAAAAAGACTTCTCGCAGCCAAAGTTTTTCAGATCAATAAGCTTTACCTCTTTCCTACTCAAAAGTATGGAAAAGGTCATAAAAGGGTGCATTAGAGATGGACCTCTACGGGAGCGTCCTCTGCATCCCAGACAGCATGCCTACCAGAAAGGAAAATCTACAGAAACTGCTCTGTTAGATTTAACAGATAGGCTAGAAAGGGCTCTAGAGGACAAACAGATAGCCCTCTGTGTTTTCCTTGACATTGAATACTTGGGCGTTACTTATGACCAAACATTTACTTGGAACACGCATATTAGTAATGTGATCCAAAAGACTAAAATAGCCTTAGGAATATGCTGTCGCTTAACAGGGACGAGATGGGATCTAAACCCCAAGATCGTCTTGTAGACACCACTGGTGGTGTATACACCACTATTGTCAGGCCAACAATAACGTATGCCTGTGTAGCATGATGTAGAAAAGAATCCCAAGTGACAGTCACCAACAAGCTTCACAGCTTGGAAAAGTTGCCATGCCTCATGGCAACAGGTTCCATGTCTATGACCCCAGGAGCTGCACTAAATGCTCTGCTGAACTACCGCCTCTTCACCTATTTAAGGCAAAGGAGGCGAAAGCCAGCATGTATAGAGCTAGCATCAATGGAAAAGTAAACTGGCACGCTCAAGCACTAAGATCTCTCCATGGAACAGTACTTGAACTTGATCTTTTGGCAATGACAACAGATATCATGCTCCCACTGTGTAATTTCACCAGAAATTACTCAGTGGAGATACCTAGCAGGGAAAAGTGGTATATGCAAATCACCATACCTGTAAGGCTGGAAGCTTAATTTGGTTGACAGACAGCTCCAAAATAGGTAAAAATTTAGAATGCGGAATAAACGGGGACAGCCCTCGATTCAGCAAGTGTGAATCTAGGCAAACATGCCACCATGTAGTATATTCCAAGTAGAGGTATACGCCATCATAGAATGTGCAGAGGCCAACCGCCAACAAAACTACATAAATCAAACTATTCTTATCTTCTCAGATAGCCAAGCAGCCCTCAACGCTATCAATTCGAATGTTATACATTCGAAATTGGTGAAGGACTGCGTCGATAAGCTGAATGTGCTGGGACAACAAAATATAATTATTCTGAAATAGGTACTGGATACTCAGCAATCAGTGACAATCAAAAAGCCGATGAACTTGCAAGGGCTGGAGCTCAGGGCCAACAGCTAGGTCCAGAGCCTTTCTACGGTATCTCAAAGAACCAGGCCATGCAAATGTCAAAAATATACTGGTTAAATCGGGATTAGTACACGCCAAATCCCTTATTGAAGGCTACTTGCAAAAGCAACTTCAAGTTGAACTTCTAGAGCTTAGCAGAGCAAACATATGTGTGATAACCAGAGCCCTAACTGGACACTGCAAACTAAACAGGCACCAATTTCACATTAAATTGAGTGACACTGACATTTGCCGTTACTGCGGATTGGAGAGAGAAACACCCAAACATCTCCTATGTGTCTGCGGACCCCTAATTCACAAACGCAGTATCCACCTGGGCCGGCATATAATTCGGTCAGAGGAACTAAAATCTCTTAGAGCTAGGAAGATTTAAGACTTCCTGGAGGCTGCCAGGCTGAAAGAGATACTATAACTAGGTGAGTTTCAATAGATATTTTAGGTCAAAGTGACTACAGTTCTGACTGAAGCTGCATAGACCCTATTTAATATCACGCTACGATTAATAGGAGCAGAGCATTAGTGTCCAGAAAATAATGGAATATCTATCAGGGGCAGGTATTCCATATAGGCAATTAGGCAGTGCCTACCTCATTAAAAACCTAAATAAATATACCACTTGTGTAAAAGTTAATTTAGTTTAATTTGTTTCTGTTATTCTTTGACCAAACTTCTATTCAACACTCACCCACCAAGTTCTTCCTTACGCTAAATACTCTATACATACGGTATGCAAGATCAGTAGATCTACTGAACAAAATATTTACAACTTTCAATAATTGGTTGTCAAAAATGTCCAACTCAAGTCTTAACAGACCTTATTATCATAGGAAGTGAAATTCTTATGAAATTTATTTTTCGCTGCGTATTTGTTTCCTAAAATTTAAATTTGGTTTTTTGTGGTCACTTAGTATCAAAGTGATATATTTTTGTGGGCAACTAATGGAAATGTGAGTGGAAACGCTGCTTGCTTTGAGAAGGCAATTTGGAGACTGCCTACAGTAGGTATTGAGTATTTAGTATAAGGAAGAATTGGTGGGTGAGTGTTAAATAGAAGTTTGGTCTTAGAATAACAGAAACAAATTAAACTAAATTAATATTAACACAAGTAGTATATTTATTTAGTTTTTTAATGAGGAAGGCACTGCCTAATTGCATTATTCTCTGGACACCGGTGTCCTGCTAGCAAATGATGAACTAACCAGAAAATCAATATCTTAACAAAATATTATATATGCGAAAGTGTGTTTGTTTGTCCCTCTTTCACGCCGTAACCAAGCAACCAATCGACTTGAATTGTGGCCGAGTTAATTGAAAGGACGGAGAGTAACAGGCAAACGGAAACTAAGCTAGTATTTTAAAAATACTTACTGTTTGAGATTGTACACAGTAACTTTATTTCCCACTGGACTTATCACACAGTTTCCATCATTAGTGAATAAAATATCACCTTTCCTGTACACAGTCCCTAAGAGGTTTTGGAACTGAAAAGAATTATAGGTTATGTTGTAGTATTGTAAATTAATGAACAAGTAATACAATTAAACTTTAAAAACGTATGAAGCTGTGAAAGACAATGTTAATACTTTATATTATTGTTGAGATCGAATGTTTAGTTAAAACTATACGTGGGAATCAGAGAAACTTTGATGTAACTTTTATTTTTATACCTTGTAATTGAACTTCATTTTAGTAAGTTAAATTCAAGATATTGTGTTAAAGTCCTTGAAATATAAATTCTTATCTTCAACTTTACATTGATTTAGCTGCATTAAAACAATTTAGATGATTATTTTCATAAACATACAACCATGCAGCACACAAAACAGAAACACGTGAAATTGACAGTGATTAGTGAGTGACGTGAACGTGACAGTCAGTCAGATTATGACAACTTCAGCAGTGCTGCCAGATGGAACTTAAAAAACACTCCTTGTGTTCACATTATAAAATATTATATCTCAGTTTGACTTTGCAAAGCCAACTTACGCAAAAGCAGGTAGATTTCTAGGATATTCAGAAATAAATAAGTAGATCAGTAGATTTCTCAAAAATCAGGTAGATCTACTGCTTAGTCAGTAGATCTGGCAACATTGATTATTGACACTTATAATGATGTACTTTTTTACTTACCAGGCTAAGGTTGGAGCCGTCGTCGGAGACCATGCTGCCTAAATAGTCTTAAAACAAATTATATAGTAATGTACAAGTAGTCTTAACCGTTATTAGAGTTAATATAGTGCGTTATCCTTAGATGGCAGATTGTTACCCGCGCGCCCGAATATGTCGAATCGAAATCTTAATTTTATGAAATGCACGAACAACTATATCCAGAGCAAGTAGGGAACATTATTTTGCTTTCATTTCTCATTAAATACTTTATTATTTATTCAAATCAAAATATTATTTACGATTTCAATAAGTAAGTAGGTACTAAACTTTGACATAAGTTTATAATCATTCATATTCGTATCGTAATTATTACATTACGAATATTATTTTTTGACTTTGATTCGATGACGCAGAAGTCGCAAGTGTCGCGTCGCAACACAAATTATATAGTAATTTACAAGTACATCGCAAACGCAATGTTTAGTTAGCATGGAACGCATGACGAATACGAAACAAAACAATAATTTAAAAAGTCCCGCCATTCCATGCCCATAACATTCGGTTGTCATTCATTTTTCATCAAAATGTCAAAGATTAGGGAAAAGTGTGTCCAGTCTAATAAAAAATAAACTACCAAAAAATATTTTTTATTTTACTCAGTATTTATTTTTATCTTTGCATTTATCAATTTATCTTTGCATTCTTACAATGTTATTTATAAATGATAAATCCTAACTTATCTTATGGAAATACGAAAGTGTGTTTGTTTGTTCTTCCTTCACGCCCTAACTAAACAACCAATCGATTTGATTTTTGGCGTAAAGTTAGTTAAAAGGACGGAGACTTTTTATCTTGATATTCAAACTGAAACGGGAACCACGCGAGTGAATCCGCGGACGGCCGCTAATAAGAAAATGAACTCAACTAGAAATAATAAACGGTGCTGGCGGCGCGGCGACATTCGTGCCGTGGAACAGTGTAGTGCCGCACAACGTTCTACAGCGTTGCTGGCACCACGCCGCCGTGATTATATTATGCTACAGCCGGACTTGCGCGTTGTCGCGAACTTGTGCTACTTCTGACTGCTACTTCCATGACAATTATGGCCAAGCAATTAATCACCTTTCCGTACGTCTTTTGAAAGGTGACTATTGCTTGGCCGGTGGGGGTAAATGATCCCACCTTCCCCCCTGTCTTCAGGGGACTTTGGGGGAACTGGGCGAAATGGTTCCGATTATGGTGAATGATCGCCCGACCGGCTTTGCCGGTGGCCCTCCTTCCAAATAATAATAATAATAATTGCTTGGCCAGACTTATCTTAGAAGTAGCTAGCTCTTGGAATCACTAAGGAACTATTAGTAATAAAATATACTGATATTAATAATCGAAATATTATTACTAATAAAATTAGCAATGAATCAATTGAAACTATGTAGGTACGCAAAATTGTTCAGTAATTGTACGAGTCTAAAGTCTGTTATCACTTAACAATTGGCGAAGCTATTCATAATCGAATAAGTATTACTAATTAGTAATAAGTAAGTTGCAATGCAACTATGTACGCAAGACTTTATGACTTTAGAGTCTGTTATCGCTTAGCAATTTCCGTAGATACTCGTATTAATGAATCGATAATTTTTATTGAAAGAAAGCTGAATGTAAAATAATTAAAATTGTCCTTCAAAAAGTTCATATCAAAGTCAGAGTCAAAGATTTTTATTTAAATAGACATATAGATAAGTACTTTCGAATAGTCCAACATTTTATTCCCTACCAGCTGCCATTCAGGACATCTTTTAACTGATAAGAAGAACGGCCGCAAGAAATTTATCAGCTTTAACAAAAACAACAACATTTACAATGGAACATGTTGTTGCCAAACACAAATTTACAACTTTCAAATATATTTAATATAAAAGGAAAATTTTCCCATATTCAATTATTAGAATATCTAGCGCTAAACAAAAGAGGGCTGATTATTTTATCAAAAACAATTGCAATTAATTTTGTTCGGATAATAATTTAATCTACTAGATCAGCACCACAGCAGCTGTTTACTATTGATACTTACTACATAATATTAATTAGTTAATATGTTTTTAAAGTTATTTGAATGATTGCAATAATCGACTAACTTTGTAGTTAGTGTCATTCATAATCGTGCACCGCTCATGCAACAGTCACAATACATGTCAACACATGGACAGAAAGGTGATTATTGCTTGGCGCCACTTGTCGTGGAAGTAGAAAAAGTTCATGACAGGGCGCAAGTCTGGCCGTTGCATCAGAGTTAATAAGTTTAACAAGCTGAAATGTATCACGTTGTTTTGTCGTAATGTTAGGGTCGTTAGGCCAGTTTAAATGAATGATTACGTTCGTTGTAAAGATAAGTTAAATGCATTTCAGCACGATTTTATAAAAATGGTTATTACATTGATGGTTACAAGGGTTCAAGTTTATGATTATTCTACTAATTTGATGTTTTTTTAATACTGGCTACCCTAACAGTATTTCAAAATAGATACTTATTACTTTGTTTTCTGAGGAAATTAATAAATTATTTATCAAAATTTATGTAAAATTTAGAAACAATTTTATAAATCTGACACATTTTATTTTTTTAGGTATATTTTGTAAAATATACATAAAAAATTTAAAGTATAAAAATTGTTCAACAGTACTTGCGCATAACAAAATTGCTGGCCAGCGATCCACATCAATGATGAACGTCATGGAACTGCGAATTCTGAAGCTCACGATTGGTTGCGCATTTCGGAAGTGACGTACGAAAACCAATCAGAACTTAGGTCATATCTAGCTCTGCCTTGAACATCAATCGTCATATGACCCATTCTATCGAGTTTGCAAAGCTTGGGCCATATTTGTCTGTTCCAAAGTAGTTCCGTGGAGTGAGTGTGTGCAGATAGTCATCACAGTTTTTGGGACCTGTAAATACTCCCACAAAAAGTTCAAAATGTCGGCTGAAAACCCAATCTACGGACCCTTCTTTGGAGTTATGGGGGCGGCGTCAGCTATTATCTTTAGCGGTATGTATCTTGTGGCTCTTGTTCGAAATGGCTGTCTTGATTCAATATCGATTATGTACCCGAATTTTAATACTTTCGTATGCTACTATTTGTCCCAATTCCCTAAACATTAGTTGACATGGATCGGTTCCGTGCTACGTAAAATGTGTCTGGTTAGTTATTTTAGGCGTCCTAATTTTAGTAGTAGCCGCGCCTTGTGGTATCAGACAAGTATGTACATAAATATGTATGACGGAATCAGTTTCGAGAATCTGAGACACCGCTAATGACGTGATGATGCAGTAGTTTTATGAAGGAGGTCGATTTCGAAAGGAAAAAAACAAAAGAATGAATTGAAGAGATAAACTTAAAATGGGCGGTCATGTGACTGGTCTTTCTGTAGCTAAGGTTGGCAGCACTGTCTACGCCGCTACAGGCGACAAAGCTAAAGAAATAAGCATGAAATCTCGTTAAAATAATGTTTCACAGCTTCAAGTCTGATGTGTGTCAATGTTAACATTTCTATTTGCAGTCAAGTAACTTGAAATACTGCAATGACTCATTGGGGAAAATGTATAGCCAAGTGCTTACTAGGATTACTGTATCAGAAAGGAAGGTAGTTTCATTGTTATTCATCCAATAATTGATTAACCATTGTAATTCCAATGTTTGTAACTTGATTTGGACAAGAAGTTGGTTTATTGGTTCTTTACTGTACTGTTTTATGGGGAAAAGCTAGGAAAAAATACCATCACATGATCGAGGATGATGCGTCACATGACCAAGTCAAATGTCAAAATCATGTGGTAACCAACTCAATTGTCAAAATCATGTGGTAGCTAACCACACAGGAACAGGACTAACTTTCCTGTTATTGTACTGATTTCTTCTGATGATGACTCTCTTCAATACCTATTTAAAACTCAGTAATGTTAAAAAAACATCTTGCTTCAACAATAAGTCAATAGAATGAATCATGTGATTTATTCAATTACTTTTATGTCAAAGGTATCAAACCACCTTTACATATTCCAATACTGTTGGTACAGTGGTTTATATATGGTGTACTGAACAATATTTTTTATTCAGTACTAGGATAAACTTGGTGAAAAATGTATCTCTCTTAGGTATACTGAGATGGGATAGAGATCAGTAAAACATCGTTATCAATATCTGCTAAAACTTGTAGAAATCTAAAACAGAGATAAATACATTTAATATATTACATTAGAATCAAAATTCAATATGTTCTTGATAACAATATGTCTATCCATCATCCCTAAAGACTGACTGCATTTATTGCTGTACATGCAAAATACTTAATGATTTTAAAATGTTAAACTCAAATTATCAATTAAGGAAGATCATACTCTCAGTTAAAAATTATGATTCCCTCCGTATAAGTTTAAGTTTTTATTGCATAACAAACTCATTAAGATCTCTGTAATTTCAGCGCTGGGAGCAGCCTATGGTACCGCTAAGTCGGGTACGGGTATCGCAGCCATGTCGGTGATGCGGCCCGAGCTGATCATGAAGTCCATCATTCCCGTAGTCATGGCGGGTATTATTGCCATCTACGGGTTGGTCGTGGCTGTACTGATAGCTGGGTCCCTGGACAGTCCTGCCACCTACCCCCTTTACAGGTAAATACCATGTTTTGTGCATTTAGGCCGGCATCACCGCTTGCACCCAAAATCGATTGTTTTGAGTCATTGAAAATTTCATACACTGTCTTGTCATTCTCACAAGTAATTGACTATTACATCAATACAATAGTTTTTGGGTACCAGTGTGGTTGTGCCATTAGTTCCCAGTTCCACCTTACAATATTTATTAGTTTGGATTAAATATTTGACACGAAAATTCTTCGCGTCGATGTCACGCAACCATTACACGGTGACTGATTCAAAATACCATGTGTCTATTGTAATTATAAATAGCAAAACGAGTCTTGAGTACAGCCAAGAGCAGCAATGGCTTTTACACTTTGACCTTGAGAGCGACCCTTACGTCTCATAACAGTACCGGTTTTCGCAGTGCAAATGTAAAGCTGTAGCTACTGTTGTCAGTACAATAACGTGTAAATCTTTCCTTCCATGGACAAGGACAATTTTCCTTCAAAATGTCAACAATACAAAAAATATCCTTTGTATTGTGTTCAACTAATCAATATTCATATGTTAAGGAAGGTCAAGATTTTTGTTTAGCTTAAACCACAAGCTCTTTAAAAACTTACGCAACTGCAATTAAAGTCACTTTAGACAGATTTAAAGCTGTGAGTTCTCCATGCTTGACCGATTACACATTTTATGCATGACGGACTGTCTCATTATGTTTTATGTTGCAAGGTTAATGGAAATTGAGAACCACTGTGATAGATAATGTTATGCCATTTGCGATGAGACCTTGGACACAAACATTTTTTATATTGTCTAAAACTCTAGAAGAATTATTATTTATTTAGGATTATCATCTGAGTAAACATATTAGTATTGTAAAGCAACATAACTACATTAATATTAACATGTTGTTTTGATTAAAAACAAGTGTATTTCACTATCATTTAGCAGTCATTCTACAGGCATTGTGTGTGCAGTCACATTATTGAATTAACTAGAGGAAGATAAGGAATGATCAATCATCTGAGATAACAGATAAAAACGACAAGTGGAACAATTTGCACTTGATTTTTTTCTTATTTATCATTTACCTTCAATCAAATAGTTAAAAAATGAAAAGAATGTTTATTGCATTATTTTATGGTGTGATTATTCATATTGTCATAAATAATTGGTTATAATAGCTCCAAATATGAAAACTTTGTTTTTTAGAGTTATTATCATTTGCACGATATAGGGGCTATGCAAGTAACTAAAGTCACTTTTCCGTGTTACTGGATTTTCCTTATCTTTATTTAGTTCTTCGATTAACATTTATTTCGTGGACATTGGTGTGGGTTATATGCTGGTATAAATTATTTTGTGAACATTGGTGTGGGTTATATGCTGGTATAAAATGATGTATTTTAATTTTAGTTAATATTACTTAGCATATAACTGTTTAATGTCCCAAATTATAAAAATAAAATAAAATAAATAAAATACATACACCTATTACAATAAAATTATTATATTTACAATCGTGTTTATAAACTTCATCATACTAACACAATCTTTTTGCTTGTTTCCAGAGGGTTCATCCACTTGGGAGCCGGTCTTGCCGTCGGATTCTCTGGTCTGGCGGCCGGATTCGCCATAGGCATCGTCGGTGATGCCGGCGTCCGTGGTACCGCGCAACAGCCGAGGTTATTCGTCGGAATGATCCTTATCCTCATTTTCGCCGAAGTATTGGGTCTCTACGGTCTCATCGTCGCCATCTACCTTTACACGAAACAGTAAATCTGCAGAGCTCACTCGTCTCCCGTCGCCGCGCCCGAGCCGCTGCGTCGCCAGTCGGGCGGCCGCTCCGCCCGGCGCGGTCGAGATGCTGCGACCGCGCCTGGCTTCGAGCCGCGCCTATATAAATATATTTTCTATTTCAATTTTGTATAGACCCTAATCTTCGAATTCAATCATGATAAAGCTCCCGCGTGATGACAGCGTAATTTAATTTATTATTTTTTCGTTCCGGTGACGGGGGAACTCCCGTTCCACCTTTCGACATATCAGAGTTGATTTGCGCATCCCATCCCTCGCGAACGATACTTCATACCATCTGACGATATCACTTTAGATTATTTTAGCGTAAGGCGAAACTAATGTACAGTTAGAGTAGAAATTTAAGTCCAAACGAGTTATCTTAAATAATTTATGAACCGTTAAAACCCCCAGGTACTGTGTACCGTGTCTCTATTGCTGAGGAGTTAGGTCAAACCTGGCTTGTTTCTACATGCTATATTGCTTTCAGTGTTATAGTGGACGTATGTATCCTATACTTTACTGTTGGCCTGTGAATGTTCTATAATATTATTCTCTCTGAGTGACCACTGAGATAAATTCAGAAGCGAGTCACAATCACAATCATTGTATTGCCAGGAATCAGTAAATAAACATGATTTGTACATTCCAGATTATTTTGTTTCTACTTGGTTGTTTTGTGTGTTTTATTTTCCTTTCACTCTACATAATAAATGAATAAGTATTAAAATTTAGGAAGGCAGCTTAGGGAGGTGCTTTCATAATTTATATGACACTGTCGTATTCAAATTATCTAAAATATAATATTACTACATTTCTGACGACTTATAATGTGAAATATTTCAAATACATATATTTATTCTGTATACCTCATAGTCAAAATGATGTTTGAATGATTATAAATTGGTAAGTAAATACATCTAGGTAAAATTGTATTTTATTTTAGGTTTCATGTTAGAGAATGTTATAATCTTTGGTGTTATTGAATGAATTGTGTTAATAATAAAATATTTTGAAAACAATTACTGTAAATTATGAATCCAGTGTTTTTTGTTCAATCCATTTTCTCTTTGTTTTTAGAACCAAATACACTGTTTACACTCTGTCTTCACCTATAAAAAAATTGGGTTCGAATCTTGGTCAGTCTCTCCCCTACTGCACAGTGTGCAGTGCACACACATATTACAGAAAACTGAACAATCGCATAAAACTTGAAGCTATGGTGAGCAAAGGCGGCCTTATCACTGAAAGCGATCTCTTCCAGACAAACTGATTAGGACGACAACTAGAGAGATGCACAAAGAGCAGTGTGCTCAGCAATGTCTGAAGTATTCAGACGAATGTTTAATGGTAGTGTCAATTTAAATTTAAATAGGTAGCGATGTAAATGGAGGGAAATATAATCACAACCTCTGCGCCTGAGTAAGTTTTAACAGCAATCGCCGAAGATATACGGGAATCGATGGTAGTTGTGTGCCTACTAACTCTAAATAAAAACTTGAAAAGGATCCGGTGGTAGAAGGAAAGGTGTAACAATGGGCGGTCTTAGTGTTATAAGTAGCATTCTCTTCTAGGCAGCCTTTCTATTATCTACTGCTGCATTTCATTATAGACGATAAAAACATTTTATAAAAAAAAAATCAAACCGACTTCAAAAAGTAAAAACTATATCTAAAAGTTTTATTTTTTACTTTTTGAAGTCGGTTTGATTTTTTTTTTATAAAATGTTTTTATTTCAGATTTTTTAGTTACGTCATGTGCCGTTACTTACACTAAAAATCAGCCCATACACAACAATGTCATCTAGGTAAACGACTACTTGCCAAAAGGTGATTGATATTTTTCAAGATTATGAAAAAACTACTAGCCAGATCTTCGTAAAAAATATATGGGACCACACATAAACCATTTTCTTTCAGATAAAAAAAGATTTATAAAAATCTGTTAACAACTGGCGAAGTTATGGTAAAACATACATAAAAAAATAATAAAAAAAACCGTCGAATTGAGAACCTCCTCCTTTTTTGAAGTCGGTTAAAAAGTAGGCGTGTGCATGCAGGTGTTATACAAAATGAAGACGATTTAGGAGATGGGACTAGAGTCCGCGCCACGAAATAAGGTGTCCGAAATAAGTCCCGCGGACAAGGAAAGGAACTGAATTCTAAGATAAAGCAGACTTTGTAAATGCAAATCTGGTACACGTCATAACTATTTTATTTCGAACAATTCAGTGATACCAATAAAGGGTCACTGACATCTCCCCACGTTTAAGCAAAATGTCTTTTCAACGTACGATACGTCGATAATGCGTCAAGTATCTACAATGTTATAAAATATGCCTGTTTATCAAATAATTGGCACTTATACGTATTTTCTGTTTCATTTGTTCTAAATCTTAAAGTTCAGTTGTCAGGATAACAAGCTATACCCGACTAGGCTAGGCTGGCCCTTAATGTTATTATAATAAAATTCCTTTTAGATACTTATTTCTGCGACAGTTCAATGTGTTTGATATTATGTTGGTTGTGTGTGATAATTTATGGTATGGAACTACTCCGGTGGGAAAATATTTTGTTTTGTGGGTAAATTGGAAAGTGGTCATAGCTTTACAGTAAACTAATGTCACTTGCCTGCCTGTCACTTTGACGTTTGCGTTGGCATTTCTCGACTGTCGTCGCCGATACATACATTTTGTAATTTTGTTAAACTCGAATATTTGAAGATAAATTAAATATAATGAAATATAAAGCGCTACTATGCTTTTTAGTACTTCTAACTTACTATCAGGGTGAAGCTCAAACACGAGCCAAAGGGGTATGTTTAATTTTTAAGGAAGAAGAGATGCCGGTTTTTAGGCAAATATATTTTAGATTCCCATTGCTCATGTTTTAAAATTATCCCTATTTTATGGTTTTAGGTTGATGAAAAAGTTCAACAGTTGACGGATATGACCGCAAAGAAATCAATAATAACACTGAATTTTAATAAATTCAAAGAATATGTAAAGTCGCCACCCAAAGACTACTCCTTCGTCGTGATGTTCACTGCAATGGCTCCTGCTCGTCGTTGTGCTATTTGCCAGCATGTATTCGATGAGTACATGATAGTTGCGAACTCATTTAGATTCTCACAGGCCTACAATAATAAACTCTTCTTCGGTATGGTTGATTTTGATGAAGGATCAGATGTGTTCCAAATGGTATGTATCCATTGTTTATATCTTGTATATTATATCAAGTTTATTATTTTAGTTTATTAATGATATGTAAGATCATAATGGAAATTATGTGAGCTACATCAAGTGGATTATGCAAAAAATTTGAGCTTTTACAATAGAGTCTATTTAGAACATATTCTTATACATATTTTCCAGCTTCGCCTCAACACTGCACCTGTGATTATGCATTTCCCAGCCAAAGGCAAGTCTAAACCAGCCGACTCAATGGACTTTGAAAGAGCTGGTATCCATGCTGAGGCTATTGCTAAATGGATTCAGGATAGGACTGACGTGCAGGTAACATTACAATTCATTACATTATACTTTGGTTACTGCTATTGCTACCTCAGTTCCACCAAAAGTTAATAGTTGTGCTAGTTAATCTATTTCATGACAGGGTAATAGAACCTAAGTAAAATAATCAGTCTTCTTCTTTTCGAGTTGATATTTGTGGACAACACTGTGTTTCATCTCGGTGGGTTTCTTGGACGCTAAGAATGTCGCAGTTGGTTTTGCGACAGAGATCAGAAAGAATTTCTGATTTATTTTAAGAGCACCCCTGATTGGACCCCTGGACTGATTGGACTATGGTTTGCCATTGTGGTGTAGTATTTGTTTTCACAATTAATTGCTGCTACTCACCGGGAGGGCCTGAGCGAGGTTGGTGCTCTTTGATAAGGCTTATTACATCCCCCCAGAGTTAGAACACAAAAAACTATAGTGACATGGCATTTGATTGGCTGCACTGTCTACTGTTCTTTATCATATAAAGCACTAGCTGACCTCGAAAGAATTTTCAAAATCTGTTTAGTAGCTCCAGAGATTACTTTAAACAAAAAAAAATAACAACGTGTTGCACTCTGGGAGTGTCGGCAGAAGTGAAAACCGCTTAAATGACACAGCAGGAGCAGGCATACATTTTGATTTCGTGGTAAAAAGAGAGGGGGATATTACTTCCTCTTCTACGCCGCGCCGGCCGATCTACTCTCCTTCCGTCTTACGAATCAAGTCACGTGTCCTGACTCCACAACTGTTAGTTTTCTTTATTCTATTTATTCAAAGTACACCTTTTCTCAAACATACTTGGAAATATGAGCATTATTTTGACAATGTTCTTCGAGATAAATCAATATTGCTGTACTGGCCTATATACAGGCGAGCAGCAGCCGGCAAAAGCTGTATGAAAATCCATATCTGTCGTGTTTAGGGGCCAAATAAATCACATAGTAAACTCATATCTCTTGTGTAATTTAAAAATGGAACCAAGGAGGTAACTTATCAAAGGTTTTATTTAAATTTCGAACTGGCTTGCAAATAGAAAATTATTTTAGAAAAAAAAACAGCAATTGAACACTTTAACGCGGCAAAAAATATTGTTGTTCGTCTGATTTCGAAAAGTAGTTTTAATTTCCGCGCATTATTTGAGAAAAGTACTATACAAGCCTGGGCCACAACTAGGCATTGATGGACTTACATACGTGTGCCTCGGCTTTACACATTCGTCCATCAATGCCTCCTTTGTTGGCCGCTGCAGTAATGTGATAAATATTACCTTATTAAATTTAAACTTAAGTTTGTAATAAACCTGATAAGTACCTAAAATTTTAATTAACAGTAAAACCATAATACTCTTTCCTTACTCAACACATTCAATAATTTAAATGTGTTTTGTTATCCACAGTAGTAAAATTGTTTATCAGTTTTTCATTTATATTGAAGTTGAACTGACTAGTGAAATTTTGCAGTAAAAATAGGGCCATTGTAACCTGTTATCCATTGCAAATGCACCAAAGACTATTTATATTCCTATTCATAATATATTTTATTGTTTTCTTGTTGTTTATTAGTTTTTGCTTAGATGATTTGCAAGTATTACTAAAATCATGGGTATGGGAAATATATTAGTAAGTTTGACACATAAAGGGCTGGTTTCACCACTTACTGATAAGTTCTGAATAGCTTAATGTGTTGATTATTTGACATATTTTTCATATTACAACTGTCAAATAGTCTATTCAGAACTTATCAGTAGGTGGTGAAACTGGTCCTTAATATTTTGATATTGTTGATGAATACCTAGTCTCTCTGATCTTTAGTAGAGATAGAGATGCTAATAAACCAACGATTTTCAATTATCCCTGAGCCTTTTATTACCTCTAGTCAAGAGTAGTTTTATGGTTTAATCTGTCATGGACACAAAGACATCCTACACTATTTTTCAGTGTTTTGTCCCTTGTCAGAAGTTGGTAATACTTGGTAATATTAATATTGTGACCTTTTAAAATAATATTTTTACCTTTTAAACTAATATTCTTTCTACCTTATAAACTAATATTCTTTAAATCTGAGACCATTTAAACTAACTAAGTCTCTTGTCTCCCGCCGTAGGGTTTGTCAACCGATGGCGTAGCTTCTTTGACGTTCTTAAGTGCTTGTAACAGCCTAGATTGAATAAATGATATTGAATTTTGAATTCTAAATTTTAAACAAGTTAAGGCCTAATTTCATGAATAACGCCACCTAACCACTAACTTTACTTACTCCTTTAGCGCATCAACCCAGGTGGGTCTTGGTTTTCAACACAAGAGATCAACATCATTAACAAAGTGTCGTTTTTAAACATCATGTCGTTATCATACATTTGACAGTTAAAGTGACAAGAGGATGTTTAAGAACCCTTAAAGTTGGGGTGATGGTGAAATCGGACATAAAAGCGGAGAAAACACACATTCAACTGTTACAAGTTATGATTTTGTTTTTTTTTTTCAGATCAGGGTGTTCCGCCCTCCAAACTATTCTGGAGCGGTAGCCTTTACGATGCTCTTCCTCTTGGTAGCTGGCTTCCTGTACCTCAGACGAAACAACCTGGAGTTTCTCTACAATAAGCAGATGTGGGCAGTCGGGGCAGTGTTCTTCTGCTTCGCTATGGTGTCCGGCCAGATGTGGAACCAAATAAGAGGACCACCCTTCTTCCATAGGACCAAAAATGGCCCAGTATACATTAACGGGGGTTCTCATGGACAGTTTGTGCTGGAAAGTTATATTGTCGCTATTTTGAGTATCCTTTTCAATATTGCTAAAATTGTGTACCTACTACCTAAAATTATTAACTACCTACCTACATATTAAACACCCAGACAAATAGACATGTTCATGCACACGAATATTTGTCTTGTCCGAGGATTGAATCCGGGACCTCTGGCACAGAAGGCGGGCTTAGTACTCATGCACCAAACAGGGGGCTAATTGTCTAATTTTAAAATCTATCGCAATCCCTTTCAATCCGTCATTTGAAAGATATTAACATACTTCACGCCGTCACTATTTGACGTGTGAAAGGGATTGTGATTGGGACGCGTTTTGAAAGATAATTAATGAACGAAATAGCTAATTTGATAGTTAATTTTGAGTGTTAACTCGCAAATATCTTTCAAATGTATGGAGAAATGTCAAATGAAGTGTCGTTCAAAACATCATTCGTTCCAAAAGGGAATGCGACTATATGTTACACAATTCCATAAATCACTATCACAATCACAACACCTTTGAAAGGGATTGTGATAGATTTTGAAATTAGACAATTAGGGAGCAGGTAGTCATTAGTAAGTAGTTTTACGTTTGAATATAAAAACCCTAAAAATGGATCAAATGCGAAATGGACGCATTAGTCATTTTCTCTCAAAGAAATCGACTATGACCCTGTCCTAATATTAATATAATTGGCCATCGCTCGTGATGATGACGATAAAGATCATGCGTTCGTCCAAAAAAAAAAACAGATCAAACAAACGTTTTGCGCTATCGGACGTTTTACTGCTTAGACCAGGGGTGTCCAACATAATTTTGTGGAGGGCCAGGTTTTGTATTTTTGTAACCGTACCGTGCCAAAAGAAAAGCCCAATAGCGAAGGATTAAGTAAACATTCTTCTAGATATTAATGCCTTCGTGGGCCGGATGAAGGACTTATGCGGGCCACATTATGGCCCGGGGTCGTATATTGGACGGGCCTGGCTTAGGACCTTCTGGAGCCCTACCGCGTTAAAAATCTGGGTATGGATATGGGCTTCATTTGACAGTTGAAGCTCATAAATTTCATACACTCACACCAATTAACCTAGCGCCAAAGTAAGCACTGTAAGGCTTGTGTTATGGGATACTAGGGTTACGGATATAAATACATATCATTATACAAATGTAACTATGTATGTGTAGAAATACATATAACGTCCATGACTCAGGTACAAATGCTCGTATTCATCATACAAACATTTGCCCCTACCAGGATTCGAACCCGGGCCCTCAGAGTAGGCGACACCTTGAAACCGGTGTACGTACCACTCTACCACGGAGGTCGTCAAATTACCATATATGGCGTCCCCTTAGTGGTAAAACCGATTATCTGCACTTTTTTTTTTTGCAAAATTTTGTTATAATAAATTCTCAAATTATTGTCAAGATGGCAAGGTAATATACACCTTAACTATGTGTTACCGCAAATACCTATATATTGTTACTATGTGTTAAGGTGTATATTACCTTGCCATCTTGACAATAATTTGAGAATTTATTATAACAAAATTTTGCAAAAAAAAAAGTGCAGATAATCGGTTTTACCACTAAGGGGACGAAATATGGTAATTTAACTGTCAAATGAAGCCTATGTCTATATACATATTTTTTACCTGATCGGGAGCGAAACAAACTGATGTCTATTGACTGTCCTATGCCGGTCACGCGATGCACGCTAAGACCATTATTTGCTTCGTCGCACGATGAAGTCGGATCGCATCATCGCAGGTGCGATAGAAAATGACCATTTGCCACGGGGCCTAAGCCTACCTACATAACTTCATCCATAATACATTTGGCGACCCGGGGACTAATTATCTAATTTTAAAATCTATCGCAATCCCTTTCAATTCGTCATTTGAAAGATATTAACATACTTCACGCCGTCACTATTTGACATTTGAAAGGGATTGTGATCGGGACGCGTTTTGAAAGGTAATGAATGAACGAAATTGAACTGTCTAAGCAAAGTTACACTCGATAATGTCTTTCAAATGTATGGAGAAGTGTCATTTAAAACATCGTTCGTTCCGAAAGTGATTGCGACTATAAGCTACACCATTCCATATATCACTGTCACAACCACAATACCTTTGAAAGGGATTGTGATAGATTTTGAAATTAGACAATTAGGGGGCTGTTTGGCGCAGGGGTACTAAACCCACCTTCTGCGCCATTGGACCCGGGTTCGATCCCCGGACATGACAAGTATTTGTGCGCATGAACATGTCTATTTGTCTTGTCTGGATTTTTCATATGTATATTATGTATGTATTTACAAAAAAAGTATGTAAGTATGTTTATCCGTTATCTAGTATCCATAACACAAGTTCTTCATGAAACTTAACATGGGCTAGATAATTGTTGTGATTGTATGCAGTTACTTTTATTTATTATTATTATTAAATACCGCAGTTTCCTTAGCTTTGTGACAGATGGCGCAGTGGTAGTAGGCATGATCCTCATGATAGAAGCGGCGGGAGGCGTGAAGAACAACGATCCTGCTCGCACACAGGCCGAGGGAAAGAGACGGCGGTTCCAGTCCGTTGTGGGATTGGTGCTGGTCTGCGTGTTCTTCTCGCTACTGCTTTCCGTGTTTAGAGCCAAGACGCAAGGGTATCCTTACAGGTATGTCAAACGAATATCTTAATATATATAAATCTCCTGTCACGATGTTTGTCCGCGATGGACTCCTAAACTACTTAACCGATTTTAAATTAAATTGGCACACCGTGAGCAGTCTGGTCCAATTTAAGAGATAGGATAGCTTTGATCCCAAAATTCCCACGGGAACGGGAACCACGCGGGTGAAACCGCGCCCGGCCTCTAGTTTATCTATATACTTAATTCAGGTTCGCAAAATTTGTGACGACTCGATAGGGACTTTGGCGCGTAGTACGCGGCCGAGTAAGGTATCAAATTAAAGGTACTCGAGTCTATTTGTTCCGAAAACTATAAAATATACAAAATGTTAAACGTGATGATCACAAACTGCAATTAAAGATTTTCGCATAATTTGGAATTTTTCGTCGATCGACGAACCCGAGTATCGGGTTGTTACCGCCCTAGTATTTTTTAATAGAGAAACGCATACTTCTTATTCTGTAGTTTTTTAAACCAACATAATATGTTGGTTGAATGTACACATTCTTATATTATAAGAATGTGTACAATCTGGGAACTTCCCGCTTGACAAGTAGAGATTTTTTTGGGACATGTTTTCTAGGAAAGTACTAGGGTAAAGAAAAAAATTACTATTCAAATGGAATACCTGTTAATGTTCTATTATTTGTGATATAAACGTGTTCTATAAATCTAGTACTTTTTTTAAATAAAATTCCCTAAAGAAACTACTGGTCAACCGGGAAGTTCCCTTGGGCCCGATTCTCGCGCCTTCGACATTTTTATATCCTTAATTTCTTTATTAAAAATATATGTAAAATCTCTACTATTGTCAAAAACCCTTAGTTTCAATTATCTTTGATAATCCTATAATAACGAAGATTGCTTTCAGTGAGCTTTTAATACAGATTATGGACTCCAAAAAATTTCGAATTCGAGATGTCGAAGGCGTGAGAATCGGGCCCCTGGCTGTACCTACGCAATACGCTTCATAGTAGCACTCTAATAAAACCGTTTTGTAGCTTTTATTTTGTGTACAGTCACTTGCAATGACATGTAAACACAACAATATCACATAAAACACACACGGAAACAAAGCTGTGTCCACAAAATTGTCATTTAATATTATAATGTGACAAGGTTGCACATGATTGTACAAAAGGAATAGATTCTAATCAAGCTTGGACGAAGTAATCAAGCCTAGTAAGTAAAGACGTTCTTAAAATAATATAGATGCTGTTTTTCTGACTATTAAGCTGGGTATTCATTATGAAACATTTGTCGCTGAACTGTTTATGAATTTGATCATCATGTTTATAAACAAGTTTATTCTTTTATCTATTATTAGATAGGTAAAGCGCTTGACCGCTATCTTGCCTGATGGAAAGCGAAGATGCGATCTAGGAAAGCGAGGCGCTTGCGTAGAATATACCTATTCACTCGTGACTTGAAGTTTTTTTTAAATCACGACGGGGAGACTCTTAGCCTTCCTAATGTTAAGAATTGATAAGTCTGAAGATGGAAGCGAGCCTCTCCCGGAACCCTCAACCACTGAGGACTGGGGGACTGGCTATCTTATCGTTAACTGCCGGAAAATAAAAATGCTGAAAATATTGTTGTTACGGCGTCAGACTTAGATAAGATGGCGGTAGCTAGCCAGGCGGACTTACAACAAATCCTACCACAAAACAAACCGAATGCAATATGTACCCCTGCTGGGAATTGAACCCCTGGGTCTGATACCGGTGGTTGTTACCACTAGACCACAGAGGCGGTTAGAAATTGTCAGGAAACACAGACTCAGGCAAGGACTTCCACTCTTTGGCGGTAAGGAAGATAAATAATAAATATCGAGTCAAAACGCTTAGTGCCATTCTTGGGTATATCAACCATATAATTGTGGCACCTGTTTGTACGTCAGGTTGTCCAATGAAAAAATGGGGATGGTGGAATGAGGCTGTGCAATTCTGTTGCACACTCCCCGAAATGTAACTTATAGAATACGGATAGACCAGCAACCTTCCATGTTCAAGGCTCTTTCGTTTATTAAATAAATCATCATTACCGATGAGCTTCTTGGCCCTCCTTTCAATGGACTCAAGCGTCTGGAGTTGTATTGGGCAGAACCATCCCAAAGATGAGAACAGTACTCCATACACGATCGAACTTTCGTTTGGTAGAGATTGAGCAACTGTTCCGGGGTGAAGTTCTTTCTCACCTTTGCCAGAATGTCAAGTCTTTTTGAGCCCATTGAGCTTTACTCTCAATAAAAGAGCCAAAATTGAGAGTCGGAGACAATGTAATGCCAAGAGGCTTGAGGTGGTCAGTAATCGGCACGGAAACATTTCGGAAAGTAGGAGTTAAGTGAAAAGAACTCTTTTTTGCGTAAACACTGTTTCTGAAACTTGGCGTTGGCAGTCCATACTTGTTAGTTGTTGCTTAGATGCCGCCCGTGTGATGCTCTGACACTATATACTACCATGTTTATAAACTCGCGGAACATACGTCCTGTCAACTTTTGTTTATATGCGAGAAATGTTATGTAATGTGTGGTAAGTCCTTCCTTGCGAGTTGAAAATTGTTTACGGTTAGGATAACCATAAATGTTTATTTTAGTTTTTTTTTGTGGTGAAAATTGATCTTACCTATGTGTTTAAGGTCACTCTTCAATTTGACGACTCTGTATGAAATAAAACAGGGAGACAAAAATAGCCCTTGACGAGTTCCTTGCCGCTTCTTCTCGTTACAAGGTCTCCCTCCGTAGGGTTTGTGAAACAATGGCGTAGCTTCTTTGACGTTCAAAAGTGCTTGTAACAGCCTAGACTGAATAAATGGTTTAATTTTATAAACTAGATGTTTTGTATTGCTCTCCACTCAGGGAACACGGTAACATGTTTACAGAAACAATGTTTGAAACCTTGAATGAAAGAACCCTTGTTTATAGAGATGATGAAACATCGAGAAACACTGTTTATGTATAAATAGTGTTTCTCGATTCTTCTTATTCCATTGCGGTAAGGAACACGTTGATTTGTACCAGCGATGTGTCAAAGGGGCCTTTACTTTCTAATAAAATGCAGGCAAGCAAAATGTAGGTTGTAATGTATTACTTATTTATGACATTTGAAAAGACAGTTATTAAAACTTGTTTTTTTATTATTATCATTATGTTTCGTCTATGTTACCTACCTAAATGTTAGACTTACCACCCGGTGGAACCAAAATATTTTTACGAATTCGTGTAAAGGTATATTTTTTACTAATTTAAAGTTTCTGTTTGTTCCAGTTTCCTCTTCAAGTAGAATAAGGTGTAAGCGTGCAAACAGATTGTGTATTGTGTGTGTGTTGCAATATTAATGTTCCTCAGTTGATGGAAATAAAATAAAATGTTATAATATTATTTTGATTTTCATTAATCTCTTAGTTTGGGCACTTTGAGAGGGTCTGACGCAGAATATGCATTTCGCAAAATGAGAACTAGACTCAAAATGACTATTTCGCAAAATGGGAATTTCTCATAATGTGCATTTCGCATAATGAGCATTTCGCAAAATGTGCACTTCGCGAAATGTGCACTTCGCAAAATGCGCACTTTTCTAGAATATAGCCTAAATGTGCTGCGTGACAAAGGTTGTTGACGGAACAAATGAAATTGTTCTGTATGGGTTAACTTTTTTTTTACAATAAAATAAAACCCATTTATTTTTGTACCCATCCTTGAAAAGTGCGCATTTTGCGCAGTGCACATTTCGCGACATGCACATTTTGCGAAATGTACATTATGAGAAGTGCAAAATTTGCGAAATGGAAATTTTTAGTCGAGTTCTCATTTTGCGAAGTGCACATTCGGCATGAGACCCACTTTGGGACAGTAAAACAATGGTATAAAATCTCAATATATTAATTCGTATAAATAACCAATTTGTAAATCATCTACATACTAACATCAATAAATAATAAATTACTATTCATTGCCAAAAATCGGCTTTTAGACGTCAATAGGTGGATTTTTTTAATTATACTTAGCTTAACTTTCAGTCTAAATATTATAGTCTTTTAACATCTGGTAGGTAATCTCAATTTCAATTTCAAGATCAAAATATAAAATTTAAAGTAAGATCTCTAATATAACATTTTAACTGCGGTTTGGCAGTAGAAACTAGCGTCGTCGGTCAATTCGGTCTTTTATAGCTTTTGTTTTAAGGTTCAAAATCAACTGATATAATTTTTGACCTGATGATAACTTACTTTTTAAAACATGATCACTTCTTATTTATAGGATTGCTGGAAAAATAGCTAATCTATTGGTGGGATAATTCTTGAAGGTCTTCTTGTACCACTCATGAGCTTGGAAAGCGGTTTGGATCTGAAATAAAAACTTTATTGAATTATCTGAATTATTGCTTACTTATTATTTCTTTTGTATGATTAATTTACATAATATGGGTGATTATATGGGTGCGTAAATGCATACAACAAAGATTATTCTTAAAAAAAAAAACTAGATTACAGTAGTTTATTGTAAAAGTGATTTTGACAGATTTATTGGAAGATTTTTTATTGCCTACTAGAAAATCAGTGGAAACCGTTATGTTATTAGGAGCTAATTAATGGCTATTGTTTTTTAAGTCTTGATTGTACACATTAAGTATTTTTTTCATGAAAACTGGAAGATTTTTGTTTTCAAATGTCTTAATAAAAACAAAATTTCTTCCAACTTGCATTTTTTTTAACCTTATACTGTCATAACTCAAAATATTAGATTTTATTTTTCATTATTTCAAGATACCGAGTATACAATTTTATAGGACATGGAAAGCTTTTTAATATTCTACAAAGGTTCTTATCAATTCGGATTAGTTTTTAAGTTATTAACCGATTAGTGAAAAAAATTGTCAAGTCCAACTTCTTTTGCCTGTTTCTCAACAAAGTGATTTTTTGAGTTAATACACTATTTGAGCGGAGGTGCGATATAAAGCAATTGTCTATTCTTTGTTTTTTTGTGATATTGCTGATAAAAATAGCTGGTTTTAAAGACATGTTATCTATGTACACATGTTTAGACATGTTGTTTATTCTTTCAAAGGCAAATTTTACTTAATTAAAAGTTATAGGTAATACTGTATAGCTAAATTTCATTTTTTATTTATAATAGTGTACTTCAAGACTTCAATTAACGTAGTCAAGAATGTAACCATAAAACTTGTGATGCGCACACACGTAGTATTTTTTTATTTTTATGTTTACTATTCTAACTTTACTATAAGGTCCCACAGAATCCCAGCATTGCAGGCGTTATCCATGCTGCAACATATGCTGAGTGGTCACCTTTTTAGTTTCACTGTACCAATTTTAATTTAAAACTAACTGTACTTAAACTTATCAATATTATTATAAAACATTTACCTGATTAGCCAGCACCCATAAATAGATGCAGAGGAACGTTCTCGTAGGTATCAAGAGAAGAAGAACAGTATACAAGATGACCTCACACATTCTATGAGGACTGGAAACATGTTGGAACATTCTCCCATTCGGAACTCTGTGGTCTTCCGTTACCACTTGGCCGGACTTCTTGTCTTTACGTAAATTAGCGAAGATAATGTTGCTTCGGTACTGTTCATACCAAGCCCAAAGGAAGATCAAAACACAGGGTACTGTCAATATTTTCGTGCGGTTGTCATTCCAGAGCACAGTTGCTCGGTTTTGACTGCCTGGAAAATTAAAATGATAAACATTAAAATAAAACAACTTTTACGGATATCAAACGCGCTATATTTCCACGAACTAAGTTGTAATTGTCCGTATTTTTAGGTTTTTTAGGGGTTTTTTGATTTTTGGTCACGGGATGACCACGGCAGCTGTAAAGGTGCCGAAACGTCGGGAAAATCAAAAAACCCCTAAAAACCTAAAAATACGGTCAATTACAACTTAGTTCGTGGAAATATAGCGCGTTTGATATCCGTAAAAGTTGTTTTATTCCAATGAACAGTGCGCGCCAAAACATAAGATGTACGTATGATAAACATTAATAACATTAAATAATTATGAGGAGTTCTGTGACATAATGATCTGTGCGTGTTCTGCAATCGTAGCGGTTAACCAACTTTCACAGCGCTCGGTCACAGGATGGGGACTCTGTGCTTCAGAAGGCATGTTAAGTTGTTGGTCCAAGCTGGGCGACATTAAAATGGCTAATGGCTAAAAGATTTTGAGATTCAAAACAGAATGTTTGTTGTTTTAATTAGCTTTGATCATTTAATTAACTCAATAACCTACATTACTAATAGAACATGAGTATGAGAATAGTGAAGTATTAAAAATCTTGTTGGATCGGTGTAACAAAGTTGTCATTGACCTGAATATTTGGCATGAACATACAAGTTGTCTATGGTATTGTGCAAGATTTTAACTGCAAATGAAGTTACATAGTTGCTTGTGGCTAGAATAAGGAATGAATGTCTTTTCAAAATAGCTATCTTTGTTAACAATTCATTAAAATTCAAAGCAACACTTGCAAGTAATTGACTAGAGAATATTTATTTCTTCAATGAAGAGGAAAATAAGATTGTTAAAATTAACACAATTATGTTTTCACAGGAATATAAACATTACACTTTTAATACATTTTGATAACCAACAGTTGGTTTCGTCACCAAAAGAATAGTTATTGTAGTTTGTATAAGTATTGTTTGGACACCATTTATATAAAAAGAATAATCTTACTTTAATAAATAAACCCTTGATGATGCACTGACTAAAGACAAACCTTTATACTTAATTATTTATAGATTTATATCATTATCATTAACTTTTGTTTCGGTAAAAGTTCTAAGTATAGAACTTACGATTTTCTTATTCCTGCATTTAAAAGTATTAAGTTTTTTTTTAGATACTTACATTGTTTTGAAGAGATAAATTGAAGAAATCAACTAGAAACTCTGAAAATTGTAATCCTGTCCCATCTGAGCAGTTTGGAGATCAGCTGATTTTTCTAGCATTCTCTAGTAAGACAATTTTATAAAGTACTTATACAACTTACCACAAAACAAAGGAGCCTGTCCAACGGCAGCTACAAAACAGGCAAAATAATGTATTATCCCAGCCAAGTAGTGGCTTAAGTTCATCTTGCTTGACTTGGCAAAGACTTGGACATAATAAGTCTCATAGAATCTTCTCAGACATTGCAATACCATCAGAGTTGTGGCTATTACTACAGCTGCTGCTGACACTGAAAACAAGATTTTTAAAGAATAAAACCAAATTGCTATAATTAGTAAATTATTTATTGTGGTGTGGCAATAGGGTTGACACCTGCCTCTTCCGGGATACCAACATCTAAAATACGGGTTTTTGTTTTATTTATGGGAGACAATTAAAACAGTAGTGCGTTAAGAAGATATATTTCTTTTCGCCTTTAAACTTATTGTTTAAATAAGCAGCTTTTAAACATTCTTCATTTTAAAAAGCAAATGTAAAAACAATTTAAACAAGGCGATTTTAAACCACAAAGTCAAAAGCCACCAGCCAGCCTGACAAAACGTCAGCATTTGGTTTCGCCAACCAGCTCTTGGCTGAATTAGTAAAAATATGGGTGCTTTACTTACCCCGTATTTTATTTTTCTATATTATCAATGCCTGAAAAACGGGGTAACCCATAAAATACGGGGCATCTGGCCATCTTATGTGGCAACTAAGTAACTGAAAGGCATAAAGGCTACTCAATAAAAGTTCTAATATAGGGAGGTAATTTAGGGAGGGTCTTGTTAAGTGGGCATAAGTGCAGTAACAGATATTCATAATGTTTTTAACATCTGTCACTAAATCACAACAATCCACACAATATTAAACAAGAAAATATACTAGAAAAAAGCAACTAGTCTCATGTCCCCTTGACGGTATGCGATATGAGACTAGTTGCTTTTTTCTAGTATATTTTCTTGTTTAATATTTATCACACAAAAATATCATTGTAAAATGCAAAATTAAAAATGTATAATCCACACAATACTTAATCCACAGTTTATGAAAAATTTAAAACCGAAGTAGAGACTAATTCGTTACTTGCTAGCAGGATACCAATGTCCAGAGAACAATAGATTATCTATTGTGTATCATAGCTCGAGGCCTGAGGGGTTAAAGTCTGTAAGGTGCTGTTTCTTACCTGCAGGTTCATCCTGTTCAAGAAACAGTCTCAAGAATAGAGACACATAACTATTCACCTCATAGTCCAAGTAAAAAACCAGAAACACATATGCAAGAGTCGCACTTCCAAAGCAGGATGCAAACAAATAAAAATGTCTGTACCAAGACTTGGGAATCTCTATTACTTGAAGGAAATTCGCTTCTGTTCCCTTATACGCGAAACTCCCATATCGGAAACCTTTGATTATGAATACCGGCACGTGTTTCTCGAAATTATTGATTAGAACACCAGTAAAAGTCACTGCTGATGCTAAGCCAAGAAAAATTATATCCAAAATATTGAGCATTTTGGCTCACGTTGAAAACGTTTTGTGCACAATATTTTCTTTGGGTAGAACCAACTCTTAAAGTTTGCTCTGACTGAATCCGGTTTTGTATAAATACAACTTGTAACGGGCCTTCGGCATGAATGTTCCGATACTTTCTTTGTTGCCCTAGTTTCATAATTATTTTGTTTACTGGAAGTGTCGCTCCACGTTAACCACACAAATCAACGACTCGGCTCGGCAATACACCACGCAATCATTGTCAAAACCAGCAAATCAATTACAAATGTGACTCTAACAGTGTAAAAATTAAGGTTGATTATTGTAAACAACAAGTCAGCTGATTTCACCGACTGACAGCTGTCATAGCCAGATGACATCTGTCGAACAGTTTCGTTCCAAAATAAGTCTCTTGTGTCAATAATTTACTTATCGATGGTAAGTAGCGATTCTGATATTTTTATTTATCCAGCATACATACCTATATATTTTGATGCCTTTAATTAAAGTTGTGAATTATTACATAAGCGTTCCTTTAAAAAGGGTTTTCCTGCGAACATATAAAAAAGGGTTTTCCAATAAGGTCGGGTCCATGTTGAAATAAAATAAGATGTCTGTGAGGTATTAACGATTTTATTTTTTAATGGATAGGCAATGTATGGTAATTATTATGGTATGTAATAAAAAGAATATCCGCCGCCACTTCCTCTAACTGGGCCTCCAAGATCTAGGGGAAAAAATAGCAATTTCAGGCGAAAAATCATCCTTAGTTGTAAGGAGGTTTTTGATGAATGGCTGGATTAACAAGCAAAAATTTGTGTGTGGGACGTTGTCAACTCGCACTAGATTCACCTGGTGATAGTGCATCCAAAAAGGTTACTGTTTAGTGTGGATTTTGGGCCGGTGGTATAACTGGTCCTCATTTTTCGAAAACGACGCTGTTGAGGCCATCACTGTCAATGACGATCGCTACAGATCGGTGATTTTCACCCAAACTTAACAGAACGAACGTAGACGAACTGTGGTCCTAGCAGGACGGCCCTTCGTGCCATACAACATGCGCCATAATGGAAATTCTGCATGAACGATGTGTGGGAAAACATTATTTTTTCAATAGTGTTGTGAGACCAAATTTGACTCCGTCGGACTTATTTTTTGGGGTTTGATGAAATCGTAGGTCTATATACCAATAAGCCACAATCAAACTGATACCCTCAAATTGTTTAAATTCATCCAGATTTATGAGGCAAAGTCATCGAAAATTAGACCTCTCGGATCTATGCCACGTCGACAACCGCGGCGTAAAGGAGATGGCTAAAATTTCATAAATTAAATACCCAGAAACGATAGCAATGAAATATTTACCAATGGGTTAACTATAATTTACATATCAATATACCAAAATCACAACCTTGGAATCCACCAGGTAGGTATAAGAAGGAGCTGCATCGCATGAAAGAAAAAGTAAAGTAAGATACTTTGATTGAATATAAGCTGTCTGTAAATTTTTATTGTTTTTATTATGTTTTTCGGTCTGTTCTGTAATAATATTATGTATAAAATAATAATAAACATTTGAAACGTATTGCTTTTTTAACATCTATGTGTCTAAAACCGTTAATCTGAAAACCCCGCAGGTCGGATCAAGTCGACTTAATGTCTGGCGCACGCAAGATAAAAAGATATAGAAAGATTTTTATTGTTTTATTATTATTCTCTGTCATACTATACACCGAAAAAAGGGATATTATATATGATAGGGTTTATTATCTCCAGGTGCAATCTCTTTCTAGCAGTCACATTGGTCTGCGCGCCTTAGTATTAGTAAGACCAACCCCTGTTACTATGTTACTATCTAACAGACTTAAAACAGCAGACAATATATTTTTCTTTTTTTATCGATAGCTGTTATTTTAGACACTTTCAGTAAATAAATATATATTTTTTATCATACATATCTAAACCTTTTAAACCACATGGGTACCTATGAGAAATGTCTGGCGACTCTAGGTATTTTTTAGCCATCTCCTTTGAGCGATGTCATATTCCACACACATTGCCATAATTGAGCATTTGAAATAAAAAAAGAAATTCGTTAATATCTCGCACATGGAAAACCAGTGCGTTGAAACTGGGTGCGTTGGGCCCCCGGAGCTCTATTTATAAATCGTTCGCTTTATGACAGCGTGACGCATGCGACTTAAATCACGCGTCGCAAAGTTGTTTCGCTCGACGGCAAAAATATGAAAATTTATATGTCGAACGCAATTCAGTAGAAACGAAGCGCCTGATTATATCAAATAGATTAAAAACGGGTTAGTAATTAGATTAGAATCTTTAGGTATAGTATACATTATGTTCGTAGTAGTATACCTATATCTTCGTAGTTTCCACTATAAACAAGACTGAACCCAGTGATCTATTAAATTGCGCAACAGAGCAGAACAGACTTTTAACAAATGAAGTGTGCAAGTGGGTGTAGGGGATGTCACGTCCAATGTTTCGCTTGGTTTCATCTTATTTGACGGCTTAAGTGTGCCCTAGATTCGAATTCGCGACTAGGCGACGCCGAGCAACGCGTCAGAATTGCGGACACCTGAAGAATTTATTTCTGACTTCATCTGGTAGTTTTGTGATGACAATATTCTTTTAGTTTTTGCAGGACGGAGGTTTTTCTGGTACGTATTATTTAGGGATGATTGTATCATCTACGTATGTCGTATGCGAAAAGTTTTTTCGAACAATATTTTATGATTATATGAAGCAAAAATAGCACAAACAGGTATTTTTTATCCACGGTTAACATAATAGCATTAAGTAAGCCATAAATTGGCATCTTGATAGTCTTATTTTTTCTAAATCCCTTTTGTTCGTCACATAAACTATTAAATTTAGAGAATAAATTGCATTACTTATATTTTTTTCAAATACTTTAGAAAGTATTGGTGTCAACGCTATTGGTCTAAAATTAGTCATGTCTATTGTCTAATCTATTGCCCTTCTTAAAAAAACGGTTTCAGTACTAGCGGTATTAATCCATCAGGAAAAAAAGTCCTTTACTAATACAAAAGTTTATTATGTGACACAAAATGTGGTGCTATAATTTCGGCAACCAATTTTACTACTATAATTGAGATATCATCATAGCCAACACATTGCATGCATTGGGGGTTGAATGGTGCCATATACATTGAGTTGGAGTTGTCGCGTTACGGGAGGTAACGGCAATTACATGTAGAAATTAAAGGGGGATGAATGGAAATACTGACTGTGATTAACAAGATTTATTAACATAAGAATCACACGTTAAGATATAACACTAAAAAAACGAAATTAAGTAAAAATAACGAAAGGGTACGGAACTGATAGGGATCAGGGGGCGTGCTGAGCATGCGGCACACAGGACTGGTAGACTGGCGATTTGCGGCGACACGTCGAAGCGGCTGTATTGGAGGCGCCTGCTGAGCACGCAAGAAGTAGGTGCGTGGTAGGGAGTTAGTGCAGAGGCACCCACCAGGGTATGGATGGTGACGCGTGGGGTACGTGGTCGCACAACTGCTTCTCTCTTGCGTTAAAAGGACTTGCCGACTGTTTCGTTCTTGCGTTAAAAGACTTTCTGGCTATTTGCCGACTGTTTCTTTCTTGATTTATAAGGATTTGCTGACTGTTGTGGACAATCGTAGACTGGTAAAAGGTTGTAGACTTGTAGAAGACTGAAGATAAACTGCCTCAATGCTGTCTCCAAACTAGACTTTTCAAATGTAAAATATAGTTCTAATAGTAACTTCTAAAAAGGTGGTTGAATACCGAAGGTCTATACACATAACATTATAATAAACAAAGACTGACTCATCATGTTAGAGGTTAAGTGAGCATGGAAGTAATGGAACGAAATAATAAGGTCTTCTGATTAATATCTAAGTATACCTTATGGTATTCAGTTATTTTCAAAATAAATGCACAGCTATCTTAATCACGTGAATGAAGTCGCGCATAAAAGCTAGTAACTTATAGAAAGCTACGCTAAGCTACTAAGTTTTGGATCTGGCGAAAAATTTTGCATCGGTCCTACTAAGTTAGTTTTAAGTTATTTTTATATAATCATGAAATCTTGCCCGAATATCCGGATGAATCCAGACGTATAGAAACCCTGTTCTTAGATATCTTGCTCTAATAATAAGCGAGTTATAGGCCCAAACCAGTTTCTGCCTTATCTATATTTCCAGCTGAAAGCACATCACTCGAGGTCGGATTCAGGATTAGTTAAGAGATCTTGAGGTGCTGTAGGAGGTGACACCTTGATGAATATTAATAACATCTCCAGACAGGTATAAAATCGGGATGGCTCATGTGTTGCTCCATATTCCAGTAGCGATTGGCGAAAGTGAAGGTAAGAGCCGCTGTAATGTACGTGTATCGTATTTTTTTACCTTGGTGATTTTGAAACTGTAAATCTTAAATAATGAAGTCTTTTTTGTTGTGACTCAAAGAATCAAAGTTCAGCGTGCCTGTACATTGCTTGGATTTGCAAAAATAAAAAAATCTGTGGACTTAGATCAGTGGTTTTGGTGTGATGCTCATTGAAACACACAGACAGACAGACGAACAGATAAAAAATCTAAAAATGATATCAATTGGGGACTCAGAATAAGCAACAGAACCAATTGCTATCATTTTTAGATTTTTTTCTGTCTGTCTGTCTGTGTGTTTGAATGAGCATCACACCAAAACCACTGATCTAAGTCCACAGATTTTTTTATATATTTAAAGTCCGTATCTCACCTTACCGTATAGGCTTATTACCGTATATCATCAAAATCGGTCAACTCTATCAAAATTAATTACATTTTAAAGAGAGGACGGGCGGCGAAATTTATATTGTGACGCGCGTCGGAGTTTACGTGTCGTTCAGGTTTTGGTTGCTTAGCAACAGTTGTTTAATTTTTGAAAAATATTATTAGACGTAACTAACTACACCCTTTTTGCTGCTTTTTATTACTTAAGCGGTATGGCGTGCATGAAAGATGGCGTTGTATGTAAATTTTGTCGTTATTTCTTAAAGTTTTAGTTCTTTTATAAATTTTTAAGCGACTTCCATAAAAGAGGAGTTTATCAATGTGTCGCGAATACAAGTTGTATTTTTATGTAGTCAACCTGAATCTGACCTGCTGGGTCAGGCTTTATACTTTGTGCTTGAGATTGTCTATGTCTTTCATTTTAGATGCGGGTTTCGTAATACAAGTTCTAACTCTATACACAAGTTGTATGTTTCAGTATCTATGAACAGATTAAATGCGGATTGGTGGGTTTTCATGACCGCAAATACAGCCGGGACCAACAGTTTAACGTGCCTCCCGAGACACGGCAGAGATAGTAAATTATTGGTCACCTATCCCGTGACCGACCATTGCGAACCGTAGGCCGAGCGCGCGAACCACTGCGCCTCCTCATACCGAACCTACAGTAGATTTCGCTGCCTTTGAAATTATATGAACTTAATAATGATTGACCTTAACTTTAACTACTTAGTACGTTACTAGCACACTGGCATCAACTCTGGCGTATTTTTTGTAAATTGTTTTTTGACATGGCCGTCATGACCTTTTTTTTGTTACTAAGACAGGCCTCAGCACTTTAAATGGCTAATATCGAATCGAAATGTAGGTATTACATGGGTCGGTCTCACCAACAACTGATAAGTTATGGATAGCTTAATATTGTGGCATATAATTTGTAATTTTTTGATATAACAAACTGTCAAAAGATCTATACGTACATCTTATGTTTTGGCGCGCACTGCTCATTGAAATAAAACAACTTTTACGGATATCAAACGCGCTATATTTCCACGAACTAAGTTGTAATTGTCCGTATTTTTTGGTTTTTTAGGGGTTTTTGATTTTCCCGACGTTTCGGCACCTTTACAGCTGCCGTGGTCACGGGATGACTGGCTACTTATAAGTCTACCCTCGAAAAGTTAATTTATTTTCGTTCGGATACGGTTAGACAATAATTATGTGCCATAGTAAAGTCTAACCGTATCCGAACGAAAATAAATTAACTTTTCGACAATTACAACTTAGTTCGTGGAAATATAGCGCGTTTGATATCCGTAATAGTTGTTTTATTTCAATGTCAAAAGATCTGTCAATTAAACTATCCAGAACTAATTAGTAGGTGGTAAAACCGGCCCGTAAAGTTGTTTTGTTCTGTGGATAGAGCAAATGGTACAGGGGGAAGATGGGTCATGTTGTCTAATCATGATTGTTATGTTGTATGAATTATCAAAATATGCTCTTCAGTAAAGACAGGCGCAGTTATTAAGTACTAGCGGAACCTCGCGGTGTTACCCGCGTGGTGCCCGTTCCCGTGGAAATATCGGGATAAAATGTGGCCTATGTCACTCGGGAGAAATGTAGCTTTCTAATGGTCTTAGAATTTTCTAAATCGGTCCAGTAGTTCCTGAGATTAGCGCGTTCAAACAAACAAACTCTTCATCTTTATAATATTAAAGTATAGATATAGTATATAGTATGATTAATTAGATACAGTCGGGGAACTTCCGAGTCGACCAGTAGACTTTCTTATCGAGTGTTACCTATTTCTCTATACATGTATACTATTTTACCAGCTGTATTCAACTTACATAAGGGAAATTATGCGGATTATGGTGGTTAAGTAACTTTCGCTAAGGTCGGTCGCGAGGTGGGTAACCAAAAATAATTTCGAAGGCGTGTTACAAAGCTACATTGAAACATGACTGATGAAACTAAATCACAGATCGGCTATCTAATTATTGTTATCACAACAAAAAACCACCTCAAAAAGATGTTACTTTGCATTTTAATACCTAGGTACTTAGTAGTATTTAAGATGAAAATAATGTAATTAAATGGTATCATGTATAAAGTATTCTCTTCAGAAAGTCAAGAATAAACGCGACTCAATAGCCTCTTCCTTTTTTGGTTAAAAAGACTGCCTTACCAAAAATTTTGTCGGGAAGGATTGCAAAGTCTTCTCACGCGAACGATGTTGAGGGCACAGCTAGTTATTATATTAATTTAATAAATTTGACAAAACTGGATAAAAAAATAGTTAAATTAATTATTTTATCATTACCTACTTTATTATTTTGACCCCTAAATAAGTACCACACGAAAGTATAGATTTTAGTAATGATACGCAACAATCTCTTTTATGTGCAGTCAAGCTGCTGTAGCTGCTCTAATTTTTTTATAATAAATAATAATAAAACAAATGCATACAACACACCAATTATCTAGCCCACGTTAAGTTTCATCAAGAACTTGTGTTATGGATACTAGATAACTGATAAACATACTTATATACTTTTTTTTTGTAAATACTTACATACATAATATACATAATAAACACCCAGACCAAGACAACTAGACATGTTCATGCACACAAATATTTGTCTTGTCCGGGGATCGAACCCGGATCTCTGGCGCAGAAGGCAGGCTTAGTATCCCTGCGCCAAACAGGTCGTCAAACTTTGACCTTGAGAGCGCCTTACATCGCTTGGATTTTCGCAAAAAATCGATTTATCTAATTATCCTGCGACATCTACATGCAGGCTTACATAAAGGCTTTACAGTTTGACCTTGAGAGCGCCCTTATGTCACTCGTATTAGTGACGGTTTTCGTATGTAGTACAAGAGTAAAAGCTGACGTGCCGCTGACTGTCCTCACATTTTCAGATGAGTTCGCAACCAAAAGTCGCGGTCATAATTTTCGTAGCGGCAATCTCGCTATGTGTGGCCCACATCGGCGGTGGCCAGAACCGCCTTCAGATGGCAGACCCTCAGGTGTACTGCGGCAGGAACTTGGCTAGAGCCCTCGCCCTCTTGTGCTACGACGAGAGCAGTGCTTCCAAGCGATCGGATTCTGCATCAATGTATGGTAAGGTTATTCATTTAGAATTTATTTAACTAGGTAGAGAACCGGTTTGCTAACTCTAAACCCTGATTGTGGTCACTTTCGCTCCGTGGGTAGACGCCTGACAAGGTGGGCCAACGATCTGGTGAAGGTCACAGGAAGCTGCTGGATACGGGCAGTGCAGGACCCATAGTCGTGGAGATCTTTGTGGGAGGTCAGCAGCGGTTGTCATGTGGCTGAGATGATGATGATGATGATGTCTATCGCTATGTGTGGTCCACATTTACGGTGGCCAGCACCCAATTCAGATGGCACTAGACCCTCAGGTGTACTGCTGCAGGAACTTGGCCAGAGCCTTCGCCCTCTTGTGCTACGACGAGAGCAGTGCTTCCAAGTGCTTCTTTGCATAGATTTAAAAAATATGTTAAAAAGACACTCTTAAGCAAAGGTTATTACAAGGTAGATGATTATCTAAAAGACCAAAATGCATGGATGTGATAGTAACATAAAACATAACTATTATAAATGTTTATGAGGAAAATAGTCTAATAACTGAATATGAGAAAATTTTCCTCTTATATTAAATATATTTCAAGATTGTAGATTTGTGTTTGGCAACAACATGTTCCATTGTAAATGTTGTTGTTTCTGTTAGAGCTGATAAGTTTCTTGCGGCCGTTCTTCTTATCAGTTAAAAGATGTCCTGAATGGCTGGTAGGGAAAAAAAATGTTGGACTATTCGAAACCTATCTATAAGTCTATCTGAATAAAAATCTTTGACTTTGACTTTGAAAGCGATCGGATTCTGCATCTATTTAAGGTAAGGCTTATATAGCACTTACAATCCGGGGGCTAATTATTGACTAATTTTAAAATCTATCGCAAACCTTTTTAACTCTTCATTTGAAAGATAAGTACTTCAGGCCGTCACTATTTGACATTTGATAGTGATTGTGATAGGGACGCGTTTTGAAAGGTATTGAAAGAACGAAATTGAACTGTCTAAGCAAAGTGACACACGAAAATATCTTTCGAAAAGATCTACTAGAACTTAGTAATAGTAAGAATAATTTGCTGAACATAACAATATAACAATATAGCCGTGTGGCGACGGCCTAAGAATACAAGTGTCACCCCTTACATGCCTGGGATGTCGTCAGAGTCGACTAAGAGGCTCGACGAATACCTGTGCGAGAGAAGGAAAACTTGAAACAAACCATCTACCAACCCGTCTGGTCAGCGTGGTAGCAGTAGGCTAATAGCCTCCTATGAACGCCACAATGAGGCCTATGTCCAGAAGTGGACGTCCACAGGCTGATGATGTAACAATATAGCATTTAGTTATTGTGTTCACTTACAGATGTATATCCATACTACAAGGATCAAGATCTCCAATTCCAATGGCCTTGGATGCCTCCACAAAAAGCTAAAAGCCTTTCCTATCCATCCAGAGGAAAACGGTATCCAGGAGTGGTCAACGAGTGCTGTGATAAGGCATGTAGCATCAAGGAACTACTGACCTACTGTTAGAATACCACCAAATCAATGTGGAGCAAATATAAAATGATATATCAAGTATAAATTAGTAGATATTACTCATTATGCAACATAAATAATGCAGGATGTAATGTAATAATAGTTTGAGGTAACTAAATGTATTATTTAGAAGCAAAATAAAATCACCAAATTATTGCTCAATTGAAGTAGTTAGTAGACGTAGTTTGATGGTTATGCAATGACTGTAAGCAAATTATAGCTAAAATAAAGTTGTTTATTTTTGTAGTAGAAAATGTAATAAAATAAAGTTGTTTTATTTACAATCCAACCGCTATAAAGTGCTGTAAGTACACTTTTTTTTAATATATTACCTAAAACTTTTGTAAGCTTTTATTTCTTGGTGCATTCACACCGCACGAACTCAATAAATCCCGAATATCAAAACGGTAATCTTGACCGTCCTGTCCTCAACTTCCTACTATGACTAGACTATTAAGAATCTACTGAAAACTATTCTGTACTTCCTACTTTGATTTGTTTAGAGTAGTCAAAAGGGTTCTCTTTAGACCTCCATACAACATATTACGGCCAATCATAGTCAGCTAACTTATTTATAAACTGGCTACCGGTCGCGGTTTCGCGTGTGGTCACAGATTAATGGTGGTTCCCATTCCCGTGGGAATGTCGGGATAAAAGGTATCCTATGCTCATAACCACCACTACTATCTGTATACCCTATTTCATCCAAAGCCGTCCAGTAGTTTCGGAGCCTACTCAATGCAAACAAACAAACAAACAATCATATCTTTCCTCTTTATAATATTAGTATAGATAAATATTATTTGACTGTGTAGTATAAACAGCAGCGGTTTTTATTCACGGAGTGACGCCGTAGTTGTGTTGTTGGCGATTCAGTATTCGAGGCAGATGCACTCAAGGCGTAGCTGGCGAGTGCTTTTGGTTTTGCATAAGGTAAGTTTTGAGAGGATGTTGTTGGCTGTTGCACACGAGCTTTTTACAGCTTCCAGATAATTTAATAGTAGGTAAATAAATAATTAATTGCATACAATCACACCAATTATCTAGCCACGTGAAGTTTCACGAAGAACTTGTGTTATGGATACTAGATGACGGATAAACATATTTATATACTTTATTGTAAATACATACATAATATACATATAAAACAGCCAGACCAAGAGAAATATAAATGTTCATGCACACAAATATTTGTCTTGTCCGGGGATCGAACCCGGGACCTTTGAATCCGCAAAAGGTGGGCTTAGTACCCTTGCGTTAAATAGGTCGTCAAATCTTACTTCTATACTTTATATAATATTATAAAGAGGAAAGATTTGTATTTTTGTATGTAACGAATAAACTCAAAAACTACTGGACCGATTTTGACGAAATTTGGTATAGAGAATCCTTAGACCCCAAGTAGTAACATAGGCTATTAATGATCCCAAAATTCCCACGGGAACGGGAACCACGCGGGTGGAAACGCGCCCGGCCTCTAGTATATTATAAAAGGGAATATGTCAGTTGGTTTGTTTGTTACTTTTTCACACAAAAACTACTGAACCGATTTGAATGAAATTTGGCACACAAATAGCCTAGATTAAAACATAGATTATTTTTTATCCCAATATTCAAACGGGAACGGGAACGAAATGGGTGAAACCGCGGGCAGCCGCTAGTCAAATCTAAATGTAACATCAGGTATGATGAAGGCTAAGAGTTACCCCGTCGCTCATGAAAAAAAAGTACATTATATACACACGCTTAAGTCTCACTAAGAGGGGTAGGCGGAATCTTAAGGAACCGCCACTTTGCTCTATCCTGCCCCCTAATTGTCTAATTTCAAAATCTATCACAATCCCTTTCAGAGGTATTGTGATTGTGTTATTTTCTCTGCCACATTTGCTTAGATAGTTCAATTTCGTTTATTCCATACCTTTCAACACGCGTCCCGATCACAATCCCTTTCAAATGTCAAATAGTGATGGCCTGAAGTATTAAAATATCTTTGAAATTACGATTTGAAAGGGATTGCGATAGATTTTAAAATTAGACAATTAGCCCCCTGATCCTCCTATTTCGACCATTCTCTTCATACATATTTTATTCTTTTCACTTCAAACCTGGGGGCCTTGTCTAATTTTAAAACCTATCGCAATCCCTTTCAATTCGTCATTTGAAAGATATTTACATACTTCAGGCCGTCACTATTTGACATTTGTAAGGGATTGTGATAGGGACGCGTTTTGAAAGGTTTTGAATGAACGAAATTGAATTGTCTAAGCAAAGTGACAAACGAACATATCTTTCAAATGTATGGAGAAGTGTCAAATGAAGTGTCATTTTGTAATTTATTAAAAAATAGCCCTAATTATTTGACTATTGCTATGCTCTTGCAGGGCGTCACATATAGATCTGATTTTTTGTCACCTTTATTATGTAATGTGATATGCAATAAATGAATTGAATTGAATTGAAAAAACATCAATCGTTCCGAAAGGGATTGCGACTATTAGATGCTACAATGTAATCTAATTACTACAATGCAATAAATCAGTATCACAATTACAAAACCTTTGAAAGGGGTTCTGATAGATTTTGAAATTAGACAATTAGGGGGCCGGTTTTCTTGAGTTTATTTACTTTTTCTTTAAAAACACGCAAAATGCACTCTTACCCGATAATATGCAAACGCGAACATAGTGATAATCTATACTAGTAATAATTTTATAAAGCTGTAGAGTTTGTTTGTTTTAACGCGCTAATCTCAGGAACTACTGGACCGATTTAGAAACGCCCGTGTGCACTGCCTCATAATAACAAGAAATTTTTTGTGTTCATATTTTCCTCTAGAAGAGTAGTTGCAGCCACCATACAAATTAGCGAAGGCAGGAGACATTCAATTTAATTTAACAAAGCTATTCATCTTGCACGAGAAATGCGAAATTCTCTTTACTTATCCTTATCTTTCTTCGAACAATCGAACATTAAAAAGATTATGTGTCTCAACGCAGCTGTTGAAAAGAAATTCTAGAGAGGTATGCATTTCTAACTACCTACCTAGTAGCAAAAAAGTTTGTAGTTCGTGCAGGTAATTTAAACAAAAAGTTCGAAGTTCGTGTAATTATGTAATATAAAAAAAATCGTAGTTTGTGTAATCCTTCAAGTACACCATATGAAATCAGTGGTGTAATCTAAATTTCCTCTAATATAGTAAGTAATATTAAACAGTTATCCAGAGCTTGAAAAAAAAATACAATTCAGAGTACACTTTGAAGAATAATTCTTAACGAAATGCTATAGAATCTGATAAAATTTTATTTGTACTCGTTTTAATGCATGGGTATAGATTATGCATTTATCATTTATATTTTTTATTCAGTTTAGGCTGTTACAAGTACTTATAAACGTCAAAGAAGCTACGCCATCGGTTCACAAACCCTACGGCGCGGGGGACTTGTAACGTGGAGAACCGGTAAGAAACTCGTCAAGGGCTGTTCTGTTTTATTTCATACAGAGTCGTCAAATTGAAAAGTGACCTATACATCAGTAAGGTTAATTTCCATCACAAAAAAACTCTGAGAAATGTAGGTACACTACAGGTAGGTACACTTAGCACAATACAATAAGCTAACTTTACAACTTTATACAGTTATATCCTACTTACATTGTTTAAAATAAAGCAAGGTTAACACGTACGGGTATACAAAAACTTCCTATAATCTTCTCAGCTTTTCTTATATCAACAATCGGATAAAACAGAGAAAAAAAACAGGAAAAAGTTAGCCATTTAAACCCCAATAGTGTGGAAAACTTTTGTATTTATTTCGCCGAAACCAACAGATTGCACGGCTAGTCTGATCAGAGAACGCAGTAAATAAAACAATCCAATATTGTAGAACAATAAAACGGCGCCTGCCGAACACTTGGGCGTGTTATGAAAAAACTTGCCGGTTGAAGCTGTGGCTATAGACAGTAGCGATTTGATGAGCGAATCCAACATATTGGCGTCCGCCACCATCAACCAAAAATTATGTTCAAACTCCATGTTGTACTTACCCATTCCAGTACGTATACCAAGGGCAGACAGTCTAATTAGATAGGTAACTCGAACTTCCCTAATTAGAATGTCAACCGTACCCAAAATCTGTTGTCATTTTGACAAATAAGGCGAACATCAGGTATGGTGAAGGCTAAGAGCCCCGAAGTTCATAAAAATAAATAAAATAAGTAAAGTAATTGATCAATCAACTGATTTTGGGTACAGTCAATGATTTTGAGTTTTACATCCCATTATCATTATTGCATCACTTCTTTAATTTCTCATGAGCATCCTATTTCACTTCCTCATTTCTTATTGTCGCGAAAAAGACTATCCATTCTATCTCTTTACATTGAGGTAAGATGAGGTAATGAGCTACATGAGGTTATTATCATCATGTAAGCAGCGCCCCGCCCGCTACTAGGAATAGGTGGAATAGGCTTTTCCAAAGCTTTTGCAAAGAGATAAGAAATTCGCTACAATAGCCAACCTTGGCTAACGCAGCAAGTCAAAACTTTTAAGATGCGCTGCTACCTTTTGATGGCTACATTTTACTACGATAAGAGTCGAATAAGCTATTCTAATCTAATCACCGCGGAAAACCTACTAAATAAATTACAATCGCATCGCTAATAGCGGCTTTCTGTAGCCACAGCCTTATGGAATTGAAGTATTGGAAGTTATTAGCCTGGGTTGCGAGATTGTATCGCGAAGGGCACCGGACACGGCGCTCTTCAATATGACAAACAATTGATATACGGCTGTACGAGTATTCACAAGAGGAATACAATTACTCTGTATCGTATGTTGGAATGAAAACACATTTTCTCACTATGAACACGCGTGAATATTTTTTAAATATTGCAACAAACTCTCCTCATATTGCTTAACAGCTTATTGTTTTTAATTCGTCGTTTGCTAGCCGGTGTCCAGAGAACATTGGAATATCTATTGTGTCTCATATCATAATCCATGAGTCCGGGCTTGAGAGGTTAAAGCGGAGACGATAAACAATTATCAGTAAATGCTTTTCATAGGCCATCTGGGGGATGGAGCTTAGTGCTGTTAAGAAAACTAACTGCGAAATAATATGAATGAATGAATATATTTATTTGTTTTTGAATAGGGCAGAATAATAAAGATTACAGTCGGTTACAAAACCATATTACAATAGTTTCATTTCAAAATAATTGACGCTAATAAAAACAATGTCATTTTAATTCAATTTAAAATTATATTACAAATGTTAAAAAAATCGAATGGGTGTCATAAAAATAGTCACAATTTAAGGTGAAAATCATGAGTAAATAAAAATCTCAAAATAAAAGAATTAAAAATAAAGCTACATAACAAAATGTCATTAAAATTAAATGTTAATACAAATGTAAAAATTTTATAATTCAAAATCTCCTGGACCGAGTAGAATAATTTATCCATAAGCCATCTATCTATGCAGCGCGGTCTTAAATTTATTATCGCATTAAACGTCATTTCTTTTTTTTTTCAGACGTGTGCTTTTTGTGACCATCTCAATGACCAACCTATTACAGTTTCTTGTATTTCTGGGAAATACGAGTACATCCTTGGCAGTCAAAATTTTATTTTGGTTTGCCTTTACAAACATCGCCATTTCAAAAATGTAAAGACAAGGTAGTGGCAGAATATTTAATTGACTTGTAGAATGGCTTACATGACATATGAATTTATGAATATGAAGTTGACTGAAGCCGAATTTTTATGTGAATAATATTATGTTTTTTTTAATATTATTTATTAAATTGATTAATTGTATATTGATGATTGTTTTTTAGTTGCCCGAAGCAGAATTTTTAAAGTAAATAATATTATGTTGTATTTTTTTAATTATTTATTTAACAAAGTGCAAACGGTCCACCGTTCGATATCAGTCCTGGACCTCCTGCTGAGTATCAAAGGACTCTTTGACGTGGACGTTTGATACCATATTACAATTATTACAAACATTAAAATACTACCTTCCGCCCGCGGTTTCACCCGCGTGGTTACCGTTCCCGTGGGAATATCGGGATAAAAAGTAGCATATGATACTCTCCGTCCTTTCAACTAACTTTATGCCAAAAATCAAGTCGGACTTCATCCTTTTTCCTATCTCGTCCACTTCAACTAACTTTATGCCAAAAATCAAGTCTAACTTCGTCCTTTTTCCTATATCGTTCACTTCAACTAACTTTATGCCAAAAATCAAGTCGAACTTCGTCCTTTTTCCTATCTCGTCCACTTCAACTAACTTTATGCCAAAAATCAAGTCGAACTTCGTCCTTTTTCCTATCTCGTCCACTTCAACTAACTTTATGCCAAAAATCAAGTCGCACTTCGTCCTTTTTCCTATCTCGTCCACTTCAACTAACTTTATGCCAAAAATCAAGTCGAACGTCGTCCTTTTTCCTATCTCGTCCACTTCAACTAACTTTATGCCAAAAATCAAGTCGAACTTCGTCCTTTTTCTTATCTCGTCCACTTCAACTAACTTCATGCCAAAAATCAAGTCTAACTTCGTCCTTTTTCCTATATCGTTCACTTCAACTAACTTTATGCCAAAAATCAAGTCGAACTTCGTCCTTTTTCCTATCTCGTCCACTTCAACTAACTTTATGCCAAAAATCAAGTCTAACTTCGTCCTTTTTCCTATATCGTTCACTTCAACTAACTTTATGCCAAAAATCAAGTCGAACTTCGTCCTTTTTCCTATCTCGTCCACTTCAACTAACTTTATGCCAAAAATCAAGTCGAACTTCGTCCTTTTTCCTATCTCGTCCACTTCAACTAACTTTATGCTAAAAATCAAGCAAATTGATTGCTTAGTTAGGGTGTCAATGAAGGACAAACAAACACACTTTCGCATTTATAATATTAGTTAGGATTAGGATTAGGATAAGGATACTCACTATCATACAATAATTATAATTATAAACGTAATAAAAAAAAACATTAATGTGTATCTTGCCTACCAAATTTAGAAGTATTGACAAGAATTTTTAACCGCCTCTGTGGTCTAGTACTACAACCACCGGTATCAGACCCAGGGGTCCCGGGTTCGATTCCCAGCGGGGGAACATATTGTATTCTGTTTGTTTAATGGTAGGACTTGTTGTAAGTCCGTCTGGCTAGCTACCACCATCTTATCTTAGTCTGACGCCATAACAACAATGTTTTCAGCATTGTTGTGTTCCGGCAGTTAGAGATAAGATAGCCAGCTCCTCAGTGATTGAGGATTCCGGGAGAGGCTCGCTTCCATCTTCAGCCTTATCAATACTTAACATCAGGTATGATGAAGGTTACGAATCTTCCCGTCGTACATAAAACAAAAATCTAGAAAATCTGCTTCGTATGGTTCTTCTTCTTCTTAATTCAATACAGGCGGTTTCCGCAACTCGACGACAAAAAAAATACAAATAGGTATTATGTGTATAAAAATCTCCTAAGACCCGACATAAAAAAAAACATTAAATAAGTATTCCATTCCTTGTCAAATTAAGAATTAAGAGGAGAGTTTAAACATTAGCGTACCTAAGTATAGTGTAGCGTACCAAGTTTGGTACGAATATATTTATTGTACTAATATCTAATAATATTGAGGAGCCCGTGGCGCAGTGGTTCGCGCGCTCGGCCTGCGATTGTTGAGGTTAAGCAATTTTCGCAATGGTCGGTCACGGGATGGGTGACCAAAAATTTACTATTTCGAGTTCCTCCGTGCTTTGGAAGGCACGTGAAGCCGTTGGTCCCGGCTGCATTTGCAGTCGTTAAAACCCGCCAATCCGCATTGGGCCCGCGTGGTGGGTTATGGCCCGTTCTCCTTATCCATCCATAAGGAAGCCCAGTGCCCCAGCAGTGGGGACATTAAAAATGGCTGATGACGACGACTAATATCTCCAGATCATCCATGATCAGCAGAGCTGGTTGATTAAAGGGCATTCGAGCACCGGCAGATATCCACGCAGCCAGCGATCAAAACTGATAAGAGCTATCCTTCAGTTTAGTCACCTTGTCGATATTAGAACATGAATGGACGCGGTAATTTTTAAATTAAAATGTTAACATAAAATAGCTGAAGGGTGTGTAGTGTTAATCCTTGGAAATAATTATTAATAATAAATTATCGGGCTTAATAATATTAAATATGATTTTAAATAAGCTTTAAAATAATTTTAATAAGCATAGGTAGGTACAGAACATGTATTAAAGGTGCTAATCCTTAAAAAAATCGCTTTCTCATATCATTACCTAAATAACTACTCCTAATTACAATTTGTTGTATGAGAATGCAATTATTTTCAAAGATCATTTGATCCTTTAGAAAAAGCAGCTGACTATGTCTCAAAAATATTGTTCAGCATTTTTACTATTTCTGATTAACACAAATTATCCAATTTATAAGTGTGTCTAAATCTGCTACTACTGCACTTGTACATAACTCAAAATTCTCGAAACCACATAGCATTTAAATTCTCATATATTTTTTTTACTTTTGTATTCTCATTCACGTATCGCATGTATTCTTACCCGTTGTAGTGTCGGCTCCGTCGACAGGTAGCCGTGCCTTATCTGCAGTGGGGGTTGCTCCTTGGGAGCGTGGAGTGGCTCTGGCCTGGGTCAAGGATTGTGTCTGAATCTATAAGCTGTCTGGGAAACATTGAGAATTATGATCAATTACAGATTAATGATAGGTCACTACGGTTTACGGTCAATCATGGGTAATCGATCAATTTTATACTAGCTAAAACTAACTTTTCTCTAAGTGCTAAAGCAAACGATTTTAAAACCTCAGTTTTATATTAAAATACATTTGAGAAAGATACTCGTACTCATTCAACTTTTACAGATATGAAACGCATAGGTAGTTTCAAAAAGTTAAACGGTTTTTGGTCATGGGATCACATCAAGACTGACACCATCAGATATATAGTTGCAGTCAAGGTGACCAAATACATCTGAACATTTAAAATGGCAATAAGTTTCTTACACTCTAAACATCATTAATATCGCAACATTTAATACGTCATTATTCATTAATTATTACTACTTATAACCATAAATATCTCAACAAATATAACGTCAATGCGACAATATGTTGTCGGTTTCACTGCGATACTACGGTACTGTGACACGACTTCACTGCGACACTACACTACGTTACTGCGACAACACGTACGCCGACACGACTTCACCGCTACAGTCACCATCAGATATATATCGTAGCAGATAAGGTGACCAAATACATCTGAACAGTTAAAATGTCAATAAGTTCCTTAGACTCTAAAATCCACTTATATTTTAACATTCAATACATTATTAATATCTGAACAGCAACTTGTCAATAATTCATATACAGACTACTAACCATAAATATCTCAACAAATATAACGTCAATACATTATCACAACACAACACGTTATTCCAAAACAAAGATTTTACTGCGAAACTAATACTATGTTACTGTAACAACACGCTACGCCGACACGACTTCACTGTGGCACGACTTCATTGCGACACGATTTCACTGCGACACTAGTCACGACTTCACTGCGACACTAGTCACGTCTTCACTGCGACACAATTTCACTGCGACACGACTTTACTGCGACACTGTAACACTTTTTTTTCAGCACTAGCACTTCCTCACAATAATTAAATTAAAATTCATAATTTTCATAAAAAATACTTTGTTTGTTTACAAGGATTAGGTCACTGACACTTCAATTGTCAGCTTGACTTTTCTCTTTGACGAATGTAGGGCGTTTCGTTGCTCATGCGCTTTGTTCGATAGTTAAAACAAAACGCATCTTTAAACAAATAAAATATTAGAATCTAAATTAGTAATTCTCCTTAATTAAAAAACCAAGAAATCTTAATTAAATAAATAAAACAAGCTTCTTTTTATATAATTCTAATTAATAACATTAGTTTATCTAAAAACATTACATTCAGTACAAAATGTAAAAAAAAACAGTACGTTTACACTGTAAACGTACTGTTTTGACAGTACGTTTATTATATATATATATATAAATGACTGTCCAAATTAAATTCTAGTATACGTATGCGAGGCGCCCTCTTTTCTAAATTCTAGCACACTATACTCCAGGTGCGGAAGAATCACACCCTGAAGAGTTTCATTACTGTTGGCTAGCCGTGTTCCCTTACAGGGATTGTGTTGGGTAAACTAACATCTTGTTACCACCAACGTAATTGCTATCTGTGGCACAATTTTCCTCAACCACCTAAAAAAAACCTTTACTGCCCTACCGTTAATACCCTACTGCGACATGACTTCATTGCGACAATACGCTACTGCAACACTACATTACATTACGCTACTGTTACTTCACTGCGATATGAATTTAATCTACACGTTACACACCACACGTTATGCTGACACGACTTCTCAGCAAGCGTAGTGAATTATAACTTTTTAATTTTGCATTTTACAATGCTATTTTTATGTGATACATATTAAACAAGAAAATATACTAGAAAAAAAAAAATTCTAGAAAAAAGCAACTGAAGTAGTGAAGTCGTGTTGTCTCGTAGTAAAGTCGTGTCAGCACAACGAATTATCGCAGTAGCGTAGTGTCAATAGCAGTAGTCTCGCAGAAGTGTTTGTCGCAGTTCATTTTTTCATCTTTATAGCAACTTACTCGCTCCACTTACATAGCTTAGTATCAGTGGAAAAGGTCACATTGTTTCGCAGTTTAGCTACACCTTTTCGTACTATATCTCTATAAGGCAGTAAAGTGTATCTATGCCTATATATACATTTACGTTATATTTGTTCAGATATTTTTGGTTATTTTTGTTTGTATAGAAATTATTGACAAGCTGCTGTTCAGATATTATTGGCGTTATGAACGTTAAGATATAAATGATAGTTGAGAGTGCAACGAATGTATTGGCATTTTGACTGTAAAGCAGTATTTGGACACCTTAACTGCTACGATATATCTGATGGTGACTGTACATGACTTTACTGCGTCATGACTTTACTACAACACTACGCTACTGCGACACGGCTTCACTTCGACACTACGCTACTGCAACACGACTTCTCTGCGACACGATTACTTACTCGCTCGGCTACATAGCTTAACATCAGTAGAAAATATTACATAGTACCTACACATTTCTGATATTAATAAATATTAGCTACATAGCACGTCTCTGATGTAAAGGCAGCCTTAAGCATTGATACACTTTATGTTATATTTTTCAGATATTTTTGGTTTTATGTCTGTATAGAAACTATTGACAAGCTGCTGCTCAGATATTATTGACGTTATGAATGTTCAGATATAAATGATAGTTTAGAGTGTAAGGAACATATTGGCATTTTGACTGTGCAGAAGTATTTGGCCATCTTATCTATTACGATATATTTGATGCTGATTACATAATTACATCAAATTGTAAATACGCTAATTATTTTATCATACGCTCATCTCCAACGGTTCTATTACATAGTATCTTTCCTTGTTTAATTTATTATTTAACACTTTCATTCCCAAGATATTATAACAATTATAAATCTATTGTGTCTGACTCAGCGCGGAGTTATCGGCATTGAATGGGTTAAACAATATCAATAGTATCACGTCCATGATTTGAGTATTTGACTGTATTACACTTAAGAGCTGGAATAATGCTGTACTGTAATAATTAGTACGATCGGTGTATAATAAAAAAAAACCTATCTTTCAAAATAAATGAATACTAAAGAAAGTGACGTGATATACTGCACAGACTAAATCATAGTTTCTCAAGTGATACTAGAGAATGGACCAATTTCCACTACTAAATATCCAACTTTAAAAAAGAAAATATCAAATTGTCCACTCCAGACCGCTCCATTTAATAATAATAAATGTGACTTTGAGCACTCGACAAAGGATATTGAGGATATAGATTCTCTTTGGAAGCGCTATATTTGTCATAGTGAGAGAACTCCCTAGACTGATGGTTGCAGAAACCTAGGCAGGGATGGCAAACCTTTTGTTGATTAATAATACATTGGTAACATAAAACATCATTAAACAGAAGCCTGTGCCGCAGTGGTACGCGCGTTCGGCCTGCGATTTTTTAGGTTAAGCAAATTTCGCAATGGTCGGTCACGGGATGGGTGACCAAAAATTTACTATCTCGAGCACCTCCGTGCTTCGCAACGCACGTTAAGCCGTTGATTCCGGCTGCATTTGCAGACGTTAAAACCCACCAATCCACATTGGGCCCGCGTGGTGAGTCATGGCCCGTTCTCCTTATCCATGTAGTAAGGAAGGCCAGTGCCCCAGCAGTGGGGACATTAAAAATGACGATGTATTAAACATCATACAAAACAAGGTACATATAATTATTTATAAAAAGGGTTTCATTTGTCAGACGAATTTCTTTATTCCCAGTAGGTAGTTATTCCATATAATGAGCAAGTAAATACATTCAGTAAGAGATCATTTGCGTTATTTGCTTCAATTAACATTACGTAACTTGAAAATTAAAACTAAGCAAGAAATCAATTTTATTTTTCCATTAATAATTACTAAAAGAAAATCAAATTCATTGCAGGAGCGTCTTTTTGAATTTGGAACATTACAGCGCTCCAGCAATGTTGTATGAAACGGCGTGCTGGAGTTGTTAAATACTCTTTGTAATGTTCCAAATTAAAAAAAAACGCTCCTGCAATGGATTTGATTTTCTTTGTTCATAAATTCGATACTTCGCGTGTTCTGTTTTCGAAAATAATGACAACATTTCCATGCATGTTTGAATAAATAAAATTATCCTATTGTTTTGTCCAGAATAGCTTTCTTTGTCATTTACGAATTACTCAGAAGTTTATGCGCGACAGTCCTTTATACCTTACTTTACAATTTAAAGTTTTATTAAGTCTTGTTTTCTTGTTTTATAGTGTTTCTGATAAATGTCTTTTCTTTTGTTTCAATCTTCTTTTTTCTATCATGTGTCGCACGTGATTGTTTTGCCACCCCTGCATAGTGGTAGTAACAAATGACAATAGTAACAAGTAACAAATGTATGGGCGTAGTCAGTAGAGGCGTAGTATTGTGCATTTCTTCTGGTGAACTGACACGTTTTAAATTTCAATTTATTAATAATAATTTATACTTTATTGCACAATTAAAGAAACAAGTAACACAGGACAATTTACAAATAGAGAACAAACAACAGGCGGCCTTATTGCTACATAGCAATCTCTTCCAGGCAACCTTGGGTTAAAGAAAAAAAAAATAGTGGAACAATAGGGGAATGAGTGCAGAAAAAAGAAAGAACAAGTATATATTAACAGATAAATATCGAAAGAGAAATAAAAGATAATATTTATAAGTTAAGGAGAAAGGGAAAGGAAGTGACTTCTAACATGATCGCCAAAGGATTTTAGAGTCTGAGCCTTTCTGATACCTTCTGGCAGGGCATTCCACAAGCGAACAGCATGTACAGTGAAGGAGTAGGAAAAGAAATCCGAGGAATGACGCGGGATATCAAGGGCACGGTTGTAGGAAGAACGCAAGGAACAGTGTGTAGATGAAGAACGAAAGGAGAAGCAGTTTTTAAGATACGGAGGTGAAGTAGGTACGAAAAGAATGGAGTAGAGAAGTTTGAGGGTGTGCAAGTCCCTGCGCCGGCGAATAGGGAGCCAGTTGAGTTTAGTACGGAAGTGTGACACGTGGTCATATTTACGAAGGTTAAAGATGAATCTAATAGCAACATTCTGCAGACGTTCCATCTTGTCCAATAACTCCTCCGACAGGTCAGTATTGCAGACATCAGCGTAGTCTAAAATAGACAACAATAGTGATTGGGCTAAAGTAATTTTGGTACTGGTCGGTAAAAAGTTACGTAGGCGGTTTAGGGATTTATACGCGGCGAATACCTTTTTCCTGATTTCCTCAACATGAGGTCTCCAGGACAAATGCTGATCCAAAACAACCCCCAGATTCTTGACAGTTTTAGAGAAAGGGATTATGGATTATGGTATGATTACCAGCTTCCGGCGATATCTTTAGATGGCATCTAAAGATATCGCCGGAAGCTGGTCAAAATCGATCCTCGAAACGAAATAGGGGCTGCCAATGATGATACACTGTGTCTTAGTTGGGTTAACAGTCAGGCCGTAAGACTTGCTCCAGGAGCTTATTTTTGCGAGATCCAGGTTAGTAGTAGCAATTGCACAGGGGAGCTCAGACAACGGCGCCTGAGTGTATATCTGAAGATCGTCAGCATAGAGGTGATAGGAACAGGAAAGACATTGAGTAATTGAATTGATAAAAATAGAAAAAAGTAGTGGAGATAAGACGCCACCCTGAGGAACTCCGGCATTGATATCACACCACCGAGAGAAAGAATCCCCAGTGCGGATACGTTGCCGTCGCCCTAGCAGGTAACTTTGAAACCAATCAATTGCAGATGGAGATATGTTCAGAGAACGTAAAACAGCAAGGAGGATATCGAAGTCAACCGAGTTAAACGCATTACTAAAATCTAGTAATGTCATTACCGTCAATTGACGACTATCCATCCCCAAGCGTATGTCATCTGTTATCTTCACCAGTGCTGTAGAAGTACTGTGGGCTTTACGAAAGCCAGACTGAAAGGGATTAAGTAGGTGGTTACTGTTTAGATAGTCAGTAAGCTGACGGTGTATGAGTTTTTCAAGGACTTTGGAGAGGAAAGGAAGGATTGAGATTGGACGGAAATCAGAAAACATAGCCGGCTTAGGTTTTTTAGGCAGAGGAATGACGTTAGCGTCCTTCCAGGATGTAGGAAAAGTACCAGAGGAAATCGATGTATTTAGGATAAAGGTGATTATAGGCGTCACAACATCAAGGATAGGAAGGATCATTTTGCGGCTAATAAAGTCAGCGCCCACAGCACAGGAGTCGATAGACATGATAGTTCTCCTTACATCACAGTCTGTAAATTGATCAAGAGAAAAAGAGGAATTATGGGTTGGCAAGTTGGAGAGGGATTGCAAAGTTTTTGTCTTAAGGTTGCCATCAATAGGCACCGACGACGTTGAGAAATAACTATTAAGTTGGTTGAAGTCAAAATTTGAGTTTGTGACACTGACGTGAGCTTTGCCAACACCGAGAGTTTTTAGAAATTTCCAAACTTTAGCAGGATCTTCGTTTTCTATGGATTGATGTACGTGGCGTCTTTGGGTGTCCCTAATCACCGTATTGCACCGATTTCTTGCACGATTCATTCTTTTTTCATTTCGTTCCGAGGGATCTAGTTTGAACCTGGCTTTGGTCCTGTTTTTTTTATTCATAAGAGATCGGATCTCGTCTGTTAACCAGGGTGCAGGTAGGTGCTTAATCTTAATAGGTTTGACAGGTGCGTGTACATCATACAACTCTGTTATCAATTTATTGAAAATATTGACCTGCTCATCCACAGAACTAGTTGCGAAAATTGCCGACCAGTCCAAGTGATCAGCATCTGCTAGTAGTTGGTCGTGATCGATGCGGTTAAAACTACGCTGAAGCTGAACAGTTGGTTTCAATTTAGGAGGTCGAATTCGATAGGAAAGATATACCAGATCGTGGTAAGAAAACGCGTCTGCAGAAAGTTGACCATGCTTAACAGTCAAAGTAGGAGAGGAGACAATCATAAGGTCAAGAAGGGAGGGAGTGCAGTTGGGAAAGTGATGAGTTGCCTGTAATGGTAAAATATGTAAGTTAGATGAATTCACAACTGACATCAATTTATTGGCACGGATATCGTCTTTAATGAGACACGTGTTGAAATCACCTATAATTATAGTATTGGGGTATTGAGGACTGAAAGTTTCAAGGAGCTTTTCAAATGACTCGAAATAGTCAACTCGGAGAGAAGGGCTATAGAAGACACCTAGGAGAAGTTTGGAATGGGACAGAGATATCTCAAGAAAGACATGCTCAGCGCTATTGGATGGAGGTGGCTGAGGAGAGTGACTAACAATAGAAAAGGGAATATGAGAGCGGAGATATATAGCCACTCCTCCATGTGAGGAACTTGCACGATCATTACGGATCAGTTGAAATCCAGGTAAAGAAAACGACGTAGAAGAAAGAGAAGGATGAAGGAATGTCTCAGAGACAAGGATAGCATGGATATTTTTGCAGTTAAAGGACTCTAGAAGATCAGGAAAATGGGCAGGGATACTTTGAGCGTTTATGTGGACAGCATTGAAATTCTTTGGAACATCACAGAAGATATCATCAAGGGACTCATTTAAAGGGCGATCCAAGCTTTGGAAGCTCGTGTTAGAAGAGGAACAGGATAGAAAAAGATCATTACTATTATCTAATAAGGATAAATCCATAAACTAATATATACTAGAATAAAAACTTAATTTAATTAAATAATTAAAATAAAATAAAATAAATAACAATACATAAATACAGTACCCACAGGTTGACTGAAAGGAGCAAGAAAAGAAGGAGAACAATAAACAATAACAAGTCAACAACACTAACAATAACTACAGACTGGGACGATACTTGGTTGAATACAAAAAATCACAGTGATGATATCACATGACGGGCCAAGCAGTGACAGGAAGCAAGGGCGGTAATAAGAAAGAAAAAAAAAAAAAAAAAAAAAAGTTTTGCTCCGTGCCCGTCACTCTGGTTCATCATAATATGTCACTCACATATCAAAACAAAACAAATAGTCACATTATAGAGAAAAGGGTCAAAAGTAATTAAAACAAAACTGTGTAACAAACAAAAGCAAGACAAACAGTACGGAAGGAGCTGCCAAACAAAATGTAAGTAAAATTTAACATGTAAAAGTGACATAAAATTATTAAGTATGTACGTACAAACAAGTGTAAAGCTTATTTATTTTCTCTTTGCAGAGACAGCCCTCTGTTTTCTTGCCACTGGAGCAGAGGGCGGAGGATCCTTCTGCGTGGATGCCGTCGCCGCTGAAGCCGGACCGGCGACTGGAGTTGCTAATCGGTCAATATCAGCCAGCGATGAGATGCGGTGTCGCCTGCCATCCGCACTTAAGGCCAAAATATGACCAGCGCTGGTCCAGCATTTGGAGACACCAAGCCGTTCACGCGCAGCAACGAATACTTTGTGCCGAAGTTTCGTTAGAAACTCCGACATAGTAATACCGGTGCCCTTCAAGCCTGTTTTAGCTGCCCATAAACTGTCCCGGAGCGAGTCAGACCGAAACTTAATGAGAAGCGGCCTAGGTTTGTCTTGTCGTATCTTGCCCAGGCGACAAGCCCTCACAACATCGGCTTCACACAGCTTAAAATCAGCCAAGTGTTTCGACACTACTTGAAGAATAGTTTCTACCGGCCCCTCATCCTTCGCCTCAGGAACTCCATGGAAGAGCAACAGCGCACGTCGACTCCTCATCTCCATGTTGTCGACTTCAGACAGCAACATTGAGACCTGCTGCTCGAGATTTTTTAATGTAGCCATGACAAACTCACGGAATGCTCCGAACTCTGCTGACAACGATGATAAAGTAGGCTGCTGAGGTGTACTTGACTTTTTCAATTCACTCTCAAATGTGGTCATCCGCTGCGCGAAGGATTGAGATAGTGCCTCAATGGTGTTCTTCAAGTCTTCCATATTGTGTAGTGAAAGTGATTGTGCAGTGTTGTGGTGTTATTAAGAAAAACAAGAAATTGACAGGAGAAAACAACTGCAGGTATTATACAGTATTAGTGCATAATAGAATTACTAAATTTTGGATTGATTAAGCTACTTATTTGTATTAAAATTAATAAAAAGCTAAGCTATCACAAAAATTATGTTTTCTAGTTTTTGCGTCCTACCCCCAAAAAAGGATTTATAAGTGGATTTATTTATAAATGGATTACTCACTGGCAGTTCGATGCAGACGGATATCTCGTACGTTTTGCTTTGCTTATTCTGTTGCGCTTTCTATACTTGATGTATATTCTTATAACTTATTATTTCGTAGCGATGCACATTTGTAATATAAGTAAAACTATAAAGGGAAATCATCTTATTGGGTAGGTAACGTATGTTGCGGTGTAGTTAGCCAATAGATGTTTTTTAAGATGAATTACGTAAAGGCGATTTTCTTCTTTTAGAAAAAGAATACTGTTAAAGAGATTGTGATTTTATTATAATTTTTATGATTTTGTATTTTTGTTGCGTTTAATTTATTGTGTAAATAAATCTTATTTTTTTTTTATTAATGTTTAAAAGTCATTAAAGGTGAAAGAAGCACTTTGTAATTTGTCTAGTTTGTAAGTTTGTTGCAGTGCCCCCCATGGGGTTCTTGTTTGGAACAATTATTTATTTAAGAACAATGTATTACAACTAAATGTATTATAAAAATATATGAATATGAACCGTCATTCAAATTTATTTAATGATTACTTGTACAAATAGTTGCCTTTTCTTATCATTTCTCTATACTTATACTCGATGAAGTTTACATTTTTTTTTAACTCACATCAATTAACCTAGCCCCAAAGTAAGCACAGTAAAGCTTGTGTTATGGGATACTAGGTTATCGGATATAAATAGGGACCTACATATAATTATACAATATAAGTATTTATGTGTAGAAATATGTCTAAACGTCCATGACTGTACTGAAGTACAGATGCTTGTATTCGTCATACAAACATTTGCCCCTACCGGGATTCGAACCCAGGACCTCAGATTAGGCGACACCTTGAAACCGGTGTACGTACCACTCTACCAAGGAGGTCGTCATTTCCACGTAATGTCAAATAAACAACTTCATCATTAATTTCACAGCTAATGGGCGAATAGAAAACAATACCGCCATATTGATCTGGAACTAAAGGCTCGTTCATAATATCATTAATCAAAACTTCGAAAGCTTACCTATTACAGCTCCTCCCAGGACAATAAATATCACTCAAAACACACCATTTATCTAGATGCATTTCCATTAAAAATATGGTTATGATTTTGATAAATTAACCCTAGAATTAATATCGATAGGAGCTCGTTGCGTCGTTGTGCTCGTTCTTGGCTTAAAAGTTCAGTTGAAAAATGCAAAAATTACAAAATCATAAAAAAGTTCAGTTGCGTTCGAGTTTTAGATATCGAGATCTAAAAGAAGTAACTATATTGTTTTTCTGACGTGAAAATTGTATGTAATTTTAATTTCGAGACATGAAACATTAATATCAGCCATGAAACGAGGTTCGTAGTTGACAAAAGCTTTTATTGCTTTTTTCATAGTTTATAGATAGTACTAATTCTGTTTTTTTTATGGATAAATGAAATTATGTATTAACCTTTTGTTTTGTATACATGAAGTACCTACTTTAGAAAATGATTAAAGAAGTGTAAACATCTTATAATAATGTTGCGGTTTAGAGTCCTGTCTAAGCAATTTGTGAGATTAAGGGCCGGTTTCAACACCTCCTGATAAGTGATGAATAAGTCATTCTTAATAAATAAATAAATAACTATTTCTTACACTCACACCAATTAACCTAGCCCCAAAGTAAGCACTGTAAGGCTTGTGTTATGGGATGCTAGGGTAATGGATATAAATACATACAATTATACGTATATTTATGTGTAGAAATTATACGACGACCTGTTTGGCGCAGGGGTACTAACCCCACCTTCTGCGCCAGAGGTCCCGGGTTCGATCCCCGGACAAGGCAAATATTTGTGTGCATGAACATGTCTATTTGTCTTGGTCTGGATGTTTAATATGTATATTATGTATGTATTTACAAAAAAAAAGTATATAAGTATGTTTATCCGTTATCTAGTATCCATAACACAAGTTCTTCATGATACTTAACGTGGGCTAGATAATAGGTGTGATTGTATGGAAATATTTATTTATTTATTTATATATAAACGTCCATGACTCAGGTACAAATGCTTGTAATTATCATACAAACATTTACCCCTACCGGGATTCTAACCCAGGACCTCAGAGTTGGCAACACCTTGAAACCGGTGTACGTACCTCTGTAGCATGAAGGTCGTCGAATAAATAGCTTATGTGGGAGATAATTCGACATATTTTTCGTATAACAACTGTCAAAATTAAATGATCTGTCATGTCTACCCAGCAGGCCTACCGCCATCTTTTAGAAACCGTCATGTCGTAAGAACGTTTTGTTTTCCTTTTGTTTCAATACTGTTTAAATTACAACCTTGACTTTATTTGACACAAGACGTCGTGGTAGGTTTGATTGATAAAAATCTTGTTTGTGTGAATGATTGAGCGATGATGCCACAAAACTTCCGTCAAAAGACAAGCTTGTTTTTAAAGGTTCGCGGTACGATATGACATACAACAACATTGTGTTAAGAGATGGCGGTAGGCCCCCAGAATTTATTAGTAGATGGTGAAACCTGCCCTAAGAGATTGTTTTTTTGTACCAGCTGGCCTACCGCCATCTCTTAGCGCAATATTGTTTTCCGTCAAACATTATCGGCGCATTATTTTTATAAGTCACTTCGTACCGCGAACCTCATAAAGCAAAATATTTTTTTGACGGAGGTTTTGTGTGAAGTGTGTCAAAATATGACAACTTCAATTCGTTTCGTTCGTTGGCAGGAACAATGAATATAGATGTACATGGATCTGAGATAGTTGTAGAAACTTGCAGTAAATTTTCGAAACTCTCACTGGAATCAAAACCTACAGGGTACTTCCCGTGAACTTAGAATCTTGAAATTTAGTACGAAGTAACGTTTTATAGTACAGATAAAGGAAAAATTGCGAAAACCGTAAATTTTTAGTTACATCATATAATAAAAAATATTTTAGAAAATTTTAAATGGAACTCTCGGTGGACGGACGGACGGATTTCATCTCCATAGATATATCTCAATGGTTGTGTCATTGGACAGGAATGAAAAAAAATACTTTATGAAGTTCGCGGTACGAATTCAAACACTATTGAAACAAAAGGAAAACAAAACGTTCTTACGACATAATGGTCTCTTAAAAATGGCGGTATGGCCCTGGTCGTCTCAGCCACATGGGTATCGTACTGCTGGCGATTTTTACCTAAATGTAATGAAATTAGCCCATATAGGTACCAACACAACATTTATTTCGCCTTGTGATAAAATACCAAACATTTAGCTACAATCTACTCCAGACCCTTGTACAATAGCATCCACAATAAATCATTGTCAAGCGGGCTCAGTTGCACCCGTCATTAAGAAACGGGTTTTTCTCAAAACGGACCTACCTAATTAAGTCGGGAACGGTACGGCCTAATATCGTTTTTCTGCTGTCCGGCACAAAACAAACCCTTGACCTAGTAGTTGTTGGTGGGTTTTTGCGTGTCTGGGTGCAGTTTTTTGAAGTGAAAACTTCTTTAGCGGCGTTGTGCAAATCAGAGTTTTAAATTTTTGGGATGGGTAAAAAATGTTAAAGTCGCGTCAGGACACGTGACCTGATCCAAAATTCGTAAGATGGAGGGAGAATAGACCGCCGGCTCGGCGTAGTAGAGGAAGTAATATCCCCCTCTTTTTCTACCGCGCGGCGAAAATATATGCCTGCTCCTGCTGTTTCGTTTAAGCGGTTTTCACTTCTGCCGGCACTCCGTTGTTTTTTTTAATGAACAACGGGGAGACTCGTAGTTTTCATCACACCTGATGTTAAGTATTGATAACGCTGAAGATGGTAGCGAGCCTCTCCCGGAATCCTCAACCTATGAGGAGCTCTATCTTATCTCTAAATTATTATATATTTAAAAAAAAATCAGTAGGTCATTTGAACGGTGACCTTATCCAATCGACTGTAGGTGAAAGTTGATCTAAGAGCCGAGTTTATCATCTGATTTCGATGAAAATGTGAATAAATATTTTATTATATTTAGCTACACCTATTTCGATTCATCGAACCACAATATGTTTAAAACAAAAACGCGAAATAACAGAACAGTAACAAAATTCGACAACAAAATAAATTATAGAGATGAAAGCTTTCAAACGAAACTCCATCTGTTATATTTGATTCGGTCGAAAAAGGTACAGAAACTTCCCAAAACTCGGACCTCTAACTATTGTTATTGTTTAAAATCCACATCAAACGGACTACGGCGGTGAATAAATAACTTGGGCCCACGGGAAATATAATAACTTAAACAAAAGCCGCAGAATGGGGAGTAAATGCTGGGAATTTGTCCGTTATACTGAGTTCCACGGGTGACCGCAACGAGTGGAAAGTTGCTGGGTGTCGGCAACATACCGCTGCGTTTACATAGCGCTACTTAATTCAATGTTTACTGAAACTATAGCAAGTGTTTGCACCTGCTGTGCGTAGGTATCATCGTATGTTGTCTTTGCGAACTTAAATAGGTCGCTACCTATGGATTTGATTTGAGAAAGCCTAAAGTAGGTACCTATACGTTAGTATAGGTACCTTATGTAGCTAACATTCCCATCCTAAAACATACGATCCTCGATCCTTGTATGATGATTTGTTACACAATTGAGGATTCGCAGAGACATCTTGAAAAAGTAGATGAAAAGAATTAGTTTAAGTTTATAAAAATATGAGCATTTTTTCAAATGTAGAAAAGAAAAATAAATCATCATCACATAAATTTCAATCATCTTTTCATCTCACACGCTCGGAAAAGTGAGTTTTGTCATTCAATTTCTGCGGGAAAATCGCATTTTGCAGCCTAACGTGGAAAAGTGTTTCAAATTTAGAACTATTCTATTCAAAGGAAAACACACGTGGTACGGTCCGAATCGTCATTGTTGCCTTTTAACCGACTTCAAAAAAAGAAGGAGGTTATCAATTCGTCGCGTTTATATATTTTTTTTATGTACCTTCACAGATTACTCGAGAACGCCTGAACCGATCTAAATTATTCAAACGTTATAACATCGGGTATAGCCCCAAGATGGTCTCAATTTTTGAAATTTTGAAATCGGTTCAGTAGTTTTGAAGAAATCCTGAAAAAACTGTCTTTTTTTTCGTTCAAGCGGTTTGACCCAAACGGTTTGACTCAAACTAGTAGTATAGGCAACTACTACTTTGAGTTCTAAATTGCATTTCTATTACTTTTATTTTTCTTATCTTGGCTGGAACCGAATCCAAAAGGTTTATTATGTCCTTTTAGATTTTTGAAGTCGGTTTTTATTTTATTATAATTATGCTACATTTTATCTTATTCTTATGTTAAATTACTATGGATTAATTATAACACTCCGTTTTGGTTTTATTACATTATTTTAGTTCCTTAAATCATAAAAACAATAAGAATAACTATACAATTAAATTAAACTACTTGTTATAAGAATTTTCATATTACAGTGGGTGTGATTTTACAACCTATGATTGGATTGGACTTCGAACGTGACAAAATCTTTTATTTTTTAAATTGCGTTGCACCATTGTTGCACCTAAGAAAGTTCCGAATCGTTTTTCAGGGTTCCGTAACCTAATGGCAAAAAACCGAAACCTTATAGATTCGTCATGTCTGTCTGTCCGTCCGTATGTCACAGCCTCTTTATTCCAAAACTATGAGGATTACACAGTTGAAACTTGGGAGGTAGATGTATTCTGTAAACCACTTTACGGTTTTTACACAAATATATATATAGTTGGCAGTTTTAGAAATATAGCACATTACCCAAAGATTTTTTTATAGCTTGAAAAGATTGTTAACGTGAATATAAGTATTATATGGTTTTAATTTCAACTCGATACCTAAACGCGTTCCCGAGTTTTTCCTGAAATTCAGTTTCCGAAACTAACGACTATATTTTTATGGTTTAATTACAAATATATAATTATAACTTTTTAATTTTGCATTTTACAACGCTATTTTTATGTGATAAATATTAAACAAGAAAATATATTAGAAGAAAGCAACTTGTCTCATGTCGCCCTGTAGGGATTCGAACCCGCAAACAAATTATGCTACAGAGTGTTGGCCACCGTCGTTTCATCAATGAGAGAAAAATATCCTCGCATTCGAAAGAAACATTGTGACAAATGTTTGACTATCGATTAAGATGAAACAGCCATCTAATTATTATTTCAATCAAAATTTAAAATTCGACGTGTCTTCCTAGGTCTCAGTAGCATAATTTGGTTAGTGCATTGGACCGGATTCCCAAGGATGCGGGTTCGAATCCCTACAGGGCGACACGAGACAAGTTGATTTTTTCTAGTATATTTTATTTTTTTTCTACCTTCAACAGACTGTTGACCTTAATATAATGGTTTTAATTTCAACTCGAGACCTCAACGCGTTCTCGAGATAAACGAGGACAGACGGACGGACGGACAGATAGACGGACAACAAAGTGATCCTATAAGGGTTTCTTTTTTAACCGATTTAAAAAAAAGGAGAAGGTTCTTAAGTCGACGGTATTTTGTTTTTTTTATGTATGTTTTACCATAACTTCGCCAGTTGTTAACACAGATTTTTATAATTCTTTTTTTATCTGAAAGAAAATGGTTTATGTGTGGTCCCATATAATTTTTACGAAGATCTGGCTAGTAGTTTTATCATAATCCTGAAAAATATCAATCACGTTTTGACAAGTAGTCGTTTACCTAGATGACATCATTGTTGTGTATGGGCTGATTTTTAGTGTAAGTAACGGCACATGATGTAACTAAAATATCTAAAATTAAAACATTATTAAAAAAAATTTTTAGGGTCACAGAATAGAACCTCTAAAGAAAAAAAAACATTTTAGAAAAAAAAGTCAATCCGACTTCAAAAAGTAAAAAATAAAACTTTTGGAGTCGGTGCCAGCCAAGGCATTCTACATTGCACTTCTATTAACTATATATTTTTTTGGCCTTAGCTAGCTAGCACCGACTCCAAAAGTTTATTTTTTTACTTTTTGAAGTCGGTTTGACTTTTTTTTCTAAAATGTTTTTTTTTCTTTAGAGGTTCTATTCTGTGACCCTAAAAACCAGAGGGGGTCCCGCCATGTTGACGTTCACTTGTTTCCTTGTGCTTTGCTTGTTCATCAATAGCTGAAATTCGAACAAGAACAGAAGTGAACCCTTTTCCAGTAATACCTCCGTCCGAACAAGGGCTCATGTCGAGGCGAGGTGTGCCCAAATTGAAAATTTATACAGAACCGCGGCCGATGGAAATCAGCTGCGCAGGTGTTGCGATATTGTTTTGGGCATATTGAATTTTGCTCAACTTATTTTACATCTAGAATTAGATAGGGTGTCTGCGCGCCGTTAGGGACCGCATACATTTGAATAATGTTTACTACGCTATTCGGAACTATAGCTCCGGTATTAGTTCGTGTATTTTTTGGAATAAATGTACAACAGCCTTTGTTACAGTAGAAAATACAGGTTGTTTTTTGGAATTCAATTATTGCATTGGCGAAATTCTGTTATCGCGTGCATTGTCGTATAAAACGCATAGAAGGTATTAAATACTTAATAAAAAAAAATACAAATTAAGATTTCAAGATTTCAAGATTTCAAGATTTCAAGATTTCAAGATTTCAAGATTTCAAGATTTCAAGATTTCAAGATTTCAAGATTTCAAGATTTCAAGATTTCAAGATTTCAAGATTTCAAGATTTCAAGATTTCAAGATTTCAAGATTTCAAGATTTCAAGATTTCAAGATATCAAGATATAAGAATCAAGATTCAATGTACCTCAACCGTTTTGACAGAAATTACGATTAAAGTCTTACTAGGGCGGTTACAACCCGATCCTCGGGTTCGTCGATCGATGAAAAATTCCAAATTATGCGAAAATAATGACACTTTTTAATTACAGTTTGTGATCATCACGTTTAACATTTTGTATATTTTATAGTTTTCGGAACAAATAGACTCGAGTACCTTTAATTTGATACCTTACTCGGCCGCGTACTACGCGCCAAAGTCCCTATCGAGTCGTCACAAATTTTGCGAACCTGAATTAAGTATATAGATCTATTTAACAGGGCCCTCGGCTGTATTACGCTCGGGGTGCATAATAATAACTTTTCCCAATGTACCTCTCAATTCATGTCTTAGTTTCAAGAGATCTTTATTAGAACAAAATAAATTCAGCAAGAAAGTTTTGTATTTCCAGCGGAGCGCTTTTAACAAGTTTACATACAAACTGAAAAGGTGCACCATTGTTATCCATTATCAATGAACCTCACATTTTCATGTTTTATAAAAAATTTCGTGGATTTTGTATACTTGACTATTATCATCATTTTATGTCAATAGTTAATAGACAAAATCGACCATCGTACATTGATAAAATGGAAAGTGCACGTCATCAGTGCCTTTACAACATTAATTAGGAATACGTTAAAAGCTATATGCGCAATTATTTGTATGGATATTTACTATCGTAGACTGCTCAGTGCTCATGTTCAGATGTTAAAAAACTTAGTAGACTTCATAGGTAAGTATTATACTTAAAAATAAAGTTAATCTTTAGGGTTCCGTACCAACATGGTAAAAAAGAATCCTTATGGTGCGATTCAGTCTGTCTGTCTGTGACAGCTGGATATCTCAAGAACTACTTATGCTATGAACTTGAAATTTGTAATAGTTTTAGATGACGTTTGCCCAACTATTTTGGAATTAAGATAGAAATAACTATAGTTTTTTTTTTGGTTGGTCTTGATCTCGATGGCATGTAGGGTACAGCAATTAAAATGGTGCACTTTTTCTGTTTGTATGTAAGCTAGTTAAAAAGGGCATCGCTAGAAAGACAAAACTTTTTTAAGTAAGTACATCTTAACTTATTTGCTAAATTTCTTGTGTTCTAATAAAGATCCCTCGAAATTGACTTAAGACATGAATCGAGAGGTACATTGGGACAAGTTACGATCAGTGTTATTTTCATGAACCCCGAGCGTAATACAGCCGAGGGCCCCGCTAGATAGATAAGACTCGTCAAAACGGTTGAGGCACATTTAATCTTGTTAATAAATACGTGAGGTACATTGAACTATACTAGAGCCATTACAAACGTGCGAACTGAGTCATAAATAATTTTTATCAGACCTCTTGCTCACACTTATAGGCATATCGGAACTCTCGCTCGCACTCCTAGTGTTGTGTGTAACAATAAAAAAGGGATTTGTCGATAGTCAATTCCAGGTAATTGCAGCACGGTCAAGGAAATAATGCAAAATATTTTTTAACATGAATTTTTTATTTCATTTTATTTACAGATTGCATTAGTCATCAACGACCTTGGCGTCCTAGCTACCTGCGTCCGACCGAGCGGCATCTCTTTATCGATAACGATTGACGCGGCATTGTCACATTCCTATGACGTAATGATTTATGACTCAGTTCGCACGTTTGTAATGGCTCTAGTATAGCGAAGAATTGCCACTAGTTTTATAACTCTAGCTCGAGAAGAACACATAATAATATAAGGGTTATAAGCGCTTGGTTTTGGTGCATGAGGTAGTTATTCTTCGATCTTTATTTACTAAATTATATGCATTTACTTGATTCCACCATTATTATTTCTTTATTCCATTGCAATTTGAAACCAACACAATAAATAAATATATTCATAGAGACTTTATAAACTTTTAAATATTCTGAACTCGTAGAATTTTCAACGTACACTAGTAATTAAGAAACCAGTACGTTTTCCATTGCTTGTTGCTTTTTCTTATAAGATCTTATCACATTTAAAGCGTTGCTAACCAAAGACGACCTGGAAATGTAGTTAAATATATAAGGAGCTAGGTACTGTCTGCAGTAAAAACTTAAACCACTTTAATTGTAACATACGGAACATTGCTGTAAATGTTCTACAGTCTCCTTGCCTTGTTAATTTATTAATGAAATGGGGTAATACATTTTAACTACTGTTTAACTGTAAAAGTTAATACGGAGTGACTACTTCTATTCTTTAGAAGAAAGGTTAAAATCAAGCGCTTTTCAAATTTCACGTAAATATTATTAAAATTGCTCGTGGAAATTAAACCCATTGCGTCCGGTGACCACTACGACGGAAATCTTTAAATATAAAAAAATATAAAATGAAGTCGGTTAATTAAAGAAAGAAAGAAAATGTATTTACTGACACAGACATGAGAAAAAATGCTTACAATAAAGAAACAAGATACGAAATTGTTAAATACATTAAAATAAAATGAAAAATAAACAAAAAAAAATATCTCACGGCTGCGTCAAATTAGGAAGCCAATTAAGCATGTGTCGGGTTGGTGAGACCCGACGCTGATTTTTAATTGGCGCCTAGATTTGTTTTTTGCAGGTGACTGTTTTGAACTTAACACAAAAAGCTTACATTCAGATAGTCATAGTAATAATTAATTACAAATGAGGGATCAAATGTCCACCGCCGGTCTTGTAAACAACTTCCAATGATAGATCAACTTCGCCAAAACAATAAGACAGATTTAGTTTCCGCTAAGGATGTTGGCTACTGAAAGCGAAGCTGTTTTTAAGTTATTTTTATCGCAAGTAATGTTTGTTAAATTTGTCATTTTGTTATAAAATGCTTTTTAACCTCACAGGCCCCTAGTTATGACACACAATAGATATTCCATTATTCTCTGGACACTGGTGTCCTGCAAGCAAATTACGAATAATAGTTATTTTCACCTCACACGCTGTGAAAAGGAGGTTTTGTCAATCAGTTTAGGCGCATTTTATTCTTATTTAAAATAGCTTTAAATTAATTATAATACTCCGTTTTGGTTTTATTATATTATTTTAGTTCATTGAATCATAAAAACAATAACAATAAGATTAAACTATTGTTATAAAAAATACATTAGGCTGTGTGACATTGCACAACCTATGATTGGATTTCGGAACGTGACATAAATCTTTATTTTTAAATTGTCTTTGTCTTGTACCTCATGTCAGTGTCAACATTTACGGAATCGTTTTTATTGTTATTTATAAGTAACAATATATTCCTACTTTAAATAACTTTGAATTAACTATAATACTCCCTTTTTTATTATTTTAGTTTTTTATATAATTAAAACAACGAGATTTGTCGATAGTCAATTCCAGGTAATTGCAGCACGGTCAAGGAAATAATGCAAAATATTTTTTAACATGAATTTTTTATTTCATTTTATTTACAGATTGCATTAGTCATCAACGACCTTGGCGTCCTAGCTACCTGCGTCCGACCGAGCGGCATCTCTTTATCGATAACGATTGACGCGGCATTGTCACATTCCTATGACGTAATGATTTATGACTCAGTTCGCACGTTTGTAATGGCTCTAGTATAGCGAAGAATTGCCACTAGTTTTATAACTCTAGCTCGAGAAGAACACATAATAATATAAGGGTTATAAGCGCTTGGTTTTGGTGCATGAGGTAGTTATTCTTCGATCTTTATTTACTAAATTATATGCATTTACTTGATTCCACCATTATTATTTCTTTATTCCATTGCAATTTGAAACCAACACAATAAATAAATATATTCATAGAGACTTTATAAACTTTTAAATATTCTGAACTCGTAGAATTTTCAACGTACACTAGTAATTAAGAAACCAGTACGTTTTCCATTGCTTGTTGCTTTTTCTTATAAGATCTTATCACATTTAAAGCGTTGCTAACCAAAGACGACCTGGAAATGTAGTTAAATATATAAGGAGCTAGGTACTGTCTGCAGTAAAAACTTAAACCACTTTAATTGTAACATACGGAACATTGCTGTAAATGTTCTACAGTCTCCTTGCCTTGTTAATTTATTAATGAAATGGGGTAATACATTTTAACTACTGTTTAACTGTAAAAGTTAATACGGAGTGACTACTTCTATTCTTTAGAAGAAAGGTTAAAATCAAGCGCTTTTCAAATTTCACGTAAATATTATTAAAATTGCTCGTGGAAATTAAACCCATTGCGTCCGGTGACCACTACGACGGAAATCTTTAAATATAAAAAAATATAAAATGAAGTCGGTTAATTAAAGAAAGAAAGAAAATGTATTTACTGACACAGACATGAGAAAAAATGCTTACAATAAAGAAACAAGATACGAAATTGTTAAATACATTAAAATAAAATGAAAAATAAACAAAAAAAAATATCTCACGGCTGCGTCAAATTAGGAAGCCAATTAAGCATGTGTCGGGTTGGTGAGACCCGACGCTGATTTTTAATTGGCGCCTAGATTTGTTTTTTGCAGGTGACTGTTTTGAACTTAACACAAAAAGCTCACATTCAGATAGTCATAGTCATATATTTTATTGCAACATTTATTTATTATTTATTTATTTATTTATTTTGCGTTTATTTTTTTTATTATATGTAATATACCTGCAAAACGACACATGAAATAGGTATATATGTTGAATTAAATTCTTCAATATTAATTAATGTAATGTAAAAATTAATGTAAAAAAATATATGTCGTCGGCCGATCGTTTACGTAACTGGGCCGATCGAGATCTGCCTGGGCACATCACGATCCGCCGGCATTTCTTGATTTGTCTGTTTAAAACCCGCCATATCGTCCACAGCATAACGTGATTCGCGCGTTTTGGCAAATCGATCCCATAGGTGGCCAAGTTATAAGCAAATAAAATGTAAATTGCACACTTATAATAAGAATTATTTTCAAAATTTTAAACATTACTTGCGTAAATGTGTAATAAAACGAGGTAACTTTGGAGCCTTAGTTCTCTGCCAAGGATTGACCAATCTATTATCTGTTAATGACCATACAGGGAGTGAATGGAGGAAATCCAGATTGCTATAGACACTCAACTGATCTAATCAACTGAAAAATTCTAAAGTAAGGATCAGAATTTTCAGTTTCAAGAATTCTAAACATTTTTATGCTATTTTCGCGTTTTCTCAAACATATCCATACATCTCTTAGACTGTTGATCTGATAAGTTGGGTATGTATAGCAATCTGGATTTCCTCCATGCACTTCCTGGATAGCCATTATCTGACCACAGCTTTGTCAATCCTTGGCAGAAAACCAAGGCTCCAAAGCTACCTCGATTGTAAGAAAATTGGCTAGTGTCGTTAATAATGTGACTTTGTATCTAAAGCAGTAGCTTCAAAATATGCGGAAGCTACTGATTAATTTGTCATTGTCATTAATTTGTCAATAATAACACTACTTCATATATAAGTATGAAATAGTGTGTTACAAATTTTTCAGGCCACATACAAACTCAATGACCCAGTTAAATAATTAATTACAAATGAGGGATCAAATGTCCACCGCCGGTCTTGTAAACAACTTCCAATGATAGATCAACTTCGCCAAAACAATAAGACAGATTTAGTTTCCGCTAAGGATGTTGGCTACTGAAAGCGAAGCTGTTTTTAAGTTATTTTTATCGCAAGTAATGTTTGTTAAATTTGTCATTTTGTTATAAAATGCTTTTTAACCTCACAGGCCCCTAGTTATGACACACAATAGATATTCCATTATTCTCTGGACACTGGTGTCCTGCAAGCAAATTACGAATAATAGTTATTTTCACCTCACACGCTGTGAAAAGGAGGTTTTGTCAATCAGTTTAGGCGCATTTTATTCTTATTTAAAATAGCTTTAAATTAATTATAATACTCCGTTTTGGTTTTATTATATTATTTTAGTTCATTGAATCATAAAAACAATAACAATAAGATTAAACTATTGTTATAAAAAATACATTAGGCTGTGTGACATTGCACAACCTATGATTGGATTTCGGAACGTGACATAAATCTTTATTTTTAAATTGTCTTTGTCTTGTACCTCATGTCAGTGTCAACATTTACGGAATCGTTTTTATTGTTATTTATAAGTAACAATATATTCCTACTTTAAATAACTTTGAATTAACTATAATACTCCCTTTTTTATTATTTTAGTTTTTTATATAATTAAAACAACGAGAATAAGGTTTATTTAGATTAAACTTTATGTTTAAAGAATTTTTTACCGGAAGTTGACCGCGGAAACAACCATAAAATGTTCCTCGCTGTTGTGAGGTGAAAAATTGTGTGTTGCGCTCGGCAGAAAAGTTTTTAGCGTCTTGTATCTTTGAAATCCTCGCTTGGCTCAGGATTCAATCTTTGAACCACGAGCGTAGCGAGTATAACCAACTTTCCAGCCTTGCATAACAATAGTTATTTGTTATGGATTAAACTTTTCGTTAAAACGGTTTCAAAGGTACGAGACGCTAAAAACTTTTCTGCCGAGCGCAACACAATTTTTCAATTCACAGCAGCAAGGAAAATTTTCAGGTTGATTTCGCGGTCATCTGGTAAAAACTGTTTAACGAAAAGTTTAATCTGAATATACTTTACTTTTGTTGTTTTATGATATAAAAAACTAAAATAATAAAAAAGTTATTAAAATAATAAATAATATATTAGTAGGTAAAGTTATTTAAAATAGTAATTAATTAATATTTATAATAACAAAAAAACCGATTCCATAAATATTTACATTGACATGAGGAACAAGACAAAGAAAATTTAAAAATAAAGATTTATGTTAGGTTCCGAAATCCAATCATAGGTTGTTAAATCTCGTCGTCGTCACGTCATCGTCATCAGCCATTTTTAATGTCCTTACTGCTGTGGCACTGGCCTTCCTTATGGATGGATAAGGAGAAATGTCGTGTGGGTGAAATCTCACCCACCTTTAGTATAAAATTCGTATAACAAATAGTTTAATCTTATTGTTATTGATTTTTTGTTTCAAGGAAATATAATAAAACCAAAACGGAGTATTATAATTAATTCAAAGTAATTTATAAACTTTTTATAAAAAAATTAAAACCGACTTCAAAAAACTAAAAAGCAAAAAATAAACCTTTTGGAGTCGGTTCCAGCCAAGGCATTCTGCTTTGCGGTCCTACTATTTTATTTTTCTTGCCTTGGCTGGCACCGACTCCAAAAGGTTTATTTTTTGCTTTTTAGTTTTAAGAAGTCTGTAACGGTTCTAAAAACCGCACACTCCTAAATCTTAATCTATTACTTACTTTCAACTAAATTAAATCAATAACCATTCACTTCACCATTCTAACTTGTTTGTTTACTTTATTTTGTTTTGATAAAACTTCACGATGGTAGTTAATTGACAAAATATTCCTGCGTACCCTCGATATTGCTAACTTCACGGCCGGGAGATTTCGTATTTCGGCCAAGTGAATTAGACTACAAAAATTAACTTATTGCTATTTAACTATTTATATATAGAAAAAATCTACATATTTTTCTATATATATCTATTATGTTTTTGCATACTTTAATATTCCTTAATTCTTTGGCCATAGACAAAACACCGTGTGTCGATCGGACTTACAATCCTTATGTTGTCTATGCTAATGACTAAACATTATTCGCCTATAGAATTGGAGAATCATCTCCCACTTTAATTTTTTAATAAAGAACGTTCTAGAAAGAATTGAGTATATATTTCGCAACTCCAGCGAAATCTGCCTCTTTTTCTTTGAAAAACTGTGAATTCGCGATCCCCGTACTAGGGTGAGTGTGTGTTTTAAATCTGATCGTTTTGCATTTTTCTTTAATTTCTTTTAATCATAGTATTTTCGTAATCTATTTAGTTTAAAACACGTAATAATTAAGTATTTTAATTATTCGATACGTTTTACTTGTAATTTCTATAAAATATTCCATACAATATTTTTACATAGTGGGTAGTTAAATACTCCAATGCAAAACGATTATTCCTTTTTAATTCTTGTAATTTACAGTATATGTAATTGTATTCAAAGGGAAACGTAATACTATATATTACGTGGAACCAATACAATTCACATTTTATTGTTATTTTTTTAATAATTCTTTGAGTGAGTTACTTTTTTAGACCGCTAAGAAGGATGCGTTCCCTATATTAAAACCGCTATAAATAACTTTGATATTTACTTTAATATTTACTTCTTGAATTTCTTTGGTAGACTAAATACTGATTTGATTCCTATAAATAACTTTATCCTTACTAATAGGGTAAAGTACCCATGTACCAACCTCTTGTACATGCTTTTACTTTTTTACATAGCGGTTACTTTAACATTTTTTAAAATAGTTTTACATTGTACTTTTGAGACTATTCAATTGTAGCTGTCTGTCCCTTGCATCCTAACCTTAGACGGTCGACTTGTACGAACAGCTTTTGACCCGTTCTTAAAAACATTCCAGGGTCGTATCCACGGGCAGCTGCAGCATACACCTGCTTCGTGGCCTTCAACCACCTCGGCACCTACCTGCCGAGCGCTCGCCTGTTCTACCCCGGAGCAACTCCACTCCGTGTCTACGTGCGCATCACCACACCGAGCCCACCCTCCGTGCTTCCGAGGCTGAACATACCGCTCCGCTGCAAACGTAGTCCGTGACGCTGGACCTTCGCTTCTGCCTCCTCTAGGCAGTTCTAAAGCTAAGTCCCCATTCTTACCCTCGCGAGAGCCACCAATCGAAGATTCCCATGAACCCACACCCGAGCTTGTAACATCTTTTATTTTATAATTATACTTGTTAACCACTTATAGTGTTTCTTTTCTATCTTTCCTGCACACCGGTCGTGCTTAACACGATCGGAGCGTGACAAGTCGGTTTTAATTTTTTTATAAAAAGTTTTTTATTTCACAATTTTTAAAGGTAGAACAGGTCCCGTACCTACGCTAATAACCTTATGTCAACTCCTCATTACCTTTTACAAAGCTGCTTTTCCCGGTGCAGGGACGTTACTTATTGAGGGGTTATAGCCTATAGGTATGTTGGCGAGGACCGATAGCTATTTAACAAAAAAGTTTCATCAAAATCCGCTCGGTAGTTATTGCGTGAAACTTCAGCTCGAACAAGAATCTAACAATTACCTTGATGATATAATTGTTTCATGACATTAGGCCCCGTATCTCCGAAGATTATCATCGGATCTCAATGAGACTTATATGGGACCAAATTGACAGTGTACCCAATCGAACAAAAAAACAACTATTAAAATCGGATCACCAACACCGGAGTAATCGGTATACATACATCGTACAAAAAAAAATTACGGGTTGAATTGAGTACCTCCCTCCTTTTTTGTTGAAGTCGGTAAAAACTAGCGGCCGCTCGTAGTTTCATTTTCTTTTTCGTTCCTGTTCCCGTGGGAATATCAGGATAAAAAGTATCTTATGTTCATAGCCAGGTTATCTTATATGTGTGTACCAAATTTCATCCAAATCCCTTTACTAGTTTCGGAGCCTATTCAATGCAAACAAACAAACAAGAAAATAAATCTTTCCTCTTAATAATATTAGTATAGATAGGAATAAAATGTAACATAAAAAGTCAATACTGCGATTCGGAACGCATTAGGAAAATTTAAAAGTACTTTATCACGCTTGGCCGCAAAATGCGATTTTCCACGCAGAAATTGAATAACAAAAACCTCCTTTTCCGAGCGTGCGAGGTGAAAAGTATATGTGATGTGTGTGTAAAACTTTATTTAAGTACAGAATTTTCTCCCCTCTTATTTTTTGTTATTTTCTATCAAACTCTAAATACTCTCATGTCATAAGTCTAAATTTAGCTAGTACATAGCTAACGTACGAATGAGTAAGTACTTACGTAATTTCAATAATTAAATTTCAATTATTTTGCGACCATATTAATAAATAAATTACATGTTTTTGACAAAAATGAAATTTTTATTATTGTCCCGATGCAATGGCACAGCGGAATTAATTATGCCTAACGAGCCAGGGGTTGTGGGTTTGATCCCACGAATGCCATAATTATCCGAGCTGAGGCACATTATTGATTGTTCTATGTTATTGATTTTAATAAATTAAGTACGTTAGTTAAATAAATTAAATTACATTCGATCCCCGGACAAGACAAATATTTGTGTGCATGAACATGTCTATTTGTCTTGGTCTGGGTGTTTAATATGTATATTATGTACCTATGTATTTACAAAAAAAAAGTATTTAAGTATGTTTATCCGTTATCTAGTAACCATTACACAAGTTCTTTATGAAACTTAATGTGGGCTATATAATTGGTGTTTGTATGCAATTATTTATTATTATTATTACAACCATTTGATTTACTTATCTCGAAATCAGATTAATGTACCAAACCTACATGTGAAGTTGCTCCCAAATATCTGACAATATTATCGCTTATAGTGGTTTCAAGCCTTTATTCAAGGTTTTGTTTTTGAGGCCAAATTAATCAAACAGTCGGGAGTTATGACAGGCGGCCAGTGCGGGAGACGGATGGGCCTCGGGGGATAGTGGGATATCAGGGGATATCGGGGATATCTCGGGACAACTGCCCACTGTTTGCTGGGACGCTCTCGCTTTGTTCAAATGGTAATTGATTAATGGCAAAGCTTTACATATTAAATAACTATTGTGGGCAGGCTTATGTTTAAGTATGGCGTTGAGGTTTCGGGAATAAATCAAAGGCTAGGCAACGGTTATTTGGTTTGTCGTAATATATAATTAGCTTATATAGTTTTATTGTAAGAATCAAAGTAGCGATTATTAAAAAACATAAAACATGCATACATACATACATACATAGTTATTACTAAAACTATAATTTAATTTAAAAAAAAAAATTTTAGTAATAATTTTAATAATATTAAATGTATGGATTAATTTATCTGAAATAAATGTTTAATAATAATATCTCATAGAGTCAAATTTTGCTCTTCGAAAACCGCTATTATTACGAAAGCGATAGGAGCAATATATTAAGCTTTTAAAGCAATTTAAATATTAAAGTTACCATGATAATATTCTTACTCTCTTTAAAATGTAGTGACGTTTTATTTATAGTCGGAAAAGTATTTCGTAGCATCGTAGCAGAATTTCGTAGCCGCGTTATTCGGTCGTAGCGCTACATGGGTCTTTGCTGGTAGCCCTTACGCTAATTTAAGTCAATTATTTTAAGGAAAAAAAAACAGATTCTCTGTGTAATCTTGCACAAAAATATTGTACAATATTGTACGAACATAGATATTATATTATATTATTATTATGTACATACTTATGATTAATTTTGACTAGGGCGGTTACAACCCGATACTCGGGTTCGTCGATCGTCGAAAAATTCCAAATTAAGCTAAAATAATGACACTTTTTAATTGCAGTTTGTGATCATCACGTTTAACATTTTGTATATTTTATAGTCTTCGGAACAAATAGACTCGAGTACCTTTAATTTGATACCTTACTCGGCCGCGTACTACGCGCCAAAGTCCCTATCGAGTCGTCACAAATTTTGCGAACCTGAATTAAGTATATAGATAGAAAAATATTAAAAACAATCGAGCTACCGAGCCTTGTTAGTTGTTAGAGCAGTAGGCCGAATACCCAAAGGTCGCGGGTTATAATTTATAGCAAAGAATCAATGGTGAAATCAATATTTCCTTATGTTATCCAAGTATTACCTAATACCTAAATAATACTTGGAAACTGTATAGATACCACAGAAAGAGGTAATGAACAATGTAGCTAAAATAAGTAACTTTTTAGTTCACCCTATGTTTACACCTTGCAATATCGTAGAAGTAGAGAAGTTAGTTAATCACATGAAACAATACCATTCACGCTCGTCAATACCCCATGTCAATTTCCCGTGAAAATGTTGTCTACAAAAATGCATCTCGTCCGTGCAGTCCGTCACGTCAGTGACACAAATTGATTTATTTGGCGTCAACTTTGACGGCGGCCGACGGCACGAGCGCAAATTGGCTGTACTGACCTGCTGCGCTCTGGGAAAAATGGCACGCCTTCATTTTGTCCGACAAATATTGTTTTGACATGAAAATGGGAGTTTTGAAAATGAACTGCGCGATCGACTGCACATTTTCGCCATTTAAAATAAGAAGTTAATTATCAAGAACTACAAAAATCTTCTGACTATCTGATCTAATTAGGTAAGTACCTACTTATAACTTTTTAATTTTGCATTTTACAATGCTATTTTTATGTGATAAATAATAAACAAGAAAATATACTAGAAAAAAGCAACTAGTCTCATGTCTCATGGTGAATATAGTAGAAAGATTCGACGTGTCCTCATAGGTCTCTGTAGCATAATTGGTTAGTGCATTGGTCCGGACTCTCAAGGATGCGGGTTCGTATCCCGTCAGGGCGACATGAGACTAGTTGCTTTTTTCTAGTATATTTTCTTGTTTATTAAGTACCTACTTTTTGGTTATACCGTTCAAAATAAGCGCGATCATGCTCCATGTGGGAATTATCAATCATTTGAAGGAGCTAATTGTCTAATTTTAAAATCTATCGCAATCCCTTTCAAATCGTCATTTGAAAGATATTTACATACTTCAGGCCGTCACTTTTTGACATTTGAAAGGGATTGTGATCGGAACCCGTTTTGAAAGGTATTGAATAAACGAAATTGAACTGTCTAAGCAAAGTGACAGACGAAAATATTTTTCAAATGTATGGAGAAGTGTCAAATGAATTGTCATTTAAAACATTATTCGTTCCGAAAGGGATTGCGACTATTAGTTAAACAATTCCATAAATCACTATCACAATCACAATACCTTTGAAAGGGATTGTGATAGATTTTGAAATTAGACAATTAGAGGGCACATTTTTTATTTAATTAATTAGTCTTGTTAAAATATATTAAGTCTATAATTATAATTTCGTCTAGTAACAAGATGTTTTGTTTGCGCATGCTATGTTTACATTAATATTAATATGTCGAATTCGACATTTTTATATCCTCGTCGTCGTCGTCTCAACCATGTAATACCCACTGCTGGGTATAGGCCTCCCCCAAAAGGGGGGTTTGCCATAATCGCCACGCTTGGCAGGCGGGTTGGCGATCGCAGTATGGCCAAGTTTGTAGGAGACGCTGCTGCCCATCTCCTGAAGGCTGAGTCCCTTAGTCGCCTTTTACGACACCCACGGGATGAGAATAGTGCTATTCTAAGCCGACACTACACAGCTATTAAAAATCTGCTTTGATATCCTAAATTTCTTTATTAAAAATGTAAGTAAAATCTCTACTACTATCAAAATCCTTTGGTTTCAATTATCTTTGATAATCCTATAATGCCGAAGATTGCTTTCAGTGAGATTTTAATACAGATTTTTGACTCTAAAAATGTCGAATTCGCGATGTCGAAGGCGCAAACAATTGGGGACCAGGGGCCCGATTCTCGTGCCTTCGACATCTCGAATTCGACATTTTTTGGAGTCAAAATCTGTATTAAAAGCTCACTTAAAGCAATCTTCGACATTATAGGATTGTCATAGATCATTAAAACTAAAGGATTTTGACAGTGGTCATGATTTTACTTACATTTTCATCATAGAAATTATGGTTTGAAAAATGTCGAATTCGACATATCTCAGCGTGAGAATTGCCTTTCAGCACATTATCCAGAAGTTATAAATATGCCTATCCATCCATAGAGTATGACCGTCCAGTACTTAAATACGTTTTCCTTCTTCAAAATGCCCCGCGGCAACATCCACGGTAGTAGCTTGTCGGGGCACATAATTGGACCTTAAAGTGGGGACTGGGAACATGGGCACATCACCTGGGGCCCCGCCCCTTCCGTGTCCCCGGCCTGCAGTGATGACTCAGAACTCTGGTCTAATTACAGTTTGATCGCGGACCGCATACAGGCTGTAACTGAACGGTTTAGAATTAAAACTTCAACTTATTTCCATTGTAATATTAAATTAAAGTTTGCATTTGCTTTGCCATTTTCCGAGACACATTTTTAACTACTTAGATCTAAATGGCGTTGTTGCCTAAAAAGTTTTTTATGTATCACATAAAATCTATCTATATTTATACTAATATTATGAAGAGAAAAGATTTGATTGTTTGTTTGTTTGCATTGAATAGGCTCCGAAACTACTGAACGGATTTGGATGAAATTTGGTACACAGATAGTAGATAGCCTGGTTATGAACATAGAATACTTTTTATCCCGATATTCCCACGGGAACGGGAACCGAACCGAAGAAACCGCGTGCGGCCGCTAGTATTAATATAAAAGAGAGAAAAATATATACTTTTGCTATTTACTGTTGCTACTGTAACGCGTGAAGGCTATTTTTTTAATTGAAACGATCTTTATTTCGATAAGGTTCTTAAATTCAGTAATTATATTAATTTGCATTTTTATAATTAATTTTATCTGACAAGGCGATCCATATCTACGCACAACGGGCCTCTCTTTTCTTAATTTTATCATAAACAAAACCAGGTAGCAACGGCGGTGTAGCGGCCTCCTTGTAGTGCGGAGACACATACGATCTCCACAGTACTGTAAGTGTATATATTCTTTTTCTCAAACATGCATGGAAATATTGTTATTATTTTCGAAAACAGAACACGCGAAGTATCGAATTTACGGACAAAGAAAATCAAATCCATTGCAGGAGCGTTTTTTGAATTTGGAACATTACAAAGAGTATTTAATAACCCCAGCACGCCGTTTCATACAACATTGCTGGAGCGTTGTAATGTTCCAAATTTAAAAAAACGCTCCTGCAATGGATCTTGTTCCAATATGGCGTAACTTTTAATATTAATTAAATTAAATGTGTGATATAAAAAGTATGTTTTATTTCCCTGCATTCTTTTGAGAAAAGCACTATATATGCCTCGGCGGAAATGGCAATTGCCTGTCTCGTATTAGTGAAGTCCTCGCCTACGGCTCGGCCTTCAAACTCATACTCGACCTGCAATTGCCTATTTCACGGCCTTTGCAATAATTCTCAAAACTTAGAAAAACTGCTTTCCCACCGATGTTTCATAATGTAATTGCCTCGAAAGTCACTAAAAGATATCTTCAGTAAAACAGTCACAGCCAGCCGCAGTAAGTTTAAGCCGAAATTGAATCACACTAAAAGCTGTTTTCGTGCTTGAGTCGAAGAGTTTGGGTAATTCATAGTAAACGAGTTATCCCAGAAACAAGAACTTTGCACAACGAGGAAGTCCGGCTAAAAACTGGAGCCGGTTGCACTGTGCTTTTATGGCAAAGTTAACGCGTCGTTAGCGGTTAGCGATAACATGAGTGTTTTGTTTAATTCTTTACAGTATAGCGTTCATTTTCTCTGTCAAAATTTATTTGACTGACGGCGGTTTATATTTGATGCGATTTATGTACTTTCGGAAATTTATTTGCCATACGTGTTTGTCTTACAAAGTCAAGTTTTGGCGCCTTTTCGTTAATGCTTGCACACCATTCATACCTTATTAAATGGTTAGATTATTTAAGTACGAACAATAGTTACTGAGACAGCACATTTCCAAACCGTATCCATTCTGAGATAAATGCACCTCTATGCATCACCATTATTTTATATTTAAACAGAAAATAACTACATTTTTGAGATGTTATCAATGAAATATTATTATTTGTACAATGTATTAAGTAATAATACTATTAAAAAAAAAACAATACAATATTTAATAATCACCTCATTGGGTTCTAGCGAAATGCCGCCGTCCATGCATTTGTGGCATTGTCCTTTATTGTTTACCGGGCCCATAATACTATTGAAAATATATAAATAACTAGTATTTATTACATATATTTTTGGAAGATATTTGTAGATAACTATGTCTATGATTTGGGATATCTATGTTTGTTGTTGTTATCCCTATGTTTTGGGATGGCTATGTATTAGCAACTTATTAAAGTTTAATATAATAATAGTCATTGATCAAACAATATCCAAACTAACGCGAGTAATTGAATATGTACTATTTAATAAAGTAGCATTATATTAGTAGAAACCTTTCATCAAATAACTAATATTTCACTAACAAGTGTATCGTTAAAACCTTGGCTTTTAATTAGAAACTTGTAATCGAGATCAAACTGATTATTTGTAGAATTGGGTTGATCTTCTATTTTAGGTTTAGGTACGTCTGTGTTAATCCAGCCGTGTTAGTTACTGGGCACTGATTTGGATTTTAAGGATAAATAATAATGGTCTGTGATATTTCTGGCTCTATTTTAACAAAAGTTTATGCAGAAATAATTTGGTTTTATTTTCTCGTTTAGTCTAATATTGTCAAACGTTTCCTAGTTATCTTTAAGTGTAATGTGCCTGGTCATAAAGCACAGATAATTTAATACCATATTAATAAATCTTACTAATATTATAAATGCGAAAGTATGTCAGTTTGTTTGTTTGCTTGTTACTCTTTCAACTACTGAACGGATTTGGATGAAATTTGGCACAGAGATAGTGGATAGTCTGGATTATAATATAGAATTTTTATTTTTTATTTTTTATCCCGATATTCCTACGGGAAACTGGAAACACGCGGGTCAAAACGCGGTCGGCCGCTAGTAGTAACATATATAGGTAAGTACCATATTATACTGAATTTAATTTATCTTATGAATATATTTGTAGAGCTAGTATATAGCTGGTTGGACTTGGACCACATTTGCCGATCTGCCGATGTGGTCCAACTCCTATGGTGCTAGTAAATGATAACTAGTTTAATATTAATATAAGGAATTATAATACAATTCCAGTACACACAATGATTAATTCAGTATCCACCAGCTGGTATGGTGCCTCCAGATGTCCGCAAGGCTGTAGCTAGCTCCTCTAAAAGAGCTAAGATGGACAGCGATTCACGACACCCTTTGTACGGTCACATTGCGGCGCGCCCGAGGTGGAAAACCCGGTGCAACCTATGGCGTCAAAAAGTGACTCTACCTACTCCTTACGTCCCCATTACTCCCACCTGGCCATGATCTACCATGGCCGATCTGGAAGTCTTTAAATAAGCTTCGCACTCAGAACGGCCGGAGCAAAGGGAACATGGTCAGGATTTTTCGGCTGGTTCCGCGGAATGCCTTTGTGGTGCAGTCCAAACGATGGCCCACCTAACATCTTGCCCTGCGTGTCCTGACACCTGCACGCAGGAGGATCTCAAGACAGCATCCGACAAGGCTGTCGAAGTGGCTGAATTCTGGGCCTCAATAAATAAATAAATAAATATTTCCATACAGTCACACCAATTATCTAGCCTACATTAAGTATCATGAAGAACTTGTTTTATGGATACTAGATAACGGATATACATACTTATATAATATACATATTAAACACCCAGACCAAGACAAATAGACATGTTCATGCACACAAATATTTGTCTTGTCCGGGGATCGAACCCGGGACCTCTGGCGCAGAAGGCGGCGTTAGTACCCCTGCGCCAAACAGGTCGTCAATACTTTAGTGTCTGCCATCGACACGCTTAGAAGAAGAAGTACACACAACAAGGGTGGATTGCACCATCTAACTTTAACGATAGCTTTGACCTTAAGGTGGAAAAATGTATCGGATGTCAGCTTTGACAAGCAAAAATCGGATAAAGTTTACAGAGTGCGACTCAGCCTAAGAAATTTATTGCAGACATTTAACGTTACCGGAGTCTGAAATTAACCACAGTTAGCGTAGCTGTGCTTGCAACCGGGCCTTTCTAACTAACTTACGTGAGTTACTATCCGCAGATGGCCGTCGCACGCGCACTTACTGTTAGCGAGCCCCTATTGTGGCCAGCCTGCAAGTTAGCGGCGGAAGGAAGCACGTCGGGGATACTTGAATTATTACTGTTACAAACCGTTGGCCGTTGGTTAGTTATTGGAATGGTGCTATTGATAGTTGGTGAACGGTATCTATCTATATCAATACTAATTATTTAATAATATATAAAGATTAATATTATAAAGAGGAAAGATTTGTATTTTTGTACGTAACGAATAAACTCAAAAACTACTGGACCGATTTTGACGAAATTTGGTATAGAGAATCCTTAGACCCCAAGTAGTAACATAGGCTATAAATGATCACAAAATTCCCATGGGAACGGGAACCACGAGGGTGAAACTGCGCCCGGCCTCTATAATATATAAAGAAGAAAGTGATTGTTTGTTTGCATTGAATAGGCTCCGAAACTATTGAATGGATTTGGACGAAATTCGGAACGCAGATAGTAGATAGCCTGGTTATGAACATAGGATACTTGTTATCCCCATATTCCCACGGGAACGGGACCCACGCAGGTGAAATCGCGAGCGGTCGCTAGTAGTTAATATACGCATTATACCACTAGCTGGTGCCCGCAACTTCGATCGCGTGGATTTGATGTCGTACCTACTTAAAAAAATTATTTTACGTTTAAGATCGACATTTAAATCATTGTAGTAGAATTACAGAATATTGATTGCTTTAGTCTATTCTAATATACGCAATTGGCTTACAAGTTCCACTGGCCCCGCCTGGGGACGGCAAGACACATGTAGCTGTCGGCGGCGGCTCGGGTCTATTGCTCTCATTAGCCCCAATCAGGGAGTTGCTCAGACGATACAGTGTCGGGCACTGTTCTCGGTATAATGCAGTGAATGAGACTATTATCAAAGAACTAATAATAAGGTACTATTAATTGGGCCTGCTAAAGTTGTTACGTACTTATAACGGATAAAATGCGAAATCTCTGTTATTCTATGATGGCGCCTTGCTTTTGCCAGTATTGTCTCGTGATAATATCATTAATTTACCGTAGAATCTTCATGCGGATTGCACGACGTCTCCATTCTACCATTACGTGAGTTCAAACGAAATTCATTTTTGATACAGTAATATATTTTTTTTTTACAAAAATATTACTCCGATTTTTTTAAGCCAAGATACCAAAATACTGCGTACATTCAATATAAATATAAACTCAAACTTCCAGACCACATAAGCTCGTATTGTCTCGTGAGAACAGCGTTAATTTACCGTAGATATCGTCACGCGGCCTGCGAGACCCATTCTACGTGACATTCTGTGTGACGCGCTGTGTCACGCCGCTGATTAAACCGCGCGCACCCAACGATGCAAACGTGTCCTAATCGTAGTGCGATTATCGTGTGACATTCTGTTTGTGTGCTTTAGTGCCTGTTTTAGCCTAGGCTAGGTACTAGTTTCTGGTTTTAATTAAAAAATTAAGGATTTTGATGTTAAAAGTGACAGAAAAGGTAGAATAGGGAAAATCGGGATAAATTGCTTATGATTTAATTCTAGCCACAAACTATCAGAATACCTAATTCTGTTTAAATTCCGTCAGATGTTTTTGCGCGTATGATTGGTTTGATTGACATCAAAACATTCACGTCGATAATACGATCTCATGGAAAGCCATGAAATCTTACTAATATTATAATACAATGAAGCCTAGCTTAAACCATGACTTTGAGGTACGAGTATGTTTACAAAGTGAAAGCACACATTTTTCTTGAAACCTTAACGAATTGATGGTAGGGTCGACAAATAGATCTCTGTCACGTTAGTTTAATTAACAGAAGTTGTCACGTAGAGCGAGTGTATGTGTTGTGCGCATTGACATATACGCTTGCCTCTGGTCTCTAGGGGGCTGGGTTTGCGACTGGTAACCTAATTGCAGATAATTAAACAAGGGCGATATATAACGCAAAGCATGCACTAAGAAACAAGTTGAATGTAATCTTAAGGAATATTTCCCAATGCGGATTGATATTAATCTCTTCTAGTCATTTTAGAATGATCTAAAACTTTTTATGAAATCAGTCACTGTGTTTCCATAGTGAAAAGTCACAGTTTTTTTTTCAAATATTGAATAAATTGAAGTTATTAAAGAATTACACCAAACAATATATATCAAACTAGAGGCATATTTCTTTTGCGACAATGTCCGCTTGGGCTCGGTTTCTACTGTAACATACCATTACATACTATCGAGCATACTATTTCTCATAATTTTCATATAAAAATTATGAAATCCCGTCTACATGAGCGTCCGTAAACGTGCAAGACCCTGAATTATGTATTACGAAGTTCCCATCGTAAACAGATCAAAAACCCGCACATTAAAATACTTCAACAAATGACACAGCGTTTTAGTACCGTAATCCGGAACTTTTCACTCAAACTGTAATGAGTATAAAATCGATAGATGATCAATGAAACTATTCTGGGCCCGGAACGGTTCGGTTTGTAGGTTTGCGGTGCCGTAATAAACTTTGGACACAGATTTAATTACTTCTAACTAACTGAAACGCGACCGCATACTTTGATGCGTAGTAAACGAAAAAACAGTAGTGTCTGTATGGAATAAAAACAATATTTAAGATGACTTTTTTTTTAATGATCACAATATTAATGGGTGCCTGCCATATTTACTTAGTTAATTTCATTGAACCTAGTATTTCATATAGGTACGAAAATTTTGTTCAACTCAAAAGTCTTAGGCTGCTTACAAATTAATGTCAAAGAAGCTACAATATCAGTCTAAATTCAAAAATGTCTAGGATTCAAGGATTGTATACGTTAAAATCTATAAGAACATAATACTTCGTATCAATAACCAACTTTTTATTTTAATTATTTATTTATTTTATACGCTCACAATGATAATTAAAAATGAATTTAATTTATTATTAGGTAATATTAATAAATGTAAATGTAATAGTTTAGAAAAGTTTTGTATTAATTTCAAAACCCTAAATCTAATATTTACTTAATGAGTAGAAAAACAAGAAACCGTTAAATATAAAATCTTATACTATAACTATACTATAACAAAAATACGCCGTCCAACTCACAGCCGCGTGGCATAGTACCGAGAACACTGGCGCTGTTGCCCCGCTGAATGCAAAGACTCAGCCGCTGGGCAAGATAGGCACCAGCTCTCAGGTCTCCTGAGGCGTGGACCAGTTTTATGGAAAGATCTTTAATAAACTTTTTGGTGTCAGACGACCAAGGGCCCATTGTCTCTACGGCAAGCGCCGCAAATTCATGGCTTACTGAGAGCGACGAATATTTGCGGCGCTTGAGGAACTGTGCTTGCTCCGCAGCGGCTCCAGCTCTTGAGGATGTACCACGTATATGGGAAGGACCTAAGGTGTCTACACAGGTTGCATCCCACATAAGTTAATAGTTTATGTGGAAATAGGTTGTATGTAATATGCGTATTCGATAAGAGAAAAAAAGTAAGTGTTGTCACAGTATTTAAAATATGAATTGGTCACTCGCCCTGTCTATTCTATCACGCAGAGACTCTGCTCTTGCCCCCCCTCCATAGTTTAACCGCCCAGGGGTCCCGTGGGTTCGGGGTACAATTTGTATTCGGTTTGGTTTGTTATAGGGCTTGTTGTGAGTCCGCCTGGCTAGCTGCCACCATCTTATCTAAGTCTGACGCCATAATAACAATGTTTTCAGCATTGTTGTGTTCCGGCAGTTAGAGATAAGATAGCCAATTCCTCAGTGGTTGAGGAATCCGGGAGAGGCTCGCCTCCATCTTCAGCCTTATCCATACTTAACATCAGGTATGATGAAGGTTAAGAGTCTCCCCGTCGTTAATAATAGTAGATTGTTTACCGAGGGCTGTATGACACCCATAACAGTCGAGTGTTTTGGCGCCCGAACGAAGTGAGGGCGCCGATAGTTCGAGACTGTTATGGGTCCATACACCCGAAGTAAACACTCTACTTTTCATTTTGAATATGGGGAAAGTAAAAACAAACAGAATATTCTAAAAAAATATTTAATAAGAAAAATTATTTTATAATGTAGCAAAATAAGCTGTATAGGCTTCTGTGCCTTTGCCTACATACCTTTGGTAAATAAAAGTCCAAAGAGATTACAGATATCGATTTGACATGACACCCCCTATTCTTTTTACAAATTTATTACAGCCCTAGGGCCGCCACATATCACTTTCAACCCGCATTTTAGGCAAGTTATGAGTTACTTTCAGAATATGAGACATGAAAAATAATAAAAATAAGTTTATACTGACTTAGCGTATACTAGTCTACGCGGCAGGGACAACGGAAAATGGCTTCCGTAACATGAATTTAGATCGTTCGGCTTAAACTTAAGACTATAAGTACACTTGCCAGATACTTTTAAACGTAAAGTAACAGTTTAACTTAAACATGTATTATTTTACTATCCCTACTTATTAAAATTAACGTCTTTCTGTTAACTTTTAACGCCTGAAGTAATGAATAAGTTTTGATGGATTTTGATGTAATAAAAATGATTTTTAGAGGAGAACTTTGTATTGATGTTTTGTGAAGTTAAAATATCAGCAATATTATATTGGGATGACTTTGATACAATGATTTTTTAAATAAAAATTATCAAATATTATCTCAATAAATTAATTATAATTTAGAGAACTAAAGTTTAAATGCGCTTCGTTTTAAATATCGTTAATAGTTTTAATGGGAACAGGAGATTAATGACATAAATAATAAAACTTAAAAATAATAAAATAAATAAAATAGCGATATCGAAGTAGCCGCATTTTGGAGCTGGAGGTCTACTCTCTAAGCACGAAACCCGTAGTTTCGGCCTAAGTTACGGACGTTTCCTACTCCGTATCACAGCTTAATAATTCGGAGACCCGAACTAAAAATGAATGAGAATACATTTTGATTTGACATTGTCTCTATTCCCAATGTGTTTGTGCCGTTTGTCCAAAACTAGTACATCCGAAATCAATAGAGAGTAGGATCCATCCGTAGTTTCGGGAAACTTACGGACGGGGGCCCGTATCTTAGTTGACGGGCTTAGAGAGTAGGCCTCCTGTTGTTTGGATATCTACTAGTAGCAAAGCGGAGACCAATCGTCTATGATTATAAACATTTTTTTTTGAAGTACAGGGAGACTCTTAGCCTTCATCATACCTGATGTTAAGTATTGATAAGGCTGAAGATGGAAGCGAGCCTCTCCCGGAATCCCCAATCACTGAGGAACTGGCTATCTTATCTTTAACTGCCGGAACACAACAATGCTGAAAACATTATTGTTATGGCGTCAGACTTAGATAAGATGGTGGTAGCTAGCCAGTCGGACTTACAACAAGTCCTACCACCAACCAAACCGAATGCAATATGTACCCCCGCTGGGAATTGAACCCGGGACCCCTGGGTCTGATACCGGTGGTTGTACCACTAGACCACGGAGGCGGTTAAAAAGGCGGTTATTAGAAAGCGTATAAAGTATTACGAAGAAGAAAGAATATTAAGAAGTATATTTAATCTGCGACCCGTACGATAAAATGAGCCACGTGTTAAATGCAAATTGGAGGACTCTGACTGCATCCGCACTGCCTTGGATAAGTAATGTTACTTTAATATGAGTGTTATACGCAGATATACAATAGAACTGGAATAGTCAGCGGTAGTAAAGAATATGGTTATTTATTTATTTATTTATTTATTTATTAGGACTGCCAGTGAAAATTACATTGAATCATACATAGGATTAACAACGACATGTAAAATTCTATTAAAGGCTGCCACATCATGCTCCTATAAATACGGACGGTTTTTTTTTTATTTTCTTAAAATATAAAAATAATATATTTTAAGAAAATAAAAACAAGAAATTCTATTTACTTATAAAATAACTTTTTTGAAGTGAAAACTTGTTTAGCGGCGTTGTGCACATCAGAGTTTTAAATTTTTGGGATGGGTAAAAAATGTTAAAACGGACACGTGACCCTTATCGAAAATTCGTAAGACCATTTACCGTTGACCAATTTCAAACTACATAAAGCCTCACACTTGAAAGATCTACGTATATTAGTTAATAAAATCCATTATATAAAGATCTCTCGTTACTATCAACTTTCATATTGATGCCAGGTCAGTTTTAATTTCAAGGGAGGAATATTCTTTTCTTTTATTACAACGCCATCTAGATATAGTTGCCACTAAGTTTTTGATACTTGATGACATTGAGTTGGTGCCTTGAGAGAAAATTAGAGTTTCATACTACGGTACCAGATGGCGTTTATATTGTTGATTCATTATTCATAAATAACTATTGTATTTGTAATTAAATTATTTATTTTAACGTTTTTATTATTTGTTATTATTTTAAGCGGTTTTCACTTCTGCCGGCACTCCCGGAGTGCAACCCGTTGTTTTTTTTTTTAATGAAAAATAGGTTTACATAAATAGGTTAAATAGGAACTCGATGGCGCACAAAAGTTGCAATTTGTAACTTTCGCTATGGTCGGCCGTCGGTTGGGTTACCAATAATTTACTATCTCCCACGTGCTTCGATGCCACCATTGTTCGCATCAATTTGCAGTGGATATTTTAGGCATTAAAGAAGTGTTTTACCAGTATGTACCAGTGCCAGCAGTGGATATAAAATAATATCTGTTGAAACCAGTTAATCTATACTTAGGCTGATATTACATTATCAAATTTTTCATCATATATAGAATCATATGTATGATCACTGTCTTGTTTTTTCTCTTTCATACTTATCTCGGTATAGTGCGAGAGAGATAACTATGATCCTATAGAAATGATGAAAAATATGATAATGTAATATCAGCCTTAGATAAACTCTGCCTGTCTTTTACCATTTCACGCCTTAATCGCTAAACTAATTCTCATTAACATTAACATCAACATTATCAGCCTGTGGACGTCCACTGCTGGACATAGGCCTCTCCTAGCTCACGCCTATTGTGGCGGTCATAGGAGGTTATTAGCCTACTGCTACCACGCTGGCCAGACGGGTTGGTAGAGGGTTTGTTTCAAGTTTTCCTTTTCTCGCACATGTGTTAAATGCGTCGAGCCTCTTAGTCGACTATTACGACATCCCAGGCATGTAAGGGAGTGGTTACATTTGTATTCTTAGGCCATCACCACACGGCACAAACATTTATATAAATATGGATAATACAATCAATTGCTTCTTTGCTTTTTTCTACATAGGTTTGGTCTTGATCCTAATCTAACCTTTAGGGGCCATCAGGCTCTTACACAGATATTGCCCTTTAAAAAATCAAAATCAACGGAAAGTTGCAACCATATCTAGAATTCAGATATCAAGTGATGGTTGCAGTCATTCCTTGCACGAGAGAACTAATCTGCTAATGCGTCTATGCTAGCGACTGATCGGGCTTCCCATGTCTTTACGGATTCCTTTAATAATATGTGGAACCTCTTCGCTTTAATAAATATTTTGGATATAAATAAGTATTCTGCTGTTATTGTTTCTGTTAGTTGACTAATATAAGTTATTTTGTTCATGGTTCTCAAAAAACAATGCATTACAGTATATTACCAACATAACTAACAAATACCTACTACAAATGAAGAGTATCATGTCTGAATATATTATGCTAAAAATGTATCCAGCTAAACAAGCCAGTAATTTCTTCATGTTCAAGATTAATCTTGAAAATTTAGACAGAACTTGAATAAATACCAACGAAATATAAAACAGACTTCAAAACCTGACATGGCGAATTGAATAAGCCTACTTATCCTGTCTTAGGTTGTTTGGCAGGCAGAAAATTGTTAACGCGAAATTAGGACCTTCATTAGTACTTACAAGATGAAATTAACTTTTGTATTTAGATATACTCGTATTTATGAAGAAAACATAATTTGAGAAACTTCTTCAAGTCATGTAACTTTGAGGTCGTTGCTATGTTTTTATATTATTATCGTGAAACTAGAGGATTAAGAGTATAATTAAAGAACAATAGCAAAACATTACCTTTGCGAGCGTATTTGTCAGCGATATTTAGAAAACCTTAAATGGGGGTTTTATTGGGGATTAAAAAAAAACCGGGATGTGTGAATGTGAAATGAAATGAAAAAACTCATGCGGATAAAACACCCATTGTTTTTTAATCACCGAGTCGTGGAGATTTTTTTTTGTTTTTTTTATAAAAAAAATCATTTAAGATAGCGTTGAAAACGCAAAAAAATACGAATATTCAAGACGAACCCAATTGCAAAAATACAAAATAATTGTAATTAAATGAATAAATAAAATAATAAATAACTAAAACAACATTCACACATCCCGGTTTTTTTTAAACGTCGTAGTCTTTCTCGTAGACTCGTAGCCGTCGTAGTCATTCGTAGATGCGAGCACATTTTCTCGTAGTGGTACTCTGACGTTTTCAATATCATAATTTTACCATCGGCAACGGTAATGTTACTAAGCATCTATTTTACGTTAGTACCGATATCGATTTTTAAATGGACTCTAACGTATGGTTGAAAAGAAGTAGTGGCTTCCCGGGCACCCAACGGCGGTAGTTTTATAATTATCATAATTGCAGCATTTGTTTTGTGCTTAAGAAAAGATAAAAATTAAGAAAATAACTTTTTGAAAAAGGGCCATATACTTATGATAAATTTGAAATAGAAAAATATTGGGAAAAATTAACTCGGCCACAATTGAATTCTCAGATGGGAATCGAACCCACGACCTTTGGAAATCCGGCAGAGCATTGGACCGGATTTCCAATATAAAAATAGCATTGAAAAATGCAAAAATTAAAAAAAAAACATAAAAAAGGGCCAAATAGTAGATTGAGCCGCAGCCGTACCTGCGGTTGACTGTACATTCGCAACAGCCAACGCTCTATGGTCCTCTTTAAATAAAAAGAACTTGAAAAATAAGAAAAAAAACACGGCGGGTACTATTAACAAATAAAACATATTCTCAAAACTCTGTAATTATAATTACTGTTACTAGGAGCAATCAACTTCTGCGTAAATTAGTTAAAAAAACAAACATAGAATTCCACGAATGTACCACAAAGGTACAAGTTGCCTGCGGCGATATCAGGTACCAGGCCGCATAGGCCCCGCACAATCGCCGCGTCTAATTGAAAGCAAACAGCGGCCGGCCGGCAGTGCCTGAATTGTTAAACGTGCGTGTTGCTTATGACAGCCTGGTACAATCGCGGAACTTCCCGGATGGCCTGTTTAGATTTTTTTGGAGAGCATTATTTTAAAGTTACCTTTATAGAGCATTAATAGGTATTTCTGTTACCTTAATACTTTACGAAAAACGTTTTCCAAAATAGTCTACTGGTCGACCGGGATGTTCCCCGACTGTACCATGGCGAGTTCCCTTTGAGAATCCAGTTACATTTATAATTCAGAAATGATTGAATGATGACTTGACATGTCGATTTTCTTACCGTGGTACCAAACAACCGTTGTTAATTGGGAAAAACACAACAAAAATCGCAGCTAAACTCTATAGCAGGCCGGCCGGAGGCGCCCTTGAATAGTTGAACGTGCGTGTTGCTTATGGCAGCCTGGTATTATGGCGAGAAAAATAAAAAAATTGCTGCTTGCCAATGAATCAATCAATTTATTTATTTAAAGTCAATAAATGCACGAAAGGAGCCTCCCCGCAGATGTACCTCTAGCCTCTGTACATCGGGCGCACCCTGGTTACAGCTTAGCTAATCCCATTAAGCTAACTGGCAAATACTTTCCACACCATGGCAAACATACTCACTAGTCCAACATTAGAGCCGGCTTTGCGAGTGGTCGATCAACATCGAGGGTTTTTCTCAGGTTAAGTCAGAGATCCTCTCTGAACTCAGCCGCACGACCCATTGTCACATCCTCTGTGTCCAGGAAACTCATCGAGACCAAAGTCAAAGCCGGCCACACATCCCTGGACTCACACTCATCGCCGAGATCTCCCATCCGGAGCACGGTAACGCAGTGTTTGCTCCTCCCGGCATGAGTGTAAAATCCACCAATAACTGTTAACCTTGGCTACTGCACCGTCACCTCCGTATATAAGCCCCCCGGAACCCCATTCCAATTCGAACCTCCCGGAAACTTTGATGAACATCCAATTAAAGTTGTAATAGGCGATTTTAATAGTGCCCATGAAAACTGGAGGTACACGAAAACGAACGCCTGTGGTGGCGCCGGTGGCTGTCGAGTAATGGGGCGAGACGAATGATTTGGCTCTAATCCATAATCCAAAATTGCCGCCCTCTTTCAACAGCGGTCGGTGGAGGCGTGGTTATAACCCAGACCTAATCTTCATCAGTGACTCAATCAGCTCCCAGTGCACCAAAACCGTATGTGCCCCAATACCTCGCACCCAACATAACCCTATCATGTGCACCGTTCAGCCTGTAGTGCGCGTCGTAAATGTTCCCTTTAGGCGCCGTTTCAACTACACTAAGGCAGTTTTAACCGCCTCTGTGGTCTAGTGGTACAACCACCGGTATCAGACCCAGGGGTCCCGGGTTCGATTCCCAGCGGGGGTACATATTGTATTCGGTTTGGTTGGTGGTAGGACATGTAGTAAGTCAGCCTGGCTAGCTACTACCATCTTATCTAAGTCTGCCGCCATAACAACAATGTTTTCAGCATTGTTGTGTTCCGGCAGTTAGAGATAAAATAGCCCGTTCCTCAGTGATTGAGGATTCCGGGAGAGGCTCGCTTCCATCTTCAGCCTTATCAATACTTAACATCAGATATGATGAAGGATAAGAGTCTCCCCGTCGTTAATAAAAAAATAAAAAATAAAGATTGGGAACAGTTCTCGCAGAAAATAAACGAAACCCTGCCGAATGTCCCTCCAGACCCCCAAAATTATGATCAGTTCGTTGACACTGTATCAACGATATCACATAAATATATCCCTAGGGGCTGCCGGACTTCCTACATACCTGGGTTGTCACGAGATTCTGCAGAGCTGCTAAAAGAGTACGAATCCTTTTACAGCCGGGACCCTTTCTCCGAGGACACCACACAAGCCGGTGAAGAGCTGCTGTCAAGGATAAGCGAAAACAGGAGGAGCGATGGATCAACACTGTCACTAACATAGACATGACACACAATAGCAAGAGGGCATGGAACACCCTCCGGAAACTTGCCACTGATCACTGAGCCATTTGAACCAAATGACATGGTCACTGCCGTCAAACAGCTCAAGCCCGGTAAAGCCTCAGGAGTAGACAATATCTCTGTTGAGCAAATTAAACACCTCGGCCCTGATGCTGTGTCATGGTTGGTGCACAAAGTCAAAGTCAAAGTCAATATCATTTATTCAGTCTAGGCTGTTACAAGCACTTATGAACGTAAAAAGAAGCTACGCCATCAAAGTCAAAGTCAAAGTCAATATCATTTATTCAGTCTAAGCTGTTACAAGCACTTATGAACGTCAAAGAAGCTACGCCATCGGTTCACAAACCCTACGGCGGGAGACCTTGTAACGAGAAGAACCGGCAAGAAACTCGTCAAGGGCTGTTTTTTTCTCCCTGTTTTATTTCATACAGAGTCGTCAAATTGAAAAGTGACCTTAACATTATCAGTAAGGTCAATTTCCATCACAAAAGGAAAATACTAATTAAAATAATACATTTTATGGTTATTGTAAACGTAAACAATTTTTAACTGGCAAAGAAAGACTTGTCTATCATACATTACAACATTTCCCGTACCACAAGACTACTACACTGCAAGTTGTGAGGTACATACAGGTCAGTATCAATTTATTTTAGATTAAAATATTTAGGCTTTAAGCACAGCATTAAGATAAGCAGACTGAGGTAGACCCATTTCCGCTGGCGGCACCCGTTCACGAGCATGACGCATGAACCAGCCATCGCTTCGCTCAACCATATTTTAGGGAACGTAACGACCCGCCTCACACGACACCGCCGAAGAAACGTTTGAGTGAGCAAGACGTACTTCAGGTACTTATGTTAAGCTGTATAAATATAAAAAAAAATACAATGGCAACAGCAAAAAAAGAAAGATAAAAGTGCCTTAATGTAAGACACAACACAACCCACAATGTCACTAGAAGACGCATCAGCTGGGTCACAATCTATCTCTAAATAAATAACATAAAATCAAAACAACATATATCTCTACACATTTTAACACAAGCAAACATGAGCAGACCCATCCCGCTGGCAGCACCCGTTCACGAGCATGACGCATGAACCAGTCATCGCTTCGCTCAACCATATTTTAGGGAACGTAGCGACCCGCCTCACACGACACCACCGCAGAAATGTTTACAGAGAGCATGACATACCCAAGCAACCTGTGTTAAAAGTTGAATCTAATACTTTACTAAACATTAATTGAATGACACTACAATTTCGAAAAAACAAAACTAAATATTTATGACCAAGCTGTCTCGTCATTCAAGTAATCTTTTATAGTATAATATCCTTTTTTAAGAAGACAATCTTTTACATTCATCTTAAACTTTTCGAAAGGCAAATCCAAAATATTATCTGGAATTTTATTATAGATACGTATACCTAGACCCATAAAAGATCCAAGGACCTTCTTTAATCGGTACCGAGGCATAACAAGTTTATTTCTATTTCTAGTATTGCGATCGTGCAAATCACCATGTTTGATATACAGGTTGATATTACGCCGTACAAAAAGAATACAATTTAAAATAAATTGAGAAGCAGCTGTCAGTATACCAATTTCTTTAAATTTTTCCCGAAGAGATGTTTTGGAACCCAGTTGATAAATGGCCCTTATAGCTCGTTTTTGTAGTATAAATATTTTATTAATGTCAGCTGCTACTCCCCACATAAGAATACCATACGACATGATGCTGTGAAAATAACTGAAGTACACAGTCCTAGCAGTTTCTATATCAGTCAGTTGTCTGACTTTTCTCACAGCGTAGGCAGCAGAACTAAGCTTGCCAGCTAGTATTGCAATATGTGGACTCCATTGAAGTTTACAGTCCATAGTTACACCCAGAAAGACTGTTGATTCTACTAAATCTAATTTTTCATTGTTCATAACAATTTCCATGGGTACTTTCTGAACATTTGGAAAAGAAAAAACAACGCATTTAGTTTTCTTTGCATTAAGCTGTAGATTATTATAATTAAACCACGCTAGTACTTGCGAGAGTGTTTTGTTTACAGTTGTATTCCTATCAATGTTAAATATAAAAGAAGTATCATCCGCAAACAAGACAATCTCACATAAGTTTTTGGCAAAGAAAGGCAAGTCATTAATATATACTAGAAACAGGAAAGGGCCCAAGATAGAGCCTTGGGGCACGCCCAGTTTTATATTTGAGCCGGCAGATTTCACTCCATTAATATCAACGGTCTGAGTTCTGGAACTGAGATACGACAGTATTAACTTTTGAGCATCACCTTTTACACCGTAATGATTTAGTTTCAACAGCAGCGTCCGGTGATCCACGCAATCAAAAGCCTTGGACAAATCGCAGAATACGCCAAGAGCATTCTGCGACTTCTCCCATGCTTCAAAAACATGTTTTAAAAGTGCAACCCCTGCATCAGTGGTAGACCGTCCCTTCGTAAAACCGAACTGTTTATTATGTAAGAGATTATTTAAGGTAAAATGTGCTAATAACTGTTCCAACATGATTTTCTCAAAAATTTTGCTTAAGACGGGTAATATAGATATTGGTCTATAATTACTTGGGTCTTCTCTATTTCCCGATTTGAATAAAGGTATTACTTTACTTAATTTCATTAGATCAGGAAAAAATCCCTGTGCAATACATTGATTAAAAATTATAGCAAGAAAGGGGGCAATAGCGTAAATAATACTTTTAAGAACAGTAACAGATATGCCCCATAAGTCAGTGGTTGTTTTCATTTTAAGGGATTTGAAAGCCTTTAATATGTCTCCAGCATTAATAGATCTAAAATTAAACGAACTACATTCAGATACATGCTTTTCGAGCAACGAGACTGCAGACGCTGGTGAAGAGTCCAAATCAGCGGTGGTTTCCAACGGTATGTTATAAAAAAACTGTCAAAAATATTAGCAATTTCTGTTTTCGAATTTATTTGGACGTTATTGATGTTAAATGTGAAACTATTGTCACGTGGTTTAGATTTGCCAGTTTCACGCTTAATGATGTCCCATGTTGTTTTTATTTTATTATTAGAATTTTTAATTTTTGCTTTATTATAATTTGACTTTGCTATAGAACATGTCTTTTTGAAAATCTTGGAATATTGTTTGACATGTTCTATGAAACTAGGGCTGTGATTGGTTTCTCGTAAGTTGTAAAGTTCATAAAGCCTGTTTCTACTTTTATAAATTCCTGTCGTAGCCCATTCGCAAAACTCTAATTTCTGGGTGCATTTAATAGTTTTGGATTTAAAGTTATTATTAAACTCGTTAGTTACTAACCCAAAAAGGTTTCCAAAAAGTGCATTAGGATTATTATGCACATATGGTACTAAAGCTACTTTATCAGCTACATTATTTTAAAAAAATTCTAAGCGCTTTTTTGTTATAGGCCTGCATTGTACAGTCATAGGTGCATCAATGATATCTAATTGGTACGTCACTTTTAATCCGTAATGGTCGGATGTAATGTTTTTGACAACTAATTTGTCAACTGGATCACAGTTGGTAAACATATTATCTATGCAAGTAGCTGAGTGGGATGTTACCCTTGTAGGTTCAAAAAACTGATTGATTAAGTTAAACGATTTGAACAAGGTTAGCAGCCGAATACTTAATGTACAGTTAACTAGAATATCAATATTGAAATCGCCACACACTGCTACAGGTTTGTTTTTAACATTTAACTTTTTTACCACATCCTCCATTACCGATTCAAATGTTTCAAAATTACCTTTCGGGGGTCGGTATACGCATACTATAAATAAGTTTTTTAATTCTATACACTAGAGCTCAACATGGCATTCTATAGAGAGGTTCTCAATATCCTTTCTTACTTTATAATGTATATCATTTCTCACGAAAATTAAGGAACCGCCATGAATCGCTGTCTTCCTAGCTAATAAACTTGATAATTGAAAATTGTTTACATTGCAAGACACATCACAGTGCTTCAGCCAGTGTTCGGTTATACAAATGATATGAATATTATTATATTCTGCAAATAATTCTAATTCTAAAACATTGCCAGACAAGCCCTGAATGTTTTGACATAACATATTGAGACAAGGAGGCTTGGCTGTTGTCTTATGCCTTAGTTTAAAGTTATGCTTGAAACTTTTCTACTATTATTAGTAGAAGTCAAAGGAATATCAGTTAGATTCGACTCAGTTACACACTTTGTAACGGAGTCTTGTAAATTATAAGCTAATAAATTAGCTAACTTTAACCTATATTTTTTAGACAGATACATAGTATCTGGAGTCAAGGTAAAATTGTTAATAAATTTATTAACGTCAAAATATAAAATAACGTCACTATGACGACAAATCAAATTATATATATACATATTTAGGTCAAAGATTCGTTTATTCTCATCCCTGTTTAAATTACTAGCATAAGGCAAAGCACTTATTATTATTCTGCATCTTGTGTTTGATTGCAATGTCAGTAATTTATTTATATTTTTAAGTATATCCTTTTTTGTTAATTTGGAACTGTTACCACATAATATTACTAAAGTTGTGGTTTTATTTATCTGAGATTCATCTATTTTTGTAATTATTTGGCTAAAAGTCTGGCCAGGAGTACAAAAATTAATACATTTTTTGTCAAGTTTCTCACTAATAATTGAGGCAAAACCTTGACCTATCCAGTCTGAGTACATAATTGTTTGACATTTATTACTTAATACTGGCTTAAAACTAACAGTATTATACCTTGACTCAATCTTATTTTGAGAGACCAATGTATGACTTGGTTCTGGATTCTGGTTTAAATTAATTAATTCCGGATATTGAGTTAAAGAGCAACAATTTGATTCTTTATTAGGATAATTTTATTCAGATCTGAGTAATGAGTCATATCTGTCAGCATTATAATTACAGAGTTCTACCAGCTCTGTGGCTGACTGAATATGTTCATTAATTTCTTTTTGCGCACTTGAGTACTGATTTTGCATGAAGTCAAGAGATTCATGCAATCTTTGTATGTCTTTTTGTAAACTCTTGGTATCTTGTTCATACATTTGCCTACTCTCAATAAGTTTCGTATTATAAATATCTAACGAGTCAATTAAATCTATCCTTTCTTTCCTAAGTGCAATATTTTTGTAAAAACAGTTATTTCTTTTAATTAATTTTTCTGTTTTCTTGATAAACTTGTTAATGCGGATATACTTTTTTACTTTCTTATGCCCTAAAGTACATTTAAGTTTGTTATTGCAATTAGTATTATTTTCTAGTGGTTGTGGGGAAAGACACGCTCCTGGAGACAGCATCAGTTCCTCAAAAAGACTATGAGTGCGTTCCATCTCTTGGTCTTGTCTCAGTGCCTCGAATTCAGCTATGCGTTTATTTGCAGCAATCAATTCCTTTTCCAGGTCTGAGATACGACTAAGAGCTCTGTCATAAGTGTTAAGCTGCTGGTCATAATCACGGATGTTGTCTCTCAGATGTTCTCTTTCTACTAATACCTCCGTATACACAGAATGAAGTTGGGCCAACTCGCTCCTCAAAAGAGAATTCCTGTCAATAATCTTCTTAATCTCTTCTTCACTATCCTCACGTTCTTTTAAGAGTTGACAGCAGGTATCCCTTGAAGATTTGAGTTCTTGCAATGTCTGCCTCAACTTCAATTCGGTGCTTTGAGCGACTGCTTTGCGGGTCATCATTATGAATAATTTGCCTGAAATTATATTGTAACTTTTAATAAGTGATCTTAGAAGCTTAGTATTGTTGCTTTAATGAATATGTTCAATTATTTGTAATATATGAATAAAAGAAACACAATTTCAGTAGTATAACAAAAAAAAAAAAATATTGTAAAAAGTGGGTAGTAGAAATTGTAAATAAGTACTCAATAGATTTCACAATAAAATTGTTTTAAAGCTAAGCTAATTATAAGAAATTTTAATAAATCGGTACTGCAAATGATAATTCAGGCTAAAAAAAAAATACTAGAATACTTGGAAAATAATATACCTAAAGTAAATGTTGTTAATGTGTTTACTTTTCTATAAAAGTTTGACCTTTTACACAATAAATATTGGTATTCAAATGATGAACTAAAGCACAGTCTAATTGTTTAATTAAGTAATAAGTGAATAAATAGGTGTCACTATCATCACATCAACTAAGTTGGTTGAAATGTCAATGCAATAAGTGGTTTGGAGGATTTGATAGATTAAAAATGGTTTGAAATACAGTGTGAGTAATGCAAATAATGAAAACAATACTCCCCGGGTTTAAACAGTAGCAGTCCACAGTATTTTACAACTTTTCACTTCAAATTTCACTTGCAGACTTCTCCTGTGACAGTTGGAGTCAATTTGCTTTGCCGATAATTTAAAAGTGGGCCACTAAAACTTGCTGATAACGATATTACTTATTATTTATGGCACAATTTTACTATTTATAACAAATAAACTGGGATAAAACGATAATTAATAATAAAATTAAAATATTTTAAATCCTAAAACGGATTTGACAACTGTAGCGGCCAGTGTTGCCAGGCCAAAAAGGTTCACAAACCCTACGGCGGGAGACCTTGTAACGAGAAGAACCGGCAAGAAACTCGTCAAGGGTTGTTTTTTTCTCCCTGTTTTATTTCTACCTCTCGACTCTGTTAGTCGTCAAATTGAAAAGTGACCTTAACATATCAGTAAGGTCAATTTCCATCACAAAAGGAAAATACTAATTAAAATATTACATTTTATGGTTTTATTGATATTGTAACCGTAAACAATTTTTAACTGGCAAAGAAAGACTTGTCTATCATACATTACAACATTTCTCGCATTACAAGATTACTATACTGCAAGTTGTGAGGTACATACAGGTCAGTATCAATTTATTTTAGATAAAAATATTTAGGCTTTAAGCACAGCATTACGATAAGCAGACTGAGGTAGACCCATTTCCGCTGGCGGCACCTGTTCACGAGCATGACGCATGAACCAGCCATCGCTTCGCTCAACCATATTTTAGGGAACATAACGACCCGCCTCACACGACACCGCCGAAGAAACGTTTGTTCAACAAATGTCTGGAATCCGCTTCGATCCCCCGTCTCTGGAGGAAATCTAAGGTCGTAGCTATCCCAAAATCAGGGAAACCAACAGAAAGTCCAAAAAACTTCAGGCCTATATCACTCTTGTGCCACTCATATAAATTATTTGAGAGACTTCTGTTGTCCCGCCTAGCGAGCGTTATTGATCCGAAGCTTATTCCAGAGCAAGCGGGCTTCAGACCGGTAAAGTCATGCACCAACCAGATACTGAAACTGACGCAACACATAGATGATGGTTTTGAGCTGAAGAAGATAACTGGCGTTGTATTCGTGGATCTGTCCGCAGCCTACGATATAGTGAACCTCAGGCGACTGTTGTGGAAAGTGGAGACCATGACTGGTGACTACAAATTTGTCACAATTCTCCGGGAACTTCTCCACAACCGTCGCTTTCAGGTTCATCTTCTTCAAGACAAAAGTCGTTGGAGGTCACAAAAAAATGGTCTGCCTCAGGGCAGCGTCCTAGCTCCGCTGCTTTTTAATGTCTACACCAACGACCAACCACCCAGCCCAAACACTAGCCGCTTTCTATATGCAGATGATCTTGCGCTGACCACTTAGGCGACTAGTTTTGAAGAGGTTGAGGCGATTTTATCAGAGTCACTAAATAACCTGAGTGCCTACTATGAGGAAAATTCGCTCAAGCCCAACCCATCTAAAATAGAAGCTTGCGCTTTCCACCTGCGCAATAGCCAAGCAACTCGCAAGCTGTATATTGAGTGACCGAGGTACCTTTGTGTAATTTTGGACAGGTCACTCACTTTCAATAAAAACTGCCAAATAATTAAAAAGAAGGTGCACACTCGCAACAACCTGCTCCAGCGTCTCACTACAACAAGTTGGGGAGCTTCACCGCCTGTTCTGGTACAAAATAATTATAAATTACAAAAAAAAAAAAAAAATTTAAAATAACATTAATAGCCCGTACATGTACAATGTCACAGTGATACACGTAATGGCAGTCAAACCGCTCGGCGAAAGCATTAAGGATACTGTTTGGGCTGGCCCGCACCCTGCGCACCAGGGATGTGCACCGCTTGCGCATGGTTGTAGAAAAACAATCCACGCGCGCTTCAGCGAACAGCCCTGAGGCGCTACATAAGCGGGGCAGCCCTAACAGAATCCTGAATGCATTATTGAATTGGACGCGTAAGGCGCCGTACTGCTTCTTCTGAATACCAAGCATCCGTAAGCAGGAGAATAAATGGTAGTATATTTTAAATAATAAGAATATTATGTAATTTGAAATCACTCAATTTCAAATTTGGGCTTACCCTGGAGCTAAAACCAAGTTAACTAGCTAGAATTGTTAGATTGCTTAAATCGCTGGGTTGTTGTTGCTTAAATTGTCGGGTTGTTGTTGCTTAAATTGCTGGGTTGCTGTTGCTTAAATTGTTGTTGCCTTAATGGGTAGCTGTTACTTAAGTTGCTGGGTTGCTGTTACTTAAGTTGCTGGATCGCTGTTGTTTAAATTGCTGGGTTGCTGTTACTTAAATTGATGTCGCTTAAATTGCTGGATTCCTCTTTCTTAAATATTGCTGGGTTGCTGTTACTTAAATTACTGGGTTGCTGTTGCTTAAATTGTTGTCGCCTTAATTGCTGGGTTGCTTGTGCTTAAATTGCTGGGTTCTTGCGGCTTAAATTGTTCGATTTCTAATTTGCTGGGTACCTTTTTAACAACAATATTGTCATGCTAGAAATATGATTACGAGATCATCGCTTATGTATGCGTAAATAGTACGGATTGTAATATAAGAAAAATACTAGAAACAAACGACTCTCATGAGATTCTTAGTTTAATTAGGAGAGCACTGGCCGGACATTCACTTGCGGATTTAAATGCAGTCTGGCGACTGACAAGAGTAAATTTTTCTAGTAAAAATATATATCAAAATCAAAAATAGCAAACAAAGGTCACGTTTTTTATTATCGACATTACAAAGAAACTAAATGCTTAGCGCTACAACAATGAATGGCATGTTCCCGATTGGAACAGGCTGGAGGTGAAGGTTGGCAGGAACAATTTCCAAGAAATCTGAGTGAATCGCGATTGTTCTGTAACTCAAAGCGAAATGGCTAAACAGAAATGTAAGATCAATTTGAAAGTCGACACGCCTTTTGAAATTCAGGAATCAGTGTTAAAAGTTTTTTTTGATGAAACAGAATAAATCATATTAATATTTAGTCCTAATGTTATTTAGCAATTACAGTAACTGGTTTTGTTAGCCTTAGGGCTGACAGGGCTGCATACACACACCTCTAATACAAGTTAAATAGTAACAAAGCCAAATATGTACAGTATCTCCTTTACTGGTTCGACAGTTTGACCTAGACCTTGAGTTTTGTTGTAAAAGCGGTATTTGTCGTGCAAGTCTAAAGCCCGACGATGAAAAATGAAACTGGATCTGCGCCAATCATTACGAAAAAACAAAATTGAAAATTTTGAAAAACCCAACATACACAAGAAACATCATAGACAAAAATAAAAGAGTTACATAATTTTACAAAAATCCTCCGACTAAAAGTGATGTAGTGTACTATTACATAATTTATCCACCTATTCATAATAATAAACGCAAGAAAAATCCGCCGGGAGCTGCCATAGACACCCAAAAAAAAAAAAACAAGTTTGTGTCGCGTAAAGAAAGCTATCCTCCGACATTTGTTCAAAACTCAACATCTTCCTCCATCAAAACAAGTCACAATCGACAAAGCATTTAAGAAAAACGGTCCAGTCTTACCAAAATTACCCTCTTGATTGGTCCTTTTCCGGAATCGTTTCGATTACACCGTCCCAATCAGTATGCAACAGGATCCCACGCTCACTTGACAAAGTACAACACCATTTCGTACGCAACTAGGGTTACCAACAAAAACAAATATTTTTTATGAAACAGAACATTTTAACATTTTTTTTATGACGCTCATTTTTAACGGTTAAAGAAACAAATAAAAAAAAGGATATGATAACCCCCATACTCAAGTGAAGAATTTCCTATTCTTTTTTACGCTAATGCAAACTTTAAAGCGAAAAATAAGCTCTTGACCATACTAGCAGACACACGATCTGATATGTTTCAAGAAGTAATTACCATATACTTGCATCACTGCCTTTTTCCTTTCCCTTTTTTTCTTCCCTGTTGTTAAATGTATGTTGTGTATGACATGTATGACATGGTAGGCTAAGGTTATGATAGGGCTGACATTCCTGAATATAGGTAAAAGCCCCGAAACAAATAAAGATAGAGAAAAAAAGCAATTTACTAGGTTTGTAATTATATGATGGAAGCCGGTCAAATCCATACAATTCTTCGACGTGTGTGGTTTAAGTAAACATAAGTATGCTTGCATTGATTTAATAACGTTTTGCTTTTTTTTGAACTTTAAGGTTTGCTCTGGCGGTCTAACGAATAGACTATTCACCACTTTAGTAGCCCCGAGTTTAAATAAAGACTTTCGAAAGACCCAAACAGAAACACTGTCATATTTTGGCAAAACTTTACTAAAAATTTTTTTTTTATCTATTTTCCTTGAAATTGACCGAGTTTTGATTCCCTTTTCTCTGTGCTGAATTTTTAAATCAATATCGTTTTTTTGCATACAAATCGGAACGTTATTACTTTCGTTTTGTTTAATCTATTTGTTTTTTTATTATTATGTATTTGTGATGACCCTATACGCAACAAGCTCCTTATTACGTTTAACACCAACTCGTGTGTAGAACGTTGATTTCCTATCGTTCACTTAAAACGTAATCTGTCAAAGTCACTCGAATATAGACCCAATATTCCAGCGATAAGGTCTTCGATCGGGTGGCTAGTTGTTTTGATAGCCGGCCAATGCAATTAAAAGTTGCCCCACGATATACGGGGTGGGGGGCGGTACATAAAGTCGTATCTACGGTAATATATTAGATTTATGAGGACAGCCCTTCAGAGCAGTAGGCGAGATCGTTTCGTGCTGGACATCTTATAATAAATTTAATAAATTTATTTATTTGCAGAGAACATAGTATGATAAGATGATATAAAATTATAAAGTAAGAAAGAAAGAAAGAAAATTAATTTTATTGAGACAATACAACAAGGACAATTGAACATATTATTAATAATTAACACAAAAGCATTGTCTCAAAACGGTCCCGGCTCAGCATAATGCATGGTCTACGACCAGCGCTGATCTTCCGCCGGAACCGGTTTGTTGACTCCGCTACACGTAAACACACAGATAAACAAACACAGTAACACAAAAAGAACAATAAATACAACGATTAAAAAAAAGAAAAAAAAAAACATTATAAAACCAAACCGACAAGGTGTGGGTACAAGCACCATAATGTGAGGCCAGAGCCGGGGAAAGAGAAAAAACACACATATATAAAAAAATAATAATAATAAAAAAAAAAATACAAAATGGTTGAGGGAAAACTTTTCCAAAACAAAACAAAAGTACAATATGTCCCACTCTCAAAAGAGTATGCAAATTAAATTACAATTTTTAAATTATTACATTTTCATTTCATTATGTGAGTAGTAGTATGTCACATCAATAAAAATTAAAATCATACATTAACAAATCATACATTTTTAGATTAAATTAGAAAATGTCAAAGCAGAATATTAATTATAAAATGTCATTAAAATCTCATAAAATCGATTAGCACATTAGCACATAACACATAACAATGTCAAGTAGTATGTCACATTAATAAAAAATAATAATTAAATCATACATTAACAAATTAAAAAATATTAAGTTAGATTGGAAAATGTCAAAGTATAGTATTAATTATAAAATGTCAATATGAGTACATTAGCAAGTACTTTACATAGACAATGTCAAGTCTTCTTTCTGCACAGTTAATATAATACAGTTAAAATTTGTACATACAGTTTAAATTATATTTTCGCTTGTCATTTGTGGCAAACCGTTTTAAAAATATAAAATTACAAATAACTACAACATTTTGTGTTCCTTTATCTCGCCTTAGGCTTTCGCGTTTCATAGAAACAAGTGCTATTTGTCTAATTTTAAAATCTATAGCAATCCCTTTCAATTCGTCATTTGAAAGATTACATACTTCAAATCGTCACTATTTCACATTTGATAGGGATTGTGATCGGGAAGCGTTTTGAAAGGTATTGTATGAACGAAATTGATCTGACTTATCAAAGTGAGACTCGAAAATATCTTTCAAATATATGAAGAAGTGTCAAATGAAGTGTCTTTTAAAACATCATTCGTTCCGAAAGGGATTGCGGCTGTAAGTTCCACCATCAAATCACAATACCTTTGAAAGGGATTGTGGTAGATTTCAAATATAGACAATAAGGGGGCAGGTTCTATAGAAATGTGGAAATTCTCAACTTAGTGATCAAATATTCGTATAATTTATGCTTTTAATAATAAATCAGAGTAATGACGTTGTCGAAATTATATATTTTCTTTGTTTTGGCTATTTAAAGTTACAATATTACTCAGACCTTTAATTTACAATACTGATCTGCGACATTTTCCGCAATTTAATTATCTGTTTTAAGTGTCACTGTCACAAGAGCGTGTCGTCGCAGCCTCGTGTCGCGTTTAACGGAATTTCTGTGAAGAACGAAATAAAGTTATTACAAAAAAAAAACAACTTTCGATTTGTGGATAAGCTCACAGTCCATAGTAATATTATTCAAAGTCAAAGTTAAAGTCAAAGACTTTTATTCAAATATACTTATAGATAAGTACTTTCGAATAGTCCAACATTTTTTTCCCTACCAGCCGTTCAGGACATCTTTTAACTGATAAGAAGAAAGGCCGCAAGAAACTTATCAGCCTTAGCAGAAACAACAACATTTACAATGGAACATGTTGTTGCCAAACACAAATCTACAATCTTGAAATATATTTAATAAAAGAAGAAATAATATATATTGATACGAAACTGTTTGTCAGTCTGTTAGGTTTCACGCCTAAAACACGGAATCAATTGTAAAGTATTTTGGCATAGAGGTTTTGGAAAGCAAAAAAGAAACTACTTATGATAAGTTATCTATAAACTAGCACTATTTATTACTATAGTTGTATTGTGTTTCTACCAAAAATTTCCTTGATTGTACATAAGCTTGAATGAAGTATCGTTATAAAATTCGCCAGATTTTTTTTATATCATGAATTACCGTCGTGGACAAGAGGGATCTCGTTAACCTTTATTACGCAAATGTTTTGTCCCAAACACACGTTTATTTTTGTTCTAATCAACCGCGAATATGGACGGCGATAATTTTTAGCACTTCCAAATAAAAATTAATGGCGCTTTTGTGATTTCAAACTCGTTTTAACGGTTATTTTAACAATTTTTATTCACTTTGAGCACCTTTATTATAACAAGTTATTTTTACACGAATCGTTATGTACTATTTCAAAATAGTTTACACATGTAACATCTAATATATAAAATTCTCGTGTCACAGTTTTCGTTCCCATACTCCTCCGAAACGGCTTGACCGATTCTCATGAAATTTTGTGAGCGTATTGAGTAGGTCTGAGAATTGGCTACTATCTATTTTTTTACTCGAAATTCCACGGGAGCGAAGCCCCGGGGCACAGCTAGTCTCTATATATATTTCAATTATATTTGCGAAAAATATGATACAGGTACTTGTGTAATTTTTTCTGTATCTAAAGTGTTTGGCGGATTACAAAACTAGCTGCAAATATCCTACTTTTTAACGTCATTTACACTGCCTAAGGACACTCTGACATGTCCAATATTCAAACTGGATCTATACTTTAGGAGCTTCCAAGACGAGCCTTAGGGCCCATAAGTGGCTCAGACTGAACTTCAAACACTTCTTAATTGAAGCCCCGGGCTAACCAATACACAATACTGGTTTAGATGCTGCGTAAAGGTCTGTTCACGATGCTTTATACAGCTGTAGCGATAATAATTCAATTGTGACTAACCTTTGTGGTCAAATTGGTTCTGTCTATATGAGGTTGAGAGTTTGGTTGGCGTAGCTTATTCTATGTTCAGGCTAAAGTCGAGTTTCATACATACTGTATTGTTACAACAACATTCTAGATACTATAGTATGAAATTTTTTATTGGCACATCTTAATTTTTTGCTAAAAGCTAAAACTAAATGTCTAAAACAATGATTTTTCCAAAAAAAACGTAGCCTAATCGTTTTTCTGTTATTCAAACACAAACTTTGACACTTTGAGTCAATTATCACGTCACTGTTGCTTGCAAACTTATTTCTAACAACAAAGAAAATACAAAAACTGGCTACTTGTAACTTGCGAGCGGTCACATCGTTACAAGTTACAACTCCCAAAGTGTCTGTTTACGGGGACTTTACGGGAGTTCACTTCTTAAGTGGATGTTACGTTGAAAACTTCAAAAATGACTCAAACTTTTCAATATTCTCTGACTTTGAGTGGGGGAATATGTATGGAGTGCTATGTCAGTGTACAACGGCTTTATGGTAGTCCCTTTTTTTATCGTCGTCACTTCAAATAAGTTTTAATTGCGTTTTTAGAACGATCCAGTCGTTAGTCATTTTCTCTGTCGCTGCGGAGTTTAAGCGAGAAAAAATAGGATACAGTCCTTTATAGAGGTCATTGTTTTGAGACTGAATAATAAGAAAACAAGACGTGTTTTCTAAGGATTATTTGTGGAGTCTAAGTTGAATTTGGGTAGCTTGTTGGAGGTATTTATTGCAAGGTTTATTACAAGGTAGATAATGATTTGAAAGACCAAAATGCATGGAAGTGATACTAACATAAAACATGACTATTGTAATTGTAAAAGGAAAATATTCTAATAAATGAGTATAAGAAAATTTTCCTCTTATAATAAATATGTTTCAAGATTGTAAATTTGTGTTTGGCAACGACATGTTCCTTTGTAAATGTTGTTGCTTCTGTTAAAGCTGATAAGTTTCTTGCGGCCGTTCTTCTTATCAGTTAAAAGATGTCCTGAATGGCTGGTAGGAAAAAAAATATTAACGACTCGATAGCACTTATCTATAAGTCTATTTGAATAAAAATCTTTGACTTTGACTATTCTCGAAAGAATTGTAATACATAATGTACGTATTGAGTTATAAGGTAAGAGTAAATTCAATTAACAAATTTTTTACAGGATAAAATAAAAACATTGTTGTGAAGGATAATTGTTTTGTTTCAATATTCTAAGCACTGATGTCTTGAATACTAAAGAAAGAATAAGATAAGCAAGGAGTGAAGACTGGAGTTACCTATTGCATATTCCCATGTCTGAGATTCAAATCCGAAAAGTCAAAGAAAGCGATGCAAATTAACTAACCACTTAAAAGAAAATATTTTTAAATAAAAAAGTAGAGGTAGGTAACTTTTTCTCAAATGAAACATGATATATTACATCAAAGAGCCATTAGCAAAAAAAAAGTTGTTACTACATGAGAGTTGGGACCCAGATATAAAAAAATAAACTTTGTATTTTATGATTTTGTAATTTTTGCATTTTTCAATGATATTTTTATACTTATGGTAAATTTTTAAATAGAAAAATATCGGAAAAAATTTACTCGGCCACAAGTGAATTCTCAGACGGGAATCGAGCATTGGACCGGATTTCCAAAGGTCGCGGGTTAATTTTTTCCAATATTTTTCTATTCAAAAATTTAAACTTTGTAATTAACATTGACTATAATACTCATTTAGGTCACAACCACACAAAGACCATATAAAGAGGAAAGAACAAAACACAACCTCATCTTTTACAACACATAGAGGAATACTTGTTCGTCTCAAAATGGCCGGGTAGCGAAACGTGAACATTTCAGAGTATCCTATCTGAATATATTCCCATTTCAAACATTATTCCTTATAAAGAGGCACCGGTAGAAAGGCACGCAGCATAAATTTTAAAAATACAGCCTGATAGTGAGCGGCCCGAGCCGCTGCCAACAAGTCTGACTCAAAGGGATGTCCACGATGTTAGGGGTTAGTAGGATACTTGTAAGATTTATCTTTAAATTTTTTCCAAATGTAAATCGTCGAGTCGAGGGATCGAAGTACTTTTTTTATTCTAATAAACTTATTTACTTATGTATTCATATTTCAGCAAAATTGAGTGAAGCAATGCCTACATCTTGTGTTTTGGAGCGCTCTGTTCATTGAAATAAAACAACATTTACGGATATCAAACGCGCTATATTTAAAGCAATGCCATTTGGTAAGCGTGTCTGGTGGTGGTTGTAAATAAAATTTAGAAACGTACTATTACTATTATCTCTATTTTTAATAATGTTACCTTTAACATCGTTCATAAATTGAAGATGATTAAAAATATAACTTTAATAAAAGACATGGATAAAGAGAAAAATATGCAGTTCGGTTTACTAAATACAAAGAACATTAATTCATAGTTATTATGAAAGCTTTTCATAACTTATTTTTTATTAGTAGTACGTGTTTTCAGCTCTTTTTGCCTTCCCGTGCGCTGCACTGGCGAACTTCGCAGTCTAATCGATATATTTTTTTACAATAACAATAGTAAAATGCTTATTTATTGTTAACGTTTTTTGAATCTGCATTAAATAAACTTTCAAGGAGTATTTTTTTATAAACCAAGTTTTATTAAAAGTAAGGATTTGTTACAATTAAAAGTAATAAACTTTTTATTATTTTATGTATTGCGTCATATTTTGCAACGGAACCCTAAAAAAACTGAAATTGGGAATGAACTGGGCAGTATCTAGTTACCCAAAAACGACACCAAACTTGACTCAAAGGGCTAAAGAAATCCACTAGATATTTTTTTCTGAGCACCGGAAGTTCTGTACTTTGACACTTCTCCCCCCACCAGACACGCTTACCAAAAGGCATTGCTTTACTCAATTTTGCTGACCTCTCCATACAAACATTCCCAATAGAAAACGGATTATAAGTAGAATCCCAATAAGTAGAATAGTCTGTTTAGGTACTATTACTATTTGGTCAACTTTCAACGCAGCATGGTGCCCCACTCAGGAGTAATGTGTTGCGTCATACATGTGCTAAGGAGAGCACGATTAAATTTTATTTGAGTACAGTTCCGAGACGGACCGCGTGCTGTCCCCGCACAAAGGTACGGGTACATTCGCATTACGGACTCGTACTCTGCACGAACTTATTTTGTTTTTCAATGTGTTCCGAATGCGAATCTCTGGAGTGTTGTTCCATTTGGCACTTGTTCAGAAGTTGTTCAGCTCGAGTTGGTGGTGTGAGTTAGGGTGCTTACAGTACGATTAATATGTTATTTTTTTTAAGTTATTCACTAAAGTATTTGTGTTTTCTTTTGGTTTCTGGTGAATTTGTCTACATTTCTACCTAGTTCTAGCCTTGAGCACTACATTTATTGATTTTGTTTTGTTTTTTTATCAATAGTTTAATATCAGTCACAATTACATTTTTTATTTAAAAAATAAACATAGTTAAGTAATTATCACAGATCTATATCGAGATAGACGGTAATAGTGTAACTACCTTGCGTGCCAAAAGTTTGATAAACGAAAAATTTTCCGACCTAAGTCAGTCCGCTTGAGACCATTGCCATATAAACACGCGTCACTCAGAAATGAAAATTGTTAATTGTGCAGTGCTTTCTTGCAAGAGCTCGTCAATAGCATTTATACATTACTAAATCTCGCTCGTGACGTCATCGTAGGTACGAACAATTCTACAAGCTAGGTTCTCATAATATAGTTTGAAGCGTTCTTTTTTCTTCTATCTCGATATAGGTCTGTGGTAATTATCTTTTAAAATAATTCGCGTAATGATCGTGTTACCAGATCTTTAATTGTACCTACTTCTTCTCGGGTGTTTCTTACGCATATATACTGGTCACTGAAATAAAACCAAATTCACGGATTGAAAATGCACTTTTAATTACACTTTTGGTTTTTTTAGCGTATTAATGAATGATTTTGATACCTTCGTCACAGGTTCCGTGGTGACAGGATGATCGATCAAAATACGTAGGTACAAAAAATTAAACTTCAAAAAATGAGTGATTTCAAAGGGTTTTCATCAAATAGATAATAGTAATGTTGACTTTATTATTTCTTAATATATTTTGACATTGTTTTTTTTTTCAAATGAAATTGGTACAACTATTTACATAAGTAAAAAAATACAACATAAGTATTTTGTGCTTTTTCAAAGCATCCCATCTACTACAGAAGGAATAATAAATTGAAATAGTTGTTATTTGAGATAAAGAAAAATAAAAAAGAGGATCAGAGAGCATTTCTTTTGATATAATACTTGTCTGTAACGGCTTTCATTATAGTAATTGGTATTTTTTTTCACAAAAAATGTTGCAAAGTAGATTTAGACAGTTACTTTGTGTAGTAACTGATATAAGACTTTAACAGATACTCTTAACTTTCAGAATCTTCAAAGTATTAAGATAGAAATCTTTTTCTCCCCATTATTGCGAAAACTGGGCGATTTGAATATTTTTCTATTTAAAAAATAGCATTGAAAAATGTAAAAAATCATAAATATTGGCTGTTGCATCTAAATCGATCGTTAAACACCTGAAAAGATATTTCTTTCGAATGCAAGGATAGCTACCTAGCCTTGCCTATACATAGCCTTGATGTGACAACGCTGGCCTACAGCGTATTAAAAATATAAAAGTATTGGAGAATTTCGACGGCGGTGGTCCGCAAATCTCGGTAGCTCAGTGGTTAGAGCATTGGACCGGATTTCCAAAGGTCGCGGGTTCGAGTCCCATCTGAGAATTTACTTGTGGCCGAGTTGATTTTTTTTCCAATATTTTTCTATTTAAAATTTATGATAATGAAGTGAAGTAGATCTACGAGTGAACTACTACATTATACAAAATTGTGACTTCGTTTGAAAAAGAATATTCAATATGCTCATCCCTTTCTATCTCATGAATTGTAAATAGTGACACATTACTATTGTATGAATACGACAATAGAATAACCCGCACGTATAAACAAACGGGAAGCAAATAGGGACCAGGGGGTCAATTCCGATAACGTTTAGTCACAATCGTAGCCCAATCGTATTCCAATTGTAGTGCCGTTTTACATAATTCTTGTTACTTCAGTGTTTCTTTTTGTAATGGGTTCGCTCTTGATCCAAATTGGAGGCTAATACAGAATCTACAATGGAGTGGAGAGAGTTAGCACAGAAGGTGCCTTTTCATCCCTACTTTGAAAATGGACGAGTTGTAAGTACTCGGAAATACAAACGCAGGGAGGGAGTACCTCTACTTTGCTGTGCGCAATATAAAGATGTTGAGTAGCGCTTTGTGCGACATTTAGGAATATCAATCATTCAAGGGTGGTACCTAGCCCGCAGTGCGTCTGGATGGCGCAAAACATAAGAAAGTGTAAAAAAAGTACAATTGATACACAATTGAGATACGATTATTACTAGAAATTTCCACAACCTGAGAGGTCTAGTGGTAATAATCACCGGTATCGGACCCAGAGGCCCAGGGTTCGATTCCTAGCGGGGATACATATTGTACTAGATTTGGTTGGTGGTAGGACTTGTATTAGATGCGCCTGGCTAGCTAACACCATCTTATTTAAGTTTTATGCCATAACAAGAAAGTTCTCAGCATTGTTGTATTCCGCCAAGAGAGTTTAAGAGATAACCAGTTCCTCGTGGTAATAATTCCGGAAGAGGCGCTGGCACCTCCAACCTTATCATTGATCAGGGGGTCAATTCTGCTAGCATTTAGTCATAATCGTGACTCAATCATAGTGCTTTTTTACGCAGTAGTATAAAAAACGGGGTAAAAGAGCACTACAATTATAAGACGATTATGACTTAAACGTTAGCAAAATTTACCCCCCGGTATGATGACGGCTAAGCGTCTCCGAGTTGTTCATAAAAAAGTGTAAAAACTCACTTCAATTGAAACACAATTGAGATACAATAATGACTAGAAATTTTCTGAATTGCTCCCTAGTTTAGGAGCTCAAGAGAAGACAGAAGGCGAGGCGATGAAACAGGCCTTGAATAAAATATACGGGTCCGCACGTGAGCCGGGCCTATACTAGAGCTATGCACGGCTTACATTACGAGGGAGTTTATTGAAGTTGTAGAAACACTAGTTGTTTCATACAAAACTCATACAAGAATAAAGAAAACAAAAATCTATCGGTGAATATTTATGATTCTGTAAATCGTGAAGCACAACCCTCTTAAAACAGTTTGCTCAAAATCGAGGATAGAACCAATCGGACTTTTAATGCAGCATGTATTTTTTTTCGATTCGCAAAATGTGTAAGCATACTAAGAAAAGTTAAAACTAACCTAAAACAAATGTGTAAATAAATAGACACATGAAAAAAAAACATTTTATAAAAAAAAATCAAACCGACTTCAAAAAGTAAAAAATAAAACTTTTGGAGTCGGTGCCAGCCAGGGCATTCTACATTGCACTTCTATTAACTATATATTTTTTTGGCCTTAGCTAGCTAGCACCGACTCCAAAAGTTTTATTTTTTACTTTTTGAAGTCGGTTTGATTTTTTTTTATAAAATGTTTTTATTTCAGATTTTTTAGTTACATCATGTGCCGTTACTTACACTAAAAATCAGCCCATACACAACAATGTCATCTAGGTAAACGACTACTTGCCAAAAGGTGATTGATATTTTTCAAGATTATGAAAAAACTACTAGCCAGATCTTCGTAAAAATTATATGGGACCAAATTGACAGTGTACCCGATCGAACAAAAAAACAATTATTAAAATCGGATCACCAACACCGGAGTAATCGGTATACATACATCAAACAAAAAAAAATAAAAATAAAAAAAAAAACGCGTTGAATTGAGTACCTCCCTCCTTTTTGTTGAAGTCGGTAATAAAGATAAATAACCCTTTAACAGGAAAGGCTAAACCCAAAAGTAAAGTACTTATGTTAAATAGAAGTTTTTAATGTAAAGTTACTGTAACGGATTTTATATCTACATGGTAACGGTAAGCACCCACTCAACTGGTTAGATACGGCATAAGAGCCTTCATACACGGTTCGATGGGTATTTCATTTGCTTAACAATTTTGAATCAACTCCTAATCATACAGTAGGATAAAAAAATACAAGATGAGTCCAGTGTTCAGTTTTCTCTTACGCCACGCATTATAAAACGTAATTGGATAAGGATAAAATAATTTGAAAACCCCCGACTTAATTATCCGTCGGGGGCTTCTATCACTATTATAAATTCCAGCATGACTATAGATAAATATAATTATTCACGTTACTATAAAACTGCGAAACTATAGTTCATTTAATGGCAACCCCGTGGGTTTTTACAAAACAATTAATTTTGCTTTTTATTTCAAACTCTTTTCTAAGTCTCCATATTCTAAGTCGTTCCTCCAAAATTTTTTAAAGATAAAGATAAAGATATTTTATTTGCTTGAAATGCGGTAAATACATGTGGTAGGTATAAATTTAATAGAACAGACACATTTCGCTACATATAGCATGCAAAATTTGTTTTTTAATTAATTGAATTTAAATGAATTGCTTAAATTATATAAATTGAAAGTAATGAATTTTTATAAATTATAAATTTAAAAATTTGACTGTCACTTCGGATTAATTTCACAGTCGTCATTTTACTTAGTTTAGATAGTCTTAGTCTAGATACACAATCACAGAACACAATGTACACAATATTACTTAGCCAACGAGAACAATAATTAATGGACGATATCATTCTTATGAATACTATAATAATCATTAAAAGTCAAACATTGTATATTGAAAATTGAATAATTGTATGACAGAAATTCAGAATGTCAATACATGTCGCTTATCTAAAAATTCCTTAACGCTATAAAAACACATTTTCTGTAGCCATTCATGTAGTTTACGCTTAAATTGTGTCACGAACAAATTATGCAGACTATTGGGCAAGTTATTAAATATTTTAACGCACATAGCGTATGAATTTCGTATGCTTATATCGGTTTACACTCCACTCAAACTCATTCGACAAATTTGGTATCTATAGTTGCAAAAAATCTCCTCGACACAAATTATTCCTCACTTGAGTGTAATAATTACAGAGTTACGACTTAGAATACCGATTTCGTGGAGTATTTCGAAGAGGTTTTCAGTGAGGTTTCGTTAAGTCGATGACGAGTAAGTTTTGGAGGAACGACTTAGAATATGGATGTTAGAGAGTAATAGATATTATGTAAATTGTACCACAGAAAAGCCATTACTGAAAACCGCATCAAAATCGTTCTTTGCTACCGATTCTTTGCTACCGCCATCTCTTAGCGCAGTTTTGTTTCAATCTTACCATGCTACTTCTTACTACGAATCTCTTAAAGTAAGCTTAACCGCCTCTGTAGTCTAGTGGTACAACCACCGGTATCAGTCCCAGGGGTCCCGGGTTCGATTTCCAGCGGGGGTACATATTGTATTCGGTTTGGTTGGTGGTACGACTCGTTGTAAGTCCGCCTGGCTAGCTACCACCATCTTATCTAAGTGTGACGCCATAACAATAATGTTTTCAGCATTGTTGTGTTCCGGCAGTTAGAAATAAGATAGCCAGTTCCTCAGTGATTGAGGATTCCGGGAGAGGCTCGCTTCCATCTTCAGCCTTATCAATACTTAACATCAGGTATGATTTAGGCTAAGAGACTCCCCGTAGTTCATAAAAAAAAGCTTGTTTTTTGACGGAAATTTTGTGACGTCTGTCAAGTTGAAGTGTGTCAAAATGTGACAACTTCAATAAAAACAAAACGTTCTTAGGACATGATAGTTTCTAATAGAAGATAGTAGGCCCGCAAGTCACTCTCTTCATGGCGCTGGGTCGTATTAACTCGCTAGAATTTCAATACCTAGTATTTGATTTCAGTGATTGACTAGTGCCCAGGGATGGATTTAGTCTGTACGCAGTAGTATTTCACTAGGCTGTGGCGCAAACGAACTGCCCGGAACAAAGAGACCAGTAGACCTAGCATGAATCACTTTCGAGTACGTATCGAGGAAGTAAAGTAAAAAATGTATGAGATGTTGAGCAGCGTTCCTACCGGACGTAAATGGAACTACATTTTTTTGAATGATTTTTTAATTTTTGCGTTTTTCAATGTTATTTTTTATACTTATGTTATGATAAATTTCAAATAGAAAAATATTGGAAAAAGTCAACTCGGCCACAAATGAATTGGAATTGAGTCCCATCTGAGAAATCACTTGTGGCCGAGTTGACTTTTTCCAATATTTAAAATTTATCATAAGGAACTACATTTTCCTATACATTTTTTTTACTTTACGTGCTCAATACTTATTCGACACTATTTGGATAGTTTTTCGTGCTAACCCCAAATTAATAAAACTAAAGGGAACTAGCGCGTGGTGGTGGACAGGTGAAACGCTTTTTAATTTTATTGGGCGCAACCTGAAGTGTCATGTCATAATGATAGCGCTTTAAAAGTTTTTGGAGAAAAAAAATTACAGTGTGACAATGAAATTCGGTAGCGATTTGACCAAGACTGATTAAAGATTTTATGTCTCCCATTGATTTATCCGGTCACTAATGTTTTAGAATGAAAAACTATAACTAGGATTTTAACGTAAGTGGCCTTAAAATAAAGGGGTTTGAAACTTTTGGCCTCGGCACCGGTCCGCCATTTTGAATATTTTAAGAAATCGTGTCGCACGATATCGTCGTCTCAGCCACATGACACCCACTGCTGGGTACAGGCCTCCCCCAAGGATCTCCACAACGATCGGTCCTGCGCAGTCCGCCTCCAGCGGCTTCCCGCGACCTTCACCAGATCGTCGGTCCACCTTGTCGGGGGCCCCCACGGAGCGTCGTCTTGTGCGCGGTCGCCATTCCAAAACCTTTCCGCCCCAACGGCCATCGGTTCTTCTCGCTATGTGTCCCGCCCACTGCCACTTCAGCTGAGCAATCCTTCGTCGTCGCACGATATAACCAGTTAACCATATAAATGGGAACGTAAAGATGAACAAAAAATATGATACAACAAAACGTCCAAAAGTGTTAGGTTACTAAGATAATTGGAGTTAAAGATACAAAGGTGATACTTTGGGTCGGCATTATTCATTTTTAACTCTAATTATCTGGCTATCGTGACACTTTAGGCCATTATATATTTTAAAAAATTTTTTGTTCTTCTGTGTTCCCCTGTTAATTTATAAAGATATAATTGTGCGACGTCATTTTGAAAAAAATTAATAATGGAGTCTCATACTACAGATTTGGATGAGCCAGCCTCCATACAAAAAATTCAAACCCCTTTATTAGCCGAGTCAACGTTTAAGATTATTCTTAGAGCTGTAAAATATCTTATTCCCGTAAGCATGATAAGTTCAGACCCCCATATTCTAAGTCGTTCCTCAACTTTTTACACTCCACTCAACCTCGTCGGGGTAAAAATGGTAGTGTGCCTAGGCCTAACACGGAGTGGCTACGTACTCTTTGGCTCATCCAGGTCCTTACGGAGTTATGACTTAGAATACCGATTTCGAGGAGTATTTTGAAGAGGTTTTCAATGAGGTTTCGTTAAGTCGAGGGCGAGTAAGTTTTGGAGGAACGACTTAGAATATGGATGTAAGACATGGTATTCGTCTACGAAACCGGGGGCGGTCATTATGTAAGTATTATTATTGTACTGAAGACAATAAGTTTTGCTTTCTAACAGCAATATAAAATTAACGACAGGAAACTATTACTTTTTCTAAGAAAAGCAAAGCAGGAAAGGTAAGCTTACTTTTATGAAAGGAAATAAAAGAAAATCGGTTTTTAAAACTCATTGTTATGTACTACGACGGTAAAATAGCAGTCTATAGAAAAAATGAGTTTTTTTCTAGTATATTTTCTTATTTATATTTATTACATAAGAATTGCATTATAAAATGCAAAGTTAACAAGTTCTAAATAGACGACCATTATAATCGATAGTCACACTGTCGCCGCCAGTTTTTTTATTGTTTTGACTGCTATATACAGTTGACAGTCCGCGAAAGGGTTAATTTCGAATGCGAGGATATTATTAATTCTCTCATTGAGTCCTCATAAATCTCAGTAGCATAATTGGTAGTGCATTGGGCCGAATTCCGAAGGGTGCCGGTTCGAGTCCCACCTGAGCGACATGAAACCAGTGGTTTTTTCTAGTATATTTTCTTAGTTATATTTATTACAGAACACAATACTTAAAATAATTATTAGTAATAGATTTCAGCTCTCCAGCTGCACCTTTGATGGCCTGTCAAGCCCGCAAGGGATAAAAGGCGGGGTATGTATGTATGTAACATAATATTTTGATGCTCTGTTAAGCTCGCAAGGGACAAATGGCGGGGTATGTATGTATGTAACATAGTATTTTGATGCTCTGTTAAGCTCGCAAGTGATAAATGGCGGGGTATGTATGTTTGTAACATAATACGCATAATATTTTGATGCTGTCAAGCTCGCAAGGCATAAATGGCGGGGTATGTATATATGTAACATAATTTGCATAATATTTTGATGCTGTCAAGCTCGCAAGGCATAAATGGCGGGGTATGTATATATGTAACATAATTTGCATAATATTTTGATGCTGTCAAGCCTGCAAGGGATAAATGGCGGGGTATGTATGTATGTAACATAATATACATAATATTTTGATGCTCTGTCAAGCCTGCAAGGGATAAATGGCGGGGTATGTATGTTTGTAACATAAAACGCATAATATTTTGATGCTCAGTCAAGCCTGCAAGGGATAAATGGCGGGGTATGTTTGTAACATAATACGCATAATATTTTGATGCTGTAAAGCTCGCAAGGCATAAATGGCGGGGTATGTATATATGTAACATAATTTGCATAATATTTTGATGTTCGGGATAAATGGCGGGGTACGTATGTATGTAACATAATATGCATAATATTTTGATGTTCAGTCAAGCCTGCAAGGTCTAAATGGCGGGGTATGTATGTAACATAATATGCATAATATTTTGATGTTCAGTCAAGCCTGCAAGGGATAAATGGCGGGGTATGTTTGTAACATAATACGCATAATATTTTGATGCTGTAAAGCTCGCAAGGCATAAATGGCGGGGTATGTATATATGTAACATAATTTGCATAATATTTTGATGTTCAGTCAAGCCTGCAAGGGATAAATGGCGGGGTATGTATGTAACATAATATGCATAATATTTTAATGCTCTGTTAAGCCCGCAAGGGATAAATAGCAAGGTATGTATGTATATAACATAATATACATAATATTTTGGCGATAGGTTCAGTGTCATACGTTCAGCTGTCGCCGAACCCTCTTGCCTAACAATACTTCCTCTGTTTTTGCTTACTGACCAAACGGTTCGCGAACATTACTGCATAGAACAGCGTAGCTTGCCTGAATAATTGAACCCCAATTCAGCTCAGCTACTGTTTTATTCAACCAATCAGGTTATAGCTACGATTATGTACATGTGCTTGGTACCGACGAACGCTTGTACGAAATAAAATGGTACATATTGTATTAGAAATAGAATTTATGGTGTGAAAAGTAGAGGTGAATACGGGATTTTAATTCTTTGTTTTGAACGATGAGGGGAGTTCGATGCGTTTTGTAAATCATGAGCAAAATTTGATATTTTACTTTAGTTCTTATAAAAGGATACTACAATAAAACGTTATTGAAAAATGATAAAATAATTTCAAAAACCCATGACTTAATTATCCGTCGGCGGCTGCTATTAAATGAACTAGTTTTGCAATTTTATTGTAACGTGAATAATTGGAGATATTTTAATGCTATACTCACGTACCTAATAGTGATGGCAGCCCCCTACGCATAATTAAGTCGGGGTTTTTTTTTTAATTATGTTAGCCTTTTTAATAACATCGTGGGTTTAAAAAAAAATATGCTTTCATTTCGTACTTTGTAGAGAACATAAATATTATGTACATTGTACTACATAACACCCGTTACTAAAAACCGCATCAATATCGGACTAGTAGTTTCAGTTTTGCTCAAAGAAATGTTTACTGCAGCGCCTACTAGTGAGTTGTCATCGTAACACCTATCTAAGAACATGCACCAATCAAACCCAAACCCATTACTGAACACCGCATCAAAATCGGACTAGTCGTTTTGGAGATAAATGGTAACATTAGTTTTCAATACAAATGTTTACTGAAGCGCCCCTTGGTGAGTTCGCACTGTAACACTTATCTGAAAACATGCACCAATCAAACCCGAACCCATCACTGAAAATCGCATCTAAATTAGACTAGTAGTAGTAGTTTTGACTCATCATCCGCACCGCTAAAGAGTGGAACTCCTTGCCAGAGTCTGCGTTTCCTGACACTTACAATTTGGGGGTCTTCAAGTCATGAGTGAATAGGTATCTTCTAGGCAAGCGCGTTACATCCTAGATCGCATCTTCGCTTTCCATCAGGCAAGATAGCGGTCAAGCGCTTTACCTATCTAATAATATTCGCATAATATTCGCATTCAATCACACCAATTATCTAGTCCCACGTTAAGTTTCATGAAGAACTTGTGTTATGGATACTAGATAACGGATTAACATACATATATACTTTTTTTTTGTAAATACATACTTAATATACATATTAAACACCCAGACCAAGACAAATAGACATGTTCATGGACACAAATATTTGTCTTGTCCGGGGATCGAACCCGGGACCTCTGGCGCAGAAGGCGGGGTTAGTACCTTTGCGCCAAACAGGTCGTCAAATAAAAAAAATAAAAAAAGTAGTTTTGGCGTAAATAGTAACATTGGCTTGCACCAACAAACAAACAACGTCTCACCCCAAACGTATATACCGTCTCCGTACCGTGTCGCGGGTAAAAAACTGGATTCTAATTTGTTTAGACAAACGACAGAGCGCGCCAAAATTCTACCAATTAAAAAACCGAAGCTTTTGGAGAATCGTCACGGTACATACTTTTTTCGATACTACGAGCCCGATATGCAAAACAAGACTAGTCAGCGTTATTAATATTATTCTAGGTTCTTATTTTTTAAAATACCTATCACTAAATGTTCCAGTTCTGCACTACAATAACCCAAAGCCTTTAGTTACACCAGCGTAGTGGCGGCCAGCCAAGAAGTTGTCTTCCCCTAAACGGTATTGGCCACAAATTGTCGGTCACACAACCACACTTCATCCCTCAGCTCAAAGCCATAAAGTTAAAAATCCTCTGAATGTTTTAAACCATAGATTATCGCAATGCATTATGCTTTCGGAGATTTATCTCGAAGATGGCTGTACACTGCTAGTTGAAGTTCCTATCTCTTTGTTTTTTGGTTTGAAAATATGTATTATTGCGTGTTTTGTCTTGTACCGTTGTGTTGTTATTCAATGAGATTCAATAAGGATGACTTTTTTATATTTCATAAATTGTTTAGCAAACCTAGATTAAATTCTAAATCAGACACATCACAATAATTTGATATGATGTCAACAATCGGGTAGTAATGGTAATTTCTTCTGAAAACATAGTTATTGACAGAGTATCCAAATCAAAGCCAAGTACCAAGCTTAACAGGCGAAAAACAATAACGGCGTAGCCCCGAAACCCCAAATTTTCCATCAGAGCCAAAAATCTGATTTTTTTGGGAAAAAAATTATATCTTTTTTACACTGGGTAAGTCGTGTAAATGTAATTTTTAGACCACTAGCAGCCGCCTATGGTTTCACCCGCGTGGTTCCCGTTCCCGTGGGAATATTGGGATAAAAAGTAGCCTACTCTACTACTTGAAGTCCCTACATACCAAATTACATCCAAATACTTTCAGTAGTTTTGCGTGAAAGAGTGACAAACAAACTGTCATACTTTCACATTTATAATATAAAACTAGGAGTAGGATTACTGTGGCCTTACCATCAACTTTAATGCAATTCATTGTAGGTTGTGAGAGTGGGATGCTGCCATATGACGCGTCTAGCGGTGTCCCGCACTGACTACCTGAAAGTAGCCTAAAATGAATCGCATTACAGTTGATGGTAGGCCCCCTGTACTGTACAAAAGTCTATAAACCAATCATTTCCTATTGCTGTTTTTGGAACTGATATACTTTGACTAAGTCAAAGTATCTAGTTACAAAGTTATAAGCACACTAGCGGCCGCTCGCGGTTTTACCCGCGTAGTTTCCGTTCCATCGAGTTATAATGTAGCCTATGTCAGTCGGGGATAGAGCCGCTTCCCAACGGTCAAAGAATTATTCAAATCGGTCCAGTAGTTTCGGAGCCTATTCAAACCAAACCAACAAACAAACAATCAAATCTTTCCTCTTTATAGATAAAGCTTTGACAGCTTATAATTCGGAAACGTGACAGTTAATAGTGTGTTTCATGGAATATTATATATATGCGTTTCATATAATTTCTGTCAAAAGGTTAGATTAATTTAGGATAAGAATATATTTTAAATAGAAAAATATTGGAAAAAATTAACTCGGCCACAAGTAAATTCTCAGATGGGAATCGAACCCATGACCCTTGAAAATCCGGTCCAATGTTCTAACCGCTGAGCTACCGAGACTTGCGAACCACCGTCGAAATTCTCTAATACTTTTATATTTTTAAAACGCTGTAGGCCAGCGTTGTCACATCAATGCTAGGAATATCCTTGCATTCGAAAGAAACATCTTTTCAGGTGTTTAATGCAACAGCCAATAATTTTTTTTTTTTTTTAATTTTTGCATTTTTCAATGCTAATTTTATACTTAAGATAATTTTTTATTTCGACGGTGGTTCGCAAGTGTCTTTAGCTCGGTATTTCCAAAGGTCATAGGTTCGATTCCCATCTGAGAATTCACTTGTGGCCGAGTTATTTTTTTCCACTATTTTTCTATTAAATTTTTTTCTTAAGTATAAAAATAGCATTGAAAAATGCAAAATATAAAAAATCATAAATTTGGATAAGAATTTGATGCAGATTTTATGTTCGTTAAACTCATGCTCAATACATTAAAATGCGGTGAAAGAAAATGGTTTTAAAATGATGTTTCTAACGCGTACGCGCCTTATTGATATACAAACTGAAACTTGGTGGTAGGACTTGTTGTAAGCCCGCCTGGTTAGCTACCATCATCTTATCTAAGCCTGACGCCATAACAACAATGTTTGCAGCATTATTGTGTTCCGGCAGTTCGAGATAAGATAGCCAGTTCCTCAGTGGCTGAGGATTCCGGGAGAGGCTCGCTTCCATCTTCAGCCGTATCAATACTTACCATCAGGTATAATGAAAGCTAAGAGTCTCCCCGTCATTCATAAAAAAAAAATCTAACGTAAAAGGTAAAAGAAGAAAACGCACTACAGGAGATTTTGTCAAAGTATTATTCGTATGTGTTTGTATTGACATAAATAATCGATTTAAATAGGTCTCATGTGTATCCGTGATTATGAAAATAAAATGGCTGGTATACCAAAATCTTTAAACCCCATTGATTAAAGGATTAGTTCTAACAAAGCAATATAAATATAATCTAAGAAAATGTTGTGATAAAAGATTTTTTTAAAGAAGAAAGGTTTATTTAATAAGGGCTAATAAAAGGCTTGACAACAAATTTATGTATTAAATTCACGGGTTTGTTAAGGTTAGCTAGAATTTATTAGTTAGCCAAATAATCCGACTCCAAGGATTCCTCAAACAACGCTACGCGAGTATAAACAATATCAAATAAATATATCGCAGACGTAACGAATTATCAGTGAGCATACTAAATTAATGAAAATTGTATTTACGCTGTAGGGTTGCCACAAGTATACTTAAAAATATTGTTACAAAAAATATTATCTTTTATTGAAAGCATCAAGCACCAAGCAATGCGATGAATCTCAGACAGCCCAATTGAATTTAATGGAAACATGATAAGACAATATTGTAGCAATTCAATAATACTAGTATAATACGAAGGATGCAATAGATTTTTCTTTGTGTCATTGTTATTTTGAGGGTCTTAAAAAAATACTCTTAAAATGTTAAAAATAATATATGATTTTGTAATTTTTGCATTTTCAATGCTATTTCCATACCTAGGGCAAATTTTTAAATAGAAAAATATTGGAAAAAATTAACTCGGCCACAAGTGAATTCTTAGACGGGAATCGAACCCGCGACCTTTGGAAATCCGGTCTAATGCTCTCGGTACAATCTCGGTTTTCCAAAGGTCGCGGGTTCGATTCCCGTCTGAGAATTCACTTGTGGCCGAGTTGATTTTTTCCAATATTTTTCTATTTAAAAATTTGCCCTTGGTATTAAAAATAATATTTATTGACCCTAATTACATATTTATTACGTTTGTTAATTTTCACAGACGTCGAGAAACCGCTATTATGAGCTGAATAGTATCGTGCAGTGCCTAGCAATAAGTACAAATCGGTTTCCGAAAATAAATATGTACTTTTATGGATTTTTAGCTGGGGGATTTTTTATTTTTTATTTAAATTTTATTTCAAGCTATTTAAAATTTTACTATTAAGGTTGACCTGACCTGAGTGTCAGGTCAAAATCACTAACTGTATGTATATCCCCTCACCAAGACCATTTCAACGAGCCTAAACATGATATGGGTGCTGTCACTGTCATCGAGGAGTTGGGTACTCTTCAGACCGTGCTGGTCGTTTCATCAGGTCAAGACTACCTTATTTAAATTACGCCACTGGATTTGCTTACAGTTTTCAAATTTCAAGTCGATCAGTCAAGTGGAAGTATAGCAAATGTCAATGTCATGTGAAAATTGACAAATCTGTGACTGTTTGAGGCAACTTACTCGTAGCACCTAAATGGATGGACCAATTTTGATGCGGTTTTTTATTTGAAAGCTGATATAATCAAGATAGTTCTTAGTTATAATTTATAAAGATCTGCTAAGCCGTTTGAATGCCATCAGTTGATTAAGGTAATTAAAATGAAAACTAAATTAGGAAATGAGCAAATGGTCTTCAAACGGCTTAACGGATCTTCATACACTAGTGCTAAGAATAATCATTCCAGCTTTCAAATATGAAAAACCGCATCAAAATCGGTCCAGTCGTTTAGGAGCTACGTGGCCTCAGACAGACAGACAAATACACACACACGTTAAACTTATAACACCCCTCTTATTGCGTCGAGGGTTAAAAAGGGCGCTAAAGCAATATTGCTAAGTGAATTCCCTAACAATTCATTTAATTGTTTATTTTCCATGGAGTTTAGAACTATGTCAGTGTCATTTGTTTTTCATTTATTGAAGACAATAATAATAATATTGCTCCAGAGAGTCGGACGTGGTCCTCGCCTCTGGCCTGCCAGAGTGAATTTCAAGAGTGCCCGGACTCTCGCCCCTGGCTGCCTTCATCGGCTGATCAAGGCGGAGTCGCAAGAGCTATACGCTCGCGGGGATCAAACCCGGGACCTCTGGCGCAGAAGGTGGGCTTAGTACCCCTGCGCCAAACAGGTCGTCAAAAAATAAAACTTACTAACATAAGAAATAAACAAATAAATTAGTTGTTAGCTAATTCACTTAGCAATCCCACTCTTCACTTTGTCGCCCCATTTTAGATCCTCTGATCAGTTTAATAAGTAACGTCGCTCGCGGTTTTGCGTGTCGTTCCGGTCCCATGGGAGGCTGAATAAAGTATCTTATGTATTATTTCAGGGGCCCAATTCTGCTAATGCTTAGTCACAATCGTATTCCAATGGTGTTTCAATGGTAGTCCTGTTTTCACAATTCTTGTTACAAGTGTAAATAAACACTACTATTGAAACAAAATTGAGAGACGATTTTGACAAAAAAATAGCAGAATTGACCCCCAGGTCATGGTACAAACAAAATATAACTAGAAATATATATAATTATACATGAAAGTATAGTTATTATTATTAAGTAAGTAACCGCCTCTGTGATCTAGTGGTAACAACCACCGGTATCAGATCCAAGGGTCCCGGGTTCGATTCCCAGTGGGGGTACAATTTGTATTCGGTTTCGTTGGTGGTAGGACTTGTTGTAAGTCCGCCTGGCTAGCTACCACCATATTATCTAAGCCTGACGCCATAACAACAATGTTTTCAGCGTTTTTGTGTTCTGGCAGTTAGAGATAAGACAGCCAGTTCCTCAGTGATAAGGATTCCGGGAAAGGCTCGCTTCCATCTTCAGCCTTATCAATACTTAACGTCAGGTATGATGAACGCTTGAGTCTCCCCGTTGTACATTAAAAAAAGTACATTTTAAGTGCAATAGATATTTTTATAATAGCTAAATAGCATGGCTTAATAGAATAAGTGAATTGATATAAAAATAACTAAAATAGTTATGCCCTTCAGGGCCCATAAGATCCTTACACATTTTGTAACACCTGCACCTACAGGTTTGCAATAAAATTATTGAATTGAATTGAATTGGTCTATCTGTATGCGTTTTTTTTCCAAATCTGTTAAGCTGTTACGCGTGATTGAGTAACAATTCGTTGGATGTATCTACTTGCAATATTGAAGTAATTATAATATGTAATTTATATTTTTACTGTTTGTTCCTGTTAATCTCGATCAAAGAACGGAGATAAACAACCACATATGGCGCCATCTCACTTACAATATTACTTTAACATTACTCATATACCACTCGGTTTCCTAGTCGGAAACGGAAGCCGCGTTGCTCTATGACATTACTTTCTCATGGATAATATTAATTAATCTTTAAAAGTGTAATTGGTCTTGTGACCAATTACACTTTTGTAATTGGGCGCAGACATGATCGATGTTATTGTTTTGGATATCGACTGCGTCTCAAATGTTATTTCCAAATATTAGTCGACAGCCCTACATCAAATCCATCACGAAAGAATGGATTAAGGATTAAATTATTATTTTATACTACACATTCTTAATGAACGGCTGAGTTTATTGGAATTTTGATGATTCGCCGAAAATAACTTTCGTAATAATAAAGGATTTAATATTTCAGATTATTAACATTGAAATGAACAAGTAAATAAGAGGCGTTTTTACATCATATTATATATTATTTACTGTATAGCAATAAACTACAGTGCAGTTTCTGAGTACCAAAGAAAAATTTGCATCTTAAAGTTATAGCAAATTCATCATGATCGACGTCGTCGCCCGCCCCGTCGATTACTCTACGCCCTTTCAACTTTATACCAGAAATCCAGTCGATTGGTTACTTAGCTAGGGCGTCAAGAAAGGACAAATAAACAAACAAACACTTTTTAACACTTTACCAAAACTATCGCATTTTTTATACTAGTAACTGTGCAGGCATTTGACCACCATCGTGCTTAATAAACAGCACGGTTAGCACGATCAACTATCGAAATAGTATCGAGTAAGTATCGAGCACGTAATGTCTAAAACTTTCTCGATACTTACTCGAAAGTTATTCGTGCTAGGCCTACAGGATGTGGTCTATGGTGTTACATGCTTGTCCAGGAAATGCCTATTCACTCTCGCCTTGAAGAGACCAAGTTGTATGAATCAGGGAACACATGAGCAGGCAGCGCATTTAGCGGTTTCACATTAGAAATGTAAGATATGTGTCGTATGGTGACGGCCTAAGAATACAAGTGTCACCACTCCCTTACATGCCTGGGATGTCGTCAGAGTCCACTAAGAGGCTCGACGAATTGAAAACCTGTGCAAGAGAAAGAAAACTTGAAACAAACCCTCTACCAACCCGTCTGGCCAGCGTGGCAGCAGTAGGCTAATATCCTCCTATGACACACGCCACAATAGTCGTGAGCTAGAAGAGGCCTATGGCCAGCAGTGGACGTCCACAGGCTGATGATGATGATGATAAGAAATGTGTCAGCAAGCGCTTGGTACTACGGACCATTGGATTGTCAACGACGTACGGGTAAGGTAACCTGCGTCTGGTACCCCGATGGTAAAAAGGGAGGATGAACAAGGTCGTGCAGTTTTCTCGCACACTCTCCAAAGTGTTATCATTATTAAAAATATTAGTTAGAATTCTCTATCGCTCAGCTTTCTTTTGTTAGGACACGCGGTATACACACTATACTATACACTTTAATTTCTCAATTTCACCAACGGGCCATCGTTAGCCAATTTTAATTAAAACAAACAGATATGTATTCCAAATCAACGAAGCACGTGGTCGCCAATTTGTCACGGCGCGATGACAGAGAGACGGTCGATTTTCATGATTTATTAAATGCATACCGATGACGTATTGCCAGCTACGTCGTCCTATTCTGGCCCCTCGGGAATTCAATCGACGCCTGCATCGGATAACTGTCCGATTGAAACTTGATTTGTGTCCAGATGGGTGGTTATATCTGGGGCAACACTGTACGGGTTCGATACTGTACTTGTTCGATGCTTCTTACCTTACGAAGTAATTATTCAGACTCGGAGGGAAGTCGCGAAGGACCTCTTATTTGAAGTTTTTGCAAATAGTAAAATTTCACTTGATTCAAGTTTTCTGATGTTGAAACCTCTAGCTGTGAACAATCAACGACGACTCCTTTGATTTTGAAATGAAATTAATTAAGACCTGTGTTATGTTAATGTCAATCATTCCGAACCGCAATAAACTTGTCGATGTCAAAATGAAATATTACACTGATAGTTATCCATCATCTGGACAGGTATTAAATAGTTGCAATAGTATTATGAAGTGCTTAGAATTAGAATTAGAATTCATTAATTTGCCTTGAATAGGGTACATTACAGATGGAACATTTTTAGATATATGTCGTTCATTGCCTATACAGCTATAACAATAGCATGCAAATGTCAACTGATTCAATGCATTTCTACCATTTCAACAATAAATAATTAATATCACACATCACAATAATATCACAATAACAATAATATTTAATTTTTAATAAATTTACATTTAAGAAGTTATGAGGTTATACGTGCGTAAAAAAAGATCGGCTATTACACAGGTGGGGACGTGGGGACATGCCCCCTTAGTTTTGACCATAGATTTAGAATTTTTTCGCGTACATTCTAAATCTATGGGTTTGACGGAATCGAGTTCACATTTAGGATAGAATCAACGTCAAAAATCTGTTATTTTGGTACTTTGAAAATGGTTGCTATGGTTCGGATGATTTGGTAAAGATCATAATATGTTTCCGCACTACAAGCAGGCCGCTACACCGCCGTTGCTGGCTGGTTTTGTTTATGATAAAATTAACCTTCCTCGGTTCATTAAATACTATTTACACGTGAGGCCTTCGGGTCATGTTGACCCGATTACAAAAATATGAAGCAATTGTTTTAAATTAAATACAAAATCTAATTATTTCTAAAACACATTTATTTAATAAAAATAAGGATACAATAAACGACTATATTTGTATATTACTCATTTTCTTGTCAACACAAAAGGCATAAAATTTCAGAATGTTTTCGTGGACATATATGTTTCATACATTTTTTACAGATTTTTGAAGTTTTTACATCTTTTGAAGATGGACATACACTACACCTTTTTCTTTTATTAGAGCTCTGAGTAGTAGGAAGTATTCGTTGTCTCAGTAACACCTGACTGCACTCGTAGTACTAATTCCAGTGAAGCATTTGTCTAAGGAAGAGTTTTCCTACGCTCGATGTGATCATTTATCAATTCCATGGCTAATTTCTCTATAAACAACCGTCTTTGTAACGGAGAATAGTTTGGATTTTCATCCAAACTATTCTCCGTTTCACTAATTATTTCATCTTCGGAATTTATATCGTAGTTTAGGATTTGTGAAATCGCAGAATCAGTCAAATTGTGAGCCATTTCAAACACCAACGAAACACATCAAGTCCAAACAACGAATGAATCAAATAAAAGTAACTGTCACACGTAAATAATGTAATCTACTGGCATACTAATGTAAATAAACAATTATTCTCAAAGTACCTTCAACAATAACACGCTAAGTAATTAAGACATTACTAATATTTATAAATTGTAAGTGTATTCTTAGAATGCAACAAAGCATTATTGTTTGCAAAACACGGGCTTTTCTGACCCGAGGACCTTTTTCATACTCGGGTATTATTGATCCGAGGAACCTAAGACGGAAAAAGCTTAATTTTCTTAAGATAAGAGACTTCACTATAATTTTACAATAATAATATATAGTGAATGCATAATTAATAATTGTCATAAAGTCTTAGTAAATTATATTAATAATTACGAATTTTATTGACAGTTAAATTTCAGTTTCGGGTCAATATGACCCGAAGAACAGAGGAAGGTTAAGAAAAGAGAGGCCCGTCGTGCGTAGATATGGACAGTCGCCTTGTCAGATAAAAATATTTATAAATTGTATAATTACATAATGGATTGAATATAAAAACAGTATCAAGATAAAGTCATTTTTAACCGACTTCAAAAAAGGAGGAGGTTCTCAATTCGACGGTTTTATGTATGATTTACCATAACTTCGCCAGTTGTTAACAGATTTTTATAATTCTTTTTTTATCTAAAAGAAAATGGTTTATGTGTCCCATATAATTTTTACGAAGATCTGGCTAGTAGTTTTTTCATAATCTTGAAAAATATCAATCATGGTAAATAATCTAGGTAAACGACTACTTGCCAAAAGCAAGTAGTCGTTTACCTAGATGACATTGTTGTGTATGGGCTGATTTTTAGTGTAAGTAACGGCACATGATGTAACTAAAAAATCTGAAATAAAAACATTTAATAAAAAAAATTCAAACCGACTTCAAAAAGTAAAAAATAAAACTTTTGGAGTCGGTGCTAGCTAGCTAAGGCCAAAAAATATATAGTTAATAGAAGTGCAATGTAGAATGCCCTGGCTGGCACCGACTCCAAAAGTTTTATTTTTTACTTTTTGAAGTCGGTTTGAATTTTTTTTTATAAAATGTTTTTTTATTATAAAAGCAGCTCTCATGTGTTATAGTACCGTATTGACATTATCATCCTTTGGTGATCGAGTCAGAAAGCTCCTTTCTCTTTCATCTACCTTATAATATTATCAACTTTCTTCTCTTCGTAAGTTTGGTATTTCTTATATTTACTTTATCATAAATCATAATGCATGCACATGTATCCCATAAAACCAGTAGAATGCATAATTCTAATGCTATTTACAAGATAAACGTGGACTTTGATTCATTTTTGCGTTTTCTGGTCTTATTAACTAATCTTGTCATATAATTTACATGGAAAAATCTTTCCATTGATTTATTTTGTTTATATATATATATTTTTGTTGAATTAGGATAGGGATGATCTATTCTTGTAAGTAACAACTAAACGAAGTTAAGAAAGTGCCAGTATGTGTTGTGTCTAATTATGTATTTTTTAGCCTCCAACAATAAAGTAACAAGCAAATTCAGATAGCTATGAATAGCCAATTTGTATGCTAACTTAACGCGACCTTTATGATCCGGGGCGGCCGGAAGATGTAAGCTCGTTGTAATTATAAATGGACGTTTTTAAGTCGTTTAGACTCTTAACAAAACCCCTTTCGTTATTGCGCCGTAAAAATATGACGGCGTTTTGTATAAAAGCTTAGCGTTGTAGGTATAAAAAAATAGGTACTCGTATAGCAGTTTAGGAATTTCAACAAAAAAATAAAATAAATATTTCTTACACTCACACCAATTAACCTAGCCCAAAGTAAGCACTGTAAGGCTGTTTTTGAGATGCTAGAGTAACGGATATAAATACATATAATTATATAAACATAGATATATAAGTATCTATGTGTAAAATTATATATAAACGTCCATGGCTCAGGTACAAATGCTCGTATTCATAATACAAACATTTGCCCCTACCGGGATTCAGATCCAGGACCTCAGAGAAGGCGACACCTTGAAACCGGTGTATGTACCACTCTACCACGGAGGTCGGAACAATCGGTGTTGTATGTTTTCCACGAAGAGTACCTACCTAACTAAGAATGTGTCAGGTCGGTTAATATACAGAATGTTAATCTCAGTCACACACTTTTTTTATTTATTTTTTATGAACTACGGGGAGTCTGTTAGCCTTCATCATACCTGATGTTAAGTATTGATAAGGCTGGAGATGGAAGCGAGCCTCTCCCGGAATCCTCAATTACTGAGGAACTGGCTATCTTATCTCTAACTGCCGGAACACAGCAATGCTGAAAACATTGTTGTTATGGCATCAGACTTAGATAAGATGACCAGTAGCTAGCCAGGCGGACTTACAACAAGTCCTATCACCAACCAAACAGAATACAATATGTACCCCCGCTGGGAATCGAACCCAGGACCCCTGGGTCTGATACTGGTGGTTGGCCCACTAGACCACAGAGGCGGTTAAGTTGCAGAATAGAATACAAGAGAATTGAATTTATTTGAAACAAATACAGTTAAAGATAATGCACAGAAAATAAAAATTGCAAAAACAAAAATTGTCTCAAAACGGTTCGTTCGACGTTCCGATAATAAACAAAGCGAAACAATAAAATTAACAGAATAATGCTAAAATAACAAAAAATAAATAAACAAAGCAACTTGTCTCATGTCGCCCTGACGGGACTCGAACCCGCATCCTTGGGAAACCGGCCCAATGCACTGACCAATTATGCTACAGAGACCTACGAGAACAATTTGAAATTCTCTAGTATATTCACCTTTTTCTTCGGGTTTTAAATTAAGCTAAATACTGTCACTGAAATTAAAACTAGGCATTAAGTCCACCTTTGTACAATTTGTGCATAATTAATTACAAGCACTTATGAACGTTAAAGAAGCTACGCCATCGGTTCATAAACCCTCGGCGGGAGTCCTTGTAACAAGAAGAACCGGAAAGAAACTCGTCAAGGGCTATTTTTTTCTACATGTTTTATTTCATACAGAGTCGTCAAATTGAAAAGTGGCCACATGTGTTTAAACATGAGTAAGATAAATTTTTCATCACAAAAAAAAGTACATTTTATGGTTATCCTAACCGTAAACAGTTTTCAACTCGCAAAGAAGGACACTCGCATTTCAAGATTACTGTACTGCAAGTTGTGACGTACATACAGGTCAATAGCAATTTATTTTGGATTAAAAATATTTAAGCTCTAAGCACAACGTTAAGACAAGCAGACTGAAGTAGACCCATTCCGCTGGCGGCAACCGTTCACGAGCATGACACATGAACCAGCCATCGCTTAACTATATTTTAGGGAATGTAACGACCCGCCTCACACGACGCCGCCGAAGAAACGTTTGAGTATAAATAAATAAAATAGTATAAATGAATAAAAATAAAACTAGATGCAAAAATATATTTTTAAGTATTTGTGCGTAAACCTGAACGTAACAACAAAGATTGAATAGAGGACATTTTCCATTTTACCATGGGATTGAGAGATTTTGCCTAAAGTGCCATATTACATCTCGACTGTAATTTTCGCGTAAAATGGCCAATTTTGAGTAAAAATTAATTTACAATTTTGACTTATTGATTAGTGTAGAATAGCTATCGGCAGAGTTCGTAGCATCCTCGCTTGTTGTAAAATTTGGTTAACTTTCTTATCAAACCCAAAATTGCATTGAAAGAATATTAAACAAGAAGATATACTAAAATATATATTTTCTTGTAATATTTACCACATGCATAGCATTGTAAAATGCAAAATAAAAAAGTTATTAGTTGTTTTTAGCACCTGGATTGAACTAATGTTCTAAACAAATAAAATAAAAAGAATGTAGTATTTCTTATATAGACGTGTAGTTTATAGCGACCTCAGAATTTGGAAATATCATTGATTTAATGTAGAAAAAACATTTTATTCTAAACTAAAAAACTTCGAAAATCGCCTTAAGGCGGTACCCTGACCGAAAGTGGCGTCGCGTTGAATTTTATTTAATATCGTAATTCTAATTCACAATTTTAATAAAAATTTACGTGGAATTTTTAGAGCCCATTGTCTTGTATTTTTAGAAGGTATCGCTACATCTCGTCATAGTCATTCGTAGAAGTAGATAGCAAATGTGTCAAAAACGGCCACTTTTAGCAGTTTTGCTATCTACTTCTAGCAGTGACTACGAGGGAATGTAATGATACCGTCTAAAAATACAAGACTATGGGCTCTATAAATTCCACGTAAAGTTTTATTAAAATTGTGAATTAGAATTACGATATTAAATAAAATTCAACGCGGCGCCACTTTCGGTGGGGGTACCGCCTTAAGTTAACTGTGAATTTCTCCTGTCTACGATAATATTATTTAGCAAAATTTGTACCAGAATAATTGTTACATCATTCATACATGCGACGCACCGGGCTGTCTAAACTCAGTACTAATACGCAGAGTGCAGATTTGTAATAGGGCTCTAAATAAAAATAAAAACTACCTTAAAATAAATTAATTTTCTTTCAAAATATATTACGACTCAGTTATAATTATGTAATTCCGAAAACCTCTTCACAATCTTATTCATCAAGTAATTACAGATAAAGCAGTTCTCTTTTTCTAATGCCGCCATAACAATAGAAAAGAACCGTTGTATTTCCGTAATGAGCTCGGGATTGGCGTCATTAGGCAAATCGCCGCACAAAACGCGCGTTAAGGCGCAAAACGCAAGTTAACAGCCAATACCCATTGCTAAAGACGTTACTACTTGTCTAATGCCTGCGATATCGATACTGCTTGCCTTATCGATGGTAATTGTACAAAATACGTTTTGTTCTCTTTTATTTTACAGGGGGTCTGATTACCTACTTTTACGATAGAATATTTTAAATTTCATATTTAACCGCCTCTATGGTCTGTCATTATCTTAAATATTTTCATCAAAAAAAAAAAAATTGCTATTGACCTGTATGTACGTCACAACTTGCAGTACAGTAATCTCGTAATGCGAGAAATGTTATAATGTATGCTCGTTCCTAGTGAGTTGAAAATTGTTAAGGACAATTAGTCAGGCACGGTGGAGTGATGATTTGCGCAAGACGGCTGGTAGGAGCTGGATGAGAGAAGCTGAAAACAGATCTCAGTGGCGTGCACTTGGAGAGGCCTATGTCCAGCAGTGGACTGCGACAGGCTGATGATGATGATGATGATGATGAAGGACAATTAGTAAAGTACATTTTATGGTTGTTAGGACAACCATAAAATGTACTTTTATTTTAGTTTTTTTTTTGTGATGGAAATGCTCTTACCCATGTGTTTCAGGTCACTTTTCAATTTGACGACTCTGTATGAAATAAAACAGGGAGAAAAAAAATAGCTCTTGACGAGTTTCTTGCCGGTTCTTCGCGTTACAAGATCTCCCGCCTTAGGTTGGTAAACCGATGGCGTAGCTTCTTTGACGTTCATAAGTGCTTGTAACAGACTAGACTGAATACATGATATTGAATTTTGAATTTAACCTGACTAGCTACCAACATCCTACTAATATCCTCCTACTAATATTATAGGTAAATGCGAAAGTATGTCATTTTACAAACTGACATACAGTAGACCGATTTGAATGAAATTTGGCACAGAGATAGTAGATAGCCTGGATTAAAACATAGAATACCTTTTATTCCGATAGTTAGACGGGAACCGGAACCATGCGGGTAAAACCGCGGGCGACCGCTAGTACTTTATATTAATATTTTTGATGTTTAAAATCCCACATGAAATGCAATGCGAGCTTGCAGCCATAAAGAGTGAAAACTTGCCTTGACTGTGCAGTACTGAAAAACCAATTTCAATAGTTCCCGTGATCCGCCCTAATTCAATACAGCTTAGTTTCAGCGTGGCGACGTGCCACGGACGGGCGGGCGGGTCTGACGCAGCGGTTTTAGGATGTGTGCACACGCGTGATTTAAGTGCTTTTTTTAGTTTTCTTTCTTTCTATGCATGTCGTCGCAGGATAATTAGATAAATTGATTTTTGCAAAAACCCAATATTTTTCAGTAAGATTGAGAAATGTCAACACCATTGTCTAAGTATCTGTGTTTTGCGCAATATCCTTAGGATTTTCGGGAAAATTCATTTTGTTTATGAACTTTATTTTCTCATAAAGAATTACAAAAATTCACAAACTGAGAAAAAACAATAATTTATAATTAAAAATAATCTAAACAAGACCGTGCACTATTAAGTAAAGAAATTAAACAATTTAAATCAAAACTTAAATAATAATTAACGACGGGTAATCGTAAAAAGATACGGTGTTTGATGTAAACTTGTGACAAACATAACTTGACCGAGCAACCACGGATCTAAGGCGCTGAGCGTACATGCAATCTAGATGCGGCATATCGGTACCAGAATGTGTACAAAGTTGTTATTGTTGTTTATTTATCAAATCATCCTACCACATGCATAATCGCGGAAATTCCCGGTAGTCCACTTTTCACGCAAAATCTCGTGAATGGCTATTAGTGGGTGAGGTAAATTCATATGACTATTCCTATCAAATCAAAGTCAGAGATTTTTATTCAAATAGACTTATAGATAAGTGCTTTCGGATAGTCTAATAAAGCTAAAAATCAACTAATAATCCCTTCTGCAAGGGAACCAAAAATTACACTTGTTCTTTAAGCGATTCGACAAGTGATTTTTATATCTATTTTATATAAATAAAATGTGTTGTTTATAATACCGTAAAATTTTCGTTTGCAAGAAATTAAGGAATAAATTATCATCATTAGTATCTTAACCCTTTCGCGGACACTCAACGGCTATAGCAGTCATTACAAAAAAAAAATGTATCTCGTTCACTGGGGTCCGATTCTCGCGCCTTCGACATCTCGTATTCGACACTTGGAGCCATAAATCTATATTTAAAACGCACTGAAAACAATGTTCAACATTGTCAAAGGATTGTCAAAGATCATTGAAACCAAAGTATTTTGACCGTAGTAAACATTTTCCTTACATTTTCAATAAATAAATTATGTTTTTATAATTGCCCCCCTGTTCGCGCAAGTGTTAACATGACACCCACTGCTGGGAACTCACAGGCCTCCCTAAGGATCTCCACAACGATCGGTCCTGCACTGCCCGCATCTAGCGTTTTCCTGCGACCTTCACCAGGTCTTTGGTCAGCGTGCGATTTTTATTATACATTATTGAACATTGTGTAGCGCATGCAAACTCCAGCTCCAGTAAATCAGTTCAACACAATTTTAAGCTTTATTCTGATTCTGATTTCAGTGTGCACAGGCCCTAAGTGGAGCGTAATGGAGTGCGCGCGGGGATTAGAGACCTTTCAGTGCACCGCAATTGGATACTTCAAGATTTCCACTCATACAATTTGACGTTTTTATATAAACCTATAAGTTTTTACTTTATTTTATTTGAACTGAAATTGTAGTCGGTTTTAGATCGATTTATTCGATCAGTGTTACTTGCAAAATTCTATATTGTTGTGTGTTTTGTATTAGAAAGAAAGAATTTTTATATTTACTGAAATTGATATTAGATCACTAATCTATGTATTCGAATTTTACATTTGGACATTTTTCTAATCCAATTTGTGTTCATAGTTTTCATTTAATAATTGACTTAACTTTTACTGACACTAACGAGAAATTTTGACTCGAGGTCCACAAACCGAGATGCTAAAAGTAATGCGTTTAATTTCACAAGCACATCACAAGGTTCGGCTTTGCGCGGCAAAAACTATACTCAACGTCATAAAAATCGCGTCAATATTCGTTCGAAAGCCCAATGAATAAATAAACTTAATAAACAACATTTCATTGTGAAAAAATGTCAAATGTGACATTAAAAACTCCGCTGGTTGCGCAATTGGTGTTAAAAGGTCAATGCAGGTCCAATAGAGGATGATTCGTAATCTAACCGTAAAAAAGAGTGTTATTGTTTTGTAAACTTTAAAAGTTGAATTGTTTTGGGTACTCTTTTTCGTTACCTTTCAAATGATACAATATATTTATACAACATTTCCCTCATTAATTGATTCCTAAAATTAGGTTTTCAAAACGTGCGATTTTTCTGATGATGATTGTATTTAAATAGTTCTTTACACCTAAGTACACAAAGCTACATCGCGTTTCGTGGCCAAATGATGATATCTTCATTGTCTCTACTAACTCAACTCGCCTATCAACATGCGGTAACGATGAAAATTGACCACGGGATTTTAACGTGGCTTATGTTACCCACACAATTTATTATTTTCGAACTTCGTTACCGTTTTTAAATTGCTATTAGGGGCCTACTGCCATCTCCGCAGTATTGTTTCAATCTTACCATGCTATTTCGTTATAGGATTTTTTTTAAAGTAAGCTTGTTTTTTGACGAAAGTTTTGTGACGTCTTTGCTCAATCATCGCGTCCAAAGTGTGTGTGTCACAATGTGAGAACTTGAATAGAAACAAAACGCAAACAAAACGTTCTTATGACATGATGGTTCCTAATCTTGGACGAATGTGGTTAATTCGTCCAAGTTCCTAATAGATGATGGTAGACCGGCCGGCGGCGGCTGATATGCATTAGTTTTGCTACGATGCTATCCATGAACTTGGAGCTTTAGGTTTCACATCGGAGATTACACGTGGGCACAATACCTCCATACGATTGTTACCAGGTTATTTCGTACCATGTAACAAAAACGTGAAAAATTCAAATCGAAATACGACTACAACATTTGAAAATTTTAAATTCTCGAAGCGAAATCTGTTGGCAACGGTTATAGTGCGCGGCAAAAATATCGTACGTAATAAATGCGTTGCGGATTCGTGCGGGTGCGATTCAATATCGCGGCGCGGCGGCGGCATCAAACGTGACGGGAATGCGTCCGACACGGCATCCGCGCCGCAGTAACACAGCTTACAGAAATCGGCTGTAATTTACTGGTTACCTTTTCTGATTTAATCTGAAGAATCCTTTCGGTATTCGACAGAATATACTGGATTGGACAGATTCGAAATGATGATCTGGGTGCTTATTCCTGACGGAATCGAGTAACCATAGAAATCGAATCAACGTTCAATCAACAACAAAAATCAGTATATATTCTATTCGACGAAATTCGAATTATCCTAAGTATTCGTTCAAACGCTAACGCAAAGTTAAAAGCTGAACTAGGAGTGTTTATTTTATTTTTCATTTTATTTTCTTATAAAACCAGCAGCATATTCTAAATGTATATAACAAAATTAAGTTAATAGAAGTATGGTCAATAACAGGTTTTCCTTACTAGGTATGAAAGTATTGTTGGTAGAAATTATTTTAAAGGGAACAATATTAGATAAAAAAGTGTGTGAGTGTGAATGTGTGTGTGTGTGTGTGTGTGTGTAAGCGCGTGTGTGTGCATTATATTTAGGAATTTTATAACATCTACATGTACATTATGGTTTTGCAATAAACTATTGAGTATTGCATTTGAGAAATAAAAAAATTTAACCTTGTAAAGCTTTTGAATTTATATAGTTTGTTGCGGAAACACAGTTTCGAACCCTCAACATTGCTCAAAACCTCTAGTAGATACGGTTTCTGGGGGAACTCCTATTTTCAAGGAGAAAGCAGTGAAGTACACCTCGCATGAAGATTTTCCACACATGCGTCCTAGAATTTTAAACTTATCCTGACATTCGGATACCAAACATGAGCCATCTGAAGATTTCCTTACTAACCTGAGATTCTGTTTCCATATTTTTCTCGAAATCTTGCTAGCATAGCAGTGGCTGTTCCACACCCGTGTTTGGTTTACAGAATCTTGGAAACGATGCGGTTCGGTCCTGCGATATTAAGAAAGGATACTGGTAAGTAACCTTTTTAGAAATCAAGTGGGGATGAGTTTTGTTGGTTGACGACCTGTTTGCCGCAGGGGTAGGTACTAAGCCTGCCTGCGCCAGAGGTCCCGGGTTCGATCCCCGGACAAGACAAATATTTGTGTGCATGAACATGTCTATTTGTCTTGGTCTGGGTGTTTAATATGTATATTATGTATGTATAAAAAAAATTGATTTATGTTTATCCGTTATCTAGTAAGCATAACATAAGTTCTAGAAACTTAACGTGGGCTAGATAATTTGTTCAAAAAAACAAAAAAAAAAGGTATATCCGAGGTTTACGTAGGAGTAAGCGTAGTTATTCTAATGATAAAAAAATAGATAATAGGTCTTTACCTATGAAATAGGCGATATTTTTCTTACTTCTAGAGAATTAAAAGGTACATCTATTGCTTGATTTTATATTAAATTAAGGCGGTACCCCAACCGAAAGTGGCGCCGCGTTGAATTTTATTTAATATCGTAATTCTAATTCACAATTTTAATAAAACTAAACGTGGAATTTTTAGAGCCCATTGTCTAGTATTTTTAGACGGTATCATTACATTCCCTCGTAGTCACTGCTAGAAGTAGACAGCAAAACTGCTAAAAGTGGCCGTTTTTGACACATTTGCTATCTACTTTTACGAATGACTATGACGAGATGTAGCGATACCTTCTAAAAATACAAGACAATGGGCTCTAAAAATTCTTTTTATTAAAATTGTGAATTAGAATTACGATATTAAGGCACTACTCGGAAAAAGTATTGACTTTTTGATATAATACTATAGCACGGTTACAGTTGTACAAATCTGGTAATAAAATATATATTTCTTCATACCTTTATCTAAATTCGTATAGTTTAAAAAGCACGATCTTTTGATTTTGCCTCGACACTTTTTCTTTTCGAAAAGACCTCTAAAATATACGAAAATTCAAGATTATTCTTAAATGGGGTTACTTACACTATTAGAAATTGGTTTAATAAGTGGACACCAATAATATTTAGGATCGTATAGAAGCATTTTTTTTAAATCGCTGTAGTTTTTTAATACGATGTGATTTTGTGTTTTTTCCGCCTAATCTGCAAAATCGGTCTCGCTCCCGTGCGCGTCGTTTTCTCATTGCTATCTCGCTTCAGCATATTTTTTTCGAGTATCGCCTTAAATAAAATTCAAAATCCACTTTCGGTGGGGTACCGCCTTAAGATCATAATGATCAAGAATAATTAATCTTATGATTATTATTTTCGTTTCTTATACGATAGAAATACTCGAATCCTTTTTTGTTAGCAAAACTGACTACTTTAATTAATATATTCATAAATTATTCATAATTTTTAAAATAAAAATATAGCATTAAATTGCGTAGACTTCAAACATTGAATGTACATAAAAAAATTATGGCATTAATCTTAGCAGTAGTAAATGTAACAAAAATTGTTAGTATGGAAAACGAACTTTCTTTGAATATCTTCATACAAATCGGCAATTTTATAGGTAAATATTTTAAAACATTATGATAAGTAGACAGTCAGATAAGAAACATTATTTATGTTAATGTATGTAAAAAAATGATGAATCAGTTTGTACATTCTTCTTGTTAGCGTGTCCTCTGGCTATATTTGTGAGGACCTAAATTTTGCTACCGAAACGGCACAGTCGGTGAGCTTGTAAATTTTAGTACATTTAATAAGTAGGTACTCGTACTTATCTTAACATAAGCTTTGAAATTTGGAATTCCTGTGGCCGATATTGTTTGACATGATTCTATGACTAAATAGCCATTTTCAAACCAGCATCGAAATCCAAGCCGGTGACTTCGCTTTTGCAGTCACAAGTTCAGAAGTTTATTCTTCCTTCAATCGTTTGCAGGAGTGTAGCCTCTCAGTGTAAGGGGCGCAGGCCGAGTGCGTTTTATGAGGAAACTTCCCCAGTTAGGCCCTTGAGGTCGGATACTCCCAGTCACTCAGTTTGCTTAGAGTTGGACGAGTGAACTGGACGGTGAAGTGGTTTGTTTTTCTAATGCACAAAGTCGGAGTTGGAAAAATATGATTAAATAAATTCGAGTAGGTAATGGTATTGTGGAGTGGATGTAATGCTCGTTTAAAGCAGTCCATGGATATAATAAATATTAAATAATAAATATTTTTTTCAATAATCAAAACATTACAGTGTTAAAAAGAAAATTCGTTTACAAGCACTATAATTATATAATTAGCCTGAACTAGGAATACCCTAGTGTGTTTCAGGCAATAAGGACTTACATTATACTTTAAACAACCAAATACAATATATTGAATTAACAAGATCATGACAAACAAACATACTGCTATGTAAATAATACACTTAACTTTTAAAAATAAATTTCGTAGGTACTTACTAAAAACTTTTTATCATTTAATCACAAGCAATAATTTCTCTGTGTCTTCGTAGGTAATTTTTTGAAGAGCTGCATACAGAATGCTCCTTGTGCTGTGATAATTAATAGAATAAATACCAAAGTCGGCATTAAATCTATTATAAAGCAAAGGCCCTAGAAACATTATGTATGTAAATGTATATATGAAAGAGACAAAGCCATCATTTTCGATAAGTACTTACTTAGTTAACGGATTTGTTTGCGAAACTTGTACTAAGGGTACAAACGTCAATAATCGTACCAAAAGATAATTATTTAATATTTTATCCGATCGTTGAAAGATACCTGTGGCACAGTGGTTCGCGCGCGGCCTGCGATTGTAGTGATGAAGCAACTTTCACAGTGGTCAGTCACGAGATGGGTGAAAAAATATTATCACGAGCTCTGTGCTTCGAAAGGCACGTTAAACCGACCATCAACACCGTAACAGCAACATTTGCAATCGTCAGAACCCACCAATCTACATCGGGGCCGCGCTATCGTTCATGGCCCATACTATGTAAGATCAATCTCTGTTTGGAATTTGGTGTCTGGTAATCTGTAGTATGTCATCTGTGCGATTGTCAGAACCTTAACCGGACACTGCAAATTAAACAGGCACCAATTTCACATGAAATTGAGTGATACTGATATTTGCCGCTATTGTAAACAGGAGGGGGAGACACCAAAGCACCTTCTGTGTGACTGCGGGCCATTTATGCACAAACGCAGTATTCACCTGGGTCGCCACATCATCGACCCAGAGGAACTAAAATCTCTAAAAGCTAGGAAGATTCTTGACTTTCTGGAAGCAATCGGGCTAAAAGAGGTACTATAAATAGGTGGCGAGTTACAATAGATCTCTTAGGTCGCAGTGACTACAGCCCTCAACAGGGTTGCAAAGCCCCTAAATCCTCAAATAAATAATAAATAATAAAAATGATCTTTTAGGATTCATATGGAAGGCCAGTACCCCAGCAGTGGAGACATTACAAATGGCTGATGATCTGAACGCTGAACAGCCGTCCTAATGGGTGGCTGGCTAATAGCAGCCTAATTGCAGCGCTAATTATATCCTCTTCATTTGGATGCACGCCGACGACGCATCTATGACACCATTGTGCTCTCTGATTGCTCTCATATTATTTATGAGCGAGGAGCTTGCGCAGTTGGCCTGCGATTGTAGGCGTTAAATTATGAATGTGTACAATGTATAATAATGAAAATCTGTTAGTCATCAGCAAAATATTAAGAATTTATAATAATTAATTAGATTTTACTTTTGTCTTGGTTTTTAATTATATTTGCATGGTATGGCTGAGTAGTTGAAACTACCAATTTATTTGTAATAGTCTTTATTTATACCCTATTCTTAGCAAATAAATGATCTTTATTTTTATTTACCCATTATATCATTGTGTGACATAACTGTAACAAACCAAAAAACTCCTCAAAATATCTCAATTTGTTGTTTTATTCCATTTTAAATCACTGTGCCACGACGGTAACAGTTTCATACATATTTAGTGTCTCTTGTACAAACTAGATGGCGTAACTTGTAACAAGTTGGTTTCAAGTCCTTTTGCCGTCAGTTTTTAAAAGCCGTCAGTGAGTAATAATTAAAAAAAAATAAAAATAAAATAAAAAGTGGATTAAATACGTTGCTGTGCTGTGAATCTAAAAGGTAAGTTTATAATTTTGATTGCTTGTAGTTAATTGCTCGTAAAATTTGAGTAATGTATGATGAAATTATTGAATTATGGTTTATGACATTTCTGGAACATTGCCTAATGACTTTCCTATTGTGTAGTACATTGTCCTTTGTGTTGTATTTTTACAGGATGACTTCCCGAAGCCTGCGAGAATACGAAATTGAACAGCATCTCTGAAGCCAGCGAGAATGGACTTGACGATGATGACGACAGCTTTGCGGATCCAGATTTTATTCCAAATTTGGAGCTCCCTTGTGATGATGAAGTTTTTCAAAATGTATTATTGAAGCTATATTCGCTGCATACCGCTGCACCTTCTTACCAGTCAAAATCATCTCCTCAGCCAGAACCATCAGCAAATTCCTGTCGAACCATGCAAAAATTGTATGTACGCTGGAGGAAGAGAAACTTAGAATTGAATGAGCAACAACTCCGTTACACAGGTAACGAGACCTTATCCCCGGATTTCTTAGACCTTGATATTCCGATCCAGTTCCGTAAACGAGGTTGAGGTCTTTTGAGGTATGTTGGCTATTTTAGTCACGCAAAGAATTCTGAGCATAGTTCTTCATTACACGCTGGGGGGCCTTGAGCCTTGCTATTAGACATATTTAGCCCAGCAACGCTGCAACGGAACCACCTGTAGTGAATCACTAGCGCTACAAGAAGTAAAGTCATTAGCGAGGTAGCGAGCAGTACGTGTAGCCCTAGAGGTTGGCAGCGAGCGCTGAAAAAGGAGATTGGGCTGCGCTCCTCGGAGAGTTCGGCCCGCGTCCCTGCACCTGAACCCCCTCCATCACAACCACAAGAGGTGAGTCACTTATCAACCGTGTGTTTCTGAATCACGAGATATGTGTACCAAATTGATCCGTACTCAATTATTGAGTCCTTAAAAATTCTATCACCGATCCTTATACTCCAGTACTACGAATTGTTAAATGAAGTGTCATTTGGAACATCATTTGTTCCGAAAGTGATTGCGACTATATGTTACACAATTCCATAAATCACTATCACAATCACAATACCTTTGAAAGGGATTGTGATAGATTTTGAAATTAGACAATTAGGGGGCAGATCGCTGAACAGCCGTCCTAATGGCTGTCTGGCTAATTGCGGCCTAATTGCCGCGCTAATTATATCCTCTTCATTTAGATGCACGCCGCCAACGCATCTATGACACCATTGTTGCTCTCTGATTGCTCTTAAATTACTTATGACACCGGCTTTCACAAACGTGATACGTTTTCATTGAAATAAAACTTCTTTTTAACCGACTTCAAAAAAGGAGGAGGTTCTCAATTCGGTTGGTATATATTTTTTTATTTTTATATATGTACACCGATTACGTCGAGATTTCTGAACCGATTTCCATGATTCTTTTTTGTTCGATGCAGAATAGTTGTCAATTGGTCCCATAAAAATTTGGTTTAGTTTGACCCAGTACTTTTTATGTTATGAGCATTTTTATATATTTCATTTCATTGTTAACTTGGACGACGTAATTTTTACGCTAATTTTGTTTGTAAAAATTTGGTTTAGTTTGACCCAGTACTTTTTACGTTATGAGCATTTTTATATATTTCATTTCATTGTTAACTTGGACGACGTAATTTTTACGCTAATTTGTACATGATGATGTACATGAAACCTAATCTAATCTAGAAAAACCCTGCTGTAGTTTACACTAAAAAGTAAAAAAAACTGCGTTATCAAAAACATTCTGCTTTAAGCTCCTATTCTATTATTTTTCCTGCCTCGGCTGGCACCGACTCCAAAAGGCTTATTTTATGCTTTTTAGTTTTTGAAGTCGGTTTTTGATAACGCAGTTTTTTTGTAGATAAACATCAATAGGTGGAAATAACCTTCTCTTAATTTTCTTTATTAAGGTGGAGGTCGGCCCGCATTCGAAGTTTTCTTGGCAGCTTCTTTCTTCGAAGGTCCTCCCAATTTGTGAACTGCCAGTAGAGTCATTAGTTTTCTCCTTTGTAATAATAAATATTTGAAATAATAATTAAATCAAAATATCAAATCAATAATAATTGTTGCCATAATAAATATCTAACCGTATCCGAACGAAAAAATATACTTACTATTCGAGTGTAGACTTATAAGTAGCCAGTCATCCCGTGACTACGGCAGCTGAAAAGGTGCCAAAACGTCGCGAAAATAAAAAAACCCCTAAAAACTTAACAAGTTTTTTTTTCTTTATTTTGCATAATGTTCAAATTAAAACAAAACTAAATAATAAAGGTTATTTTATAATATAAAATTAATGCTCCCGACCACGCTTTATGTAAGGTGGCCGAATTTTGGGGCGAAACAAAGTTTGTCATCGAATCGATAAGAAAAAGCATCAAATATTCTTGCACAGTCTCCAACAACTCTTAAAAGATAAAAATCAAACCAAGCCGTCTATATTGTACACATATCGGAAGGCCATCTGGAAATGTAAACTATGCGGATTTGTCGTCAAATTGATAAGAAGAATTAGTATATACGTAGAACCAAAAAAATGCTAATAAATAAAGTCTTGCACAGTAGACAAATAAAAAAAAATGTAATAAAGCTGTTATAGCACAAATACAATACGAAGGGCCGCAACAATATATATGTTTGTGGTTGAATCGATAAGAAGAAGTAGACTACAAAATATGCTTACATAGTCTCCAACAACCTTCTGAAAGATAAAAATCAAAACACGCCGTTCTCAAAAGGCAAGCGGCATTGTCCCAATATCGGAAGGCCATCTCGTTGGTCGGCTTGGTAGGATTAGGTCGTCGGACTGACCGGAACCGCGCTGTGTAAACTATGCGGGTCGGTCCGTTTTGTATCAGCACTTGACTTAGAGGACGAGGATGTAGGAAGGATGGAGGTGGTTTTAGTCTCTTAATTTTGACGGGCCTGTTGGCGCAGTTATATTCATCATCATCATCTCATCAATCATAGAAATGTCTCCACTGCTGGGGCACTGGCCTTCTTTGACGATGAATAAGGAGAAACAGCCATGGTACATCACGTGGGCCCAAAGGGGATTGCTGGGTTTTAACGACCACTAATGCAGCTGGGACCAAGGGCTTAATTTACCTTCCGAAGCACGGATGAGTTTGATATTTTGGTCATCCATCTCGTAACTACTGTTGCGAAAGATACTTCACCACAACAATCGCAAAGCGAACGCGCGAACTAATACGCCACCGAGCTCTTCAGTGGTAACACCTATTGCGCCAGTTTACGAGGGTTCAATCTCCACATGATCTGTGTCTGGTTCTATATTTTTCTAATACCTCCGTTGGTACAAGTGCTTTAGGAACGCTACTTTATTTAAATGTCATTTTAGTCGTTATTTTTTTAAGTTTAATAGGATATTACGACGTTTTTAAACAATGATCTAATCGACCATTGGTGAACTTTCCTCGGTCGGATAATAAGTTAAGTTGGTAAGCTCCGGCCTTAATACATATGTGACAGATTAAAAAAGATGTCGTCGCTCCTCATTCTGACATCCTGGCCCGCGAATTGCGGAGCCAATCAGCCCGAATGTTTTCTGCGGCTGTATCGCGCCCCAGCGGGCCCTTATTTCCTTTACATCTGTTGCGGATACTACTAAGAGTCTTCACGTAGGTTAACAAACATTTGTTGTGTTCATGCTGGGGTGCAGATTTGATGTTTTTTTTCTTAAGATTCATCATACTTGATGTTAGGTATTGATAAGGATGAAGATGAACTGAGGAACTCGCTATCTTATCTCTAACTGCCGGAACACAACAATGCTGAAAACATTGTTGTTATAGCGTCAGACTTTGATAAGATGGTGGTAGCTAGACAGGCAGATTCACAACAAGTCCTACCAATCAAACCGAATTCAATATGTACTGGGAATCGTACCCGGGACCCCTGGGTCTGATACCGGTGGTTGTTACCACTAGACCACAGAGGCGGTTAAATTTGTATAATAATGTTAGTTTTTTATCTACCGTCATCCAGGTATCATTTAGTTTGTGAAAAGTAAAATAAAAAAAAAAAAAAATTCTTGAATTAACAATGCTATTTAATACGATCATTTTTATACTAGAAAAAGGAGATCAAGTTTTTTTTTCTAGTAAAATTTAACTTAAATGGTTAATTGATAGTATATCGAAAGTCGAGAAACCCCTTAGTAGGGACTAACACAAAACGTCTCAGTCCCTAACCCACGTCATCCCAAAAATTGCGGTCTCTAACGAGGCCTCATCCCTGGCCTAAGAATAAAACGTTTTGTATCGAGAATTGAATCGGCGTTCCCGAAACACATTTCGCTAGATGGAAGCACTTATGTCTGTCCTCTGATTGCGCGGTCAGGTCAGGGACCAAGGGATTAGCGACCTCAATTATGAAACTTGGAAGTCAGATATTGGTGGTGGGCGATAGTGAATTTTCTTGTTGTAATAATTAAACGTAAGGGCATACATTGCATTACGTCCGTAGCGTCGAAGTAACAACGTGGATCCCTCTGTGCGTTTGCACTGCAGAACATTGATAAGAACACGTATTTTAATGATACGTGGCCACAGAGAGAATGCGTGATTGATAAGTGCCACCCTATCGAGTGACTTAAATCCCAAACCGAGAAAAAAAATAGTTTTGTTTTGTCAGTATTATTTTTGAAGTGAAAACTTCTTTAGCGGCGTTGTGCACATCAGAGTTTTAAATTTTTGGGATGGGTAAAAAATGTTAAAGTCGCGTCAGGACCCTGATCGAAAATTCGTAAAACCATATACCATTGACCTATTTCAAATTATATAAAGTCTCACACTTGAAAGATCTACGTAAATAGTTAATAATAACCATTATATAAAGATCTCTCATTACTACCAACTTTCATATTGATACCAGTGGGCCTACCGTGAGTTTTTCTTTACGTTTATTGTACAGTAAACGGGAGACATTTTGTATGAGAATCTGTAGTTCTGCTACTGCCCACTAGAGGCGCTGTTCAGATTCGCATACAAAATGCGTCCCGTTTACTGTACAGTACTCGGATCAGTAACGAATCGGAAAACTCATGGTAGGCCCCCAGGGCCCTAATTCTCTATGACCACTTTGCGATTCCTTGCTTCAAAACCACGCCAATATCGTACATGGTTACGACATTTTCAAAATTCGAATTCTCTATGACACTTAAATGAAACCGTGTGATATGAACGTGACTTGCGCGTGGTTTGAACTGTCAAAAATTCCACGTTTTAGAAACGCGTGGAATCAACGTGGAATCTGCAAGGATCGTTTTGACTGTGAAGAAATTTATTGTTTTTGTGCTAAAAACTATTTAAATAAATCTATAACGTACCTAAGGCCAAAGACCTTCTAAACACCATCTCTTTTTTTAAGTATTTCAGTGAAATTTAGTGTCAGCTATTTATATTATAATCTACTATTACTAAGATTTTGTAAATTTTGTATAGAATTAAACCACATGTAACTATAAAACTATTTTATTATGAACTTTTATGTAAGTAATTTGCACGCAACTACCGAAGACCATTCTTGATCTACACTTATGAATGAACTTGTGAATCACATTTTTAAACAAATTGATTTCAATGAAGTGATGTTTTAGTTTTACATCGCTTTTAAATCTGGAACAAATGCAAAAGACATATGTTAGGGGTTATGTAAGTAAATTAGATATTATAAGGCAAGTAACTTGTAACATTTTTGGGAGTAACAAACGATTAGGTACTTACAATAACAAATCGCTTTAAATAAAATACCGCCAAGTACATCAAAATTCTTCAAACAAAATATACTCGTAGGTACAATATTAATGTTTTGAAGTGTATGTATATATTTCCATTGAAATACTAAGTATTATTATTTTTTTCTTGTAATAAACATATATTAAACAGACAAAATTGAATCAATTAATTTTCATTGTAAAAATCGATAACAAGAAATAAAAAAGTAAAAAGGAACGTTCAAAAACGTTCGAACGTTTTGGTTTTGCTGCGTGTTTGTTTAAATTATTGAGTAATATTTTTTCTTTGTTATTGCTAAAATTGCATTGTTATGATATAAACGATTATATCGTCAGTGGAAAGGCAAAATTACTTAAACGCCAATTTGGCCAAAATGAGTTATATATATATTCGGAATCAGCGAATTTTTCTGCGTCGATCTATCTAGGTATCATTCTAATCAGAGCACTTTTGTGGCGCTTCAGTAACCGTTAAAAAGGCGGTTTTCTTTGTTTGCTAATTACTGAAGCGACACATTTTTCGGTCTTTTTTTAACGAGTGGCGTTTAAGTCATATTTAATTCCTATAAATTCACAATTGTCTTTCTAAGTAAAATTGACTTTCTGCTTTTTTTTATCGATGCCGCCTTAGTATTTTTGCTCTTCTTGTGATTAGAGATAATCTAAGATAAGTAATTTTGATTACGTCAATCGGGAAAGGTATTGCGTTTAAGTAATTTTGCTTTACTACTTTCTGACTGCTACTGAGGAACTTTGTAGGCTTTAAGAAGATATGGCAAATAATTTTTATCGAGGGAATGGGCGTTTCAGTAATTTAGCCTTACTTTTATGGAGCAAGATTGTGAGCTATCAGCAACTTTGTTTGGGAATTGGGAGTAAATTTTCTCTAAATTACTATAAATTTATATAGCCCCTAAATTTTACATGGGATTTAATATTTACCCTAAGACCTACTACCCTGATATGTGCCCATGAAACAGAATGACTTCGCTCTTGTGGACCATGACTTCCAACCCAATAAGACGAAACCTGCGTTATTGATAGGTCTTCCCTCTTGAATCCGTATTGGTTATTGGAAAGGTTTGACCCATTAGTCTCTAGATGCTGTATTAACCTGTCTAATTTAATCTTGATTAAAACCTTAACCAGTTCATTAAGGGGCCTATAGGGTGGTAGGCCGAGGGATCGTCCGGCCATCGACTATCTTTTGTCAAAAGACGAATTTTACCCTGTTTCCACACCCGCGAAAATAGGCCGGCTTCCAGGAACGTGTTCAGGAGCTCAACATAATAATCGAGGTGATTAAATGCTATGGAGAGAATGCGTTCTGGCACGCCGTTAGGACCCCGGGTCCTACTTTTCCCCCTTAGTCGGTGCATGGCCAGCTTTAATTCCTCGAGGGTATCTTGCGAGCATTCCTCCAATTATACATCATTCATCGCTGCGGCGGCAGTGAGGAGAGGAACTTTTGGCAGCTCTGATGGAAACGGTAGAAATTATCTCCTCCAGTAGTTCGGGATTAAAAGTGTCGGTCGGTGATGCGGATTGGCGTGATTTGCTTTGTTCCAATTCTGTAGGGCCGTCCCGTTTTTGGCTGTGTTATGAACCTGATACAGCTCTTCCTCTATGTCAAGATCCCTTCTTCTTCTACTATAGCGGTGACGCATATAGGATCTTTTGGCTTTTACACAGGATATTCGCGAAGTGGCCACCTCCTCATTCCACCAATATACCCGTTTCTTGGTGGGGGGATATCTTACTCTTGCCATTGAGGCGTATTATAGCCGACAGACACTTTTCCATCTTCCTGGCCCTTTTGGAGATAGTTTTCGAACAAATATGATTTGACAAACTCGTACTCAGGACACGGCACTGAAAATGTTTCCACATATTCGATGGCTTTTCATCTTTTTTACAAGGTTGGCTAGTGCAGAGGAGGTGAAGTTGATTGTGTGTGATCCACAAATTATCACCTCATCTTCGTAAAGAAGTGCGGTAGATCCCCAGTTTGCTACACTACAATTCTGTATGTTGTGTGAAATGAAACAGGGTGAAAAAACAGCCCTTGACGAGTTACAAGGTCTCCTGCCGTAGGGTTTGTAAACCAATGGCGTAGCTTTCAGACGTTCTTAAGTGCTTGTAACAACCTAAACTGAATAAAGTATTTGAGTTTGAGTTTACTACTGCCAATCCCATTGCGCAGACCAACCAAGGACTAGCTGCTTCTTCCTTGTCGGTGACCACAAGGCCGCGTCCTTGGCGTTAACGTCGCCTAGTACTTATAACTGGTATTGGGGTCAGACAACCTATGACACCATAAAAATTGTTCAGCCAAATTTGTAGATCTGATTAATTTGTATGGCGAGAAGTATGTTCCTATGCTACTATATTCAACCCATTCTAAGTGGCAACCACGTATCCCGGTCCCATTTCCTTAATTGTGAGTGAGAACAATAGTGTCTGTGGGATGGGATCACTACTGCCCCCTTGTCCTCAGTATCACAAGCCCAGTAGGAACGATTTGATACACAGTAGGGTTCCGCAATTACAATTACCTACGTCGATCAACCACTCCGTCGCCGACTGGATCATGGAGTGGCGCAGTGGTTGAGGTTTCCTTAAAGAAAGTTTATGTGACCTCTGTCCATTAGTGTGTATCCATAACCTCCACAGTTGAGGCGCTGACCGTCCCCTTACGAGAACTGAAATTCCCCTTATTCAGATTTCCTCTATTTGGCGAAGGAGTACAATGTCTTCTGCCCATCACATAATTAAGTGTTATTTTGCATCGGCATATACTCCTCATTTTGATTCAAAGGAGCATTAGGCGGCGTTATGATCTCAATGATTTGTTGCTGTTCTTTTAAATAATGTTCCATTATCCACTTTTTTTTATAATGACGTCTGTATTGGTAACTTAATGTTCCAAGTACCTATATTACCGACTTTAATCTGTATACTTCAATAAAATGGAAGATATCTTTCCAAATCAACCAATCAGTCTTTAGTATTTTTATTGTAGTTCCAAAGTACTATTAACATATAACGTCATTTAACCCGCAATAGAAGTACGACAAACTTACTTTTAAGTTATTATTGCAAAGTAACATAAATACTGATCACCTTTTAAGACGTTGTGATAGACGCATGAAAATGGAAGACGTGTCCCGGAAGTGACTCTGGTTTACCAGCTTAGCAGTATACTTATATTATAAGTATTTTTGCCATACTTCAATTTCTTTATTTCTGTGTTATCAGAAATTTTAAACTACATATAAAATTTAACTTGACGACTTTGAGTAAATCTGCCTTGCTCAGAAATGAGGCTGCTTTTACTGAACCGCCAATTATTTCCTAAACTTTCATTCAAAACCTGAGCCATCATACTATTAAAAATAAAAGAAGAAAAAACTTGCCTAAATCAAGTTAGTTTATTAAAATCGGATGATATGGTAAAAAGATATGATTTTTTTTGTGAAAAAAAAAACTTTAAATGGCTTTTTCTCGAAATGGTGTTTTGGCGTTTCAGTAATTTTGCCTTTCCACTGACGATATATTAATATAAACATAATAAATCACGGTTAATTGTTAGTGAAATTAAATTTTGCAAGTAATAAATTTAAAATCTTAAAAGTTTTAAGTTTAGTTTTCGAACGCACTCGTGACTTCATAACGTACCAAAGACAATTTGTCTTGGAGGTGTCTTGGAGCGCGGTGGGACTTACAGAATAGAGTTGACCAGATTCCTTACCGTGACAAGATACGATATTGACGGGGTTTATGCGTGGTAAAGTTTAAGTGTGGAATCTAAGTGGTCATAGTGAATAAGGGCCCAGGTCAGTTTTAATGGATTTACCTGCCAAATCTAGTTCTATCTCCGTTTTAATCAACTTTTTATGAAGTTGTGGTCAAGATATAGTGGATTTTGATCGTTATTTTCGTTTAAGCGATTTTCACTTCTGCCGGCACTGCCAGAGTGCAACCCGTTGTTTTTTTTTTTCACAGATAAAGTGAATTATTACATTAGGTTAACAACAAAACAGTTGAAAAAAGAGATTTACTACTGTGATCTATAGCAATTGTACTTTTGAAGAAATTTAAAGTTGGATTTTCGTTTCATTTTCATTCTACATTTCTGTAACAAACAGCTCGAAACGGATCTTAAACTATGGATACAATGAAAAATTTTAAATAGAATAATATTGGAAAAATTCAACTCGGCCACAAGTGAATTCTCCGGAACTCGAACCCACGACCTTTGGAAATCCGGTCCAATGCTCTAACCACTGAGCTACCGAGACTTGCGGACCACCGTCGAAATTCTCCAATACATTTATATTTTTAATACGCTGTAGGCCAGCGTTGGCACATCAATGCTAGGAATATCCTTGCATTCGAAAGAAACATATTTTCAGATGTTTAACGATTGATTAAGATGCAACAGACAATAATTTATGATTTTTGAATTTTTGCATTTTTCAATGCTATTTTTATACTTATAATAAATTTTAAATAAAAAAATATTGGAAAAAATCAACTACATACTTGGATACAAGTAAGTGAACCTAAAAATATGGAGTATTCAAATAGAAAAGACCTTTTTGTGAGGACAAAAAAATGTCTAGACACGAGTCCATTCAGTCTTATCAAGGGTTTAGAATAAACTGAAAGCTTTTGTGAATGTAAGGTAGATTTCAATTTAGTTTAGAATTGAAAGATCTTTATAAAAAATTCAAGGGTAGAGGAGTCATACGTAGCAACTAGCTACTTATGTGAAACCCCCTGTTTCTGTTCTTCCATCGCGGGAACTACCCGCAGGCTAATTATCTAAAAATTTGTGGCTGATCGCGGTTCCTAACATATTCGATATAGTCACACTGATATGATAAGTATTATGTATGCGATCGCCAATTAATTTAGTTTCTCGTTGCTATGGAAACATTCCATAGCGATTAAATAGTCTTTGAATATTTCTATAGAAACTAGCGCCACTGGGAACGACTAAAAAGAGTTATCATAGAGATCTTTTGGTCACAGAGTATTTTTTAATGACATAAAAAACATGGAAAATAATCTGTAGCCAGAACGTTTTAGTTCCTTAGTTGTTCGTTGAGGCAGTACTATCATATTTGTCAGAAATCGTGTTTGACAGCGAACTTTTCAGTAATTTTGAACTTGTCGCGAGTTAGATAAGTAATTAGCCCGCCGAACATAAGTATATCGCTGTTATTGTTATGAAGTTAATAGTGTTTCCGAATGATTTTGCAAAGAAGGTGGTAATCGAAAAGAGAGAGAGAGAGAGAACCCTGAGACAAACATAGGTAACAGTAACCTCTATCAGTTAGAGTTAAAGTCACTGTCGTGTGGGGAAAAGTACATAGCACGGCGCGGCGTTTATGAGGCTGGCGACCGCGCAGCTCCCCATACTAACGTGAACATGGTGTTAGGAACCAAACGATAGAGCATTATTTTCTGTACTTGTGACGTTATTTGGATTAAGACAGTTTTTATCTAGGATGCCATTAAATATAATCCTAAGTGCTTACCCTATTAAAAAAAAATGCGAATTTCGTTTTGCATGTTCTTGGCATTATTTTTATATCGGGTAGATATTATTGTTTAAATAGAAACCTAGATAAATACTGTGCTCAAATTTTAAATTATTTTATTGTTATGTTTGTATGGGAGACTGACGTGTCGCGGGCCTCTTAAGAAGAATAGATGGTTTTGCAAAAAAGGTGGTAATAATAGGAAATTATGTTGTCGAAAAAGAAAGAAAGAACACTGAGAAAACCATAAAAAATAACCTCCACCCGCCAGTTAGTTTTGAACTCGCTGTCATGTGGACCTTGCATAGGACGAGATAAATACACAGAAGTTTTTAATACTAGAAGAAAAATAGGAAATTTACCTTAAAAACGGCGAGGGGTCATATTACTATGACCCATTATAATTTTATTAAGTATGTAGATAATTTATATTTTAGTTAGGTATAAAAAATATTTACACAAAACGCGGTAAAGGGATTGAAATATCAATGAAATTTGATATTAGCTTGTTTTTATAAGCTTTTCCTATGTTTTTCAATTAATACAAATTTAACTTTTTGACACATTACACGACGGTTGATACAGTTGGTCACTAACTCTATGGGCATGATATAGCAGCAGCATGTCAGAAGCGGAAATAAAATAACACTTTACTCGTCGAAAGTTGTCGGCAATGTGAAGCTTCAATGTTATTGTTAAACCTAATAAACATAAAAATAATATAACATAAATATTCTGACCTGTCTACAAATTTATTTGAATTGAATTGAACGCCGCGAGGGTCAAATGACCCGGCACCGTTTTTCTAGGTAGATGCTTTCTTTATTTCATGTATAATGAATACCTATATTACAATTTTAACTGCCGTGAATTGTAAAAAAGGACTATGTATTTAATAAAATGTCACGAGAGGATTTAGCATTATAATAAAAATTGCGAATTTATCGAACGTTGAATTTTCAATAGGGATCAAATGACCCCAGCCTTCTTTCTAGTGTTAAGAAAAATCGATCCGCTGTTACATCGTTACTTCTCCCCAGCGTAGCGCACTCCATAAAACGCGTACTAGCGTGAATACTAGCGTTAAATATACAAAAGGAACGATATAGAGTGATACAACTCTATTTGAGCCCACTTTTATAGGTTCCTCGTAAAAATGTTACGGCCAGGTACAAACGTTGTTTAAGGGTCTCGAACGCCAATAAAACGACGGTAAATACATAAGGTTTTATTAGATCATAGCTTCATATTTCGCTTTGGGTTAGATAAAAGTTTTTTGCGAGATGTATTGTTTTCTTGGGGTCGGTTTGAGTTTCGTGGAATCAGTTTGCTGGGTTTTATGCGATTCTGAAGGGCACTACTACGCTTGAGAAGAAAATATGAGTGAGATGCATCGTCTGAAGTGAGAGTGCGACAAAATTAAATTATGTTTAAGAAATACCCATTTCAAGAGATACACGATGTACCTATCTATACTAATATTATAAAGAGGAAAGATTTGATTGTTTGTTTGTTTGTTTGTTTGCATTGAATAGGCTCCGAAACTACTGAACGGATTTGGATGAACTTTGGTACACAGATAGTAGATAGCCTGGTTATGAACATGGGATATTTTTTATCTCGATATTCCCACGGGAACGGGAACCACGCGGGTGAAACCGCAAGCGGCCGCTAGTGTTAAATATAATGATTTCTCTAATTAATGATTCAGAAGAAATAATAAATATATAAGTTCCTTCCTTCTGAAAGGTTGTCCAATTTGTAAGTACCGGTATCAGTGGTACGGAACATGCATCTGCATGATATGTATGGAAGTTAATAAGCAGTATTTTACACATTTAAAAAGAGTATTGGACCGGATTTCTAAAGGTCGTGGGTTCGAGTCCCATCTGAGAATTCACTTGTAGCCGAGTTGATTTTTTCCAATATTTTTCTATTTCAAATTTATCATTTTTTTATATTTTTTTATTATTAACGACGGGGAGTCTCTTAACCTTCATCATACCTAATGTTAAGTATTGATAAGGCTGAACATGGAAGCGAGCCTCTTCCGGAATCCTCAACCACTGAGGAACTGGCTATCTTATCTCTAACTGCCGGAACACAATCAGACTTAGATAAGATGGTGGTAGCTAGCCACGCGGACTCACAACAAGTTCTACCTCCAACCAAACCAAATACAAATTGTACCCCCGCTGGGAATCGAACCCGGGACCCCTGGGTCTGATACCGGTGGTTGTTATCACTAGACCACAGAGGCGGTTGAAATATTAAAACAAATAAATTTCAGTTGTAGAAAAAAGAAAGTTTTATTACATCGAGTAATATATTGCAGATTACAAAGAGATACCTAAGTAGGATACAAAAATTGTTACTTCATAATAAACCTTTAAGCCGAGTGTAACGAACAATTTAAACAATGGGTTAGAACAATTTGAGCTAGTACTTGAACAATTTGGTATAGAACTAAAAATATGTGTACATTTTTTCAGCTGACATCGGCATAGCTGAAGTGGCTCTTATCGTTCTCGCTTAAAACCTGAACACTGAAGTTATAGGGATATATGCTGAAAACGATGCTTGAAATGTAATTACTTTTAGGCGCCCCCCTAGACGCTCAGTAAATACTGTGATCCATCATTATGATAAATACTTATAAATTTCATTTAATTATCGTAGTGAACACGAAAGCCTTCACATTCAGTATTTATCACGTCAGTATTGCAAAGTTTTTCATACGGTTCACACGCGTGAAATGAATGTGGTCACCAAAGCTAGCGTGGCTATGGAGTGTCCCTTAATACGCCTAACATTAATAATTGTCATAATATGCATTCGTTTACCAGATTTGGCATAACATAACTGTGCATAACATTGAACATAATAAGAAAAAAACGCATAATAATGAATTCGTATAATTTAAATATGCGTAACATATTGTCAGAAAATAAAGAAGCGAAGCTCCCACCATAGTATTTGATTAGGTATTCTTTGTTCTAGCTCGATAGTAGATATTTTCACATCCTAATTAACTTCTTGACGACCTGTTTGGCGCAGGGGTACTAACCCCACCTTCTGCGCCAGAGGTCCCGGGTTCGATCCCCGGACAAGACAAATATTTGTGTGCATGAACATGTCTATTTGTCTTGGTCTGGATGTTTAATATGTATATTATGTATGTATTTACAAGTATGTTTATCCGTTATCTAGTATCCATAACACAAGTTCTTCATGATACTTAACGTGGGCTAGATAATTATTGTGATTATAAATAATAATAAATATTTCCATACAGGAAATATTTATTATTATTTATTATTCTTACTGAGAGGGGTACCTATTTGAATTTGAACACCTAGTTTGTCTTGTTACTATAGGTCACGTGATAGGTACGAAATTTAAGTCTTTCTTTTATTATTCTTTCTTTAATTACGGTTTGTTAATTAAAATGGCAAAACAAAACATTGTAGTGCCTAAGACATTTCTTTATTAAATAAATTAAACAGCATTATAATTATTATACTTTCGCAGCAAGTTAAAAGCACTTCGATTCCGATTCCGTCCCTACCTAATCGTTATGTTACTTATTATTAAATCTTAGACAAAACTCAAAACTTACGAAGTATGTTAGTGTAATTTTTGAATATCAATTTTCTCGTTTTTCTCGGGTTTCCGGAGTGTTTATATTAAAAACCACTAATCACACATATGATTATTAAAATTTAGGGTATTTAGTTATGCATAATAATGTTATGCGATTTAAAAATATGCGTTATGACGTTTTTCCAATCTGAATAAGGAGTATTACTTTATGCGAATTAATATGGACCCGTCAGTATTTATAAATTCCTTTATTAAAGGCTAAATTATTTTCGATTACAAAACTCTTAATAAACGCTAAATAAACCAATCTTAAACTGTAACGAAAAAAACGCCGTCCAAGTCACAGCCGCGTGGCATAGTACTGTGGAGATCGTATGTGTCCGCACCGCCAGCAAGTCGAACACCGCCGTTGCTGGCTGGTTTTGTTTATGACAGAAAATTAAAAAAAAGGGGAGGCCAGTCGTGCGTAGATATGAACAGTCGCCTTGTCAGATAAAACATTTTAAATATTGTAAAATATTATTTAACTATTGAATATAACGATTATAACAATCCAAGCGAGTGCTTATTTACATCTTGAGTTACGTCCACGCTACAGTATCGAGAACACTGGCGCTGTTGCCCCGCTGAATACAAAGACTCAGCCCCTGGGCAAGATAGGCACCAGCTCTCAGGTCTCCTGAGGCATGTACGAGTCTTGTGGAAAGGTATGCAATTTTTTTTTATATTTGCGGCGCTTGAGGAATTGAGCTTGCTCCGCCGCGGCTTCAGCTCTTGAGGACGTACCGCGTATATGGGATGGACCTAACGTGTCTACACAAGTTGCATCCCATATAAGGGTACGCCCCAAGCACCAGGGCACAAAGGTCGCACCTACGGGCCTTTTACCTTCATCCCTGAATAAACCACAAGGTTCCAGAGATGATTGGATCAAAGCGTAATGATTATTATATAAAAAATTCGTCGAACAAATGCAAAGCCACATGGAAAATCATAAATAAGTCTAAGAATAATTTTCCGAAGGATAGTATTAAGAAAATAATTGTTAACGATGTAACAATTACAGACCCGATACATATTGCTAATGCATTTAACGACCATTATATCGATGAAGTAAAAGAAACAATTTCTAAGAATGACAAAATTAAAACTACCGTTCATATTCCGAAATCAGTTTTTATAGGTCCCACGACCGCTATTGACATAATTAAAGTAATTAACTCTTTGAAAAACACAAATAGTTCTGGATTTGATGGATTTGTAACGTCAGTCATTAAAGACGTAGCACATATTATTGCGCCAGCACTTAGCCATATAGTAAACTTGTGTATTGTAGAAGGTATCTTCCCGGAAAAACTAAAAATATCTGTAATTAAACCTTCATATAAAAAAGGAGATCAAACCAATGTAAATTCGTATAGGCCTGTAGCACTACTATCAGTACTATCAAAAATATTGGAAAAGGTTTTCTATAAAAATATCTATTCTTTTCTTGAAAGTAATAAAGTATTTGTACCGGAGCAATATGGGTTTAGGAATAATAAGTCCATAAACATGGCAGTTTATAACTTTTTGCTACAAGTATCAAAAAATGTTGATAAAAGAATTCCAACTGTTGCGCTTTATATGGATATGACAAAGGCGTTCGATTATGTAGATTTTAATATTCTATTGCAAAAGTTATACAACTATGGCATCAGAGGGAATGTATATAACCTGATCCAATCTTATTTAACAAATAGGTCACAAATGACAGTTATAGAGAAAATAGACAGATTAACAAAAACTGAAGTAGCTTATCGCTCCAAAATGAGAATGGTGAAGTTTGGAGTGCCTCAAGGTAGTATATTGGGACCTCTACTTTTCTTAGTTTATATTAATGATCTGCCAGCAGTTACTGACAATCATGTTACTCTCTTTGCAGACGATAGCACGGTTTTGTGTAGCGGTGGCACAATTCAATCACTAGAAAAAAATGTTAATGCTACTTTACTTTCTATCATGAAGTGGCTCGAGTCTAATAACCTTAAAGCTAACTTGGAAAAAACTAAAATAATGATTTTTCAACAACGTAATGTCACTGGTACGAATGAGACGCAGTTAAATATAACATACTCAGATAAAATAGTAACTGACACAAAAACAACCAAATTATTTGGTTTACTTATTGATAATGATCTGAAATGGAATTCGCACATAGATCACGTTTGTAATAAGTTAAGCCAGTACTCCTATGCTCTTTATCATTTGCGTAAAATTGTCAATGAGAACGCTCTACTGACTGCGTATCATGGTTATGTTTCCTCTACACTTAGATATGCTATTATGTTTTGGGGAAATGCAACAAACAAAGAAAGGGTATTCAAATCACAAAAACGCTGCATTAGAGCAATGTACCATTTGAAACAAAGGGACTCTTGTATGCCTTATTTTAAAAAACACTAATTTCTGACTTTTCCATGTCTATACATATTTGAATGTGCAGTCTTTACCAAAGCAAATATAGAAATGTTTGAATTCTTCTCCGGGGCGCGACATAAAGATAAACTTCGCATGATTCCAAATAAATCGAAATTGCTGAGTGATAGCGTGTTCTGTAATGCATCGCGTATATATAACAAAATACCGGTATCAATACGAAATTGTAATAATGACATAAATTTATTTAAGCATAAGCTGAAGGCATTTCTGATTGACAAATGTTGACTGACCGTAATATATGATTTTAATTAATTGATTTATATTTTAGGCTATTGTTATGTAGTAAATTTAATTTAATTTAATGATAATGACGTTTAGTATAAAATTAATTTAATTGATATTTTTAATGAGTAATGTTTCATCTATAAATAATGGGCTTTTTAAAACTTTGACATTGTATTTGAATTTAAATTTTATTGTATGTCACATCGGCAGAAACCAGCTGAACCATTTTATATATTTTTTTACAACCACCTAATGTACCTACCTGTGTTTCACAATAAATACTTTTGACTTTGACTTTGACTTTAAAGCAGTGCCGTTGGCATGCTTAATCAAATCGTTTATCGCACCATGCCGATAGCCGCGACTGGCCCTTTTGAAGCGTGCCAAAGTGTCGTGTTACGGAAGGTAACGGCAATTAAATTTAGAAATGAAAGGGAGATGAAAGGAAATACTAATGGAAGTTAACAAGTTATTAACATAAGAATGGCACGTTTATATATAAAACTAAAAGTAAAGAGATAAACTAAGTAAAAATAAGGAAAGGCTACGGAACTGATAGGACGAGAGCTCAGGAGGTGTGCTGAGCGTGCGGCGCACAGTACTGGTAGACCGGCGACACGTCGAAGCGGCTGTAGTGGAAGCGCAGACTGTGGCACGTAGTGGAAGGGCGTCGAGGACTTGCCTGTTGAGCACTCAAGAAATAGGTGCGTGGCAGGGAGTTTGTGTAGAGGCGTATCACCAGGGTATGGGTGGAGACGCGTAAGGGTACGTGGTCGCACAACTTTTTCTCTCTTGCGTAAAAAGGACATGCCGACTGCTTCTTTCTTGCGTTAAAAGTACTTGCCGACTACTTGCTGACTCTATCGTTCTTGATTATAAGGATTTGCACTGTTGTAGACACTCGCCGTAAACCGAGTTCAAGAAGAACCGTATTTTGTAGTAGAGCGTACCACGACGAATTAAGAAATGGTCCCTGGTAGAAGGTATTTATCACAATCTGCTTATACGGAATTAAAAAATCTAGAAATCTGCAATAAATACTGATAGTCATCAACACAGTAGACTACACGATCAGTATATATCCCAAAACAAAAAAAATACTGTTGGATCACAGTATTTACTGAACGTCTGAGGGCTCCTAAGGTGGGCGTTTTCCTAAAAAAATTGTTTATGCGGAATGAATCAAGTATTAGGTAAATCGTCAGTATTTAGTTACGATTTATCTTATCAATACACGTGACTGACTGACAGACAACGCACAGCCCAGACCGTTGAATTGATTAAGCTGAAATTTTCCAAGCATGATTCTTTAACGATGTAGGCCAGCACTAAATGATTTATTGGTATTCCACCACGGGAAAATACACGGGTAATTCCCACGGGGTAGGGACCGCGTGCGAAACCGCAGGCGGCCGCTAGTTTTTTTCATAAAATTAATGTACAATTAGAAAAAACAACCTACCCAGTCCGTATTGGGTAACAAAAGTTTTCCCGCATACCATTTAATTTTATTAAAATTGAGTGTCAATAACTGCGATTGTTATTAAAATTACTTATTTCATGATAGATATGCGTTTAGTTCGTAAACATGTGTTTCATAGTTTGTATTTTTATTCTTTGACAATGAAACAGCTTAAGAATTCGGAATATAAATTGGGCAAATAAATTGAAACTGTCATAACAAAAAACATTATTTTTTATGATTTTGTAATTTTTGCATTTTTCAATACTATTTCTATACTTATGGTAAATTTTAAATAGAACTATATTGGAAAAAATTAACTCGGCCACAAGTCCCGTCTGAGAATTCACTTGTGGTCGAGTTAATTTTTTCCAATATTTTTCTATTTAAAATTTACGATAAGTATAAAAAACATTCTGTTGTTAGATCCTTGTTACAATACTCTTTTGTAAACTTATGCATTTAACACTGTGTTTAATTAATATCCAAACATTTGAAATATAGATAGTAATTCTTTTATGATATAAATAATATGGGACGTATTTTCACTTTTTTCGGGCGAGAAGAATAATTATGGTTATATATTGGAATACCTAATTTATTATTGTCCTAACGACCTTTGGCACAAAAATTATAGGCCTAATTGTTTTCGCACAATTTTCAAATGACCCATTACTAGTTTAGCCTATTTTCACTTCGCCTAAATTCTTCGCCATTAATTCGCCATATTTTCGCTTTTATTCGTATCCTTATTGTTAACAATCAAAATTTTCTGACATATCGATGGCTTGGCTAAGTTGGCTATCACCGATTCCAAGTGGTTAATTTTTCGGTTTTGAGGTCGGGTATTATTATTTTTTAAGTTTTTTTATATCGATGTATGTTCAATATTACTGTGTAGTGTCGGCTTACAATAGCACTACCCCCTCTCATAACGTGGGTGTCGTAAAAGGCGACTAAAGGAACTCAGCCTTCAGGAGACGGGCAGCAGCGTCTCCTACAAACTTGGCCATACTGCGATCCCCAACCCGCCTGCCAAGCGTGGCGATTATGGCAAACCCCCCCTTTAGGGGAGGCTTAAACCTAGCAGTGGGTGTTATGTGGCTGATACGATGTTCAATATGTAGGTATTGAGCTGGTACTTTAGAAGAGAAAAGGTATTCAAGTAAAGTGCATAATACGCCAATGGTGATGGATCAAAGATGGCGGCGGACGAAGTGAGCCAATGATTCGATTACAGGACGATTCCGACCAAGTGCAATTAGATTCTGCAAGTGCCGCCAAAGGATACGGTCAATTGTTATTAGGGGTTTCGATCTACTATTCGACTGTCTTATGGCCTGAGAACGGAAAAACACTAATAATATTATAATTGTGAAAGTTTGGATGTATGATGTTCCAAAACGGCTCAATGGATTTGAATGAAAATTTATTAGTATCTGGATTAAACCAAAAGCTTTTGTATCGGTCAAAAGTTCTTGAATTTTTCAAATCTCCGTGCGGATGGAGTCGCGGTCGGAAGTAACAGATAATAATAAAAGGGTACCTACCTACTATGAAAAAAATCTTACCTAGCCTAACCAATAAATTGATTAATCTGAAAAAAACATATTTGCTCAGCAAGCACGTCAGACAAATAGAGTTGCTGATCAAAAATATATTCGCTAACTTATGTATTATTAACAATTTGGTCTGCGTGGAATTCAGACTATAGCGCTCCTTCGGAATCACTTCAAATATCATGAAATAGTCTTTTCACCATTACATATATCTTAGAGTAGTTCTGTTAATATAATTGTTCTTTTTTTATGAACAACGGGGAGACTCTTAGACTTCATCATACGATAAGGCTGAAGATGGAAGCGAGCCTCTCCCAGAATCCTCAATAACTGAGGAACTGGCTATCATAACTCTAACTGCCGAAACACAACAATGCTGAAACAAATACAATTTCATTGAAATATAACATGTTTTAAATCAAATTAATAAACTAACTGACAATTCACTCAGGCAAGAACAGCATTTAGCACTTAACGTATCATCAGCAATGTCTTCTGAATATTGTATCAGTTTTGAATGTGTTCACTTCTCGCGAACAATTGAGTACGTCAAACATAATGTCAATTAGCGAAATAATGATATTTTTAAGAACTATTCAAAATCGAATATTAAAACTCAATTTAAGTTCTTTTTTAATTTAAGTACAGACTGTGACCACGACCTCTGGAAAGGTTGAGAAATCTAATTAAAATAACTTTTTGAAAAATAAAAATAAAATTTAATTTATTGGTAAATATACTCACACACATAGACACACACACACATTCACACACACACTTACGCACGCACGCACTCACACGCATACACACACACATATTTTTTTATTTTTAATAGTTACTGTTATGTTATGTGTAAACACTAACACTAGATTTTAAGATTAAAATTGTAACTAACACTTTATGGACCAAAAGTCTGAAATAAAAGTTATTTAATTTAATTTAATTATTATTTTTATCTAATATTGTTCCCTTTAAAATTATTTTGTCCAACAATACGTTCATACCTAGTGAGGAAAACCTGTTATTGGCCATACTTCTATTAATCATCATATCATATAAAGTTATATAAATTTAGAATACACTGTTGGTTTTTTAAGAAAATAAATAAATAAAAATAACGTAAAACGAATCTTTCCTAAAGCGAACAACTACAAATTAAAAGTAAAGCTAAACGAAAAGTGATTCGTTTCGTAATGAATATAAATGTTAACATACGGAACTTTATAGTTCGCAGTGTGAAGTCAAACTTTGGAAACTCTTTTCGTTTAGTTTCACTCCCAATTTTAAAAGTGAAATCAATCAAGAAATTACTCCTATTAATTAAAGGTAGATCAAGAAAATACTCCTCTTTTTTTATTTTTTTATTTATTTACTTTCAAATATAATTTACAACAACAGCAAGTGGCCAGAGTCTTCTTTTAAGCATAAAAATACTTGTATCAGAAGACTCTTACTCTCTTAGACGACCTGTTTGGCGCAGGGGTACTAACCCCGCCTTCTGCGCCAGTGGTCCCGGGTTCGATCCCCGGACAAGACAAATATTTGTGTACATGAACATGTCTATTTGTCTTGGGCTGGGTGTTTAATATGTATTTTAAGTATGTATTTACAAAAAGTATATAAGTATGTTTATCCGATATCTAGTATCCATGACACAAGTTCTTCATTAAACTTAACGTGGGCTAGATAATTGGTGTCTAAAAAAATAACATATATTTTCGTGGCTGTATCGAAAGGGAGAAAGGATGCTTCGTAGCCAAAATGTTATTTCTTAATATTTGTAGGCGCTTTGAAATCACTATATCGTCATATAGCGGCTGTAATAAGACGCTGAAAGACTTCACTAGAGAACAACAGATAATATCTGTTTTGAGTCAAAAAGAAAAAGCAGAGCTTAACATTATGCAACGTTCTGCTGACGTCATGGAACGTTCTTTAACGGCTTTTATTCTATAAATAAATAAATTATACATATACGTAAAGAAATTTCTACAGCATCATAATTCTTGGAAAATAGAGCTTTACGGCGACCATATTAAAAATCTATTGTAGAATCACTCAAGTTTGATGACCAACTCCGGATAGTTAGAACAAAATGGTAATATGTGATGAAATTTGAATACCCACATTCTGTTAATACGAATAATTGGACTCGGTACTCGAATTGGAATTTCCGACTATTCGAATGCAACAACTAAGTATTGCTTTTTCTATGGTGACAACTACCTTTTTTTAGCCCATTCATACATTTTGGTTAGTGGTAGCTACCACCATCTTGTCTAAATCTGTCGCCATAACAATGATGTTTTCAGCATTGTTGTGTTCCGGCAGTTATAAGACAGCAAGTTCCTCAGTGATTAAGGATTCCGGGAGAGGCTCGCTTCCATCTTTAGCCTTATCAATACTTATCATCAGGTATGATGAAGGCTAGAGTCTCCCCGTAGTTCATAAAAAAAGCCTGGATCGGAGTATCAGTATAACTAAATTCTATTCAAAATCACTTGTGCAATAGGTCGGCAGTGTAGAACCATGACACCAGTGGAAATTACTAGTAAGTTTCATGAAATTCGTAGACGGATCAAGTTTATTTATTTGATGTTATGTGGTGCCTAGAACCGGGGATAATATTTAAAGCGGAGGCTCTATAGATCAATAGTAATTGAATCATCATGGTTTTAACTAATTAAAATCGAATCTTTACTTTTGGTGTTTTTCTAACAAAGTTAATAGTAAATTCAATGTATTGCAAACAAACAGCGCCGCTCAACTCTTTCGGAGCTACTCGGAACGACTTTTTGACAATTTGTGTGTCGGTTGATAGAAAAATAATACTAACGAACAACCCGTGTGCGCATAATGCGCAAAAAACACATTTTTTATATTCAATTTAAAAATCCATTAAATCCTTTTTAAAGTTTTTGCTAAATTTCTCGACTTATCCGACCACTTCAGACAAATACCTTTCTAACGGTGTATTGCACTTGATTGTGCGACTTTTAGTTTAGGAGGAGAAGCGGCTTCACTGCCGTATTATACATATAGATACTTACTATCGCACTTCATGAATCCATGCACGTATTGTTTTTTCTGAAGTGTTTATTTTTTCACAGTTAATTGCAATTGTGTAAATAAATCCAATTCAAATATTAAATTAAAATTAATTGAAACTGAAACCAAAGAATACCACACGACAATATTTTGACTTAACTAATCAAAATTGTTACTTTAAACAAGAAAATATACTAGAAAAAATCGGCAAAGTGCGAGTCGAACTCGAACTCGCACATGAAGGGTTTCGTCTCTCACCCAAGGTTGCCTGGAAGAGACTGCTACGTAGCTATAAGGCCGCCTATTGTGTGTTCCTCTTTTTTTACATTTTCTCTGTATGTGTTTGTTTTTGTATCGTGTGCAATAAAGTTTCTATTATTATTATTGCCAAAATGCCATTATAATTTTTCGTCTGCAAAAATAAGTTTGTTTTACATAGTGTTTGTATGAATGAAAGTTATATTTGCGGTTTTAGAAAATGTGCTATAGCTCTGAAACTACTAAATAAATTTCGTTCAAACCATTTTCGTTAAAAGTTTTTATAAAGAACTACATCATATATATTTTTTTTTGATTTTACAATTTTTTATTTTAAAAGTTAGAGGGGGGGGGGGGGGGACACAAATTTTTCCACTTTGGAAGTGTATAACTTTCAAACGGTTGACTTTGAGAAAAAACTGTTTTAGAAGTCTCAATGTAATTTTTAAAGATCTATCTAATGACATCCCACACGTATAGGAGTGATGAAAAAATTTTAATTTTTCAGTAACAGTTCCATGTATCCCCATAAGCCGCCCTTTAATTATTTTTTTTTTATTTACCGTAAACCGTAACCGTAAACCGGTTTACAGAATACATCTACCGACCAAGTTTCAACTGTGTGATCCTTATAGTTTTGGAATAAAGTGGCTGTGACATCTTACCACTTTACAAGTGTATATCTTTCAAACGGTTGATTTTGAGAAAAAACTGTAAAAGAAACTTTAATGTAATTTTTAAAGACCTATCTATAGATACGCCTCAAGTATAAGATTGATGAGATTTTTTTTTTTTTAATTGCTTTCGGGTAAAATGCAATATTTCTAAAACTGACAACCATATTTCGTTCAAACTATTTTTCGATGAAAGTTTTTATTAAGATCTACAGCATATATATTTTTTTAATTTTTCACTCTCTTATTTCAAAAGTTAGAGGGGGGGGGGGGGGCGGGGAAAACACACATTTTACCACTTTGGAAGTGTACATCTTTCAAACGGTTGACTTTGAGAAAAAATCGTTTTAGAAACCTCAATGCAATTTTTAAAGACCTATCTAAATAAACGACCTATATAAAAAAAAAAACAGTGTCAGTTCCTTGTATGGGGAGACCCCCCTTAATTCAAATATTTTTTATTTTTGTTTAAAAACCGTAAAGCGGCTTACGGAATACATCTTCCTACCAAGTTTCAACTCTGTAATTCTCATAGTTTCGGAATAAAAAGGTGTGACATACATCGGTTTGGCCGAATTTATAAGGGTTTCCCTTTTTTGCCTTTAGGCTACGAAACCCTAAAAAAGCAACTAGTCTCATGTCCCGTCAGGGCGACATGAGACTAGTTGCTTTTTTCTAATAAGTATATTATTTTCTAGTATATAATATTTATCACATAAAAATAGCACTGTAAAATGCAAAATTAAATAGTTATAATTGTTTTTTTAGGTTTACATTATTTTTACACTATGATTTTCTTTTTAAAAATATCATAATTTGAAGAGCGTTGAATCCATGGAATTAATAGGTACTGCTTACTAGTACTTAATAATTCCATGCATGGTTGAATCAACTTGGTGCGAAGAGTATACTTGGTATTGGTTGTCATGTTATGCATGATGGATACAATTGTAAGCAGATAACTGTCATTGCGATATTTAATATTGTACTACAGATTTTTATTAGTTTGAAACAGAGATTTTATGCTGTGGGAAGTAGTGGGGGCCGGTTCTATTCAAGGAGTTAATGGTAAATTTTCTAATGGATAGTAATATCATGACGTTTTGCGGTAAGCTAATGTTTAATACCCTGTACCACGATAAATTCGCAACGTTTGCGATGATATAGTTTTGCAATAATACACTGATCATGAATCGTTGCTTTAAATTCTTATTGTGAGTAATGCATGGGTTTTGATTAACAGGAATCTGTGGCCCTACCGTGTAAATAAGTTCGTAAGAATAGTCTCTATTTTCAATATTATCCCCGGTTTTAGGCCACTCACTGTATTCACAGGTCAATCAACAGTTATTATAAACACTATAACAATCTTAATATGACACAGATAACCATTAACAGATTCACACTATTAAAAATAAGATAAGTAATGTAAAAACGCAATTGAGCTTCAAGTTCATACGACGATCGCTTTAAGTTAACTAGGCACTAAGAAGTAAGAGTGATAAGAAATTATCATATTTATCATAAATCTTTTCCATTCGTTTTGTAAGGGTCTAAATAACTTTTCGTTTTAATTGTTACTAAATAATTAAGTAATGTTTTATTTTAATATACAGAGGTTATAGGATATCAGTGGCGTGAATAATTGGGCACTTATTTAAGGTTTTTCTTTAGAAAATTTATTTCAGAAATAATTTATATTGAGTACAGTACCGAAGGATTTTAGACAGACAGAATAATGATATATCAATAGTCAAGTATTACTCATAAGTTTCACCTTTTGAGTAAACTTAATTCACTACAAGATTCCTTTTCATAAGAAATCAGACAGCACCAACCCTCTTCAAAAGTAAATACAAGTTGTCATTCCATCCACACAGCATTTGCGCAAAACACTTCGTTAAAGTACCATGTAGGTGAATTCAACTAGTTTAGCTAAATCCTGTCCGTATCCCGATGTGATCCGACTGGAACGACACGGCGAGGCAATCTGGAAGCAATCTCTTGCATGTAATCTTCGGGACGTGAGCCATCTCCACTGTTTAGACACTGCATGCTCCTGGGAATGTCTAGGCACACCTTGAGAGAATCAAGTCAACAATCTCGATATGCTTGTTTTGTTTTCGTTGCCTGTTTGTTTATCGACAGATTTTTCCTGTAAAAAGAACACATATTATATGTTCCGAAAAAAAAACAGGCAGAAGAGAATGACATATAAAAATTAGATTTTACAATCTGGAAGCAATCTCTTGCATGTTATGTTCGGGACGTCTGCATGCTCCAGGAAATGTCTAGGCATACCTTGAGAGAATCAAGTCAACAGCCTCGAGATGAGCTTTTTGTTTTCGTGTTTATTTATCGACAGATTTTTCCGGTAAAATTGAAATTTATAATGGAAATAACCCGACACAAGAAATTAAATTCTTTCATAATTTACAATTACTTAGATTGTATTGTATTGTATAATTTTTGCATAAGCTTACATTTACTGAGCATTATCTGAACTTTCCATTTCACAAAGTAACTTGCTCAATATCAACTATGTTATTAACATATACAAACTGCTTCTTTTGATATCTTATAACTTTAGGTTAATAACGACACCATTCACAGGTACTTATAAGATTAAAATTGCATGAATTAAATATTTTCCAAACAAAAAAATACTTCATACAATAACGTAGTATTTACGAATTATGGTATTACCTTGACTTGAAATATATAGGTATACTGTTGTATTACCTACTTTATGCCATTTGAAAATTTTTCGAAATCTTTTAATAATAAGTTTTGGGATATCAAAACGAGCGGTGCATATGTTACCGGCTCAACCCGATATCAGGACAAACTAGTTCGACCTAGGCTAAACTAGTTCTTGCTTTACGCGATGGGACTAACTGGTATAGCCTAGACCAAACTAGTTTGTCCTAAGTGCGATAGGATAAACCAGTTTAAACATTTTAGAATACCTAGAAAGCCAAAATAAATAGATAAAAAAATGAATAAAATAAATAGGAAAAATAATATTTTTTATTAAAACGATAATGATTCGTCGTTAAAACTTATGGATAATTCCGGTAACATATATACCAATATAAGAATGCAGTGGCGAAGAGTCGAAATATGGAGAAGGTAAACCGAACCAAGAAATATCCACAAATCAGACAATAATAAACATGGAAAAAATAACATTTTATTCACATTGCAACTGGCTATTTGGTGACAATAATTAATGCGTAATTATTATGATCTGCATGGTGGATCGCTGGGGTGGGATTCCCAAAAAGAAAGCCGATGGGAATCAGTATGTATGGACCCTTTGTCACTGATGAATTGTATAGGTACATAAAACAGGCGACAAAATTTGCTGTTCGGGTATAGTTTAAAAAGGCGATAAAGGTTTTGCTGATCGAGAATGCACGTTTGCTGTGAACTGTCCCAAATTTATTATCGTTATTAATTAAAGTGCATCGACATTTTTGGGATCCGCACAACAATTTGCATTTCCGTATGATCGTTTACCTGCGTAATTACGCTGACCGCGCGCCCGCTTCTACATACATATGCAAAAAGGGATTTTGCAATTCAATATTGGGTACAGTGGTGCCGCCTGCAGTTTTTCGGCGTAAGTAATGCGGACTTGGAATATATTAACAACAAAACACCGCTTTTTGATTCGGCATTTGTCCGTCCAGATGGCCAATTTTCACATTTGTATGTATGCATTTTTAACGGAATTCATATTTCTTTTAGATATTTTTTGCGTGTTTTTAAAACAAAAACAACCATCCAAGCAATCTGAGTACGCGACACAGCTAGCTGTCATGTTATTTGAAATACGAAGTTACTATACATAGACGACCTGTTTGGCGCAGGGGTACTAAACCCACCGTCGTCTGCGCCAGAGGTCCCGGGTTCGATCGCGCGACAAGACAAATATTTGTGTGCATGAACATGTCTATTTGTCTTGGTCTAGGTATTTAATATGTAGATTAAGTATGTATTTACAAAAAAAGTATATACTTAAGTATTTTTATCCGTTATCTAGTATCCATAACACAAGTTGTTCATGAAACTAAACGTGGGTTAGATAATTAGTGTGTTTGTATGCAATTATTTATTTATTAATAGAGTCATTCGCGGTCAAAAGAACTTATGACCACATTGCTGGTCATTTTTGACCGATCCAGATGAAATGCACCACTGAATTTCTTTGAACAATATTAACTGTTTAGCTTTGTTTTTCCGGCCGCTTTTGCGAGGCTCTGAAACGATATTTTATAATAAAAGATATCGTGAAAAAATATTGGAAAACCACCTATTTATAGAGTTACACTAAAACCTCTTGATCTCGTATTCACACAATTTCCGAATTCGTTGAACTTACTTCGGAATATTAATTAAATGATTTCGCAGAATTTTACATAAATATTAAATTTCTCGCAGCAAACAAAGGGCCGAGTGGAGCTTATTAGATTTCGCCGATAATTCGTCAAACAAAAAATTGTTCACGTTTTTGTATTCCTAAAATTTTCAATTAAGCCGAATTTAATCCTTTTGCAATGTTTGGTGAAGAATCCCGGCGATTTATCGGGAACTTGTAAAAAGTTCGCAGGTCTGGGGCGGGCTGAATATTTCCTCGGAGTGAAAGTTTATTATCGCAATAATTTCGGGCAGGATCGAAATGGCAGGCGTTCCAAATATTAGGAACTCCCCCCATACAAACATAGTTTTACCATAATTTGGGTTTTCGATAAAATTATTAATTAAACATGATGGTTTAATTAATAATTTTATCGCAATAATTTCGGGCAGGATCGAAATGGCAGGCGTTCCAAATATTAGGAACTCCCCCCATACAAACATAGTTTTACCATACTTTGGGTTTTCGATAAAATTATTAATTAAACCATCATGTTTTACAAACATAAAGGTTAATACAGGATATTAGTATGTTATTTGTTGCTAGGTACATCTTGTAGAGTAAAAAAGCTCTAACTACCTAATAATAAGTAGTCACGTTGAATTTCACATATAATATATTTGGAATAGGAATAACAAACTGTTCAGAAGAAGGTTGACATAGAGTAGATTATAAATTCTAAAATCTGGTGTTCATAGGCCTCGGTAAACAATTTCAATTTATGGCTTTAAACTATATTTATTTTCCTCGGCGAATGTTAAAGGGAGGTTAAAACTAAAAGTAAACGCGGATGTGGTATTCCTACCTGTCCAACGTTTGCAAACGTAGAACATAGATCTAATAGTAGAATTGTTGGAACGCAATGAAAAAAACCTCGCCTCGGAAGAACAGTACCTAACTTATAATTACGTCTTTATGAATATCTTATATATAGAATTTAAAATAACAAACTCCGCACACGATAGAAAATAGAATTCAACGTGACTACTTATTATTACGTAGTTAGAGCTTTTTTACTCTACACAATATGATTATATGTGAAATTCAACGTGACTACTTATTATTACGTAGTTAGAGCTTTTTTACTCTACATAATATGATTATAATGTGAAATTCAACGTGACTACTTATTATTACGTAGTTAGAGCTTTTTTACTCTACATAATATGATTATATGTGAAATTCAACGTGACTACTTATTATTACGTACTTAGAGCTTTTTTACTCTAAAATCTGGAATTTTATTTGCTACATTTGAGAGTAAATTAAAAAAAACAGATTATTGATATCTTACAAAGACAATTTAAAATCAATCCTATGAAAACCGATTTCAAACTTTCTAGCTTGTTGAGGCAGGAACGGAGGATATCTCTTCAATAAATTATTTATTTCAACGGTCTAAAAAACGTATATTAATTTGAAAATACAGGTACAATAATAAGATGTTAACGTAAGGAGGATTTGAATGCGAGTGTGTCGCTGAATGAGTAGGTGAACGGAAGATCGAAGAACGAATAGAGTGACCGTAGAATGAAGGGGACCGAATGACGAATGTAGTGTCGCCTCTCGCTGTTAGATAGCGCCACCATTCCTCAAAATCCCGAACAAGCTTATCCTTATAATTGTAACAAGAAATTTATTCTTTATTCTCTATTATTTAACAAAAATGCCACTGTACAAAGCATACCTAACTATTTTGAGTAACGCAATTTAAAAATCTGTGGATTGCGGTGTGGGTTACAATATTTATACTGTTTCGATTAAAATTGTTTTTTTGTAATATTGTTTGTGTCAACTGTTTGTTATCCCTAATTAATAAATAAATAAAATAAATTGATATTTTGAAAATTGGGCAGTTATCTACCAAAAACTTCCTACCAACAATTTTTCCAAAGTACTGTCTACTAATTACAATGAATTAGCGCGAAACACAACACGTCGCATATGGCAGCACTACCCGCCGGCAAAGTTGCCACTATAAAATTTGTTCTAAACAAAACGAAGCGTACAACAGGGAATAATTTTTCATCGCCAGTTGCAATTTCGCGTTTCGTTCGTTCCGTTTCGGTATTTTTCTAGTCTTTTTATGTTCATTTGTGGCTGCGACTACCACCTCAGTAGCTTTTAAGTTCTCAATGTTTTACTTTTGTAATATATGGAAATCTTTTATATAGTAAATTTAATTATTATTATATTAATTGTCTATAAGGATATCAAATTATTATTTTCTGCTTTGTTCTTAATAATGGAAACTCAATTGACATTTGGAATACAGCGCGGCCAATCAGAGGCGTTCCCGCCTTTCCGGTTGACGCATAGACCCTCGTCGCACCACTGCGAGGCGGGCTCGGGTCGGTGGGTCAATTCGAGGGACATTCTGTTGCTGACTACGATACAGTGTACAAGTCTAGAGGCACTTATGCTAGTTAATTATAAATATTTTAATTTGTGCTCAATTTACGAAAATGTAATTCTGCAATAAATCAAAACTCAGTTTGTGGAATAAGTGTTATCATTTCCGGATTGCGGCATCATATAGGAATAAATAATGTAATTCAGTTTATATGGAAACTATTGACGTTTGTGTTTGAGTAGAAAAACTCAAATTTGAAGTATTGTTATTGGCCATTATTTATTGCTAATATTAAAATTAGTATAACTGCACATAACGGTTACAAAGTTAAAAACCGTGCAATATGGTTCTAACGAAAGTAACACTTTAGGTGTCTGTCCAATTTTATTGCAGGAAAATTACCAATGAAAAATGTTATTGTTCAGAAAACCGGGGGTGTCTCTCAAATTGCATTTAAATATAGGCGTTTGCTTTTGCGCCTATCAAATTGCTACTGAATCTATTTTTTCGGAGTTCGATATTAGCAAAATTCCACTTTTTTCTAAACTGGCTTTCACTCCTACGTAACCTTCTAGTATTCCATTAATAATTTATGCAAAATATCTTTGTTTCCAATACGTACACGGCAATACCTAATGGTCCCTGAAATGGATTACGTATTTAACCATATTTTCGTAGACAAAGCCGATCTGTCGGTTGTTAATCTGTTCCGTTGTTCCGAAATCCGATAATGACGTTCCGTATCGGCCGAAATATGCGCGAGAAGTCTATCAGACGTGACATGTCACTACTTGCTCCTAATTCGTTTAACCACACTTGTGAACTAGGGAAGGGATGAGCAGTGTAAATATTCCGATAAAAACATACCTATAAATAGAAGGGAAAATTGGATAGGGCAACAATAAATGAACAAAACTTTGGATAATGATGAAGTAGAAGTAATGATCCGAAATGCAATAATGACGTTCCGTATCGGCCGAAATATGCGAGAAGTCTATCAGACGTGACATGTCGCTACTTGCTCCATTCGTTTAACCAGACTTGCGTGTGTGTTAGAAGGGATGACCTGTGTCTGTCTTTCCAATCAAAATATATACAAAGTCAAATTGGACAGCAACACTAAGAGCTAGCGCAGACGACGGATAACGGAGGACTTTTTGTCCGCAACACATCTTTATTGTTAACCAACTAAGATAGAACTTAGATCGCGCATATCCATGAAAAATACGCGATAGTCTTCGTTATATATTCAACTTTATTTCTCATAGTTATAAAGTCGTGTAGCGGACAAAAAGTCCTCCAATGTCCGTCGTCTGTGCAGGCCCTACGAGAGGTAGGAAGATAGTAGTAAGATTCTTTCGTCTACATATTTTTCCTATATATATATATATATATATATATATATATATATATATATATATATATATATATATATAGGTATTGTCCCGTACGTAAAAATTTCTTTGTATTAAATAAAACTACTGTATTATATCTATATAATTACGATACTTTGTCGATGAAGTTCTAGTAAATAGCTCTAATGCTAGTAATTTCCTGAGAATTGTAAAAAATATGTATTTTTAGTTCCAGTGGCGAACGTAAAACTTCTGATACAGTGAAGCCCCTGCCGGGATATTGTTCAGTTCTTGTCCTTGCTTTAACATAGATTTTCATTTTTTTTGTATTAATTAATATAAAAATCAATTAGGTACTATAGCTAAACGCGCTAACAATGGGTTAGGTTGGGATAGAACTGTCACGAGTAAAATTTCACAAAAGATTGGGTGAGATTTGAAATTAATTAGATTTGATATACGCATGCATTGGATTTACACAGTCGTATTGGCTTACAGCGTCACCTACTAACAGCTGTTCAAGAGATTTTGCACGGTAATCGGACTACGGGGTATTTACCCAAGTCAATATATCCTTCACGCGCTCCTCGGTGTCACATCACTACGGCTAACAAAGTTCCCGAGTGTTCCGAGTTAGGACTCGTCCGGACGTGCGAGTGTTGTGAATAGTATTACTCGTATCTTTATTCAGTTATTCGTTTGCTAGTTCGAGTCTCTGAGCAATGACGGATTTAATTTAGTTAGATATTAACGCTTTGTTTTGGGTGTAGGTGTGGATTGTGATTTATGTACTTTTTAGATTGTTTTGTCTGAGACAAAGTTTGTGTCTCAGTTGCATTATATGTAGTACATTACTGCAGCGTCCACCAAAAGAGGCATAGATGGACGAACGTGTAAATGTGGGCCGAGACGAAGCCGAGGCACACATCCGTAAGTCCATCAATGCCTAGTTGTGGCCAAGGCTTGTATAGTACTATTCTCAAATAATGCGCGGCGGAACAACGAACAACATTTTTTTTCTCGCGTAGCGTTCATTTGTTGTTTTTTTTTTCTAAAACAGATTTTTATTTGCAAGCCAGTTCGAAAGTTAAATAAAAGCTTTGATAAGTTACCTCTCTGTTCGCCACATTTCAGAGTAAGAAATTGTTCCATTTTCAAATTACACGACAGATATGAGTTTAGTATGTAATTTGTTGTTGTGTAATGGATTTTCATACAACTTTTGCCAGCCGTTGCTCGCATGTATGTGGCCAGTACAGAAATATCGATTTATCTCGAAGAAGGTTATCAAAATAATGCTCATATTTCCAAGCATGTTTGAGAAAATACTATTTTTTTTAGATACTACTCGATGTTAATGGTTCTTTATCAACAGTTTTGTTTGATTTTCAAACAAAAGCCAGCTTAACAATTAACCAAATAATAATAATTATAAAGAAAGATAAGTGGATAAAAATATTTGCCAGTTGATTACTAGCACCGCGGAAACGTAGTTAAAAGGCCCGCAACACGCCAGTCTCCCATACAAACGAAATACCAAAATTTGACTGTACTTGTGATGTTATCTAGATTAAGACAGTATTTATCTAGGTTTTTATAAAAAGAAAAAAAGAAAATATACAGCCATAAAAAAATGCCAATTAAATTTTTCAAACAAAACTGTAATTCGCATTGATTTTTCATAAGGCAAGTTTTTAGGAAATTATTTATTATGGAATTTTATTTAATGGAAACCTTTATAAACAATGCCTTAATCCGAATAACTTTCTGTACTTGTAACTGAAAATAATGCTCTAATTTCAAATCATTTTGTTATTACTTTAGTGTGGGGAGCTGAGCGGTCGCAGGCCTCTTAAAAGAAAGGGAAGGTTGATGGGTGCGTTGGCGTAGTAGTACTAATCCTACCAACTGCGCCAGGGGTAGCGGGTTTGATTCTAACCAATCACAAATATTTATGTGTTGAAAATATGTGACTTGTCTGGGTGTTAAAGATTTATATATGATGTACACATACATCCACTGAGGAGTCCGTGGTGAAGTGGTTCGTGCGCTCGGACTGCGATTGTTGAGGTCAAGCAACTTTCGCAATGATCGATCACGGGATGGGTGGCAATAAATTTACTATCTCGAGCACCTCCGTGCTTCGGAAGGCACGTTTCCAGTTGTTAAAACCCACCGATCCGCATTGGGCCCGCGTGGTGGGTCATGGCCCGTTCTCCTTATCCATCCATAAGGAAGGCCAGTGCCCCAGGAGTGGGGTCATTAAAAATGGCTGATGACGACGACATCCACTTACGCCTTTAATCCTTTGGGGGATTCGCAGAGCATCAAATAAATATATTATGTATTTATATTAATTCCACTGTTGGTTCTAGTTATTATCCGTAACACAAGAGACATTCGGAATCATGAGATGTATTTTTGCATCATTCAAATAAGTATTCGCAAGATTCGCATGATTCGAACAATAGAAAGTTTGACATTTAGCACTTAATGTCATTTTCAAATTGACATTGACGAGACGGATAGTTTGACAACTTAAAAACGTTTCGTTTCACGTGATTCAAGTCCGATTTACTATCGGTTTTTGAAATTCTATGGAAAGTTAGTTTCCGGTATTTAAATATTCTGCGTAAAATGAAAAAATGTCAAGCGAGTTTAAGGCAATTCGAGTGATAAAAAAATGCTACAAAATGGAAGTCAGTGAATTTCAATTTGATTGCGAATTGAATTCGCATGAGAATTTCGAAAGGTTTAAAAAATACGTCTCCTGATCAATGTGTGGTTTTGTCTGATATTTCTGGAAAGAGCAATATCAAACTCCATCTATGACTATATCTATTATAAGCTGTAACTCTTTGCTACGTCACTACGTCATCATAAAAACAAAATTATGATTTTCGTCATACAAACTACTTTGTACCGCTTTCTCTATTCCGCGAAGTCTACCTTATCGTATAAAAGGTAAGTAAACTGTTTCTTTATTGTCTATTGTGATACTGAATTTAAAGCGTATATAAGTAGGGATTAATATTTTTACTTGTCATATAACACGAGTAAATTAAAAAAAAAAACCGGCTAAGTGCGAGTCAGACTCGCGCACGAAGGGTTACATACTTTATTAAAAAAAACGGGTAAAAAAAAATCACGTTTGTTGTTTGGGAGCCCCCTTAATATTTATTTTATTCTGTTTTATAGTATTTGTTTTTATAGCGGCAACAGAAATACATCATCTTTGAAAAGTTCAACTGTCTCACTATCACGGTTCATGAGATACAGCCTGGTGACAGACGAACAGACAGACGGACGGACAGCGGAGTCTTAGTAGTAGGGTCCCGTTTTACCCTTTGGGTACGGAACCCTATAAATGTCTTAAATTAACTTTGTATATCTAGGTATTATTCATTCTACTTTTATTTAAATTTGGAAAGTATTTTCATGTTCCATTTGAAGTTTGTTCCAATGTTGTTTTTTTTTGTCTGAGCGCAAATTCAGTACACAACCCCACAAATATAAAGGTCGAGGGACATTTGTAGTTTTATATTTTCCATATAGGTAAGTTAATAAATAAGTGGCTTAATTAACAGCACATGCCTTTCGTTTCGACCTTATGACGTAGGTATTACAGCTGTTTTTGTAGGGCAAGTGTATAGTTTGACGTGCCGTCGAATCGACAGTCAACGGCAACTACAGCTTAAACATAATCTCAAATTTCTTCAGACAATTCTGAACTCAACATAAGATGTTGAGTTCAGAATTGTCTGTCTTGAAGTTCAAAGTCAATTGGAGAATATTGACAGTTTTGTGAAGGCTGACCTGCTGTTGGCCGTACAAAAAGTTCTGGAACAGGAGACGTATTTTTGAATCATTCGAAACGTATTGAAATTCACCGAGTCGTCATATTTTTGAACCACTCGAATACGGTGTTGCCGTTTTCTTAAACTCCTATGACATAATGTCATTTTACACAGAATATTGAAAAACCGGAAACTAACTCTCCATAGATTTAAAGGAACCGATACTGAATCAGACTTGAATCACATGAAACGAAACGTTTTTAAGTTGTCAAACTATCCGTAATGTCAATGTCAATTTGAAAATGACATTAAGTGCTAAACGTCAAACTTTCTATCGCTCGAATCAACAAAAGGGTAGTCGGGACCACTTGTTGCAGATTCGAATGCCAATTGGAATTAAAAAAATACGGTTTTTAGCATTCGCATGCGATACTTGCATTTTCGTATGCTAAGTAATTAGAATTTATGATTTTTGATTTTTTGCATTTTTCAATGCTATTTTTATACTTATGATATTTTTTTTTTAAATTGCAAATAACGGTTAGAGCATTGGACCGGATTTCCAAAGGGCGTGGGTTCGATTCCGTTCGAGTTAATGTTTCCAATATATTTCTATTATAAAAAAAAAACATAAGTAATTCGCATGTTTCAAAAATAGGTCTCCAGGCACGACCCGTTACTAATTGAATTACGACTACGCCGTTTAGATGAGATCCACTCACTAGGAGTTAGTTCCCAACTTATTTCGCCCATACAAATGTTATTATGTGTCTAACCTTATATTTTTTCTTGGATAAACCGTGACGGAAGTCGGTCGGACTGAAATTAGTTTCGGCAACTCGGGAAACGGAGAAATATCATTTTTCAAAAGTCGTAGGGTAGTAGGCAGTGTTTTTACGTGGATTAAATGTCGTGTAAGATTGGTTCGGGTTTGACTGTCGAGAAATTTGTTTACTATTTTAGCTAAAACTAGCGGATCCTCGCGGTTTTACCCGCGTGGTGTCCGTTCCCGTGGGAATATCGGGATAAAATATGGCCTATGTCACTCGGGAGAAATATAGCTTTCTAATGGTTTTGAAAGATTTTGACGACCTGTTTGGCGCAGGGGTACTAATCCCACCTTCTGCGCCAGAGGTCCCGGGTTCGATCCCCGGACAAGACAAATATTTGTGTGCATGAACATGTCTATTTGTCTTGGTCTGGATGTTTAATGTGTATATTATGTATCTATTAAAAAAAAAAAGTATATAAGTATGTTTATCCGTTATCTAGTATCCATAACACAAGTTCTTCATGATACTTAACGTGGGCTAGATAACTGGTGTGATTGTATGGAAATATTTAATAAATGGTCTAAGAATTTCCTAAATCGGTCCAGTAGTTCCTGAGATTAGCGCATTCAAACAAACAAACTCTTCAGCTTTATAATATTAGTATAGATTGTTGCGATTACATTGAGGTAGTTGTACAACATATTAGTACAAAGTTCCTTTTTTTACCAAAATCCTTCTCTTCCCTTCTCTTCGTTCAATCGTTCAATTCAGAATCAATGTTTTTCTAATCTTATTTCTTAATTAGAAATGTATGTTACTGTCCTAATGGTAGGCGATCTTTGAAAATTCTTACTTTATTTCAGTGATTTTGTAATACATATTCATTTATTGACGTAGAGTTCATAACACAACATTTATAATACCAGCGGCCACCTGTGGTTTCTCCCGAGTGGTTTCTGTTCCCGTGGTGATAACGGGATAATAAATAGCCTATGTGTTAGTTTACTACTTGACGTACTTGCATACCAAATTTGTTTTTGCGTGAAAGAGGAACAAACAAACAAAGTGACATACTTTTATATTTATAAAATATTAGCAGCTGCCCGCGGTTTCACCCGCGTGGTTCCCGTGGGAATATCGAGATAAAAGTAGCCTATGTTTTAATTCAAGCTATCTTCTAGCTGTGTGCCAAATTTCATCCAAATCGGTTCAGTAGTTTTTGCCTGAAAGAGTAACAAACATGGAAACATCCTCGCAAACTTTCGCATTTATAGTACGAGATTAGTAGAATTGGATAGGATTAAAAGTTGTCGAAGCCAGAGCTAAAAACAAAATATAACTCAAGATGTCGTAGCGCGAAAACAGAACCCTTGATCCTCGTTATTTATATAAAAAAATGGCATCTTAAAACTTCAGGTACTCATTGTTATGAGTCGCTTATTTTCTTAATTGTTGTTACACTTAAGAGACGAGACACCTTACGACCTGTTTAAGATTCAGCTAAAGACATACATTCGACAGTCCAATGCCCACGACTTCGTAATTATTTAACTAAATTAAAGGCAGCTCCACACGTCGCACCTAAGGAGGGTCGTCAAGTTAGCACGGGCCCTTAATTGAGTTATAGCCATCAGCTGATCTCAGACCTTTTAGGAGACGGTCTCAAGTTTGTGACTGAAACCATAAGGCCCTGTTCCAATTGACAGTCAACCACGAATTGCATAAATTTTATTATTACAACTTCAAAAGGGACGGTTCTCGCTCTCAGTTCGTCAGAATTTGTTTTTTAACTGACTTCAAAAATAGAGGTATTTTTTATGAATGTTACTCGATTACTCAAAAATGGCTGAAGCGATTGAAATGATTCAAACGTTACACTTTATTAAATCGTTACATTACATCAGGGGTGCGATTGCGTTAGGTAATCGTATTCATTTGACAGTTCATATCGTATTCAATTTGTATGAATGATATAAGAAATGATACAATATTAACTGTCAAATAAATACGATTGATTTTACGCAATCGCCTAGCAGGTTTGTCTCCAAGTGGGTGCCATTTTCTGAAATTTTGAAATTGGTTCAGGTATTTTCAGGAAATCTTGAAAATACTTGAAAAATAAAAGTAATACGGAATTTTTCAGCCAAGCAGTTACTATCAGTTTCCTTTACTTCTGAACATAATTTGATTTCGTATTCTGCTAGAGACGTACGTTAAAAACTTCCAAAACAAGTTTCGTTAGAGTACCTAATTTTAATCGCCAGCTGATGTCCATCAAGTTATGATTACGTCTGTGATTACGTCACATTTATTGACTATTGTTGTATAAGCAGTCATTCACGATGACCTTTATAGGGCAAGGCTCAGCAAAATTGTCCGTCGCGCTTCACCGACCGACTACAAACTGAAGACCTTGAAAACTTTTTGCAATAAGTAGCTAATATAATAATACAAACAGCTGAGTTTTTAAACGATAATTTATACGATTATATGATAAACATTTATACGTATTTTATTTTGTGGCGCTGTCATTATCTTTCTTTGTGAAGCTTAAATAAATAGTCCTATCCTATAAATATTCTTCACAATAAGCGAATCTAATGGTTTTGTCACACATAAACTATTAGATATTTTGAAGTCTACGTTCTTACAGACAAATGACACAGATGAGTAAATAGTAAGAGCTGGCAATCGCTCGATGTAAGCGAAATAAAAAAAAACTGGACAAGTGCGAGTCGGACTCGTCCATTTTTCAAGAAATTCAGTTTTCAAAACTAATGACTTCTATATTTTTTATGATCAATTTACAATTAATGTATAGTTTTCAGATTTTTCGTTACGTATTTGTAGTAAAGAAGATAAACTTTTACTTGCTAAATATAGTTCTAGGTCAATTACTTTCAGTATTAGCGAACTTACTCTAAGCAAAGTTTGGCCCGGTCAGGTGTCGGATGGGTGACCGTAAAGTGGCATTACAACTGAGCGCTTCCGTGCTTCGGAGGGCACGTTAAACCGTCGGTCCCGGCTGTTGTCGTTTGATTACAGTCGTTAAGCCAAGTCAGAGGCCTTATAGGCGGCTTGATAAACTCTGACACCAGAGGTGGCCACTAACTCCTCACTCGATAAGAAGAAGAAGACTTTCAGTATTTCTCAATAGCTTCTGGTAGTAGTTATTACCGTGACCTGTCGTCGGAGGAAGCATTTGACGTCTTTGTTGCAAGTGTGCAAGAGAACTTAAATGTAATAAGTTATTGACCTGAAATATAATAGCTTTTGTATACTTATAGCATGGTATAAGTGAAACTTGTTTGCAGTTTCGCAAATTCTTCTGGAGTATCTTATGCAGGATTTTCCTGGTAGGTACAGTCAGGCCCAGAACCAGCCAAGCAACATACGGAAAATGTAAACAATTAAAACTAAGTTAATGTATACGATAAATCCAACTTCGACAATCGCTATCAATGATGTGGATACTTATATTTTTGAAAAGGTTAAACATGGGTGGTTTTTTATCAAACATTCTTTCGGTAAGCTGACTGAAGTATAGAATCCTGTTTTAAGCAGAAATTGAGAAGATGAAAATAAATGAAAATATTACCTATTTATGTGTCGAAAACATTAGTTCGGATAGCATTATTTCAAAAGACCACAGGAATAAGAAAGCGGCCAAATGTCTTCTGTCTTCTTCTTCTTCTTCTTTCTTAATTAATGGCGTGCTCGCGTTAAATACGCGAATTTTGCCAATGTCAAGTAAATATATTTTGTAATATATAGAAATTGTACGGTAGATTAAATTAAAAATGGAGCCTCACAACACGTGTTATTACGAAAAGAACACGGGTGAAACTCCAAAATGTCTTCTGAAATCATGGGCGATAATGACAATCCAAGATTATGAATACCAAGTGCATTACCAGGTTTTTATAATCTGTTATTTACAGAACAATTTTATTATTGTGACAAGCACTAAAATGTAAATATCCTGTGCGTGGTACCAAATAAAAAAGTTTGTCAATGAGAGAATTAACATCCTCGCATTCGAAAGAAACATCTTTACTAATGTTTTACTATCGATAAAGATGAAACAGCCATCTAATTATAACTTTTGCATTTTACTATGATATTTTAATGGGACGGGATCCCGTCAGAGTCGTCAGAGTGCCATGAGACGAGTTGCTTTTTTCTAGTATATTTTCTTGTTTAATATTTATCACATAAAAAAGTTTGTATTTGTTTTTGTTAATGTCCATTTACCTACTTTCTGCACCTGACAGTACAGACACTACTTTCTACATATTAATTTATACAATTACAAATAGTAATGTTGCAAATATAAAAGGGAAATTCATACGATCGCCAGGTTTATTTATAGAACGAGTTAAGGCGAAGATCTACTTGAAAATTAGAATAAACATAAAATATTGTATGTTGGTAATTCTCCGGATTGGCATTCTCCGCGTCATCAACGTAGTGATTTTGATTTTTGAGATTTCTTGATGTTTGAGAGGTTTATACGATAAAACATTGTTATTACAAAATAATATCGATACTTTTGGGTTCATTTATAATAGATTTCGTTGTGCTATTTCCGTATTTCAACTTTGCCACCTCTACCTGCTAGGCGATTGCGTAAAGTCAATCGTATTCATTTGACAGTCCATATTGTATCATAATAGATGTCATTCCATACAAACTGCAGCCGATCGAATACGATATGTACTGTCAAATGAATACGATTACCTTACGCAATCGCGCCCCTGATCATATTTTTGCCGCTCTCCCCAGTCATATTGAAAAATAGCATTTAATAGCAGTGTCGCTCTGGCTATATTTGTGAGGACCAAAATTTGGCCACCGAAACAGCACTGTCAGTGGCCTTGTAAAGGTCCTCGTGTGTAAAGGTGTAAGGACACGCAGGGCAGGACAAAAGATGTGCCATAGTCTGGGGAGAAATACCACATAGACACGCGCTCTCCGTGCTGTAACTCCACCTGCGCATATTTTTCCCTACTTCGGTCAGCCTGGGTCTGCATCGCAACCTATTTATGGATTTACAAGTTGCCCAGGGGGGAGTCGCTCAGCCTACTCAGTAAATGAGTTTAAGGAATATTTCTCCTTCCAGAGCTTTACTTGTACTTCTTTAGGGTTCCCGTCCAGGGGAGGGTCTTTCTGGAGAAAGTTTTGGCGACTTTTCGGGTCACCGGCACGTGGTGGTTTAAGGGGTGCCGCGGTTCGGTCTCTTTTTTGAGACGCTCTAAAGAGCTAAACACATATCTGTGGGCCTCAGGGGGAGCAACACCAGCCAGTGAATACAGAAAACCACCGGGAGTTGGTTTTAGGCAGTCCGTAATGATTCGGCATGCGTCGTTTAGTGCTGCATCCCACTTGTTACTAGCGTTTGATATACGGATCATGATAAAAATTAAAATATTGTAAACAATATGTGTATTTTCTGATTAAAGGATTTTATTAAACATTTGCTGAATGGTCACTTTGTCTGCAAGAAGTGTCTCGAGACCAATTTTTTTAATTTTTTTTTCCTGTTGCATAGATGCATTTATGAGCCTATTTATAAAAAATCGCAAGGTATTGTACAAAAACTGTTAATCCGTAACAACTGGGTTAAATAACTGTGTGTGTGCTGAGCGGCTCCAGACCGGGCTGGCGTGTATGCCAGCCGAAAAAGAAAGGGCTGGACCTCTCGGTCGCGGAGTGTCCGGTGACGCTCTCCACTTGGAGGATGTAAAGCGGCGCAGGAGGTTCATACAGTGTTGTTTGTAAGTCAAAGTCCTATCCAACATTATCGGAATATCCTCCCATCGGTTGTTTAGTGTCCGCCGGGCCTCCCGATTGCGCAAGTGCGCAAGCGCAAGACTGGAATTTTGACGGATTTGGTCGCAAGGAATTTTGTGTAAAGTAGCAGCTTAAGTTCTCCAGTGCTGCACTTGTCAGGGCAAGGTTGTCGGCATATATGAACCGTAGTCGTAGAAGACTGGTCGTTTTGTATTGTTCAACAGCGTGAGGGCTAACACACAAGACACAAAGAGCGTCCTCACTGCGAGCATTCGCGTGTAATGAGCATTCGGCGTCGAATATTCAAGTAGTGTGAACTTTGAGCCGATCGTTACAAAACTTACACGCGAGCACGAATTTCGGCCAGTATGGACATCACAGCGCTGTTCGCGTAAATGGCTCGCATTCGAATGTTCACCCAAACAAAACGCTCGTCAGCGAGTACACAGATAATTAAATGAATGAGTAGTCTGGTAGCCAATCGAAAAACCCAAAAATGTTTATTTAATTTTGAATATTTACAAGGACATGTTAAGCTTCAAGAAAAACGGATAATGACATTCTTTCACCTTTGGGCAACTTGAGTCAAACTCAATAAAGACGCTTCTTTAGTAAAGAATGTAGTACACTCGCCTTAACAGTTCATGATATACTTAGTCCAAATGGAATCAATGTAGTCACAGAACATTTATAGCTAATACATAACTTGCAAGCAAGTGGATTAGTAGACCAGTTAGGCTAGTGACAGTTGAGAGCGTCGAACTCGCACCGTCCTTCGGTTTCGCTTCTAGTACCCAACCGGCATGTGATCGAGTGCCCTAGGTCAACATAGCAAATTGTGACGCAGTACCTATAAATAAATGGAACAGCCTGTCTGAGCAACATGGAGTCGACTTGATTTTGATATTATTTAGTTTAAAAGTGTCATACAAATAGAATTGTAAATACAAAAAAAAAAAAATTAAACGAATTAAAAGGGGCATTAAAACTCACAATACAAATGCATCTTTGATAACCGGTTTTGTAAGAGTTTTACGTAAGCCAAGGGTTCTATAATAATATTTATAGAGGTAAAACAGCGATGCATAGTGAACGGTCAAGTGAAGTAGATTTTAACGCTCTTTGTATTTCTCAATATATTTGAATGGATAGCTAATTAACCGATTTTAAGGTTTTTAAAGTTGTTTAGAGAAATGGCTTTATCATTCCAATTACCCGATTCGAATTCGAAGCGATAAAATCGTTCAAGGTCAGTCGGAAATATCTTGCAACTTGTAAGACTGCATTGATTGAGGAAATAATACTTTAAAATAAGTTTTTCGAATTTATATAATTAATAAGGCCCTGTTTCAAGTTATGAAACCAGGGCCTTGTTTCATAACGCTTGACATGTCGACAATTTGTCAACTATGCTCGAACATATTTTTTTTGTCACTGATCTACGCAATTTTGACCTTTGTCACCATTGCAGAAGGTAGGTTTTCTATAAAAAGCAATCATACATTATAAAGTTCTCTTTATCAAAATCCTATTACAAACTCTTTCGATCCTGTGAAAATTTATAAAAAAAAAATATCTGACACTCCTCATCCTGACACAGACCAAGGATGCCTATCAAAAAAGTGCGAAAATTTGTCAAATATGTCAGATTTTCCGATTACAAATAATAGACAAACCAAACGTTTTTGAAACGTAAAATTATAGAATTGTCGCGACAATTTGACAATTATGTCGGCTTTTCATAAGCATCAAATTGTCACCTGCCACCTGTCACTGACAATTTTAATCTTTGTGAAACAGGGCCCAGGAGCCAGCTTGGCAATCTGAACAATCTTTTTTTATTATTGTACAGTGCATCAGCACCAGGAAGTTAAACCTAAATAAGCCTCACCGACAGATCATGCCCATAATTATCACTGTCTATTATCATGATATTTTATCACGTCCTTTCCTCATATACGTATTCAATATTCACCATGGGGCGCTTAGATAACGCGGATGCCCACGCGCAATCACCTTCATTTATCAATATCAACAAACCGACCAGACCCTGTCTGCCGACTCAAACCGCTACCTGGGACACAGTTTCGCGCGCAGTAGAAAATTAGGTACTGAAATCCACTTGAGACCGATGAGGTCATAAATTTTATTTTTGATGTTTGTGTCGTACTAATAAATGACCGAAAGTATCTTGTCAAGGTTCACTTCTAAATGATTAGCTTCTAGCCACTCTATTATTTTTCTCAGTTCCATGTTGCATTTATTTTCCAGGTCGTTTTTATTTTTATATTTATTTAATAATGTAGTATCATCGACGTAAAAGAAACAGTCACGATTTGGACCATCCGTAAGGTCATTAATACCTATAAAGTACGTAGAGAAGTGGTCCTAAAACACTTCCTTAAGGAACACCAGAGTTATTTAACTTTTCTTATAAAGATACTGCATCAATATTCACCATGGCGCTTAGGTAACGCGGATGCCCCCGCGCAATCACCTCCATTTATCAATATCAACAAACCAGCCAGACCCTGCCTGCCGACTCAAACGGCTACTTGACACTTGGGAGACAGTCGCGCGCGCAGTTTTTAATGATTTAACTTCCGAAGTTTCGAACAGTGATCGGAGATGACGGCGGATAAGCCAACGGATTTCGATGATGTGTTGAAGAATTTTAACGTGTTTGGCCGTTATCATTTGGTGTTTATTTTTTTCACTTTCTTCGCCTTCGCAGCTAACAGCGTTTTTTGTAACAATTATGTGTTCGCCGCTGCGGAAGTTGGTTACAGGTTAGTGTTTGTTTATATTTTTCCTACCTATCAGTGAATCGTCGATATAAAATATTGATGTGTTTTTGTTTAAATATGCAACCGGTTGTAAATACGAGTATGATCAAATTTGAAAAGTGTATCCTGTTAAAATGTTGTAGTATTCTTGTTCTGCACAGGATGATAATCTGTATCTACTTTAATAATTCATGTTCAGTATAGATTTGAAAATATTGTGAGGATAATTAATTAATTTAACCCACCACCGGTAACAGACGCAGAGGTTCCGGATTCGATTTACATAGCTAGAAATTATGATAACTTCAACGTATAAACGCAGTACTTAAGCAAACAAATTGAACTCTAACAATTATATTTCAATTATTCTAAACGATATATAGGTAGATACGTTAAGTTTATATCGAGTAAATGTAGACAGACTTTTATTATTAGCTGAAACAAACTAAAACAAATTTTCGTGGTTCACTCATAAAGTGTTTGTTAATATATCTTTTTATGAAGTACGGGGAGGCTCTTAGCCTCATCATACATGATGCTAAGTATTGATAAGGCTGAAGATGGAAGTGACCCTCTATCGGAATCCCCAATCACTGAGGAACTGGCTATCTGATCTTTAGCTGCCGGAACACAACAATGCTGAAAACATTGTTGTTATGGCGTCAGACTCAGATAACAATAAAAAAAATATAAAATCTTTATTAACAACAACATTAACATAAAAATACACTTACTGGATGTTAACATTTTATGGTGTAACGCATCTTAGCTCAATTTCACAATATTTCTACACTAGACTGGGCCTGTATTGTAGATAATCATTACACTTCGGTTTCAAAAAGAATGAATATAATATACGCGACGCTAATTGCGACGGCAATGTAATATGTAGAATTAACAAGACAATATGTATAAACTAAAAATTAAATGGGATTTTACAATTTGCTTAACGAAATAAAATAGAATAAAATAAAATAAAATAAGATAAGACTCTTATAAAAAATAAACAATAATAAAGATTATTGTTTATTGTTTATAAAAAGATACAAAAATTACAGAGTAAAATATATTCGTAACTATATTTATGAATGCGTAGGTACTAGTAGAAATTGGTGTGTTAGTATTGTTATTTTAATTGCAAAAAGATAGTGTTCTCGTGACAGTTATCTTTCGTTTCATAATCGGTACTTCTTCAACTTAGCACGTTTCATGAAAAATTAATATTACGCTTAGTTCACACTTAGCCTTGTCACTTTGAATATCTATTAATAAACTATAAGTACTAATTATATCCTACTGATAATAAAAATGTGAAAGTGTGTGAGCTTGTTTAGATGGATGTATGTTTATGATAAATTTTAAATAGAAAAATATTGGAAAAAAACAACTCGGCCACATGTGAATTCTCAGCTAAGTCTCGGTAGCTCAGTGCTTAGAGCATTGGATCGGATTTCCAAAGGTCGTGGGTTCGAGTCCCACCTGAGAATTCACTTGTGGCCAAGTTGTTTTTTTTTCCAATATTTTTCTGTTTAAAATTTATCATAAGTATAAAAATAGCATTGAAAAATGCAAAAATTAAAAAATCATAAAAAAATGGCCGAGTAAGGTATCAAATTAAAGGTACTCGAGTCTATTTGTTCCGAAAACTATAAAATATACAAAATGTTAAACGTGATGATCACAAACTGCAATTAAAGATTTTTGCATAATTTGGAATTTTTCGTCGATCGACGAACCCGAGTATCGGGTTGTAACCGCCCTAGTATATCTTATTACCAGAGTGTAACATGTCTAACCGTCCCCTAGTTTTATAACAAAAAGTACGTACTTTCGATATTGCGTCTTAATAACTTTATGTTGTAAATAAATAATAACTATTTCTTACACTCACACCAATTAACCTAGCCCCAAAGCAAGCACTGTAAGGCTTGTGTTATGGGATACTAGGGTAACGGATATAAATATATATAATTATACATATATAAGTCTTTATGTGTAGAAATAAATATTAACGTCCATGACTCAGGTACAAATGCTTGTATTCAGAATACACAGGATTCGAACCCGGGACCTCAGAGTAAGCGTCACTTTGAAACCGGTGTAAGTACCACACTACCAAGGAGGTCGTCAAATGGATCGTCGTTATGGATAGGTACTTATATTCGTGTATATAATATTATTCTAACAAACTGCATTGCTTTGTATTTTTTTATTTGTTTTGATGATGCATACAAAACTTCCTCATAAACCTGCCCAGATTGCAGCGTAGATGACCGCGTATTGTAATACATTGTTCGCTTAGTACTAATTGTGTCTGTAATGTATTCAATATTAACAGCGTTGTAACTAAAATTCATCAGACAACTCAATTACCGAACTTATCGGTTTGCGTCTTAGAGATCAAAGTCGATTGGGCATGCATTGCAAAGGGCAAAATTATGATCTTTGTCAATTGATTTTAAATCGAAATATTAAGAAGCCGTGGAGCAGTGGTTCGCGCTCGGCCTGCGATTGTTGAGGTTAAGCAACTTTCGCAATGGTCGGTCACGGGATGGGTGACCAAAAATTTACTATCTCGACCTCCTCCGTGCTTCGGAAGGCACATTAAGCCGTTGGTCCCGGCTGAATTTGCAGTCGTATTAGGCCCGCGTGGTGGGCCATGGCCTGTTCTCCTCATCCATAAAGAAGGCCAGTGCCCCAGCAGTGGGGACATTAAAAATAGCTGATGACGATTAAGAATGTTAAGTCGAATTACGATTGAGGCCATTTGATATTCAGAGGTAAATTGAAACAGGAAAATACAATAAAAATAAATCAAGGATAAAAGTAAACATTATGTGAGCAGAACTTAAGTAAGCATTAAAATACAATCAATTTTAAGTTATGAGTAGATTAGAAGTACTGTTACACCGATAGATTATTTTAGTCACGTAAAAACATAGCAGCATATTTTATTAGAAAATATAAGACGCTAGTTTTATACTTATGATAAAATTTTTAAATAAAAAAAAATTGGAAAAAACAACTCGGCCACAAGTGAAATCTCTGATGGTACTCGAACCCACGACCTTTGGAAATCCGGTCCAATGCTCTTCGATTCTTCGGTTCTGGTTTCGAGTCCCATCTGAGAATTCACTTTTGGCCGAGTTGATTTTTTTTCCAATATTTTTCTATTTAAATTTTATCATAAATATTTAACTGCTACTTATACTATTATCTTCTTATCTTCAACGACAACATCATTTACTTATGAAAAAAGTTGAGTTGATTATTTATTTTAACTTGAGTAATTAAAGTAAAGTAAAGTTAAGTAATTCAATGGATCGGAGTCTCCATACATACATTATTCGTTTACGACAATTTTCCTTGATCTTCAGTAAAGTCCGCGAAAAGTTTATGTCATTCTTCATCGTCGAATCTATCTTTATATCGAAATTAATCCACACTTCGACTTGTTTCAGGGATCACCACATTTTTTTTTTTTTTATGAATAACGGGGAGACTCTTAGCCTTCATCATACCTGATGTTAAGTATTGATAAGGCTGAAGATGGAAGCGAGCCCCTCCCGGAATCCCCAATCACTGAGGAACTGGCTATCTTATCTTTAACTGCCGGAACACAACAATTCTGAGCACATTGTTGTTATGGCGACAGACTTAGATAAGATGGTGGTAGCTAGCCAGGCGGACTTACAACAAGTCCTACCACCAATCACAACAAGACTTATGTTTTGTTTTTTAATTTTGCAATCTTTTTAGTTCCGTCTCTTTTATTAATCTTGTAGTATTTTAGCCTTAGAATAATAACGATTTTAGCAAACATTTAAGTTTAGAAACGAATATAGAATTTAGAATGAATGACCCCTTAAAAATACGTTTGTTTTTAAGATTATACTATTGGAAATTGGTTTAAATTAATGGACACCAATAATATTTAGGATCGTATAGTTTCATTTTCTCTTTAATCACTATAGTTATTAAGTACAGTACAGGGGAACTTCCCGTTTGATCAATAGAGTTTTTTTACGAAATGATATTTCGGAAAGTATTCAAGTTAAATAAATAATTTATTTATAAAATTAAATACCGATTTAAGCTCTACGAGCAACCCGTGTGCGCATAATGCGCAAAAAACACATAATAACATTCAAAAAAGATTTTTTTTTATTTTTTTTTTTTATTTGAGTTTTTGCTAAATTTCTCGACTTATCCGACCACTTCAGACAAATACCTTTCTAACGGTGTATTGCACTTGATTGTGCGACTTTTAGTTTAGGAGGAGAAGCGGCTTCACTGCCGTATTATATATATAGATTATTTGTGATATAAACGTTTTCTATAAGTCTAACTTTGAGATAACTTTCTTCAAAAAGAACTCTACTGATCAACCGGGAAGTCCCCGATTGTACTACGAAGTGATTTCGTGGTTTTTTGCCTTATCTGCAAAATCGGTCTCGCTCTCGCGTGCTTCCTATTCTTATTGCTATCTCGCTTCAGTCGAGTAGCCCCAAGGTAAATAAATAAAAAAAAAAATTCCAAAAACAGTTGTATAAACATGTATAAGCATTACTCTCACAGCCGCACCTCAAGAACCCCACACTTGGCATTGGTACGTGGTGATACGTTACCTTACAAGCGAATGCTCGCCAGTCTGGAAGGCAGTTTTGTAACGTAATTCTCAAAATAAAGTCGAGTTGCTGAAAAACTCTTTTTTCCGATGTAATTTTTTTACATCAAAGGGGCTAAAAAGGACGCTAACGCAAAATTGCTAAGTGATTCATTGAAATAAAGTTATTTACCAATTAGTTGGCATAATAAACGTAATCTAAACCAGTCTTATACTATAACAAAAAAACGTCGTCCTACTCACAGCCGCGTGGCAAAGTACCGAGAACACTGGCGCTGTTGCCCCGCAGAATACAAATACTCGTACTCAGCCGCTGGGCAAGATAGGCACCAGCTCTCATGTCTCCTGAGGCGTGGACCAGTCTTGTGGAAAGATCTTTAATAAACTTTTTTGTGTTGGACAACCAGGGGCCCATTTTCTCTACAGCAAGTGCCACAAATTCCTGGCTGACTGAGAGCGACGAATATTTGCGGCACTTGAGGAATTGAGCTTGCTCCGCCGCGGCTCCAGCTCTTTAAGACGTACCAATTCAAACGCGCTATATTTCACGAACTAAGTTGTAATTGTCCGTATTTTTAGGTTTTAGGGGTTTTTTATTTTCCTGACGTTTCGGCACCTTTTCAGCTACCGTGGTCACGGAATGACTAACTACAACTTAGTTCGTGAAATATAACGCGTTTGATATCCAAAGTCAAAGTCAAAGTCGATATCATTTATTCAGTCTAGACTGTTACAAGCAATTATGAACGTCAAAGAAGCTACGCCATCGGTTCACAAACCCTACGGCGGAAGACCTTGTAACGAGAAGAACCGGCAAGAAACTCGTCAAGGGCTGTTTTTTCTACCTGTTTTATTTCATACAGAGTCGTCAAATTGAAAAGTGACCTTAACATATCAGTAAGGTCAATTTCCATCACAAAAGGAAAATACTAATTAAAAATATTTTAATTGGCAAAGAAAGACTTGTCTATCATACATTACAACATTTCTCGCATTACAAGATAATAATAATAATAACAATAATAATAAATCTTTATTTTTCTCTCCAAAAGTTACATTGTACTTATTTAATATTAAATTAAAATATATAAGCTATAAACTATGTTAAAAATAACTAATATTGGAGAGAACTGGTGCCTGAGCTAGGTGGGGTCAGACCCCCCTGTATGACAAGTCACCAGGCTCACTCCACCCTTCAAATTATAACTATTTTAGGTAAGAACAATTCTATACACTGGGTGTTCAGATATATAGTTATAGAGAGATTAAGGTACAGAAAAATAAATAGGTAATTACGGGTATAATTATAAACCATCGCAAGCAAAGTTAAAAAGTGCATTAACTGATAAAAATTATGTCGTACATATGAGTGTCAAGATATATGGTGTTGAAAAATGAAAATGAAAAAATTAAAATGTTTATTTATTTTATTAATGTTATGATAAATATTAAAATATATTAGGTGTATATTTATATAAGTATGTGGAAATGTATGTTTATTTAAGTTATTATACTGATTAGCTGTTATTTTATTATTGATAATAATTGCTCCGTAGCATCATAATTGAGCTTTTTGAGCCAAATCGAAACAGTTTTTTTACAGGAAAATTTAGGTAATGAGTAAATGGATAAAAGTCGGTTAACTTGGTTGTATAAGTGGCCTCCAAGGAAGCAATGAAACCGCTGGGTGAAGAATTTGTTACATTTCACAACTGAACATACTTTGTCTTTACGTCGTCTGTTGACTTGCTGACCAGGGTCGTATGTAATGCTGGTGTGCTTTTTTAAAATAGTAGCAAGGATAAACATTTGTCTTACAGTGAGCACATCCCACAGTTGGTAAGTGATGCACGTCGGGTGACGGAAGGGAAGATTCGCACTCACTTTAAGGATTGCTCTGTGCGCTCGTTCTAATTCAAGCATGTGGGTTTTAGGAGAGCCACCCCAAGTAGATATGCAGTACCCAACAATAGACTGGCATAGTGCGAGGAAAACACTTCTTATTAATTTAAGATCAGCTAAGTGTCTGAGATTCCTAAACACAAAGATAAGCCTACGCAGTCTGCTCACCAGTGTCTGTATGTGATCCTTGAAACTGAGTGTACTATCCAAAGTAACCCCAAGGTATTTTAAACTATTACATAGTTCTAGAGGTGGACAGTTACAAGCCATATTACTAACACAGTGGTTGTATCGGTGGCCGGTTAAGACGACATTAGTTGGTAGCTGTGTCTTAGTAAGAGCAAAAGGAAGGTATTTCGTTTTTGCTAGGTTTAAAGTGAGAATGTTATCTCTCAACCACTTAGAGACCGTGTCAAATCCTTCCTGGGCAAAGCGAGTGACCTCGTTCCAAGACTCACCAAAAAAGACCAGAGCGGTATCGTCTGCAAAAGCAAAGATACTACCCTGATTGAGTTGGAGTTGACAGAGGCTATTGACGTATACCAGGAAGAGTGATGGTCCTAAAATACTCCCCTGGGGGACTCCAAAGGTAACAGGTTGCTCATCACTAAGCCAGTCCCCTATTTTAACTCGTTGAACTCTACCAGTGAGATAATCTGTAAATAATGAAAGTGGTATACCCCTTATGCCTATGTCTTCCAGCTTTCGAAGTAGTATGGGCACGGATACAGTGTCGAATGCCTTCGCTAAGTCCAAAAAGATTGCTAGGCACTTAAGTCCTGAATCCAACTTATGTACTGTCAGATCCGTAAGTTCGTGTACAGCGTCATCAGTAGATCTGCCCCTGCGAAACCCATATTGCGAGGAAGAAAGGATACCATTATCTTCTAGGTAACAAACTAGTCTTTTATTAAGGATTCGTTCTAAGATTTTTGACATGGCTGGAAGTATAGAAATTGGCCTGTAATTATCGACACTGTATCCGTCCCCAGATTTGTGGATCGGCTTTATCATTGAAATTTTTAGTGCGCGAGGAAAGCACCCAGTACTTATTGCCAGATTACAAATGTACGTGATTGGCTCAGCCAATACAGTAATATTTTCCTTGATGAGCCTCCCGGAAATGCCATCAATACCTATAGCACAATCGTCTCGAAGGTTCATGATAGTATCCACAACTTCAGTCTCATCTGTGGGCAGAATAACGAAGGAACTACCTCTAGAGCAGGTAGACACCTTTTGGCGGGAGGTATCATTATATATTTCAGATATTATCATTATAGATTACTATACTGCGTACTATAAGTTGTGAGGTACATACAGGTCAGTATCAATTTATTTTAGATAAAAATGTTTAGGCTTTTAGCACAGCATTAAGATAAGCAGACTGAGGTAGACCCATTTCCGCTGGCGGCACCCGTTCACGAGTATGACGCATGAACCAGCCATCGCTTCGCTCAACCATATTTTAGGGAACGTAACGACCTGCCTCACACGACACCGTAAAAGTTGTTTTATTTCAATGAACAGTGCGCGCCAAAACATAAGATGTACGTAAGTACCAATTTATTTTAGAACTGTGTCAGTGTCAATTTAGTAGATTTTGTGTTAAATTTTTTGAAGCCAAGAATCTTGCTTATACAAATTCCAAAGGAAAAAAACAAAGAAATAATTGTCATGGAATTCATAAAGCGATATTTAGCAATATCGCTTTAGTGGCCTCTTTAGACCCTCTGAATGTACAGTCGAGTAGAATACACAAAGTTGACCTTGAGCACACCTTATTACGTAGGTACTTAATTAAAGCGGTTTTCACGCAACCGTAACATTTGTGATAAATAAATAAAACCTTCATGCAGATTTAAATAAATGTTATTGTTATCTTTGAACTTGTTTTTAAATATGACAGTGATACTCTTTAAAGTCACACACGAGCAAAATGTTTCAAGAGCAATGAATGTATAACTTTGTTTGACAAATAGGCAGAGTACGGTGTTTTTAAACATTATACTTTTGTGTTAAAATCTTTTTATTATGTGCAATTTGTGTAAATATAATAAAAATTATAACAAAGACATTATCTGTACGAAGTATAAGTAAATAAAACAATAATACGCTACATGTAAGGTTAAAATATGTAAAAAGGAACGTAAGTGCGAGTGTGAGATAAATCAGTGAAAGTAATGAGTATGAAAGAGAGAAAAGACAGGAATGGCAGTGTAAGCGAGATTGTTAAGTAGTTATTTTAGTCTGTAAGAAAGAGATGAAGAAATAAAGAGCATTATGGCCGAATCCTATCTTTTACTTACATGGCGCTGCGGACAGGATTCGAACCTTTGCGGGTATTATGAGCAGTATTAAGACCCTATAGAAATGTTTAACAGTATATATGTCTGTATGTCTGTTTGTGGGTTCGTTTATAATCTAAAAACTTTTATGGGTAACGAAAACGTCGTCGTCTCAGCCATATAACACACACTGCTGGGTATAAGCTACCCCCAAAAGGGGGGATTGCCATAATCGCCACGCTTGGCAGGCGGGTTGGCGATCGCAGTATGGCCTAGTTTGTAGGATACGCTAACGAAAACGTAAACGATCATATTTATTTGACTTTGACAGACACGTTAGTCAAATTTTTCGGAACTAAAACACAAACATAGCCGCAGACGGTCAAATAAATTTGACAGACACGAAAATCTGACAGAGATTTTCCATAAAGTTTTATCGTTTACGTTCAGGCCCACTTGCGCCAAACTAGGTTAAAATTTAACTCGGAGTTAGGTGCATACCAAAAGCTTTGCAGACACTTTTCTTATACGAACAGCTCTAACGAATGGAATGCATTGTCTGCTCCTGTGTTCCCCGATTCTTACAATATCGGTCTTTCCAAGGCGAAAGCGAATAGCCATTTCCTGTGCGCGTATTTACAAAGCCTATACCATATCAGTCACGAGTCAAACTCTTATAGTGGAGCCTTTGTCCGTGCAAATTCCTTGACAAAACCTAATAGATTTCAGTCAAAATCTGTACTGTAAAGGCTTTGTTAATTTATTTAAAAGCTACATTGGAGTAACAAATGCTAGTCTGATTCGGTCAAAATAAGTATTTACCGGTCAGGCTTCACAGACTGTGGCGAAACCCGGATTAACTCGCAACAAGATGAAGCTGAGTGTGTGTGTGTGGTAGGATTTGAAGGGCATTATTCATTATGAGCTGTTACCACCAGGTAGGACCATCGATTCTGAACTCTACTGCGAACAATTGACGAGATTAAAACAAGAAGTTGGTGTGGTTTTTCATCATGATAACGCTTCACACATCTTTAGCCACTCATCAAGAGGTTGGGAGGTGTTAATGTATATATATCCTGATATATATCCCGCCGTATAATCCTGACCTTGCACCTTCAGATTTCTACCTGTTTCGGTCTCTTCAGAATTCAGTCAGGTTAACATCACGAGAGGATTGCCAAAACCACTTGTCGCGTTATTTTGATCAGAAGCCCCAAAAATTCTACAGCAATGGGATCATGTCTCTAACTACAAGATGGCAAACAGTAATCGAACAAAATGTCACCTACATACTTAAGTGAATTGTAAATAAACTAAAACAATTTTTTTTTTTTTAATTTTCTTAAAAAATGCGAAGGAACTTTTTCCCCAACCTAAGTATTAGTTATTGAAATAAAACAACTTTTACGGACATCAAATCAAATAGCTATATTTCACGAACTAAGTTGTAATTGTCCGTATTTTTAGGTTCTTTAGGGGTTTTTATATATTCCCGACGTTTCGGCACCTTTTCAGTGGTAAAAGTTGTTTTTTTTTTTTTTTTTTTTTTTTGGTTTTAAAAATTTACACCCCTTTTGCTAACTAAACATAACAATCGCCTACGGCCATACTTATCTTTCTTAATCTTAATAAAAAATTGCCTTGCACTAACCATATTACCTTCTAAAAATTCACTAAGATTATTATTAACTTACGGGCCCAATATCGAGCGCCTAAAGTTGAAGCTATTTTTAATATTAATATTTTAAAATAGATAAGAAAACAATTAGGCGATTCTTAAGTTTAGTGAAAATGGGTGCTAGTACATATATTTTTCCTTATAATTATTCTGTAAAAACTAATTTTGCTTAATGTCTATTAAGTAATCTACATGCTGTGTAGTGTTCGGCTTAGAATACCCACTAGCACTAGCACTACCCACTCTCATCCCGTGGGTGTCGTAAAAGGCGACTAAGGGACTCAGGCTTTAGGAGACGGGCAGCAGCGTCTCCTACAAACTTGGCCATACTGCGATCGCCAACCCGCCTGCCAAGCGTGGCGATTATGGCAAACCCCCACCCCCCCCTACTTTTGGGGGAGGCCTATACCTAGCAGTGGGTGTTATGTGGCTGAGACGACGAAGTAATCTACATGTTTTGCGTCTTACAGGTCTAAAAGATTTAATATAATTTTATTAAAAATGCGCTCCAAATTCTCCATATTTTACTATGGCTGCGATGTGCCGTATTTTACATGTTTTTACGCTGTCATCTCATACAATAATGTCTTTGGGTCGGTGCAGTCTTAAACCAGAAATTAATCCCTGATCATCAGCGGCTCGTCTAGTTAACTATCAAATTGTAGGAGACGGGCAGCAGCGTTTCCTACAAACTTGGCCATACTGCGATCGCCAACCCGCCTGCCAAGCGTGGCTATTATGTCAACCCCCCCCCCCCCTTTTGGGGGAGGCCTATACCCAGCAGCGGGTGTTATGTGGCTAAGACGACATTAGTTTTAAAAAATATTTATCTAACAATATTTATTTGAGTATTTAAATTATATAGATATTTTTCATATGATTTACAAAATGTAGAATTTTGAAATAGGTACAAAAGGAATGCCCTACATATATGTCCATTTACTTTAAGTTGCAGTTCATTAGTCCTATAGTTCACGCAATCGTCATTTTCACTTGTTTCGTTATTAACATTGTCATTCAATTCTAAGCACGTGCGTCAAGTTTGTAAAAAGCTTATTGTTCATTTCGAGAAGCGAAGCATATTTTATTTCAATAGCCTAACCTTTCACAGATTTAAATACGACTATTGATATTATAGTGGTTGTACCGGTTGCGACCTTCGGTACTAAAGTTTGATATACTATCATGGCCTTGATAGGTACTGTTTAGAATCCAGAATTTATACGTACATCTTATATTTTGGCGCGCACTGTTTATTGAAATAAAACAACTTTTACGGATATCAAACGCGCTATATTTTCACGAACTAAGTTGTAATTGTCCGTATTTTTTGGTTTTTTAGGGGAAGCACCTTTACAGCTGCCGTGGTCACGTAGTCAGTCATCCCGTGACCACGGCAGCTGGAAAGGTGCCGAAACGTCGGGAAAATCAAAAAACCCCTAAAAATACTGACAATTACAACTTAGTTCGTGAAAATATAGCGCGTTTGATATCCGTAAAAGTTGTTTTATTTCAATCCAGAATTTACTTAGGACTTGGAAATGAAAGATACTTTGCGTTGAAAACTATTTGGCGTCTATATTCCAAAGAAAAAAATTAAATTGTGCAACGATCGAGGAGAGAGGGTTAGGAACAATGTATTGCTACCAATGGCAGCGGCGGTTCGGTTCCCACGTGAGGTAACGCGAAGGTGGTTGATGAAGACGATTTGCGTTTCGTTCTTGCTGTTGTCTCCGATCCAAAACAGTGGTTTAAGTGTTGATGATACAAATATCTCAATAAAATCTATGTAAATATTTGTGTTGCTCGGGGTGTATTTTATGATTTTGTAATTTTTGCATTTTTCAATGCTATTTTTATACTTATAGTAAATTTTAAATAGAAAAATATTGGAAAAATTAGCTCGGCCACAAGTGAATTCTCAAACGGGAATCGAACCCGCGACCTTTGGAAATCATTGAAACATTGGAAAGCATTGGACCGGATTTCCAAAGGTCGCGGGTTCGATTCCCGTCTCATCATAAAATAATACTATATATTTACAAAAAAGAATAAGTACCAGAGAGCGCTAGAATTAGGTAGTAGCACAGAATATTAAGGCCCACACTTGCGCCACGTTGGGTGACCACATTTAACCCAAAGTTTTTGCTACTTTTCTATGCACTAACTCTGGGTTTTATGTTAATCTAGCTTGGCGTGGGCCTTAATAGTAGTTACATGGTTTCAATCAGCAGGATTCAGACCTACCACCTCTACTTCACGAGTTAAACTATTTGTGTTTGTTCCTTGTCTGTGTATTATTGTTTATGTGTATTATATTAACTGAAACTTATTTATCTATATTTTTTAATTTATTTTTGACATTTGCATGCCGATGTGGCGATCTAAGATCTGTATTGTATTTCACCATGTTTCTAGTAAATAAATAATTGAATTGAATTGAATATTTATATCAACTACACGTATTTCATTTCAGATGCAAGGACGAGTCGTTCGGTGCTGATATATGCTCCACAGTTGGCAGCGATAACCGCACAATTCATTGCACTGAGTGGGTGTACGACAACCCTAATACTTTCGTAGCAGAGGTAACTATCACGAAATCAATACGTAGTGATCTATACGTAGTCTATTTGTACATCATGAAATTTTTTGTTGGTGGTCAAATCCGTTCTGTAGTTTAGCGTGAAAGAGTAACCAAACATCTAAAAATCCATACATCCTCACAAACTTTTACATTTATAATATTAGTAGGATTCAACCGCCTCTGTGGTCTAGTGGTCCCACCACCGGTATCCGACACAGGGGTCCCGGGTTCGATTCCCAGCGGGGGGTACATATTGTATTCGGTTTGGTTGGTGGTAGGACTCGTTGTAAGTCCGCCTGGCTAGCTACCACCATCTTATCTAAGTCTAACGCCATAACAACAACGTTTTCAGCATTGTTGTATTCCGGCAGTTAAATATAAGATAGCCGTTCCTCAGTGATTGAGGATTCCGGGAGAGGCTCGCTTCCATCTTCAGCCTTATCAATACGTAACAACACGTATGATGAAGGCTAAGAGTCTCACCGTTGTTTATAAAAAAAAAGTTATGCCATCATCATCATCACCATTATTGTCTATAGGTAATACATAATGTTCTTAATTTAATGTACATTGTGAATTTTTTTAGTCTTTTCCAGCTATAATGATTCCTGTGACACTTCATAATTTTCCGAATCGCGTATACTATGTCGAAAAATGATTCATAAAAAAATATTTCATTTATTTGTAGTGCAATGTGTAAATCTGAACAGGGTAGACACAACAGAATCGACAAGTGCCGCTGTTCAATATTCAATAACAGTGAAAAAAATGATAATTTAAATTTTAAACAAAACAAAACTCGGTGAGTTTTTTGATGCTATAAATTAAATGTTTCTGCTGACAATAACATTGACAACGTTATGTTTTATTTTACCACATAGATTAACACATACAATACATTTTATCCTATATTATGCTTACGTGGGATGATATACGTTACTCTTTATAACCGGATTCCTCGTGGCCGGAAAAGTAGAAAAATATATTACACTTTCTCCAAAAGAAGTACATTGACTCTTAAAAAAAATTATAGATAAGTCGATAGGATTTCATTAAGGGACATCTCTAAAACTGTCAAACTTGAAACGTCACAGGAATCATCTTAGTTGAAAGAGACTGTAGCTGATCTTTTTTGTGCTGTATTTTAATTACTTTGATTTCTGTGTTATGGTAAATGTCGTGTCAGCTGTAAATGTGTATGCATCAGAACCATGCCCTGTTGTTTTTTTTTAATTGTCTATTTTAATGCATGCACTGCTGGTGTACCTTATAAATAAATAAATAAATCATTAACAGCCCATTGAATGCATCCACTATTAGAGCACTGACCCTCCTTATGGATGGATAAGGAAAATACAGCCAAACCCTATGGCTTAACGCGCGTTCCAAAGCACGGAGGTTCTATATTATTAATAACACCCATCCCATGATCGACTCTTCTGAAAATCGCAGGCCGAGCGTGCGTACCACTCCGCCACGGAGCTTCTAAATACTTAAAAAAATACTACACAAAAACAGACATATACAGAGCGAATGACAAAAAAGAACAACACACAATAGGCGGCCTTATTGCTACATAGCAAACTCTTCCAGGCAATCTTGGGTGAGAGAGAGGTATATATAAATAATAGGATATAGGAGAATGGGTGCATAAAAGTGGTTAGTGAATAATATTGTTATGTACTAATAAAATAAATACCGAAAGAGGAAATATTTAGATAATATGATAAATTTTAAGAAAGAGAAAGGTAATGACTTCTGACTTGCTCACCAAAGTGTCGCAGAGTTCTTTCTGATACCCTCTGGAAGAGGGTTTTACAAACAAACAGCATGCACAGAAAAGGAGTAGGAAATGAAATCGGAAGAGTGTTTTGGGAATTCGAGGGTAAGGTTAGAGGAAGAACGCAAGGTACAGTTTGTGGAAGAAGATAGAACATACTAATGTAGGTACATACAATAAATGTCGCGTCTGATTTGCATTGCTTTCAGATAAGATGTTTTTTCAAACATGCATGGAAATGTTGTCATTATTTTCGAAAAAAGAACACGCGAAGTATCGAATTTACGGACAAAGAAAATCAAATCCATTGCAGGAGCGTTTTTTGAATTTGGAACATTACAAAGAGTATTTAACAACTCCAGCACGCCGTTTCATACAACATTGCTGGAGCGCTGTAATGTTCCAAATTCAAAAAGACGCTCCTGCAATGAATTTGATTTTCTTTTAGTAATTATTAAATGTATAATATAAAAAGTATGTTTTATTTCCCTGCATTCTTTTGAGAAAAGCACTATATATGCCTCGGCGGAAATGGCAATTGCCTGTCTCGTATTAGTGAAGTCCTCGCCTACGGCTCGGCCTTCAAACTCATGCTCGACCTGCAATTGCCTATTTCACGGCCTTTGCAATAATGTACTATTGTAGCAATATTAACATCATATAAGGATTTTTCTTAAACATGCTTGGAAATATGAGCATTGTTTTGACAACCTTCGAGATAAATCGATGTTGCGGTACTGGCTACGTACATAAGCGAGCAGCGGCCGGCAAAAGTTGTATGAAAATCCTTATCTGTCGTGTTTAGCGGCCAAATAAATTACATAGTAAACTCATATTTGTCGTGTAATTTAAAAATGGAATGATCTTTTACTTCGAAATATGACAACCAAGGAGGTAACTTAACAAAGGTTTTGTTTAAATTTCGAACTGGCTTGCAAACAGAAAGCTGTTTTAGAAAAAAAAACAACAAATAAACACTTTACGGGGGAAAAATATTGTTTTTCGTTGTTTGTCTTATTTCGAAAAGTAGTTTTAAATTCCGCGCATTATTTGAGAAAAGTTCTATACAAGCCTTAGCCACAACTAGGTATTGATGGACGAACGTGTAAATGTGGGCCGAGGAGAAACCGAGGCGTAACGTAGTCCATCAATGCCTAGTTGTGGCTATTGGTCCATCAATGCCTAGTATTTGCTGGCCGCTGCAGTAATGTACTATAATTTCCACGATAATCACGAAGTACTCCGGTAATATTATAAAAACGTATGAACACAAATCTTCTGTTCAGTTTCAGCTCGCCTGCCAGGAATGGAAGCGCACCCTGGTGGGGACGGTCCACAGCTTCGGGTACATGGTGGGTCTGCTGGTCGTGGGACCAATGTCTGATAGGTATGCTCTCATCAGTCTTATTGTTCACCAAATACTATAGAAACTAGTTCATACGTACAGCTCTTGACGTTTCTTGGCAACCTCTAAAATAACGCCCTCTGTTAGTTAGTCGAAGCGCTCATGGCCGCGCTTGACAGACTGATCGTATTCGATCACGTTTGTTAAGCAAAGTTCGGCCCGGTCAGGTGTCGGATGGGTGACCGTAAAGTGGCATTATAACTGAGCGCTTCCGTGCCTCGGAGGGCACGTTATACCGTCGGTCCCGGCTGTTGTCATTTGATTACAGTCGTTAAGCGAAGTCAGAGGCCTTATAGGTGGCTTGATAAACTCTGACACCAGAGGTGGCCACTAATCCTCACTCGATAAGAAGAAGAAGAAGAAGTTAGTTGGCCGAACTCTACCAAAGCTAGCAAGCCTACCGTCATCTATTAGAAACCATTCTGTCTTGAGAACGTTTTGTTTGCGTTTTGTTTTCGTTGAAGTTGTCACATTTTGACACATTTCACACTTTGGAGGCGATAATTGAGCGAAAACGTCACAAAACTTTCGTAAAAAAACAAGCTTACTCGTAGTACGAAATTGCATGATAAGAATAAAACAATACTGCGCTAAGAGCTGATGGCGGTAGGCCCCACTGTTACTTTAAAACAATCGGGAAACTTCTCGGTTCATCAGAAGAGTTTTTTTAAAGAAAGTTATCTCAAAAAGTAATAAACTTATAGAAACGTTTATATCACTAATAAAAGAGCTCTAATAGGTGCCGTGTGGTGACGGCCTAAGAATACACGTGTCGATTGATCAACTGTGCGAGAGAAGGAAAACTTGAAACAAACCCTGTACCAACCCGTCTGGCCAGCGTGGTAGCAGTAGGCTAATAGCCTCCTATGAACGCCACAACAGGCGTGAGCTAGGAGAGGCCTATAACCAGCAGTGGACGTCGACAGGATGATGATGAATAGGTATTTCATTTTAAAAATATATTTTTTTCTTAAACCTTAATACTTTCCGAAATATCGTTTCTCAAAAAACTCTCCTGATCAACCGTGAAGCTCCCCGACTGTACCTATTGGCGCACACTTTCAATTTTTTGTCATATTTTATATTTGCAATTTGATAGAAGCTTCACCTGGTGGAACTCCAAATCTTTTAAATCCGACTTCTAAACCAAAACCGACTTTAGGTATCTATACGATTTCTGTATTTAGGTGGATACTAGTTTGTGCTCGTACGCAGAAACTTGTTGTGTTCTCTCATACGCACAAACTTCCAGATATAATAATTCAATATAGAGTACGTACATATTAATGAATTTATCCTTAAACCGAATTCTGCTATTATAGGTAACATTGACGACCTGTTTGGAGCAGGGGTACTAACCCCGCCTTCTGCGCCAGAGGTCCCGGGTTCGATCCCCGGACAAGACAAATATTTGTGTGCATTAACATGTTTATTTGTTTTGGTCTGGGTGTTTAATATGTATATTAAGTATGTATTTACAGAAAAAAGTATATAAGTATGTTTATCCGTTATCTAGTATCCATAACACAAGTTCTTCATGAAACTTAGCGTGGGCTGGATAATTGGTGTGATTGTAAGCAAATATTTATTATTTATTATTATTATTATTAAGATTCTTCAAACTAATTTTCTGTTAAAATCACTTAAAGGACCATTCAATAGTACTTACTACAAGTAAGTACTTACTATACGTACTTTTTACAAGAACTTAAATTTATTTTTATATAAATAATTCATCAAACTTTTTGTTTACTGAGGTCAAGTTGTGCAATAGAAATGTGATCTTTCTACCCACATTATTGACGTGGGTGATGAATACTCTTACGAAAGAATATTTTGACGTGTGTTAGTTGTAGACACCCACGTTAGTAATTAATTATGATTAGGCTCGTGTTAAAAGTAAAGACATTTTTTTTATTTATTTATTTATTTTATTACATTAAAAACAAAAACATAATACAATAAGAACACAGTTAATTATCTATATATTTTTCTTATTGACATATAATGGAGAAGAAAATAAGGTTACAATTGGTCCGATTGCGTTTCTCTCTAAACATAAATAATGACGGAGTAAAATTTTAATATCTAAGTCCATTATGATAAATTTTAAATAGAAAATTATTGGAAAATATCAGCTCGGCCACAAGTGAATTCTCAGATGGGTCTCGAACCCACGACCTTTGGAAATTCGGTCCAACGCCAGAGCATTGCATTGCATCCAATATTTTTCTATTTAAAATTTATCATAAGTAAAATATATTATAAATAAAAAATAGCATTGGATAATGCAAAATTAAAAAATCATAAATTAAGTCCATGTTGACACTAGTTATGAAATGTTTCTTTCTGGCTGGGCTATCATTCAAAAAAGAAAAAAAATATAACGGTATGAGTGTGAATTCAATATTATTTTATACAACCATCGCATTGAAAACGCAAAAACTTTAATAGTAGATTATGCACTAAGAGGATAAAGCAGTGTCGACACGGGCAGCATATTGAATCCTGAGCGAAATGAAGGATTCTGTAGGTAATTCCCTAACGTAGTGAGGGAATTAAGACGTTAATTCCTGAGCGAAACGAGGGTATTATTGTAACCCGTATCCTGAATGAAGCGAAGGATTCAAGTCTGCCCAAGGCTAAGACACTTTTATCCCCGAGGAGCATACTCTTCTTTATACACCTACTGTGCCTACTGTGACGTTAAATAAAAAATAAACCAATAAATGACAACAATTCGCGGAAAAAAAATCGAAAGGATCGAAAATCATCTAATTTTTCCTTAGATATTTAGTTCCGTAGAAATGCAATGATAATTTTCATTATATCCGTGTGTGACTGACCACATTCACAATTTGATGATTTGCCATGTTTTACTGATAAGTAAGACAAAAGACAAGAAAAAGCACGAAAATGAAAGAAATAGCTATTTCATTATATTTCAATGTGTGCACCAAAAAAGTACTCTGTGGTGTGCACAATATCACGTAATTCCTATTTCAAATGTGTTCTTTTCTTTTCTTGGTGATAAGGACCCCGATACATACAGCCATGTTTATATTTTTTTAAGAGTAAAATCTCTTTAAAGTTTCAATTTTAAAGTTAAAAACTTCTTGGACTAAGAAGTTATGCCTTGAACAGACTTGATTTCTTTTCGAAACTAAGTTTGATGAAGTTTTTTTGACATTTTGGCGTTCCAAATTTAAATGTTATCTTAATTACACAAGGGAAGATCCATACAACATTAGCTCGCTCCGGGCATTAATAGCTTAATTTCAAGTTGAGAATATTTGATATTTAATAGGTGCTACAGATGCAGGTGGTGTATAAAAATCTTTATGATGAAGCTGTAAAAGTAAAGATGGAGGGAAAGCCCAATGGGACTTGAGACCAAAATATATTTATCGAAGCGCGCCCTCCTCCTTTACCTACTGTAACTTTCTTTTTCTAATAAAAACTACGTCTCATTTCATATTTATTTACATTGCATCTTATTTATTAATTTACAATCATATAATAGTATATTTCACCAATTTTCCTAGTTTTTTATTTGTTTCATACATACGATCTCATTTTATCCATACTCTTGTTTCAAACTATCAACCTCATCGTTTAAAACTCCTTGGAATCTGTGTAATATTTCAAATAAGTATTAAATCTTATTTAATATTTTTAAATGAAGTCGAGCATACCTCATTTAAAAATATTCAAGTTCATATACTTTTCACACACACACATATCATTAATCCTTTTTACTCATTTCTTTTTTCTGGCGTTAACCGTCTTCGTGGGTGGGTTGATTTTATAATCTGCTCATTCTGTTTCCCTTTTCTTAGTCGGGTCCGGAAACTACACCTTCTGACACTACACCTTATACTACTACCCAATAGTTATTTTCACCTCACACGCCAGAGCGTTGGCAAAACCTCCTTTTCAGAAAAAGGAGGTGGAGGAGGTTTTTCAAAGTACTTTTTTGATTTAATACCTAAAAATATGTCATATTGCGTTCCGAATCGCACTATTGACTTTTTGTTACATTTTATTCTTATTTTAAATAGCTTTAAATTAATTATAATACTCCGTTTTGGTTTTATTATATTATTTTAGTTCATTGAATCATAAAAACAATAACAATGAGATTAAACTATTTGTTATAAGAGTTTTATATTAGGCTGGGTGAGATTTCACAACCTATGATTGGATTTCGGAACGTGACATAAATCTTTATTTTTTAATTGTCTTTGTCTTGTATCTCATGTTAGTGTCAACATTTACGGAATCGTTTTTATTCTTATTTATAAGTAACAATATATTCCTACTTTAAATAACTTTAAAGTAACTATAATACTCCCTTTTTATTATTTTACTTTTTTATATATTTAGATTAAAATGTATGTTTAATTTTTTTTTTACCGGAAGTTGACCGCGGATACAATCATAAAATGTTCCTCTCTGTTGTGTGTTGCGCTCGGCAGAAAGTTTTTAGCGTCTTGTACCTTTGAAATCCTCGCTTCACTCAGGATTCAATCTTTGAACCACGAGCGTAGCGAGTCCTTTGCCTGCTCAGCTTTCAATAGAGGTAACTCGCCGCTAAATAACCAACTTTCCAGCCTTGCATAACAAATAACTATTGTTGCAAAATGCAAAATTAGAAAGTTATGGCTCCTGGATTTTTATAAAATACAGAATTGTTCACAAAGACACCTGTACCTATCCTTTTTCTGCAAAAACCATGCCAGGTGCACAAAATTGCAAGAAAGACACCTTTCACCCTTAACTACTACCATTCAGCACCCCGACCGCCTAACGCTAGAGCTATCAATTTTTAAAACCCCCTTGCTGACGCTATCACTTTTATACTAAAATTGCAATAGTGAATCCAATACATGAATAGGAATATGTAGGAGTCCAAAACCCTATCGTTGAAGGGTTTTATGGGAGTTTGAAGTTTGATAGCTATAGCGACAGCACAAGCTATACCATTAGGCGGTCGGGCCGCAGGTGTGCCTCAACATCGAGCATAATAATTTTGTACCAAGCATTTTGAATGCAACCATAAAAGCACAATGTAAAATTAATAATCATTGTTTGGTGAATGGAGATGTCCAAAAATATGAAGTCTGGGCCACGTCTGTGTACAGTAAACCAAAAATTAGATAAAACAACGATTAACTGCGGGGCTATCGCGTAAAAAATATGGATATGGACATGGGCTTCATTTGACAGTTAAATGACCATATATGGTAATTTTATGAGCTTCAACTGTCAAATGAAGCCCATATCCATACCCAGATTTTTTACGCGATAGCCCCCCTGTTTCTAACTATAAATTTTTTTAATAACTTTGTTTTCTGGCAGGAACAATAAATATAATGAATGCAAAAACACTTGAAAAATACATCATGGCGGAAGATATCATTTTGTCACTGTCACTGTCAGTCGAAATAATTACAAAGTCGAACACGGAGTAGAACTCACTGACAGTTTTTTTACGTGGAGTTGTCATAATATTTGACGCCTTATACCGATTATTTTTTTTATTGAGTTTTATTAATAACAACATAATCGTGCATTATATAAAATTAAGTGTATTTTTCTCAGAATCAGTAATTTTTTCTCCATCTTTGGGGGTAGTGTACGTAGACTTGGCCCATATTGGGACATGTCCTTTCAACATATTCATTGTAAATTCAAAAATATAAATGATAACGTTTCATTTAATAATATAAATCGTAATAACTTGTTACCCGATTCAAATTAGAAACTTTTTATGACAGTAAAATGTCGATTATCAAAACCGTTAAATCTAAAAATCTAAACGTAAAAATTCAGACCTTACCGACGCAGATAGATTCGCGGGTGACTGCTAGTGAAATAAAAAAAAACAAACAGCTACTTTTTATATTATCACCACAGCCACACGTTTAAATACTGGCGACTAGTACGTGCAAAGTACGTGATAAAAACGATACCTTATTATGCGGGAAACGTGCTCATTGGCTTAAATAAGCAGCCATTATAATTATCTTCACAATATTGCAATTATTTTAATTCTTGAATCATTGAACCTTGTTGTTGCTACATTGAAACAAAATTGGATAAGCCATGCGAAAACTGCTGGACCTCAATTTTTCAATCCCTCGTATGACATTGTTTTGACGCATGCGACTTAAGTCGCACTCACCATCAAAATCACTGGCTTGTTTCACTCACCTGCAACGAGTGGGTAGGGGAACTCGTTGCGGTCGAGCGATTAAAAAATACCTTAATTCAAATCTCGAACGAAAATCAGTAGAAACGAAGCGCTCGCCTCGAGACGAGTGAATCAAAAATAGAGCTCCAGGAGAAACAATCAGAGAAGATGTTATTATGGAGGGTCCGACCAGCCAATCAGTGTTCTTATTTCATAATCAGTCAGGGGCAATCAGGGGGCTAATTGACTAATTTTAAAATCTATCGCAATCCCTTTCAATCCGTCATTTGAAAGATATTAACATACTTCACGCCATCACTATTTGACGTGTGAAAAGGATTGGGATTGGGACGCGTTTTGAAAGATAATTGAATGAACGAAATAGTTAATGTGACGTATGTGACAATATCTTTCAAATGTATGGAGAAATGTCAAATGAAGTGTCATTCAAAACATCATTCGTTCCAATAGCGATTGCGACTTTAGGTTACACATTTCCATAAATCACTATCACACCTATCACTATAACCTTCGAAATGATTGTGATAGATTTTGAAATTAGACAATTATTTCTTGCAAAAACACAATATTTTTTCAGTACGATTGAGAAATGACAACACCATTGTCTAATTATCCTGCGACATATACACATGCAAGGTCGCTATTAAGGAATTACAAATATACGGAAACTCAAATGTCTTGTGAATATCAGTAGAAACCTCGAAACGAGTGAATCAAAATCAGAGCTCCGATCGGAGTAAAGAAGATGGCAAAACACAAAAAATCTACAAATAGCGTGGGGACTGGGTTTTTTATATGCGGTTTAGGCCCTCCTCTCCAACGAAACATTGTGCAGAAGGTTCTCATGCTAATATATTAAGTAGTATACTTTTTACTATAATCTCTTGTACTGCTCCCTCATCTTAATACAAATATTGCAATCCTTGATATTGCACTTTTTGACGAAAGTAAGCTGCTTGGAGGAGAAAACTCGAGGCCACTGGTTAGAATGAAGCGTCCCTTCCGTTACTTTTATGCGTAAAGTAATCTGTTACTTTACGCACACACATTCACATTGTCGGTTAAAAAATACTCGAATGGGTGGTAGGTTGATCAATTTGAATAAAGATTTATAATAATTATTTATTTATTGCTTTTCTCCCAAGACTAGGTCGTAAGCTGACGCTGGTGATAACGGGCGTGATGGGCGGCCTGCTGGGGCTCGCCCGCAGCTTCACCGTTTGGTACTGGCCCTACATAATGCTGGAATTCCTGGAGGCAGCTATCGGAGACAATTGTTCTCCTATGTTCATACTAAGTGAGTGTTTCATTGCTATTATCTGGTCGAGCTCTAAGAATACTTCTAGGGTTTTACCAAATGAGAAAAATAAAAATGGCTCCGTAATTTTAAGAATAACGTTTATTGTCATAATATCATGTTTCATAATTTTAATACCAATAATCATCATGTTGCATATTATCGCGACGCATAATTTTAAAAGTCCTAATATAGTGTAGGCTAAAATTGTTTGTCATAAGTATTAAAAGGCATAAATTTTTAAACGCAAAATAGCTTTAAGCATAATTTTTAAAAGCATAACTGATGTAAAGCATAATGATCACAACGAATAATATCTTAACGCATATTTTGTTTAAAGCATAATGAATCTATAGCATAATAATCATAAGGAATAATAGAATTACGAATATTTTTTTAAAAGCACAATTTCTGTATGCAAGCAGGCATGCAGCATGCAAGCAGGCAAGCAGCATGCAAGCAGGCATGCAACATGCATGGTTTCCGTCACGGCTCCGGCGCTGCGGGGCTCTGGCGGTCCCACGCGAGCTCATCGTCGCAGATGGTTTTCGGTCACCGCCGCGGCTGAGGCTGGCTGGCTATAATATGCCAAATAAAATTAGGTTTCTCTATAGTTATGGCAAATAAAATTATGCTAAGGGATTTTAGGACTGCCTAATATTATGCCAAATGAAATTAGGGATTTAATTTATTATGCTTCATAATAATATGCCTTTAGACAGTTATGCTACTTAAAAGTTATGCAAAGGAAAAATTATGTGACATTAATGTTATGCTATTTGATGATTATGCCAATTGATGTATGACACACGACTTTAGGACAATCGACATTATGCGAAAAGTTCCGCCCCCTAGAGTTTATTCAGTCAGCTCTTACAAGACCCACGGGATGAGATTAGGGGGACCAATTCTTTTTGAGAAAATGTTCTGTGTAGAAAATATACTCTTTTTAGGTACCTACGACTATTACTAGAACTCGATATACCTCGTCTAATTAGTACGGATTGGTGATATAACTAGTAACCCTCTAGGACCTGATTTTCTATTGTCGATCACCAATTAAATTAACTTTATCTGTCACATTTGGGCTGTTTCTGCTATAATTGATATTATCTTAATCAATTCCTTTACAACTAACAAAACATTATTTATTTCAGCGATAGAAGCGGTGTCCACAAAAAAGCGTGCATTGTTATACGTTCTGTGTTCTTTCGGGTACGTGTTCGGCGGTGTGATGCTGCCTACAGCTGCCTGGCTATTCCCATACTGGAGGACGTTCCTTAGAGTCATATACACACCTGCGCTATTCTTCTTCTTATACTTATACGTTATAGATGAGAGCCCGAGATGGCTCCTCACAAAAGGCAAGAAAGACAAAGCAATAGCTATAATCGAAAAAGCAGCAGCTACAAACAAAATCCATATTGATAGAGCAGTTCTTGAAAAACTTGAGTATGAAGGAGAAAAGGGCATACGATTTCTAGAGCTGTTAAAGATAACATTTTCATCGAAAACGTTAGCGAAGAGATGCTTCATTTGTATCGTCTGGTGGACGACATCGACGTTCGTGAACTTTGGCTTACAAATAAATTCGGTGACTTTGAAAGGGAACAAATATATCAACTACATGCTGACTTCACTCGTAGATATACCTGGAAATATAATTATCCTATACATCCTGAATCATTTCAAAAGGAAAATCCCGTTGATAACGTCCTTCATTATTGGTGCTGCTTTGTGTTTTTCACAACCTTTCATTCCGTCGTGTAAGTATTATTTTTATGATTTTTTGAGTTTTTGCATTTACAATGCTATTTTTATATTTTTTCGACTCGCCTCACAAGTTATTCTAAGACGGGACTCGAACCCGCGACCATCGGGTTTTTGGCCCACTACTCTAACCACTGAGCTACCGAGCCTTAGCTTGGGAGCCAATTCGACCTTTTATAATATTTTTCTGTAAAAAAAATATCATAAGTGGTCGGACCACGTGGCTTAAGGGGTTATTTTTATTATTGTTCAAAACCATGAAAATTATGAAAGTTTTTGTTTTAAACATATTCTGAATCAACAATTATGTTTTATTCTTAGCGTAGGAAACCACTTCGAGCAAAGGGATTTCAAAGATTTTCTGCCCATAACCTGAGTTCATAATATTTGATCTAGCTGATCATCTAACGTGAAGCGAATGAGATGTTCACTTTTCAATTAGTTCTTAATGATTTCAGATCTGCCGTGGCTGTCAATAACATTCTACATGGCAGGCAAGCTGATGTCCTCATTCTACTTCAGCATCACGTATATGTTCACATCGGAGCTGTTCCCAACATACACAAGAAATTCAATGCACGCGCTTTGCTCTTCAATGGGAAGAATAGGATCCATAATAGCTCCACAGACACCACTGTTGGTAAATGTTAACTCCATGTTACACCATAAAGTAATAGCAAAGTATGAATTGAAACATTATTAGTAAAAAAATTACATAGTGTTAAACTGTTAAATATGTTTAACTGGTCAATTGATTGAAATAGTAAAATGTTTCGGATAGACGCTCTGGATGTTACAGATTACTGCTACAGCCAACAGATGATTGAAAATATTTATCTGGTAAAATGAGTCAATGATAAACGACACTTCGTTGCAAGCTCTTCAATACATTCAATATTTTATTCTTCATATACATGAATTGAATATGTTTATTGAAAAAACTTGTCAAGAAATTGATGGTATTTTACGATTACTGATGGATACAGAAGTTCCCAATTATATGAAATAAAACAACTTTTACGGATATCAAACGCGCTATATTTCCGCGAACTAAGTTGTAATTGTCAGTATTTTTAGGTTTTTAGGGGTTTTTTGATTTTCCCGACGTTTCGGCACCTTTACAGCTGCCGTGGTCACGGGATGACTGTCATAAAAATACGGACAATTACAACTTAGTTCGTGGAAATATAGCGCGTTTGATATCCGTAAAAGTTGTTTTATTTCAATGAACAGTGCGCGCCAAAACATAAGATGTTCCCAATTATATCTTATCACTATCAGTGTTAGAACCTACCTATCTCTTGTTAGCTTGTATTTGACCCTTATCAACTCTTTCCGACTCAAATGACGTTGTATCGTATTGTATTGAATTCCTTATTTATCTTTGCAGATGCATTATTGGCCTGGTCTACCACCTTTAGTCTTCGGAGGGGCGTCACTAATCGCTGGACTCGTTACATTCCTGGTTCCAGATACAGCTGAAAATTCTTTGCCCAACACCGTGAAGCAAGCTGAAGCTCTCGGAAATACAAAATCTGGAAACAAAACAGAAGACAGCGGTGAAATAAATCTAGCATTCGCTAATGAGGATACAGGGCTAAACTTGGTTGTGAACAAAGATGTTAAATTATCGCGGTTGTGATTGTTACATTTTATTTATTATTTGACAGAATGAATGTTGTGTGTATGAGACAATAAAACATGATGTTATTTAATGTGTTTGCTTTGCTTAAATACTCAGTAATAAATATTTTATAAAGGAAACTGCTAATAAAAAGCATTATGTATTAAGTGGCTATCCAATGCCGATACGGAAAGTTTTAGTGAAGTGAGTTCTAAAAGAGGTATTAAAATACTTTGATTGAGAGTACAGCCCTTACCTTCACAGTACAGAGAAACAGTCAACCAACCACCACATGCCAACCAAACACGATACCAATACAACAAAACAAACCACAAACAACCGGAACCAGAATTACAATCGAAATTATTAATTTGAACCGGAACATTACCAGAGCCGTTAGATCACGTACAAAGCTCACAGCATCGCAGATGGCACGCGTGTAATTGCGACATAGTTGCATCGGCTGCTACGCCCGGCCCGCATGCGACTGTGTCGCAGCTATTTTCAATTTGGCGACGCCGGCACCTGCGGCGGGCGCGCCGCCAATATTAAGGCCTGAGTGCGGCCCTGTTGCGATTTCACGCGGCGTTTGGGTCCGATTGTTGTTGCGGCTACGGATTTATGAGCCAGAAACCATGTAGTGTGGTGGAGTTTTAAAATTATATTTAAAAAAATGATAAACTTTCAAAATTATTATCTAACTAAAGTTACATTTTTTCTTTCAGTGATTTCCTGCGCGTCCTTAATAAAGCGCAATAATTACAATATATGGGGCCTAAGATTTATAATCTAGACATGCAATTTTTATTACAAAGTTACTTTCGCGTTTATATTTATAGCGTAACCAGATATATCGCATACTGGTAACGTTATTAATGTGAAAGTACCTGTGTCTGCTAATTAGATTGGATTGTACTAAGTCAACATAAAAATTAAGAAAATAAACTTAAAATCGACGAGTAAGTAACACATATATTTTAATTACTGTTAATTGATTCGAATATAAGATCGAAACTAAAGAGAAATTGGTATATTATTAACGTACAAATGCCACGTTTTTAAATATTATAATCAGTCATGAGAAGACTAAGAACGAATCTAAAGTTTAAAAGAAAAAAATTGAGGAAAATAAGAAATAAATCTTTCCCAATCTTTTAAAGTGTTCAAATAGTTTCTTTGAAATTCAGTAAAAATCCGAACTCCCAATGGAAATCTCTTTGTAGGGCAATTATCGAAGCACCGACACTGGCACTGTAAGTCACGTACATCGCAACAGCGATACAACCATAACACCTAATCCCAGATGACTCGTAATTGCGACGTGTTTGCATCGGCCGCGCCGCGCAAACGGCAGCGGCGGCCATTTTCAATTTAGCGACGCCGCCGTCTGTGGACGCCACCGGATGATATTAATCTTTGAATACGGCCCTGATCTAGAGGTAATTCCGAATTGTATCTCGGCCTGATTGTGAATCACATTGCTCTTGGAATAGACTGAGGCGATACGACGGGGATGAGAACAATCGAATTGTGCAGTTAGAGCGAACGTTTAAATACGTTCGAAATCTTAAATAAAACCTAACTTAAGGCGCTACTCGGAAAAAGTATGGACTTTTTGATATAAAACTATAGAATGGTTACAGTTATTACAAATCTGGTAATAACTATAATATTTATTCATACCTTTATCTAGATTCGTATAGTTTCAAAAACACGATTTTATGATTTTGCCGATATTGATTCTTTTCGAAAAGACCTCTAAAAAATACGAAAATTCAAGATTATTCTTAAATAGCGTTACTCACACTATTGGAAATTGGTTTAATAAGTGGACACCAATAATATTTTTGCATCGTATAGAAGCATTTTTTTTAAATCGCTGTAGTTTTTTTAATACGAAGTGATTTTGTGTTTTTTTTGCCTAATCTGCAAAATCGGTCTCGCTCCCGTGCTCGTCATTTTCTCATTGCTATATCGCTTCAGCATATTTTTTTCGAGTATCGCCTTAATAAATGTTATTTAGGTAATTTTAAAAATATGTAGTGAATGCAAATGTGAAAGTATGAATGCCTTCTTGCTAGCTTTCCAGTACAGGCTAGGCAGATAAAGCCTATCAATAGACAGACAGAAAGACATGGGCAATTTCTAAGTTAAAAGTTTATACATTTCTTTTGGCGGCAATTCCAAGAGAAATGGATGAATCTGGAGCAATTAATGAAGTAATACTTCTCATTTGTGGTTCTTCTCCTAAGTAAGTCTAATTTATCTCTATTTCCAATTTCATCGAAATTGATTCAATGTTTCTGGCAAGAAAATGTAACCGACATACAGAGGATGTTTAATTTGTATTTTTAATTAGTTTGAATCCATGTCTTACACCCATATTCTAAGTCGTTACTCCAAAACTTACTCGTCCTCGACTTAACGAAACCTCATTGAAAACCTCTTCGAAATACTCCTCGAAATCGGTATTCTAAGTCATAACTCCGTAAGGACCTGGAGGAGCCAAAGAGTACGTAGCCACTCCGTGTTCGGCCTAGCGCACACTACCACTTTTACCCACGACGAGGTTGAGTGGAGTGTAAAAAGTTTTGGAGGAACGACTTAGAATATGGGGGTTAGACGCTAGTAGAAAAATGCCACACAATATAACTGCAATATACCAACATATTGTAAAAGAACCAAACTCATAATGACTAAATAATCGTGACATTTACAAGACATTTTCTCGAAGGTAGAGTGGTAGGTCAACTTTCTGTTACGAACTTACGGAACAAAGATTGAGATCAAGTCCAATGGAGATTGAGTCTAGCTAGCTGGTCATATCGAGACGAATTCCTATAGATATTAACCCCTTACTGCGAATTGACGTGGTATGAATAAAACCACGGGCGTGTACTAGTGAAAGTTGGGAGTATCTAGAGATGTGTCTGCAAAGACAGTAATACTAAAGTTAATAAGGAATATCGAGAAAAGATCTTTGGATCGATCCGCGAAATATTTGGACATACTGAGAGCACTTTCGACAAACCGAAACAGGCAGGGGGTTATTAGTAGGTAGGTATGTTTGATAGAGTATTAGTTACCTAGGCACTTTATTATCGATTAAGCGCCAGATATTAAGAAATAGCCAATTTGTCCGTGGGTGAGTAAAAGTGAACATAAATACACGAGTACGTTAGTAATGAAATCGGAAATTGATCAAGAAAGACTTTGATTACATTGAATACATCGGATTAGATCCTAGTGCACACATTCAAAATATAATCCATTTTATTGATTTTTAAGATCCTACTAAGATTTATTTACTTTTTCGGCAGAGAGAAAAATAAAAACTTTGCAAATAGTTATAATAAGTGATTAACATGTATCACAGTACCTACCAACCATACAACAGAGTGTATGTCCCTGTGTTATATAAATAGAAGTATAATTTGAAATTCCAGATTTAAAATTATACTTCGATCTTACCCAGATTCAAAATTGTTGGAAGTAGAATATGAAAGTCTGAAATGGCAAATATTTGGTTCTTTTCACAATCATAAATAATTTATGATTTTGTAATTTTTGCATTTTTCAATGCTATTTTTATACTTATGGTAAATTTTAAATAGAAAAATATTGGAAAAAAATTACTCGGCCACAAGTGAATTCTCAGACGGGAATCGAACCCGCGACCTTTGGAAGTCCGGTCCAATGCTCTAACCGCTGAAGCTCAGCTCAGCGGTTAGCATATTATTCTATTTAAAATTTACCATAATCATAAAGAAGTTAGTATAAATTAAATCAAAGAACAATCGCCTCTGTGGTCTAGTGGGACAGCCACCTGCTTCAGACCCAGGAATCCCGGGTTCGATTCCATGGACATTCGGTTTGGTTGGTGGTAGGACTTGTTGTAAGCCCGCCTGGCTAGCTACCACCATCTTATCTAAGTCTGTCGCTATTACAACTATTGTTTTCCCCATTGTTGTGTTCCGGCAGTTAAAGATAAAAAAGGTAGTTCCTCAGTAATCGGTTCCGGGAGAGGCTCGCTTATATCTTCAGCCTTATTAATACTTAACATCAGGTATGATGAAGGCAAAGAGTCTCCCAGTCGTTGATATAAAAAATAATGCTAACCGTTACGTATTTTTCTTCTTTATCCACACTCAGTGCACCCCCAAGTTTATTGTTATATTTTATTTAAACACACTTTCAATGTTACTTTTTTATTATCCCGCACGGGCGGTGAATTTCCGAGGAATATCTTTCTTTTGTATTCAGTTTATTCCTTATTCGAAATAACTCGGCTATGAGGGCTGATAGTAACGAATATTGGTATTTACGAATATGCACAGCGCTTTTTTGTGATTTGTTTGGTTTGTGACGAGGCGTGCTGAAAAATTGTTTGCAAAAAACAGAAAATTAAACATTTATTAATGATTCTGAAAAGATAGGTAACGTTTTACAATGGGTTACTGGTAGTTACTCGTCTAATGTAGATTACGCACATTATTTTGAGTTTATACTTACGAAATTAAAATCCGATTATTTTTCATGTTTGTGGGTTAGCAGTAAGCGGAAAATATTTAAAAGATTTTTAATTATCCATATTCAAAATATGTGCCGTAGATGGTCGTGTTTTTTGGTCTTCTACGGGTAAAAGAAAGATGTCTGAGAAACAATACTATAACATTTTGGTTTTATTGTGGAACAAAATTGACAAACACTTAGATTGTTTCATGGATTCGCCTGAATGTGTAGAGTTAATTGTCAAGACTTTATGTCCCTGAGAACTAGATACGTTTCGGTCGCAGACATCGACTGTTCGCGCCCGCGCCGTGCCGTGCCGCAGGTGGCGCGCGCGCAGTCGCCGCTGTGTCGTATGCGCGAGGCACTGGGGGGCTATTCTCGCGCCTTCGACATCTCGAATTCGACATTTTTGGAAACATAAATCTATATATAAATCTCACAGAAAACAATCTTAAACATTATAGGATTGTCAAAGATCATTGAAACTAAAGTAATATGACCCTAGTAAAGATTTTACTTACATTTTTAATAACGAAATTATGGTTTGAAAAATGTCGAATTCGACATATCTCAGCGCGAGAATTGCCCCCCTGAACGCGCTCACGCACCCGGAGTTGGACATATTCACTGATAGTGCGAAGTCCATCTCCAATAGTCTTACATGATTGTAATTGGGTTTATTCGGTTTAATTATGTTTAATAAATAAATAAATAGCAAATCTGGCAAACACCAAGGCACTAAGTTTGCGTTAGCTAAGGTATTATCAATTCAGACGGGAGTATCAGTTGTTTGCCCCAGTCTAATGCAGGCTATTAAAATTCAAAGTTCGTGACCTTACATAAAAATCCCGACGCGGTAGGGGATCCACGAAGCTCCCGGGACTCGGCGGCCCGATAATTAGTTCATAAAAATTTATGATCAAGGTCGATGGGACCACAGTATAGGTACCTATAAGCTAAAACAGTATCATAACTTTGCAAACCAGTTGAAAAAGCGCTTTCGCTAAAATATTTAGATTTTATTTATCCTATGATTAAAATAAAGAACGGGTTGCACTCCGGGAGTGCCGGCAGATGTGAAAACCGCTTAAACGAAACAGCAGGAGCAGTCGCATACATTTTCGCCGCGCGGTAGAAAGAGAGGGGGCTATTACTTCCTCTACTACACCGCGCCGGCGCTCTACTCTCCCTCCGTCTTACGAATTTTCGATTAGGTCACGTGTCCTGACGAGACTTTAACATTTTTTACCCATCCCAAATATTTAAAACTCTGATGTGCACAACGCCACTAAAGAAGTTTTCACTTCAAAAAATAACCCTACTTCTGCAGTTTAAAGATCGAAGACAGGAAGGAAAAAGTCCTTCACGTTACAAGTTCTCTCGTCATATGACTTTGTAAAGCGATGTCATAGCTTTTTTGACATGTACAAGTGCTGATTCCAAGACTGAATATGCTTTTGGGTTTGAGTTGTCGCGAGCATTTTGGCGTATCCGGACTAGTCGATCAGTGTCCAATATGTGAAACCTATGCATGTTTATATCATTATGTGTCATGAGTGCAAGCACTGTCAAAACTTACCACAAGTCCCTCATCAAGACTCGTAGAGCAGTTATCAAGAGCAACCCGTCGAGACTAGTGGACAATAATCAGTCAAGGGTGGTGTTAGATTCCGGTTTAAATCTCAGAAGCTAAATGTAATGAGTGCTGTTTTCCAATCTAAACGCCGCAAATTTTTCCTCTTTATAATATAAGTATAGAAAAACCACCTAGCAACCAGTTAACGCCATGCCATGTATGACAGCCATGTCAGCAACGATAAGTCTCTCTCTCTCTCTCTCTCTCTCTCTCAATCAACCACCCGGTGAAATATTTCGAAGGTTAATTTCACATACTGCTGTTACTTTTTATACACTGTGGTGGTTGGCACTTTCGCGAGATAAAAGGAAAGTTTTTATTTAAATTATTAATAAATTCCTATTGATAATCATTATTCGTATTACGATTCGAGATTTATAAAATTTTAACAGTGGTTGTCCGACATTTTTGAATTAGCCGAAATGCCACACGAACAAAAAATACCTACCTATTATTTTTTTTTTCATTAATAAAACGATTTGCTAACATAACATAACATTTAGGTTATGTATGCGTGACCTAATTTTTAATGGTAAGTAAAAACTATCTATTATCTGCACTATTTATTCGCGAATGTTGCTCCTCTCAAAACACAAAAATGCTCCTGAATGCTCCTCTCAAAACACATAAAGTCATTGTATCTTCAAAGATTGAAATTGTATATTTATCCGGGACTTTTAAGGAATCACGTTCACCTTTCCGAAGTCCATCATTGATCCAGGATAAGATAAGGATCGGGTAATAAATGGGGGAGAGGCGATAATCTGCAGATTTAAATAATCCAGCCAGAGATCAACGGAGTTTGGGTGACTCTCGGAATGTGTAATTTTTCCGGACAACTTGTGAATTTTGATCGAAGTCACTTTACGGTCTTAGATGAGTTGCTGTTCGGGAACTTAGGCGAGAAGCTGACTTGATTACGGCTTGTTTGTGGTGTAATCAGAGTGTAATGAAAAGCCATTACTTACTTACTTTTTTATAATATGTAGATAAGTATAATAAGCTCTTGATATGACCACTATTTCACCTGATAGTAAGCAATGATTCGATCTAGGATGAGGTGCGCTTGCCTAGAAGATTATTCCTGTTCACCTCTTCACGTGAATTGACTTGATATAACCACCAATGTGAATGTGGTATTTTTTTAACGACGGGGAAACGCCTATATCATACCTCATATGTAATAATAATTCTGAAGGTGGAATCTCGCTTCTCCCGAAATTCACAACCAGTTAGGTTTTGACTATCTTATCTCTAACTGCCGGAAGACAACACCGCTGATCACATTGTTGCTATGGCGTAAGACTTGGTAGAAGCTAACCATGTAGACTCAAGTCAAGTTCTATCACCAATAAAAGCCACTGTTAGCCGTTCTTATGGATTGAATGTTACACTACACTATTATCAAATTGTTGTCTTTTGGCTTGACCTCTTGGTCAAGTCTGTTTGTCTGTTTAGTCAGTCAGTCTAGACATTTCCAACTCCTATTCCAGACAGACCGACTGATGGGCAATGGAGTGTCCGTTTATGGTTTCTTTCTCTAATATTTGTTTCGTGATGCGCTGCGTGGTGATTAATTCTTCAAAGGACCAAAAATGTGGAAAACAAAACCACAAATTACATAATATATCGTAATTTAATGTACCACTATTAAGAAAACGACGAGAAAAGACTATTGATTTCTCTCACGTTTTTGTAAACGTGAAACCCAGGTACAATACAATAGTAATAAATAGTGATACATTCGGTATACCTTTCCACCCATCACAGTATTCACAGTGCGTCCTTTACGTCGGAGCGTCATGGAGGTGTATCCGGGTTGGTGGCCGGCCGGAAGCGAGGCTCCATCTGCCGAGTGACGTCACCGGATACGGCCCCGGCCCTGCGCCATCCGGGCCCAGCCAAATGCGAATTCCCATTTCAGAGATATTTCATGAAAAGCTTACTATGAGTTTTGCCATTGCTGTCTATTTTACAGCAGGGTATATATTGGAACGTATAAATATTTTTTGTCCTAATGGTCTTTGGCACACATATCATAAGCCTAATTTTTTTATTACCTAAATTAGTTTTACCTTCTTTCACTTCGCCTAATTATTTGGCCACATTTTTGCTTCTAAAATTTCATCATACGCCATAACCATTCATAATCTGTACTGTTTTCAAGTACTAAATTAAGATTCGCATAATAACGTGACGCCTATATCCATATATCAAATTGATAAATTAATTATTGTAATTTATCAAATTAAAATATTAATGTATATAATAACAATAACACGAGCAAGCATGCATGCGATGCAAGCAAGCACGCAAGCATGCGATGTAACAAGCTTGCGAGCAAGCATACAAGCATGCAAGCATAATATGCAAGCAAGCATGCAAGCAAGCAAGCACGTAAGCATGCAAGCAAGCAAGCACGCAGGCATGCAAGCAAGCAAGCAAGCAATCACGCAAGCAATCACGCAAGCAAGCAATAATGCAGTAGGCAAGTCTTCTGTCACGGCTCCGGAGCTCAATATCTCCAACGGGAGCGCGCAAGGGGCAAAGCGAAAAGCGTGCTATGTCTACGCTTGCAAGGTTGTTAATCGCCTGATCGCCTCCTCGTTCGCCTCGCCACTCGTGCGACGAGGGATTAAAAATAGAGGCCCTGGTGCTGCGAGAATCCGGCGGTCCCATGTGCCCTATCTCCACCTGCTCCTCAGCTCACGGGCCGCCTTTTAGAGAACTTGTTACAAATACAAATTCACTTAATTTACAGATGTTTTCAATGGATATGTTGTTGTATTATTAAACTTAACCAGAAGCGGAACTAACGGTCATAATCAACATAATGGTACGTTAGACTTTGAAATAATGATGTCTTTGTTTTTAAAACGAATATATAAATTAACACCTGTGTCAATCTATCAGTCACATATTTGTAGATAGACAGTACTTACACAGTGTTTGTCTATTTACAATATATTAACGGTATCATGTTATTATTATTTCCAAGCGAATTGGAAATCTTTTGACAGGAGGAATGTTATCTATCTGAAAGTCCATAGATTCAATGAACAGGACAGAAATTGATTCATTTGCTTGAAAATAGATTTAAAAAATAACAGAAAGGCAAAATTGTTCACTACTTTTTAAGATGTATCTATAAGTTTCTGATTATTAAATTTGTCGATGTTGCTTCTTACTACTTGTCTAAATGACGTCACGGACTTAAACGCCATTCAGTTAACGTCGATTATGTTACTTTATCAATACAGTTACAGCCTTAGTATACACAAAAGATAGTCATCGGCCATTTTTATGCATGCCCCACTGCGGGGGCACTGGCCTTCCTTATGGATGGTTTAAGAGAATGGGCATTGCATGACCGACCGACGACTGCAAATGCAGCCGGAACCAATGCCTTCCAAAGCACGGAGAAGCTAGAGTTAGTAATTTTTTGGTCATCCATCCCGTGACGGACCGTTGCGAAAGTTTCTTAACCTCAACAATAGCAAACGAACCACTGCGCCACGGGCTCCTCCATAGATATGAAAATCTTATATCTTGCTTATCTTTTTAATAATAAAAAAAAATTATTAAAAAATAAAAAAAATATTTATTCAGTAATATCAAATTTTTACAAAACAATTACACTGAGATCTCCTTTTAAGTATTAATATACTTGTGCCAAGAGACCTCGCTCTTCCACATCGTACATTACAAAAGAATAAACACTTTTGGAGTTGCAATTTTAGAGGTACAAGAATATTTTAAGACTATTAACTAACGCTATAAGAGTGTGCGCGTGTGTGTGTCTTAAACAAACTAGTATAATACTATCATCACATTATTATAAACAAAAATATGTAGCTTTAATTCGCAAAATAATCACATACAAGACGCGAAGAAACTTAAATCATTAGGAAGTCCTCTTCACATGGATCATTAAGCAGGTAACACCGAGATTCTCGAGGATTCCCTTTACTTCAGAATTATTTCAAGTAAGTAAGTAAAACGTTACGAAATAAATGTATAATTTGGCAAAATACAGATAACCGCGTGACCGAATCACGGCGGTATCCGGCAGCACGTGATTGGAATACCAGCGCCGACCGCGCGCCGGCAGCTATACACTTCGATCCGGTATCATTTGGGGGGTAGTTACACAAATACTGGGAATTTAGCTCACGGTCTGTGGATTTGGTAAGGATCAGCGGTCTTGTTATTGTTAAATTCAATTCTTGTCTTGTGAGTCCATGAGCCCTTTCCATGACCTGAGATATTACAATAATATTACAATATTATTGTAATGTCTCAGGTTATGTAGTCTAAAGCTGTGTCTTTAAGGGCTACTCAGGGGCTCTTATTCACTATGTCCAAACCGCCAATGTGACATTTTCAAAATTAGTTTTCTCCATGATACTCACAAATTATAGAGTTATTGTATAAGTACAAGGCAGTCACAAATTGTATAGTTATTAAACAAGTAAAACAACTTTTAAATTTAGTGTCATAGAGAAAACGAATTTTGGAAAAGTCGTAACTAAATACGAAATTGGCGTGGTTTCAACAAGGAATCTGTCAGTGTTCATAGTGAATACTGGCCCAGGTTCCGGTTTATAAGATACAATAGATATTCCATCGGTCTCTGGACACCGGTGTCCTGCTAGGAAATGATGAATTACTTTAATAACATTACTTTAATATGAGGTGGCTTATTCTACTTTGTGTCAAGGTAAGAGGTTAAAATATTATATTTATTCGAAATTATTATTTAATTCAACACTATTACCTAATGCTTTGATTTTTTTTTATAATTACATATTAAACAGTTTAACGACTTTTTATGATTGTCACTAACTAATAAATAAATAATAAATAAATTATTTTTTAATTTTTGCATTTTCAATGCTATTTTAATACTTATGATAAATTTTATATAAAAAAATATTGGAAAAAATCAATTCGGCCACAAGTGAATTCTCAGATGGGACTCGAAGCCACGACCTTTGGAAATCCGGTCCAATGCTCTAACCACTGAAGTCTCGTTAGCTCAGTGGTTAGAGCCTTCAAAATGTGAAGTGTGTCAAATTTTGACAACTTCAATTTGTTAGTTGGCATGAACGGAAAAGTACATGGAACTGAGATAAGTAGTTGTCTTTAGAAACTGACATTATACAAATAATATCATAAGTATTTTTTTATCGATACTTTTTCTTGCGAATGTTCAGTAGCTGCCCAGTTAAGTCCCACATTACAAAGTATCATCGAGTGTAGATAAGCACGTTTTTTTGTCTCATATCTTTAAATATAGGTATTGAATTCAATGAACAGGAATACCAAAATTTTACTTTGTGGAGGGTCATGGTACGTATTTGAAGAGTATTGTAAACAAAACGAAAACAAAACGTTCTTATGACATGATGAGTTTTAAAAGATGACATTAGATCGTGTTCAAGTTCAGTAAGTATTAATACCATTCACGTAAGGCAGCATTATTTTTACAAAATGACATTTGGCACCTGTCAAATAACTCTTCTGAGTTGAAATCTTATTGGAGTCATACAATTAAGACGTAACGCTGTACATTTTCTTAATCCCAGCTTTACAACAATCGCCATTACCAACACTGCTCAGCAATCCATCAAACTTGTGATGGCAGCGCGCCGAGATGCGAGATTGCGGTGCCGGCTCAGCCTCCTTGCTCTTGGGGCGCGGCCTCAACCACAGCGCTAAGCGGAGCAGAGTCGGTAAAATTGAGTTTTAGGGCCTGTTTTACAATCTAAAAGTAAGTTATGAGTCTTGACGGATGATTTGAAAGTTGTGATATGAAAAATATGTTAAATTATATATCAAGTAAGCTACTCAGAACTTTCATTTAGATTATGAATCAGGACCTTAAACAAACTAGTATAATTTTGAAGTTTTTGATGGGCTTTCTTTTCACTTTTATAACTATCTGTCAAACTTGTGATGGCAAAGCGCCGAGATACAAGATTACGGTGTCGGCTCAGTCTCCTTGCTCTTGAGGCGCGGCTCAATCACAACGACAAGCGAAGCGGAGTTGGCAAATTTAGCAACATATTAGCAAGATTTTGAATTTATTCTTGAATGTTTTGTTGCACTTATTAATTCATCAAACTTGTGATGGCAGAGTGCCGAGATGTGGGAATGGGTGTTTTTCCATTAGTTGACACATCGGCACAGGCCGGCCCGATTGTCGGGGACGAAAAAAATATAAGGCTTATATTTTTTATCTCCGTTGGTCTTAAAACAACTACTTCAATACCTATATATAACTTTTCGAATTATTCAATTCGGACATTCCATTCGATAGATATCACAAGTTTAAAAATGTAAGTATTAGAAAAAAGGCGCGTGGTCGCCCGCCGCTTACCGCTCGGCTAGCTAGGTAGAGCAGCACCATTATAATGTGCCATGTAGGCGTCACTGGGGTACGGGAGTGGAATCAATGGTTTTCGTTCCCGTGGAAATATAGGGATCAAATGTAAGCTACATAGCCTTCATCGATAAATGGACTATCCAACACATTATTTTTTTCAATTCGAACCAATAGTTTTTCAGATTAGCGCGATCATACAAACGAATTCTTCAGCTATATAATCCTAATCCTAACTAATTTGTAAATGCAAAAGTGTGTTTGTTTGTCCTTCCTTCACGCTCTAACTAAGCAACCAATCGACTTGATTTTTGACATAGAGTTAGTTGAAACTATTTAAGTTACTTTTTGTCCCAAAATTCTCATGGGAACGGAAACCACGCGGGTGAAATAAATGCATACAATTATACATATATAAGTATTTATGTGTAGAAATAAATAAAAACGTCCATGACTCAAGATACAAATGCTTAGTCATCATAAAAATATTTGCCCTTACCGGGATTTGAACCCAGGACCTCAGAGTAGGCAACACTTTGAAACCGGCGTACGTACCACTCTACACGGAGGTCGTCATGCATGTGATGCTACCTGATATTTATATTAGTTTATTGTTATTTATTTGATTGTTCATTACCTGCTTCGTTTAGCATCATTCTCAAACTTCCATCATCGTTTCGCTTCCCGCTCCGCTCATCGCTGCTGTATGTATTTATTAACTCGAGGATAATGTTTTGGGCTTCGCTATAAGTGGTACCTATGTACTATCCTTATTATTAACAAATATTGTGAACGCTGTTTTTTTGTCCCAAATAAATAAATTCACTACTAACTACATCGAATCGCTTCCCGCTCCACTCGCCGCTGTAATTGAAGCCCCATCCTTAATTAAGTTGAGCCCAATTAATTACAACCCGATTGGATTGGTTCATTAGAAATCGAGACTCTGATCTCCCATGTGTGAAGTTTAAGCCGTTTGATTTATGAAGCAGTTATGATAATTAGTTTAAACTGTTTTACTACTAAATAATTAGAACAATGCATTTAACTAGGGGTTTACTTCGACTTGAGAGATGATGTATGGCTAAGAGTATTAATTTTTTTTCGTAGAAATCATAGAAAATTATTGAATTAAGTATTAAAAATAATTGAATTAGTATTGAAACAAAACAAATAGAGATATTTCGAAAAATATTTTCTTGCAACAAAGAAGAGATTAATAAAGTTTAAACATCCAAACATGTTAACTTAAAGAAATGACTACTAATATTAGTTGACAACTCACTATTCATCTAATAACGTATTATGCAGGCAAATTGAAGAACTAAAGTGTGCAAGTGAGATGTAAATATTGCGAACGGCATTTGTTGGAGCAGGAGATTAGATGCGCTTGAAATCTGTCACATTTATTTGATATATTGTACGTCAGTCGATGACAGTTACCTACGACATTTGTCTGAGCTTCAAGCTGCATGGGCACGGTCAAAGTCAGCGTTGGCTAATGGCTGGTATACACTTTGATTAGTGATTAGTGTGAGTGGCATGTTTAGTGTTAAGTGTTTAGCAAAAAACACGTTCGGACAGTTTCTGTTTAGTGTTAAGTGTATAGTGCTTAGCGAAGTACAGTATTTACAGCGCGTTCTATTTTTTCTGCGAGTAGCACCTCCCGCGCGTCCCGCCTTCACCCCTCACTTGCTCTAAACACGAATTAAACACGTCTGGACGTGACTGTTAAGTGTTTAGTTTAAATCAACAAAGTCTCGTGTTCGTTTCTCCTGTTGTTGTGATTGATAAAAATATTTAAAAAAATGTCTACTAGGTGGTTCGACTCCATAACCCACAAATTTGTGGAGTTGTATGTTCAACATGCGTGTTTATATAATGTAAAATGTCCTGAATATAAAAACAAACATTTATTACTAATCAAAGTATACAGGCAAAATGTCGTCTAATTTTTTTTTTAAATGAACTAAACACCGCCTACTAAACAGTATAGGACATCACTAATCACTTAACACTAATCACTCTACAAACTTAACACTAAACACTTGGCACTTGACTAATCAAAGTGTATACCAGCCATAAGGCCGCGTGGACATGATCAAAATATGCTTTGACTAGCTTTGATCAAAGTTTAGGTACGCAAACGTAACTCAACTCTTAACTCTTTCCCATGTTGCATAAAAACGTAAAGTTAATTGTAACATTGGCGGAACACACTGATTCCTTTCAGTGACATGCCTGATTTGTGGTTCTGTCAAAGACAGTAGGCAATACAGTAGGTATTTGTAAACGAACTCTTTACAGAGTTTCTTTGCCCACCCATCTATTAAACGGGTCTCGGTTGTACGACTCTATATTTCCGTTCACGGTTTAAAAATTTTAAGTATTTTATCTTATCATCTTCTTCCATTGCCATGTCGTCGATTATATCTAAATAAATTTTTCCTTTATTAATCGACTTCAAAATGGAGGCGGTTCTTATGTTTTTTTACATTTTTTGTACGATCTCCAATTGCACCGAGATTTGGGATCTGATTTGCGCAATTCTTTTTGTTCAATGGGAACCTTTGGTCCCATAAAAAAATAATTTAATTTGTCCTACTAGTTTTTATTTATGAGCAAAGTATTTGTTTACTTGGACCTTGGACGATGTAATTTCACGATACTTTTTGGTGTAAGCAACTTCTAATTCTCTTTTTGGTAATTTAAAAAATTGGGAAGTAAACAACCTTTATGTCATATTCGAAGTTGTAGCCGTGTCATTCATTTGTTTAGTATAGTATTAGATTAAACTTTTAACGCAGGTAGCTTGAGTATGTCATGCTCTCTTTAAACATTTCTACGGTGGGGTCGTGTGAGGCGGGTCGCTACGTTCCCTAAAATATGGTTGAGCGAAGCGATGGCTGGTTCATGCGTCATGCTCGTGAACGGGTGCTGCCAGTGGGATGGGTCTGCTCTTGTCTGATTGTGTTAAAATGTGTTGAGATATTTATATTTTTGTTTAAATTTTATAAATTCTATGTTATTTATGATGTTTTCAATTGAGAACGTGGCACTGCTTGATCAGAATAAATAAAAATAAGTAATGTTCTCCAATTATTGTAATTAAGTATATGAAAGCCATTATTATTATTATTTTTAATTTACTTTAAATACGCTTTATGATTATGACCCAGCTGATGCGTCTTCCAGTAACATTGTAAGTTGCGTCTTATATTAATGCACTTTTATCTTTATTTTTTTTTGTTTTTGCCATTGTATTTTTTATATTTATACACTTTAACATAAGTACCTGAAGTACGTCATGCTCACTCAAACGTTTCTTCGGCGGTGTCGTGTGAGGCGGGTCGTTACGTTCCCTAAAATATGGTTGAGCGAAGCGATGGCTGGTTCATGCGTCATGCTCGTGAACGGGTGCCGCCAGCGGAAATGGGTCTATTTCAGTCTGCTTGTCTTAACGTTGTGCTTAGAGATTAAATATTTTCATCTAAAATAAATTGCTATCGACCTGTATGTACGTCACAACTTGCAGTACAGTAACCTTGTAATGCGAGAAATGTTATATGTAAGTCCTTTCTTACGAGTTGAAAATGGTTTACGGTTAGGATAACCATAAAATGTAATATTATAATTAGTATTTTCTTTTGTGATGGAAATTGACCTTACTGATATGTTAAGCTCACTTTTCAATTTGACGACTCTGTATGAAATAAAACAGGGAGAAAAAAATAGCCCTTGACGAGTTTCATGCCGGTTCTTCTCATTACAAGGTCTCCCGCCGTAGGGTTTGTGAACCGATGGCGTAGCTTCTTTGACGTTCATAAGTGCTTGTAACAGCCTAGACTGAATAAATGATATTGATTTGATTTGATTTAATAAAAAAACAGACTTCTCAAGTAACAAAAAAAAATGCAGTCAGTGGCAGGCAAGACAATAAAAATAAATGTAAAATAGAAGTGCAATGTAGAATGCTTTGGCTGGCACCAACTTCAAAAGTTTTATTTTATACTTTTTGAATTCTTTTGAACAGGAAATCTGTTGAATCCCCTTCGTTAAAGTGTTCGTTCTCGGTCCCACAATTATATCTTTCTTTTCACTGAGGTTAAGCAACTTTCGCAATGATCGGTCACGGGATGGGTGACCAAAATTTACTATCTCGAGATGCAGAGGACCGTATCTCAAGCTCTGTGTGGTGAGTCATGGCCCGTTCTCCTTATCCATCCATAAGCAAGGCCAGTGCGCCAGCAGTGGGTACATTAAAAATGGTTGATAACGAATGACGAATGGCTTCTTCCTCAATTGCCATGTCATCAATTTACATACCATTTTACATACTCAGTTATTCGTCGAATAAGTCCTATTTGACGATTGAAAAACAGATTTATGATTTTTTAATTTTTGCATTTTTCAATGCTATTTTTATACTTATGGTAAATTTTAAATAGAAAAATATTGGAAAACTTGTGGCCGAGTTAATTTTTTCCAATATTTTTCTATTTAAAATTTACCATAAATGAAAAACAGATGTTTCAGGTGAATATCAGATTACGTCTAAAGTTTTCTAATTTATATTGCGTATTTTCTCCATAAATACCTTCAGGATTTTTTTAGTTTTAACATTTTGAAAATTACATTGTCAAAGAAATTAGAAAAATGCAAAACCCGCGCCAAAGATATTAGAATAATGTGCCATATAAACTTTGTTTGTATAAATTTTATTCGATTTTGTTTATTTATTTAATATAAATCGGTTATTATTAAATGAAACGGTATGTATTTTGACCATAGTGTTTATTGAAAATGAGGTACCACATTTACATTAATTAATGGCAATGGTTCTTAGATCTTAGTTCTTAGATCTAAATAAACTACCATTAGTTGGTAGTTTATTTAGATCTAAGAACTTATTCTCACTTGTTTTAAATTGTGTATCAACTTGTATGAAATACATCTAAAACGGCATTACCATTACAAAATATTATATTATATACATTTTTAATTTGTTTGATGTTCGAAATTTATTTTATCATATCATACTTATATTATAAATGCGAAAGAATGAATTCTTTGTTTGTTAGTTCCTTTTTATCCCGATATTCCCACGGGAACGGGAACCAAAGGGGGTTAATGCTACCTATAGTTCAATATTCCTAAATATAGGAAGTGTAGCGGCTATGTACTGCCGGCCTAGAATAGCACTACCCCATCTCATCCCGTGGGTGTCGTAAAAGGCGACTAAGGGAATACAGCCTTCAGAAGACGAGCAGCAACGTCTTTTAAAATCTTGGCAATACTGCGATCGCCAACCCGCCTGCCAAGCGTGGCGATTATGGCATACCCTTCCTATTGGGGGAGGCCTATATCCAGCAGTGGGTGTCATGTGGCTGAGACGATGAAATATAGGAAAACCCATTTAATAAAAGAATTTTGGAAAAAAAGTATAAACAATTTGGCGTTTCAAAACATAACGCAGCAAAAGGAAGCGCCAAAGAGCTTAGATTTTTGACCTTTGATATTTTTTATAAATATCTTCTTTTTGGAAAACTGACATTTTTATGAATGGCAATAGCAGTTTTTAGAATGAACTTCTAAAAAAAAACTTGACCTTAGAAGTTTATTATATTCGAAGTTAACATGGGTGGTAAATCTGATATTCACCCGCTACTCCTTTCGGTATGGAAGCCGCGTTGCTCTATGGCTAGTGTTCATGAGTTTCATGACCGATTTATCTGCAGACATTTAATTATTTCTGTTGTGACTCCCATTTTGTACTATTAAATTTGCTTATTTTGGTCGACTCACAATTTTTCCCATCTTTATCAAATTCTTCCTACACAGTACCAGGACCCCATTAAAGCTCAAATATCTCAATGACAAGGCCCATTACAGAAGCAATACAGATTCCTGGCGGTGAGCAGTTTCTTAAGCATCTGTTGTGTAAACGTCGAGGCGTTATTGCGCCGAGAGATGGCCCAAGTGATGAACTTCCAGAGAAGGAAGCATTGGAATTTAAAGTTTTCAAAATTTAATTCTTTTAGTGTTTCGATCTAGCCCGGCCACGACGCCCAAGAAGGCGGTGGTTATTCTTCTTCTTAATAATATGTAACGCGGAGGTGCCCTTTTGGACTTCACCAATGTCAAGTTTTTTTTTATTGAGTCGGACTTATAACAGTCGGACTTATAAACATGTCATTGTCAAATTAGCTCTTTAAGTCAAAGTAAAAATTTTAGAACTACATTATTATGTTATCTTGCAATATTTTGATACGCTGGATGACTGATGAATGATCCGTCCGTACTGTAAATACTAAGAGCGATTCTGTTTCGATTTCGTCTGAGTTGTTTGATTTAACGCAGATATTAACGAGGGGGCTAAGCAATATTTCAAATTGGGAGTAAAAAAAGACGCATAAGTGAATGTGCTAAGTCCATACAAATATTTTTTCTCTAAAGTTTATTTAATTCTCTATCTAATTAATACTAAAATTTGCTCCATATACTTATCTTTTGAACTGAAAAATATTTTTTTAAATCAGAAAGTCAACTGCAGGTAATACCGAGGGACCCCACATGCCGATCAGCTAATACCGAGGGACTTACCGAGGGTAGGCACTCGCATATACTCGGTGATAGCTTCCCATAGGAAGCGAATTCCGAGTGACGAAGAAATTTTATTCACTCGGTGATAAAGCAATGCATTAACTATGAGCATGTTTTACCGACCCATATCACTCGGTAATTAGGTTCTCATACGTGCTATTAACGAGGGTTGTTAATTTTTTCGGTCGGTAATAGCTTCGGTAACAGGTTTGCTTTCATCTTATACCGACCCACAAATTAATGCCAGCTGTGTTATATGAAATCTAAACATGGAAACACAAATGTCTATTCTACAATCTGAGATGATGTCGAAGTAAAATTAGTAAAAATAAGTATTATTTTGGCAATGCAAAAAGTCCTTTCTGTTTAAAAATATGAAGAAATGATATTTTTATGCTTGATGTTTCTTGCCAAAAATTAAGATTTCTAGCTAATAAACTGTACCACGGAAATGGCTCAAAACTTCTTTTAGATATTTTAAAGTATCATGGCACTGTTTTTATTTACAAATAATACCGTATTCTAGAATAAAAATCAAGTAAACTCGGCTTTCACTAATTGCTTTTACCGCGGGTACCACGGTAAATAGCAGCAACAATTTAAAGCAAACATATTAAAATACAAGAAACGTGCTTCTTTTGTATTTGGAAGATAGTAAGCAACGACTTTGTCAAATAGGCGTTGGCATAAATATAATAAAATGATCAAAAACTCTTAAGAAAAAAATGTATGTGCTTACGTTCGGCGAGAACGCTTTCTATGGCTAAAGCACTTGATGCGCGGGCGGCGCACAAACAAACCATTTTTTGTGGGGTTGCCTAAGTGGAACAAATTTTTGGTATAGACGATACAATTAAGGGACAAATAAGTTTTATTACTGTATATTCATTTGTATAAAAATACACTTTGTTAATAGTTAAATTGAAGAAAATAAATTATACCTCGGTAATACCTGCAGATTTTGGGGGGGTCGTTAATACCTGCATTTACCTTAATATTGCTGAGTGAATTCGCTGACAATTCAATTATTTGCTTATTTCCTATAGAATTTGCTTTTAGTTAGTTTTTTTTTCTTAAAAAAATCAAAGTAAATTCTACTAAACTAACATTGACAATTCTAAACTCCATAGAAAATTAACAATTGAATAAATTGTTAGGGAATCCATTTAGCAATATTGCTTATCGTCTTTTTAGACACTCTGAAACCTGAAAACAATCTGGCACAATAGCATGGAGATATAACCTGAACACAATCGGAACTGAATTGCTATAAGAGGTCATGCTCATGGTACGGGGCGACGGGACTATGCCATGTGAACCAAGGCTGATTATCTAACAAAAACCACCTAGCAACCAGTTTCTTCGCTGTCCTTAGCGTCAGATTTTCATACTGTATGTGAGCGATGAAACTGAAAGTGAACAGACTTTTTGTTAGATGATCAGTTCTCGGGGCATAAGCCATACCTTATGCCTTGGACCACAGATTGTTGAAGTGATGATTGCGAGCACCGGTCTGCTACGGTGTCGCTACCTATTTGGCTCTACGCTAGATACAATTTTCAATATAAATCTTGAAAATTGTATCTATATAATTGTAATATAAACTTCTCCGTATAATAGATCCTCCGTATATTAGACGACCTGTTTGGCGCAGGGGTACTAACCCCACCTTCTGCGCCAGAGGTCCCGGGTTCGATCCCCGGACAAGACAAATATTTGTGTGCATGAACATGTCTATTTGTCTTGGTCTGGGTGTTTAATATGTATATTATGTATGTATTTACAAAAAAAATTATATAAGTATGTTTATCCGTTATCTAGTATCCATAACACAAGTTCTTCATGATACTTAACGTGGGCTAGATAATTGGTGTGATTGTATGGAAATATTTATTTATTTTTATTATTTATATTTTATTTGAATATTTGGAAAAATATTCAAAAACTAAAAAGGCTTTGAATAGTCTATGCTTACATGTACATACATTATAACAAACCATGCCTTTGACAAAATGTTGCATTGGCAAACGCTTTGTTTGTCAGAACCAATAATTCAATAAAAAATTAATGGTAGATATTTATATTAAACTTTTAAAGCAATTTATGCACAGTTATACATTCAATCTTATTTTTTGTTTATTTCTGTCAATTTTTGAGTTCTCCATTCAAATCAAATCAATATCAAATCAAATCAATATCATTTATTCAGTCTAGGCTGTTACAAGCACTTATGAACGTCAAAGAAGCTACGCCATCGGTTCACAAACTCATATAATTGAAATCATATCTTCAGCCTTACCAATACTTAACATATCCCCGTCGTTCACAAAAGTTTTTTTTTGACAAAAAAACAACAATGAATAAAGATATAAATGGATCTGAGATAGTTGTTTATAGAAACTTACATTATTCAAATATATCATGAGTATTTGGATGTCAATATTTTTGTTGCGAATGAATGTTCAGGAGCTCCCTAGTCAAGTCATTACAAAGTACCATCAAGTGCAGGTAGGCACGTTTCTTTTTGTAATATTTCATCTCTATAGATATATCTCAACGGTTGTGTCATTGGGCAGGAATTAAAAAAATACTTTATGAAGTTCGCGGTACGAATTCAAACACTATTGAAACAATAGGAAAACAAAACGTTCTTATGACATGATGGTCTCTAAAAAATGGCGGTAAGCCCCAGGCTTATTTTGGGAGGTATAACGGTCAGGCTGAGGCAGCTCATCATTGGCTAAGTTGTGATTTTAACCTTACATAGCAATTCAAGTAGGTACAGTTATATTATTTTATATTTTTTATTATTTCTGTAAGCTTTCGAGTTCTCCATTGAAACACGAAAGCCTTAATTTTTTCTTCGCATCAGGAAAGTTGCTGTCGTAGGCTTTGTGAAAAGCCACATTCAATCCAGAATCAGTAGTGAAAACGAAACAAATCTTTTGTGCTTAATCAAGTTTTGTACAGCAATTGAGTAGAACGTGTTAATGAGATCAGGCTTATTTCGGGTGGTATAACGGTCAGGCTGAGGCAGCTCATCATTAGCAAAGTTGCGATTCGCGGCGCGTGTCGATAATCAGAGAAGTTGGCGGCGGTTGCGAGACGTGACGCCCATTCTGCCGACACGGCGCGTGACCGCCTGCTTCGGGTGACGCATGGGGAAAATATTAAAGTTTTTTCTCTTTGTACTCGTTAGATTGCTGATTATAGCTGGTATGTCTCATATTCATAGATTTTTTTAAGCTAATGATGGTAGTACAAAATGATATACATTTTAAATAAATAGATTCACGCTAAGATACGGAACAAATACAAATTTTAATGTTCATCACATGAATGTTTGTCCTGTGGGGATCGAACCCACGACCCTTGGCTCAGTACGTATGATCAGTACCACTGCGCCAACGCAACGGTCCCGTCAAAGAGATGACGTTAATGTGTGCATTTTTAAACATAGATATCGGCGGTTGCAAGACTTGACGCCCATTCCGCCGACACCGCGCATCAGATGACGCATGGGGAAAATATTAAAGCTTTTTCTTTTTGTACTCGTAGATCACTGATTATTTATCTATGTTCATTATAGTCGACATTGGTGTGTGCATTTACAAACAAAATCAAGAGAGTGCGTGACCTCCCAACGTGACGAGAGGCGGCTTATAGATGAGGAAAACATTAAAGTTTTCTCTTTGTACTCGTTAGATTGGTGATTATGTTTCTATGTTTATAGATTTTTCCTTTTAAACAACGAAGGTATTGCAAATATATATACATAACGAATTTTCATTACATAAATGTTTGTCCTGGGTTTGGATCGAACCCATGACCCAAGGCTCAGTAGGTATGATCAGCACAACTACGCTAACGTGCCCGTCAAAGAGATGACATTGATGTGTGTGGCGCGGCGGTTGCGAGACGCCCATTCCGCCAACACAGCGCGTGACCCCCTTGATAGTATGGTACATACGGCAATGGATCCGTGTATTTCCCTAACTGATGTAGGTTTCGGGATGAGATGTTTATTCTGATGACGTGGCGCGTGATGCTTTAGTAGGCTACCACGAAAAATTTTCGAATAAGTATCGAGGACGTATCTTCAAAAAAATTATAGAAAAAAGAAGTTCAGTTTACGTCCGGTAGGAACGCCGCTGCTCAATATGTCATTTATTTTTTGACGATATGTTTTTCGTGATAGGTCTATTGATTGACACGTGTGGTTTTTTTTTTCTCTTTGTGCTCGTTACATTGCTGATTATGCATGCCTCTTTAGATGGGTATGGTTGATGGTGTATTGAGCACCACTACTGACGGTGACTCAGCGTGCAATGGAGAGAGCTATGCTCGGCGTTTCCCTGCGTGATCGAATCAGAAATGAGGAGATCCGCAGGAGAACTAAAGTTACTGACATCGCTCGAAGGATTGCTCAGCTGAAGTGGCAGTGGGCGGGACACATAGCGAGAAGAACCGATGGCCGTTGGGGCGGAAAGGTTCTGGAATGGCGACCGCGTACCGGACGACGCTCCGTGGGTAGGCCCCCCACAAGGTGGACCGACGATCTGGTGAAGGTCGCGGGAAGCCGCTGGATGCGGGCAGCGCAGTACCGATCGTCGTGGAGATCCTTGGGGGAGGCCTATACCCAGCAGTGGGTGTCATGTGGCTGAGACGACGACAGACGGTAATGGATCTGTTTATCAATTACCTAGATACTGTAACGCTTGTGCGCTACTTACAAAAAACGATGTTTAACTCCTATCGAGTTCTTATACAGGGCGGAAAAAATCTATGGGCCCTGGAGGGGAAGCACCTTAAATCCTTTAGTTAGCTCATTTTACTGAAAGAAAACATTCCTTTATTTTCATAAATAAGTAGTCCTTTAAAGCCCACCCTTTAGTATTGTACCCAACTACGAGTACACTTTGAGTACCTATCGAGTTACGGTGTAATATGAGTGAGTTTTAACTAATTATTACAGATTTTACAATTCATTTTATCTGACAAGGCGACCGTCCATGTCTACGCACGACAGGCCTCTGTTTTTCTTAATTTTATCGTAAACAAAACCAGCCAGGTGTACCAGCCTGCTTGTTGTGCGGAAACATACATGACCTCCACAGTACTGTAAGTTGCGGGAATTGCCTGCAAGATGGTGGCCGGAAGCATGGGTCGCCGCCACCACTAACATCAACCAGAAGAACATTGTGATACCTTACCGAAACAAGTATTTCTAAAGCTGACTATTATCTTCCTGAAAGTCTATGTAAGGTAAGATAGCATCGTAGCAGCCACCAGCGCCACAAAGCCATTTTTTATGTTTATTCATTTTCATTTGTTTCATTAATTGTATCCGCGGAAGACCATCGTCTTGGTTAATACATGACATTATGCTGAGTGAATGGATGATGCAAAATAATATGTTCCTTATTAGGTAGTAACATCAGAAAATGTTTTATTTGTGTGTATCAAATTAAAATTTTTCTTTCATTCTATCATAACAAGTAAGTCTCTAATGCTTATGCTCCGAAAGTCAACAGAAATGCACTGCCAACAAAACCTAACAGGCGTCGTCTGGTTGTAAATCAAAAAGTATTTAAATGGGCAATTTGACTCACTAATTTGTGGAAATATCTTGTGCCTAAACAGGGGCGTCATAATGGTCACAGCACTTAATTATGTCGCGATCTGGTTCGTTGCTGCTAAACGCTGAGATTTGCTGCTGCAAGCGGTGGTGTACACTGGAGACTGGGAAAATTTGGATTATGGGTTTTGAATCTGAGTCTCCTCATAATCTTAACTGTTCCTCTAAATCTCTTGAGTTCATAAAATTGTATTCATTATTAATGAATATTCTCATCTTTACAATTCATCCAATTCAATTAATATCGTTTATTCAGCCTAGATAAGCACTTGAGAAACTACGGCGGGATAAGATGAATCGTCATGAAACACGGGCTATTTTTTTTGTTGTATTTCAAGTTATTCGTCTAATTGAATAAAATATTGAAGTTTATTAGTATTAAACATATGTTTCTTTTAAACATCCCCGTAAACATGTCTATTTAGGTAAGTGCTTTTAAAGTTTTGATAACAACTTTTATGATCACAAGTGTGTTTAACTTAACATCCAATTAAACTTAAACAATTAAATGCCTAAAGTTGAAAAAAATTTAACGAAAACAAGAAAGAGACCAGCCTACCATCATCAATTAGAAACCATCATGTCTTAAAAACTTTTTGTTTTTTTAAGTTGTCACATTTTAACACACTTCACACTTTAGAGGCGATGATTGAGTGGTGACTTCACAAAAATTCCGCCAAGAAACAAGTCAACTTTAAAAAGATTCGTGGTTCTCACTCCCCATTTTATTATTTGTCAAGTTCATCGAAGTATGATTTAACGTTGGTAAGGGTAATATTACGAGTATATATTTCGTAATTGCGTAGTATTTATTATTTATTTAACCTTAAGTTTATGTATGTAAAATGTATGTAGGTAAAAATAAAAATAATATTATAAATATAAATACATACATATGCTACATTTTGATTGAGACTTCCCTTGGGTATATATATTTTTATACTTTTATAGTCTTAATTCTATTTAGTATTTTTTTTCTCCACTTGTTTTTACAGGGCTTTTAATTTTAAATTTTAATTTTTATACTACTGCTTTTAAAAGGATTATTTTTATTAAATAACATCCGTATCTCGATTAAGCTGAACTGTAAACCGCTGGATAGTCGTAATTGGCCTACAATTTATTTTTAGTCAAAAAGTGTTAATTTGAATGTTTCTAGTGCTGTGTACTATCCCTATAATAAATAAATAAGTACGAAATAGCTTGGTAAGATTAAAACAATACTGCTCTAGATCATAAAAGTTGTCTGTCACATGTCGCCAACCTTTTGCGTGTAATGTACTAACCTAAATGCGTGACATGCTTCTCCTGGCCTCTTTTTTGTATTCTTTGGAAAAGCCAAAGCTAACCTTAGTGTGTGAGAATATTGTGATATTAACCTCGCAAACCATACACGGAGGGTACGTCAGTTTTAATGATTGTGCTGAGGTGGCGAAGGGCATTGATTCAATTTGTGCAAGTAAATTGGTTAGCGAATATTTTGGTACATTGTCGATAGTAATTTTCGGAAGTGTGCGGCCGGATGATTTAATAATCCTTGGTGTATGGTACAGACATAATGGAATCACAAAGTTGTTAAGTGTAGGAAGGACATGCGGCCCAAATTTCTATTGAAGTTAGTTAACACATTATTGGTATTTATAGTCAAATCCAGTCCTAGTTTTTGTTTATATTTATTAAATAAAAATCAGGCAGGTAGTTGAATGAGACGACCGCGGTTGCGTAGCGGTTGGAGCGCTCTGTCTGCAAATGTAGCGGTTGAGCATCTTTCGCAATGTTCGGTCATGAGTTTGGTGATAAAAACAGGAATGCTACTATTGTGCCTGACATAGATTTAGAAAATAACAAAACGAGATTTTTAGTTTTGCAGCGCTACACAACACAACTGTATCGTTTGTTTGATAGATTTATTATAACTACATTCATATTGTAATAAATCGCGCTTTTTATAAACACATAGTAACTTATGGTAAATTTGAAATAGAAAAATATTGAAAAAAAAATTACTCGGCCACAAGCGAATTCTCAGACGGGGATCGAACTCGTGACTTTTGGAAATCCGGTCCAATGCTCTCTAATTATTTCGAGCTCCTATCTGCTTGGAAGACACGTTAAGTTGTTTATGCAGTTCAAACCTACCTATCCGCATTAGTGGCCTGTGCCACAGGAATGGGCATCGAAATGGCTGATGATGACCTAACTGATAAAACGACTGCAAATACAGCCGGTACCAACTTCTTAACGTGCCTTCCGAAGCACGGAGGAGCTCGAGATAGTAAATTTTTGGTCACCCATCCCGTGACCGATTATTGCGAAAGTTGCTTAACCTCATCAATCGCAGGCTGAGCGCGCGGACCACCTCGCCACGGGCTCCTCAGTCCTCTCTCTTCTATACTAATATTATAAAGAGGATAGATTTGATTGTTTGTTTGTTTGCATTGAATAGGCTCCGAACTAAACTACTAAACGGAAGCGAACGAAATTACTAAATGGATTTGAATGAGATTTAGTACACATATAGTAGATAACCTGGTTACGAACATAGGATACTTTTATCCCGATATTCCCACGGGAACGGGTACCACGCGGGTAAAACCGCGAGCGGCCGCTAGTATATTATAAATACGATAAGTTGATGATGAATAAACCGCTTAGGCATTACCTAATATACTGTTGAGATCCATCTTTCTGGAAGGTCGTCGTCGTCGTCGTCTCAGACACATAACACCCGGCCTCCTCCAAAAGGGGGGGTTTGCCATAATCGCCACGCTTAGCAGGAGGGTTGGCAATCGCAGTATGGCCAAGTTTGTAGGAGTCGCTGCTGCCCGTCTCCTGAAGGCTGAGTCCCTTAGTCGCCTTTACGACACCCACGGGATGAGAGGGGGTAGTGCTATTCTAAGCACTTTTATGGTATTGGTGTTGGTGATGGACTCTTTTCTCCGCATTTAGACTCCTATTTGGTCCGTTATGCGTGAACAAAGCATCGGTATGGCTAGTCAAGCCATCCCAGCTCCTTCCAGAAGCGCAGAAGCCTCCTGGGGCGTTCACAGGCTTCTAGGAGCGACCTCACGTCTTTGAGGATCACGTGGGCGGCTGTTATTCTAAGCACTACACAGCTATGATAATGATTGGTATATGGTATGAAACAGTTGCAGCGATCCCACCGCAATTCTTAACAACAATGTGTTCCAGTCTTAACAACAATGCCAAGTTGTGAAAAACATCTCTTGTAGAGTCGTTCGTTAGCGATGCAAATGGCCCAGCCTGATGCTATTACGGGGGCGAAGTTATCGCCTTTGAGACCTTTGATCACGTCGTTACTATTCGGAATCTTGATTCAGATTTGAAACGTGTGTTGAGCGTTTGAGCTAATTGTGAATAGGCTAATTGTTACCCCTTAATTGAGGGATAATTATGACTGGCTGCGATTATATACGTAAGGCATAAAGAGCTGTGTGTTAATGCTGTGGATTTGAATTTCTTGATGGAACATAATATTTATATTAAGTTACACAGCACAAAAAAAAACCGGGCAAGTGCGAGTCGGACTCGCGCACCGAGGCTTCCGTAAAATATTTTTTATTATATGATGTAACTAAAAATTTACGGTTTTCGCAATTTTCCCATTATGTGTACTTATTAGACGTTACTTTGTACCGAATTTCAAGATTCTATGTTCACGGGAAGTACCCTGTAGGTTTTGATTCCCGTGCGAGTTTCGAAAATTGGCGGCATAAACGGCTGTATCTTTTGATTGCTTTGGCTTAGAAGTTTGATTTTTTCACAGCTCCAAGGGACAGTAGACCTGAGTATAAGATATAAATTTCAGTTTGATACCTCCACGCGTTCCCGAGAAAAACGGTCTTGACACACGGACGGACGGACGGACGGACAACGAAGTGATCCTATAGGGTTCCGTTTTTTCCTTTTGAGGTACGGAACCCTAAAAACCATATCCAGAGGTAGGTACATAAGGAAGGCCAGTGTTTCTGCAGTGGGGACATTATAAAAGGCTGATGATAATGCAATGCCTACCACTCATATTTTTGACGCAAAAACAGATTGTTGCTCATATACGTAAATAATTGCATACAATCACACCAATTATCTAGCCCACGTTAAGTTTCACGAAGAACTTGAGTTATGGATACTAACGAATAAACATACTTATATAGTTTTTTTTTGTTAATACATGCACAATATACATATTATCAAACACCCAGACCAAGACAAATAGAAGTCTTGAAAGGTGGGTTTAGTACCCTGCGCTAAACAGATCGTCGAATAAACCGAATAATCGAATAAATTATATGACATTTGAATCAGAATAGCACAGACTAGCAAATAAATCTGCATTGCCTCAATTTACATGTTTAGCTAACATGCACTTCCACCACAATTACCATCTGCTAAAACCTTAAACTCAAGTGTTAACTTTTATGTAGTTCGAGTGGCGGAACGTTTAAAATATGCAGAGAATAATTTCAATGCAAGAACACGCCCGAGTTTCGCCCTGCTTTCAAGATTTACTTAGGAACAAAGCCAGACTTGAACTCAAAACTATCCAAAGCATCGCATCAGGTACTAACTTTAGACCCACCGACCAATTAAAATTCGAGTCCACCTAAAAGTTAAAACAATCGACAATCGAGTAATGGCGTTTATTGAAATTCTTCGTAAGAACCTGTGAAGTGCGCCGGTACCGAGCAAAATAAATGAATTTATCAATCAACAAAGTTAATTGATTTAATTAAATTCCGAATGTTTAATCAATCAAACTCGAGTGGTTGTGGAACAATTACTTTGGGGTATTTAATCCGATTCTGTCAGCACTTTTGATTAGATGCGGCAGATTTCTTAAGCTTATTGACTCGTAGACGTTGTATTTGATGGAGTTGGAGGTTATTTGTAGGGTGTTTTTGATATTTTTTAAATACAAATATGTAAATATTTTAATTCAATTAATGATAATTATGGATACTAGTTAGCGCCCGCGGTTTTATCTGAGTGTCATGTTTCCCGGTTAAGTAGGAATATTGGTGATACAGTAATAAAAGAAACAAAACAGCTTACAAACTTTCACATTTATATTAATAAAGATTCGTTTATTATTAAGTCAAATGTTAATTAGAACAATAGCTTTTTTTAAATGTTTTATAATATTTTAAGCTAAAACTTTGCGAATAAGGTATTTTAAAATACAAACAACACTTTGGTAGTTAGTAGGTACATACAATTTGAAACGAAAGTTTCAGTAATAATAATATTAAATTGGGATCTAAACATTTCTTTTTCAAAACCTATTGCAATTTATGGTAAATTTTAAAAAGAAAAATATTGGAAAAAATTAACTCGGTCACAAGTGAATTCTCAGACGGAAATCGAACCCGCGACCTTTGGAAATCCGGTCCAATGCTCTGGTCTATTGCAATTTTTTTTAACACGACTGCCAAATGCATAACTAATCTACAAGTCTGACGTTGTTAGAAAAATCCCCTTATTCAAAATAACGAAATGGAACCAATAAGAGATAAGCACTAAAAGCAGTAGTCTATTGCTAATATTATTTAGTAATATTGAGTCGGAGAAGCAGACTCTATTACACTTTTCGGTAATAAAATAGAAACGTTACTGCAGCGCTAACGATATGTGCGATACATTTTTAATAAACTTAATTTTCATGGTGCATATTCACTGTATGGGACAGTTCAAAAGTGATAGCGACTTAATATATATATTTTTTAAAGTAGGTAGGTATTCGAAGGACATAATAGTCTTATTTCTTACATCTATTTATCGAGTCGAGTACCGCCGTGTTACAAAAGGCATGTTACGCCGTTGGTACTAGCTGAATCCGCAGTCGTTGAAACCCATCAATAAAAAAAAATATTCTGATTAAATTTTTTTTTTGCATTGCTCAAATTTCATTTTCATTTCGCTTACAACTTTACTTTAATATTGTTTTCATAGATCATACTTAGTAGCTGCCCAATATCCAATTGTTGCTGCTACACTGCCTCCCGGTGCTCGATGCCCAAATAGATGATCTTGGTGAGTATTTGCGTTATGGTCTGTCGGTCGGTCTGGTAGATATTTTTTACACATTTCTTTAATAGGTACCTACTATAATTTATGAATTTGTAATTTTTGCATTTTTCAATGCTATTTTTATACTTATGGTAAATTTTAAATAGAAAAATATTGGAAAAAATTAACTCGGCCACAAGTGAATTCTCAGACGGGAATCGAACCCGCGACCTTTGGAAATCCGGTCCAATGCTCTAACCGCTGAGCTGCCGAGACTTGCGAACCACCGTCGAAACTCTCGATTCCCGTCTGAGAATTCACTTGTGGCCGAGTTAATTTTTTCCAATATTTTTCTATTTAAAATGTATCATAGGTACTATAATGTGCGTAACACAAGTGCTTAATCTTTGATTAAACAGCTAAGCTACTTATATTGCTGCTTGCGTTCTACCCTCCTTCTTTCTCGTGCTTCTTATGCTGTGTCCACACTGGGCCAACGAAGGCAAACGAACGGCATCAGGCGTTGCCCGCTGCGCGTTCGTGGCCTTCCAAAGTCAATCTAAAGCTAAGTAAGGGATCACTGGGAGCTATTTCCGTTCACATTCCCGTTTTTAAACTCATGATTGAGATAGAGAGGAAAGCAGAACCCCTTGGCTGGCGTTCGTTGGCCCGGTGTGGACGCAGCATTATCTCTTCGCAAACTTTCTACACGCTTCTCGCTCTCCGCTTGTCGCTAGCTGGCGCTCGACTCGTGTCATGTGACACAGTCCGTTCCCGGCGGTGCCGTTTGCTCGGCCGATGACATTTATGGCTGTATCGGGCCGACCGTAAATATTATTTACGCCGGAAAATCGTTTAAAAATAAAATAGGCGCAGATGGAACCTCTACACATACGTATATATTTATTTTAGAATATACAGAGCTGTAACGGTATCCACCAAAGTAGATCGTTCATGATCATTTCCTAACATTTTTAACAGTCTTCGAAATTGTAGAGTCAAGAATTTGAAGTGGTAAAAACACATATATAGAATGGCAACAGCCTATGTTTATAGAGGAAATTAATATACCGCTGTCATAGACGTCCCATTTTCAACATGTCCATTAAACACTGTATAATTAAAGTGACGGAAGTATTTTGAGGGGATTCGGATTTATGTTAAAAGTTTGTTCAGGTAGAAAATTACCTGTCGAGCACATTAAAAGCGAAGTCATGGTAGAGGCTGTTGTACACTGGCCTAAATGGGATAGATTCTTTTTGACATCAATAATGGCTAACACCAATTATCTAGGCCACGTTTAGTTTAATGAAGAACTTGTGTTATGGATACTAGATAACGGATAAACGTACTTTTATACTTTTTTTTGTAAATACATACTTAACCTAATATACATATTAAACACTCAGACCAAGACAAATAGACATGTTCATGCACACAAATATTTGTCTTGTCATCGAACCCGGGACATCTGGCGCAGAAGGCGGGGTTAGTACCCCTGCGCCAAACAAGTCGTCAAATCAATGGTTTACACATCGACCTGTTTTATATGGAGCTTGGCATACCTAGTTGCAAGTATGACAAATTTTGGTGTACACCCATGAAACACGCCAATCTAGCGAGAAAATAAATACAAATGACAAACTATCGTTATCCTTGAAATAATGGGTCTGCAACTTGCCTTCGAATGACGCAGGGACGATGAACAAAAATTATTGACCTACAAACTATTGGCCGAGGAGTCGCTGTTTTGAATAACTTACTTTCGAAAGGTGAACGATTGCTCGAATGAACTATTTACCCAAAAACTTTTACTCAAGCTGTCATAGTATCGAATGACGCTAATTAGAATGAACTATTTATGGAAAATTAATTGTTTAAATCAATCACGTGAAAAATCGCATCATGAGTATTTTAAAATTCTTATTATATAATATTAACCAATTTAGTTAAAAAATCTAAATAAAGAAAAAAAAACATTTTATTTATTCCGGTACTGTATTAATTTTTAACGAAATTATAATTTATAGAAAAAGTACTTAAAGTGTTTTATTTTTTATTTCAAGTTCAACTTTAAATTATGACATCCACACCACACGCAAAATACGAAATTAAAAAATACTAGCTTTCGTGATATGATTTTTCCGTAAAGAATTTTCAAAAGATATCTTAAACGCCACTGAGCGTTTTGAATAACAATTCTCGAAACTATGACAGCTTGATTTAGCAGTTTTTAGGTAAATAGTTCATTTGAGCAATCGTTGATCGAGCATGTGTCTTTAGAAAACAAGTTGCAGAGCCTAAAATAATGGCACCATATTCATCTTGATCTTATCCAAAATTCAGTTCATTGTCTCCTCTTTATCACCCGTCATCTCCTCATTCACAGCCTCTCTTTCATGTAATTACGCGCACAATCACACATACGAACATAATAATCAGTCACCTAATCAATAAGGTAAAAGTCAAACATACACTGTTCTTCACGACCGACATCGCAATGGTTATAACTTTGTCTCCACTGTTAGTTGCTAACTTCAATCTCAGGCCACACGTGGCGACTACGACTACGGCAAGGCAATGTGGAAACGAACAATGACGCGCTCATCTTTTTCTTCACTTCACTTACTTATTTATTTCACATCAGTCAATCGAGTACACATTTTCATGACATTGACATGTGCCACAGATCACTATGGATGTAATATAGTGCATAAAAATTGTTTTTTTTTAATATATATTTTTTAGTATAGAACACGTTGTGATGTAACCAAATCTCTCCCGAGGCCCTGCCAGAATAACAGCGTGTTGTGCAGTTTTTTTGGACGGCACAGCAACATCGCTGAGGCAGGGTCCTCATTAGTCTCTGATATAATGTGTTTTTTTTTTCCCTTTCTGTTGTATTAATTAATATTGTTTGTATGTTTTGTTTGTAACCTTTTTGTTAATTTCCATTGTGTTTAGGAGACTAATAAAATATTTTCTATTCTATTCTATTCTAATAATAAGTGTTTTAAGATTTATCCTGTTTAGCATTTATTACCAAAATGTCCGTGGTATGAGGACAAAGCTAAATGATATTTCACTCGAGGTTAGAGCCAATGACTTTGACTTGATCGTGTTAACAGAAACTTGGCTTAACATTGGTATATTTGATAGCGAGATATTCGACGACCGTTATCAGGTGTTTAGGAGGGACAGATCATCAAACACTTTTGAAATGGGTTCTGATGGAGGGGGTGTACTCGTTGCCGTTAAAAAATCTATTCATGCATTTAGAAATTACACATACGAAAGTCACTGTGAGGACTTATGGGTGACTTTAAATTTTGGAACTACCAAAGCACATATTTGCTGTGTCTATTTGCCGTCACCTCTTAAATGTACACATTTTGAACATTTCTTAAATAAAAGTAGTAGTGTTTTAGATAATTTGGAAGACGATGTGTTTATGTTTGGTGACTTCAACCAGCGTGACATTGACTGGTCACCTTCCTCTTCGGATGCATCTCTAAGGCCTAGTAATTACGACAGCATGATGGCCTGTGACCTGGTTGACTTTGTATCTGCTTACGACTTGAAACAGTACAATCACGTATTGAACCATCAACAAAAGATTCTCGATTTAGTATTGAGTAATACCAGTTGTGGCCTTCTAGTACAAGAGTCGCAAAATGTTATTTCTCGTGTAGACTTATATCATCCCCCCTTGCAGATATTTCTATCTTTACATGGGCCTCGAATGTTGACGCCAAAATTTACATCTAGGTATAATTTCTTTCTCGCAGATTATGAGTTGATACGGAATCGCTTAAATGAAGTGAACTGGAACATGGAATTTGAAGCATGTTTAACAATAGATGACGTAGTAGCTAAATTCTATATGATTTTAAATCAGGTTATTTCTGAATATGTACCCCTACGGAAACATAATAATAGAAAATATCCATCATGGTATTCCGTTAATCTTATTCAGTTGTTGCGTGAAAAAGAAAAAGCTCGTCAAAAGTATAAAAAGTTTAAAAATGGCCTAGATGAATTGGAATATAATATTTTAAAAGACCGTACATCAATATTGATAAAAAAATGTTACAGAAACTATATACAAAAAGTGGTTAGTAATGTTGTTAAAAATCCTAAGTACTTTTGGGCTTATATTAAGAACAAAAGAAAAGTAAAAAGTGATATACCATCAGTCATGTATTTGGATGACAGAGTTGCGAGTGATGGTGATGGTATCATTAATCTTTTTGCTGACAATTTCGCTTTGGCGTATAACAAGGCTAGTGATGCTGTTTTAGTAGATGATACCACATCTCAAGATGTTGCCACATTGGGTACACTATATATAACTACTGACAAAATAGAAAAAACTCTAAAAGCTCTTGACTCCAGTAAAGGAGCAGGTAGTGACGGTATTCACCCTGTCTTTCTTAAAAATTGTGCTGCCAACTTGACTGTACCCCTGCATATAATATACAACCGATCTCTTTTGGAGGGATGTTTTCCGAAAATGTGGAAGGACGCTATAATTATCCCAGTACACAAAGCGGGCGATAGAAGTGATGTCATTAATTACAGGCCTATCAGTATTCTCCCAGTTCCGGCCAAGGTTTTTGAAAAATTGGTATGCCCTTCCTTATCCTGGCATGTAAAACAAACTGTGGCAGATCAACAACATGGTTTTTTAAAGAAACGTTCTACAGCTACGAACCTTTTAGTATTTGTAGATAGAATCATTGCTAATATGAGTTCGGGAAAAGAAGTAGACGCAATCTATACCGACTTTAGTAAAGCTTTCGATAAGGTAGATCACGCATTACTAATACATAAACTTTGCACCATTTTTGGCATACACGGATCACTCTTGAACTGGTTTTCATCTTACGTTAGTAATCGTACTCAGCGAGTCATTGTGAACGGTTATACCTCGAAGGAGACCCATCCATCCTCTGGAGTTCCACAGGGCTCACACCTCGGTCCGATTCTGTTTGTTATGTTCACAGACGATATAAAACGCTGTATTCTTAACTCTGAATTTGAACTTTACGCAGATGATTTAAAGTTATCTAAAACAGTCCAAAGCACTGCCGATCAGTTGAAACTTCAAGAGGACTTAGATAGGATTACGCAATGGTGTCACCAAAACGGTATGACCTTAAACGCACATAAATGTTACCACATTAAGTTTTCTCGTAAACATAACAAATTTTCTAGTAGTTATAATGTGGGTGGAACAGTTTTGAACAGAGTGGACCTAGTCAAAGACCTAGGTATTTCTCTTGATTCTGAAATGAGATTTACTAATCATATAAATAGCACGGTCAGCAAATGCTTGAGAATGTTAGCGTTCATATTTAGAAATTCTAAAGAATTTAAATCTGTCCAGGCAATGAAGGTTTTGTATTTCGCTTTAGTACGAAGCCATGTTGACTATTGTTGTTTTGTTTGGTATCCATTTTATCAGAACAATATTCAGCGTATCGAAAAGATTCAGAGAAAGTTTGTCAACAGAATCTCTTTTATCAATGGTACCTACCGCAGCGTAAGGGGATATTCTGAAAGGTTAGACCAATTTAACATGGTAACATTAAGGCAACGTAAAGAACAGCTGTCCATGAATTTCTTGTATAAATTATTGAACCATGAAGTGGATAGTCCGTCTCTCCTGTCACAAATTAATATATTAGTTCCTAGAGTTGCGGCTCGTCTGCATAATTATAAACCATTCTCAGTAACTTTAAGAAAAAACATGTATGGTAGTTCTTCTCCTCTTAGTTTAATGTTGAAAAATTATAATCTGTTATTTCAAAATAGTAACTTAGATATTTTTTGTGAATCTAAAGCCTCCTTTAAAAAATCAATTTTGGATTGTTGTATGGATAATTTTTAATTACTGCATTGTATTTTTTCATTATCGTATTTTTTTCTCTATCTCAGTATTATTATTGATTAGTCTAACAATAAAACATAAAAGAAAACGTCTTATACATATAACAATGTTGTGCATACCTTTAAGTTAAATGCATATAAGATACATATTTTGCTAAGTGCTGTAAACTTAATATAATTTGCCTTTATGTATTTAGTTGGTAAGCCTTATTAAATAAATAAATAAATAACCTTATCAGCGTGTAAAACATAAAATGCCTAGTGTGGACATGTCCTAAGGTTGTTTTAGAGCCGGTTCCTCGGCACTACGTGTGGTGGCGACGTATTAAGTGCCGACTGTTGCGTCGAGATGCTTCTGAGGCCGGCTTTTAGGCACGTCAAACGATGGAATCTAAAATGATTTCTATTGCTGTTAAGAAAAAAGCTATTTTAAGAGTCAAAGATTTTTATTCAAATAGAGTTATAGATAAGTGCTTTCGAATAGTCAATTTTTTTCCTACCAGCCATTCAGGACATTTTTCAACTGAAGCCGCAAGAAACTTATCAGCTTTAACAGAAACAACAACATTTACAATGGAACATGTTGTTGCCAAACAGAAATCTACAATCTTGAAATTTAATTAATATGAGAGGATTTTTTTTTTCATACACAGTTATTAGAAGATTTTCCATTTATACAATTACAGTAGTTATGTTTTATGTTAGTATCACATCTATGCATTTTGGCCTTTTAAATAATCATTTAGGTACCTTGAATAACCTTTGCTTAAGAGTGTCTTTTTAAAATATATTTTAAATTTATGCAAAGGCAGCTCAATCTCTTGTTGTGGAACTTTATTAAAAAAAGCTATGCCTTTCCCCAAAAACGAGCGTCTACATTTTTCAAGTCGAAATCTTGAAACGGCAAGCTTATTCTCATTTCTAGTATTAAAAATATGAACATCGCCATGCTAAATAAATAAATCATTATGTTTCCTTACATATACTATCTTATCATAGACTAGCGGATCCTCGCGGTTTTACCCGCATGGTGCCCGTTCCCGTGGGAATATGGAGATAAAATATAGCCTATGTCACTCGGGAGAAATGTAGATTTCTAATGGTCTAAGAATTTTCTAAATCGGTCCAGTAGTTCCTGAGATTAACGCGTTCAAACAAACAAACTCTTCAGCTTAATAATATTATTATAGTATACATAATATTAGTATAGATGTATCATGATGATGATGTAAAAGTAATTAAGCTAAAGCAAGAATATAAAAGTTGGTTATTTTTAGGTAGTAGACTAAGGTTTGTTGAAATTCCTTATGAAACTTTGTGTGGAAGGTGGCGACTTGTTTTTTTTTTCGCGCGGCCATCAACCAAACCTTATTATTTCGGTTCAGAATAAAGTAAAATGAAAATCTTACTATGACATGTTAGTCTCTAAACTCTGTCCGAACCGAGCTATTAAGGTTTGAAGTTCAAAAAGAAAATGGATTATTTTTAAAGAAATATTAATATGTTTTGATTTTCCTATTTTTTCGTTATGGCTATGTAAAGCCGTACATAGATAGAAAATACAATAATAATTGTAAACATATATTTTATATGTATACATAGGTATAACATTCATTCTTTTGTTCTCTACGTTTGTGTATGTTCTGGAATTTGTTTTCTTGACGACAATCGAAACATTATTATGATTTTTGTTTTTTTCATTTTTAATGCTATTTTTATACTTAAGATATACTTTAAAAAGAAAAATATTGGACAATATCAACTCGCCCACAAGTGAATTCTCAGATGGGACTCAGAACCAATGTTAGGTGGTAAAGTAAGATTTAATACATATATCGAGGTTAGACCACAAAAAATATAACCATTTCGTAAATTTAGAGTACGTATTTTATTTTTAGACTATTAACCTTAATATCTTGGTTCAGTCTGAGTTTAGATAGTAACATATCATAATATGAACCGAAATAACAAGGTTTGTTGTGGCCGCGCGAAAAAAGACGCCAATTTTAGGCATTGCCTTATGGCTATAAAATACAATCATGAAATCATTAGACAGACTCAGATCGAGTTGTTAAGGCTCTTTGCCTTCAGGCCTTTAAAAAAATGGGATTTCCTCGACTATTAAAACCCAGAGAGTTACGATTGCAAACGCAACCGTGACCAACAGTTTAAAACTGTTCTAAAGCGCGGTGAATCTTGAAATGTGAAATATCCGAATTTCAAAATCAATCCTAGCCAAAGGCCTTTTATCCTCGTTTTATTTCTAACTCAGTCGTCAAATTGAAAATTGACCTTAGCAAAATATAAGTAAGGTCGCTTTTCATCACAGACGAAGTATTATGTGGTGTGACACAGGTCTTAGCGAATGCTGCTCCGATCCGCCGTGTGGCCCTGACGTATTAAGTGCCAAATGAAGAAGCTTCGCCGAGCCCGCTTTGAGGCGGAGCAGAACTATTTTCAGTTCCTATTTCAGGAATATCTAGTCCATACAGAATTCAACACAGTTTTTATTATGCTCCTAAAAGATTAAAGCACCGTTTCACAGTTTACGGCGAGGCACCAACTGGATTTTATTTTGGGATAGAAGAGATTTTGTACGAAATCACATGTGAAGGAAGTTTTCCGGAAGTAGCTATCTAATGGCTTTCTTAGATCTACGAGTAACATCTATTGCAGTCGCTTTCAGTTTTTAACCGACTTCAAAAAAAGGAGGAGGTTCTCAAGTCGACTGTATATTTTTTTCTTATGTATGTTCTACCATAACTTCGCCAGTTGTTAACAGATTTTTATAATTCTTTTTTTATCTGAAAGAAAATGGTTTATGTGTGGTCCCATATAATTTTTACGAAGATCTGTCTAGTAGATTTTTCATAATCCTGAAAAATATCAATCACCTTTTGGCAAGTAGTCGTATACCTAGATGACATCATTGTTGTGTATGGGCTGATTTTTAGTGTAAGTAACGGCACATAATTTAACAAAAAAAAATCTGAAATAAAAACATTTTATAAAAAAAAATCAAACCGACTTCAAAAAGTAAAAAATTCAACTTTTGGAGTCGGTGCTAGTTAGCTAAGGCCAAAAAATTATAGTTAATAGAAGTGCAATGTAGAATGCTTTGGCTGGCACTGACTCCAAAAGTTTTATTTTTTACTTTTTGAAGTCGGTTTGATTTTTTTTTTATAAAATTTTTTTTTCGTATATTATACGGTCGTGAACAACGTGCGTTGCACGAAAACGCCGTCGATCGGTCAAAATGAGATTGACAGCGATGCCGACGGCACTTACGCGTTAGGCTCACAGCTTCGCGCTTTCATTAGTGTCACATTTTCAAACTATATGACAACCAAAATAGCGAGAAAACTGAAACTGAACCAAGTTTTCATTAGATACCGTTTTAACCGCCTCTGTGGTATAGTGGTTCAACCACCGGTATCAGACCCAGGGGTCCCGGGTTCGATTCCCAGCGGGGGTACATATTGTTTTCGGTTTGGTTGGTGGTTGGACTTGTTGTAAGTCCGCCTGGCTAGCTACCACCATCTTATCTAAATCTGACGCCATAACAACAATGTTTTCAGCATTGTTGTGTTCCGGCAGTTAAAGATAAGATAGCCAGTTCCTCAGTGATTGAGGATTCCGGAAGAGGCTCGCTTCCATCTTCAGCCTTATCAATACTTAACATCAGGTATGATGAAGGTTAAGAGACTCCACGTTGCTCAAAAAAAAGGATAATCAGCCCTAAGGTCACCTGCTGATAGCCGTTCAAGGAATTTTGAGCGGCAAGTGAACTACCAGGAACTTTCTCGAGTGTACATCTGTAGCTGGGGAAATAGAATATACATACTTCGTCGTTTGTCTTTCGAGATAGGTAACCTGCAAATGCTAAGCGGTCATCAATCTTAAACAGTTGCATTTCGAAGGACAGCCAATCTTATTAGGTCCTGATAAGGACGCTGAATATCATCATGTACCTAAAGCTGTCGACTGTACAGAGACTTGAATGGATACAGTTTGTGAGAATTCGTCTTTTAAATACATGTATTTAAACAGATTATCTTTTTTATTTGAACTTGATTCAGGAAGGAATCGGAATTTGTGAGACAAGTCGATTTGTTCTAGTACTTTTACAATACAAAAAATACCCTAAATATAGAATAGCAATCTAAATATAAATGTCTTGATACAGATTCTCACATTATAGTTGTAAATAGTTTCAGATGTTATGTAATTTATTTGATAGAATCAGGCGTTACTTGGCGGAAATCCATATCTTAGTAGAAAACGAAAAATATGTCGCGTAATTCCGCAAGAAAAAATGCAGATGCAGCCCAGTGACACACCTTGCACCTTCACCGACTACTCTACACGTGTTTCGCCCACACACGGAGCATCCTCAGGAGTTGTTAGACCGTGCCAATCTCAGCACCGAGTGAGTAAAATGGCCCCAAACAGCCGTATTTAATGCTTCCCACTCCCCCCCTCCCCGCCCCCAGTGTGACGCATCGCGACTATAAGAGTGAGACAGAGTAATAATTAATGGAAATTGTTATAATGAATGTAAATTAAATGTAAAAGTATGATATAAATATGAGATTTTTTTTTTTTTTTTTATGAATCCCTATCACTGTTTGTTTGTCTACAAATACGCAGAAGTGGGGAGGAAGAAACATTTATCTGATCGTTAAGTATGGCTCCATCAACATTATGTTTGATAATTTCTAATTGTTCCAACACGTTCAGTCGTAAACTTTTATTACAAGTATGTAAAACCTCGTAGGAATGCCCATCAGATAATTGGTGACCGGTATCTAATAAATGTTCCGCGAAATGAGATCGTTCTGGTCGGGCATTCCTATAGGCAGAAATATGTTCTTTATAACGTGTTTCAAAACAGCGCCCAGTTTGTCCCACGTATACGGAATTACACTCGTCACATGTTAACCTATATACACCTGACTTCCTGCCAACCTCTGTTTTTTCCTTACCATTGCAAATGGCCCGTCGAACGGTGTTAGTGGTTCGAAATGCCACGTGAACGTCGTTGTTTCTTAAGATTTTTGATATTTTCTCTGAAATTTTCCCTACATAAATCATACTTGACCGATAAGTATGAACAACACGTTCACGCGGCACCGCATATAAAAGTTTAGCCATCTGTTTGTTAATTTTAGTCTTAACCATTTTATCTATCATCCGTCGATCATAACCATTTGCAACGGCAATATTATAAATGGTATTTAATTCTTTCATATAAGATTCATTTGACAAAGGCACCGTCAATAGACGATTAATATAAGAAATTTATAGAATTATCGACTTCAACTTCTAGTTTAAATTTAATCTTTGGATGTAAATTATTTACAAATGAAAAGAAAGACTCTAATTCTTGTCTAGTACCGGTCCAGCATATGAGTATATCATCAACATAACGATAATAATAAAGAATGTTATTATTACCTGTGAAATACCTTTTCTCAAAATTGTCCATGAAGATCTCCGCCATCAGAGGTGATAGCGGAGAACCCATGGCCAACCCCTCCTTCTGTTTGTAATACCCACCATTGAATTTGAAATAGTTTTGTTGCATGCAAATATTGGTTAAATGCACAATTTCGTTTGCCTCCCCTGGATGAATACGCCTTCTCTCTAGAATATTTGAGAGTATTTTGAGAGTTTCTTGATAGGGAACGTTAGTAAACAAACTGTCAACATCCAGAGAAAGAAAAATAGAATTAGGAGGTAAAATAACATCCCTTATTTTGGCAATTAAATCTGCTGTATTTTGAATACTATATTTAGGATAAAATGATGACTTTTCTTTAATAATATCATTTAACTTTTTTGCTAGCTCATATGCTGGACATCCTATATATGAAACCACAGGGCGCACGGGAACATTGTCTTTGTGTATTTTAGGTAAACCGTACAACACAGGGGCCTGTGGATTCATCGGGGTGATTAGCCGAGATGAATAATCGTTTGGAAAAAGAAATTTACAATGATTAATATTATTTTTGACCTCCGTGTTGTACCGTGTCGTCGGGTCCGAGCGCAAAGGAATGAAGTCGTCGCTATGAATTATGTCCTGAACTTTATTTATGTATTCATCTTTATTTAATATAACAATACTATTGCCCTTATCAGCCTTTGTCACTAATAAAACATTATTATCAATTTTTTGTTGCAACGACCTCACTGTTCGCAACTCGGGCCCCCCACAGTTAGTAGGTTGAATTTTATTTAATTCGTTGGTAACCACACCCTTCACCATATTATCCTTTTTATTAATAACAATAGCCACCTCTGAATCTACAGCTAATCCCTCCACCAAAGATGAAGTCAATTTTGGGGTTATGTTATATTTGAGACCTTTTTCCAAAAGCGACACCTCGCTTTGGGAAAATTGCACATTTGTTAAGTTTTCTACGCGGGGATAGAAGGAATGTCCATCACCAATCCTACCATTGTTATTTCTACTATGTCTACCCACATTACTTCCACCGTGTTGTGTTACCCTTAACCTTTGTAATTTGTGAGATTGATTAATAAACTTATAATGAATAGTCTGTGATGCGAGATCTCTAGCCTTTTGGTCTAAAAGGTCGAACTCAACGCTATGTAAATTGTGTGATAAGTCTGTATGTAAAATTTTAATATGTAATTTAAGATTGTCTCTAATCGCGAACCAACGGCGAGATTCCGCATCTAACCAGACTTTTTGGTTTAACCAGGCGTTACTTGGCGGAAATCCATATCTTAAGATATGGATTTCCGCCAAGTCACGCCTGATTCTATCAAATACTTACAATCAGCAAGCGTAGCTGTACAGGCACGTTTTTACATCAAATTAACTAAACTCCATCGGGTGGCGTCTCAAAATGTATGGTTCAATCAACAATGCAAGCGATTTAATGTCATTCCAAATTATATTAATATCCATTCTAACACGACCAGTCCTGCGGCCGGTTTGGCCATACGTAAAGCTCAAAAAGTCTGGTTAGATGCGGAATCTCGCCGTTGGTTCGCGATTAGAGACAATCTTAAATTACATATTAAAATTTTACATACAGAATTATCACACAATTTACATAGCGTTGAGTTCGACCTTTTAGACCAAAAGGCTAGAGATCTCGCATCACAGACTATTCATTATAAGTTTATTAATAACCATTACACGGGAACATTGTCGTCATAATTTCCAAATATAAAGAAAGCCTACACATACTAATGTAGTAATACCCGCGGCTTCCTGTCACCCTTGGCAACACAAACTAGCTGCTTTTCATTCTTATATTAATCGTCTATTGACGGTGCCTTTGTCAAATGAATCTTATATGAAAGAATTAAATACCATTTATAATATTGCCGTTGCAAATGGTTATGATCGACGGATGATAGATAAAATGGTTAAGACTAAAATTAACAAACAGATGGCTAAACTTTTATATGCGGTGCCGCGTGAACGTGTTGTTCATACTTATCGGTCAAGTATGATTTATGTAGGGAAAATTTCAGAGAAAATATCAAAAATCTTAAGAAACAACGACGTTCACGTGGCATTTCGAACCACTAACACCGTTCGACGGGCCATTTGCAATGGTAAGGAAAAAACAGAGGTTGGCAGGAAGTCAGATGTATATAGGTTAACATGTGACGAGTGTAATTCCGTATACGTGGGACAAACTGGGCGCTGTTTTGAAACACGTTATAAAGAACATATTTCTGCCTATAGGAATGCCCGACCAGAACGATCTCATTTCGCGGAACATTTATTAGATACCGGTCACCAATTATCTGATGGGCATTCCTACGAGGTTTTACATACTTGTAATAAAAGTTTACGACTGAACGTGTTGGAACAATTAGAAATTATCAAACATAATGTTGATGGGATTCATAAAAAAAAAAAAAAAAAAAAAAAAAAAAAAAATCTCATATTTATATCATACTTTACATTTAATTTACATTCATTATAACAATTTCCATTAATTATTACTCTGTCTCACTCTTATAGTCGCGATGCGTCACACTGGGGGCGGGGAGGGGGGGAGTGGGAAGCATTAAGAGTAGTCGGTGAAGGTGCAAGGTGTGTCACTGGGCTGCATCTGCATTTTTTTCTTGCGGAATTACGCGACATATTTTTCGTTTTCTACTAAGTTATGTAATTTGTTAGCATTTTACATATTTTAGAAACTAATAAAAGTTATATTATGAAATGTGTACATGACAAGTCCCAGGTCCCAAGCCTTTCAAATCGGTGTACCTAAAGCGTAGACGAACTAAGTCGCGTTTTGCCTAAATGTCATATTTATTGGCTTTATGCCTAGGACGATGTCAGTCTATTTAGTAGATTGCCTAGATATTCGTCAGCCTAAGTCGCGTTTTGCCTAAATGTCATATTTATTAGCTTTATGCCTAGGACGATGTCAGTCTATTTAGTAGATTGCCTAGATATTCGTCAGCCTAAGTCGCGTTTTGCCTAAATGTCATATTTATAAGACTTTCATTAATGAATTTTTTGTACAAATTAAAAAAAGAGTCGCGTTGGCAAAACCTAAAACTGAAACAAAGTCTGTTTGAAGGCAACACAAGAAGAAGAATAGATATTACTTTCAATGCATAACACAAAAACGAATTAGAAAAACTACAAAACAATGAAATAAATGCGTTATATTTCTTAAAAAATATTAACAAAATTAAGAAAAATCTTACTAACATTCACAGTCATTAGTATCTACTAATGACTGTGCATATCAAATAATAAGTGTACTTCAGTTGTTTTATCTAGACCGCAGCCTCCTTTTGTCATGCAAACTGTCTGTCAAACCGTGACATATACACGGATGCACACAACAAAAGGCGGACCGCGCTCGTGAGATAAAACAACTGTACTTCTAGTTAATACTAGAAGATACTTACTAAGATTAGTCACTAGCATTAACTAGAAGTAGTATACTTATTAATTAAAATCTTAAATTAATACATACTTATAATAATGAATTTATAAGCTGATAATGTATTAGGGTAAAACAGGAATTTTTATTTAAGTTTAATGTTTAGTTTAGTTTTCATTATTAAATTTTTTACTAATGAAAAACATTGTTTTCCTGTCTATGAGTTTGCCTTCCTCTCTTATAACCTAGTAGTTTTTATTTACTCCTGTGGCAGTAGGTCTTACTTTCATGACGTCATAGCATGACGTACTTGGTGGCTCTTTGCCTTCCTCTCTTCTAACCTATATCGCAGTAGGCCTAACTTTCATGACGTCATAGCATCACGTACTTGATGGCTCTTTGCCATCCTCTCTTCTAACCTATATCGCAGTAGGTCTAATTAACTATTATGTCTACTTCGCACTATGACTAGTCATAACGCGACTTAGTCCCTCTACGCATTAGGCACACCGATTTGAAAGGGTCCCAAGGGTAGTAAGCAGAAACAAACAAAGTAAGACTACAAAACATGTATTTTCCAAACAATATGAGGTTTTAGTGTGTGAGTACCGAACCTAAGCAGGCATTACCGTTTCACTAAGCTAATTTGAATAATCATCCAAAACTGTGATTCAAAACTGAACATTGTCATCTAGTAACAAAATATTGAACTATTTTACTTACATGTTCTGCCGTTCTTGATGTGCGGTTATGTTATCCCATTTGTACGAGTATATATGAATTGTAATAGTTTTATTTTTATGTGTTAAAATTATATTTTATGTCCTATTTATTTATGTATTATTGTTATATTTACACAATTATTTGAAATCAAACTTGTACACAATGCTAAGCTAATTTTCACACCAAGTAAACACAGTGAAGCACGTTCAGAGTGTCTAAGCACATTATCTTTATTTAAAGTGTTTCAGATTTCAGGCTGTTTAGCCAAACATTGTTAGCCAGACTGCCCCATTAGGGTGGCGGGGCACCCCCCCTTTGCTTAGCAAGTGGCTTTTTAATTACCGACTAACCTGTAATTGCTAAGAAAAAGCTTTTGAGGGTCAAATTGGTTACCATTCATTACGGCGGGGTAAAATTTCGCTAAATATTTTGGGTAAGGACAGAGTTAATGGTAAACTCGTTTGGGGAATAATTTTGTGACTTACGTTTATGGCTTTAAAATTTAAGACATTATTTTATTCAATACATTACAGTTTCCTATCATAAAATATTTAATTTATTTAAGCATCGTAACAGTTTTTCTTTCACATAAAAAGATGTAAGTAACAATAAAGATGTGATGGACTGAATACAACCCTGGTAGGGTGTTGCTTATTTATACTTACAGACTATAATAAAATACAACTTATAATGGCGTTATAATGGCGAAGGAGCATTCCGAGCATTTATATATGGTAGGTATAATATAATTAGGTAATATTGATTTATTATCTGAATTTGTCACACATGTATGTAAATGTAAATGTAAAAATCTTTGATTAAAAACATTTATAAATATTTCTAACCCACCTTTTCTCCCATTTGATGTCTCTGAAAAATTCTCATTGATAAAATCGAAAGTGATTTCAAAATCTTAGGTACAAAGGGTTGATACCTGCATTTGGTTAACCACTGCATTTGGTTGTGGCGCAAAGGGGTGGCACTCTCGGCCTACCAATTTTTTGCTGTGTTTTGTGATTCAAACTATTAATTTACGAATAGTTCCTCTTCAACCATGCGCCAATGCTTCGTCATTCGTCATCAGCCATTTTTAATGTCCCCACTGCTGGGGCACTGGCCTTCCTCTCCTCCTTTCCTCTTATATTAAATGTTTCAAGATTGTAGATTTGTGTTTGGCAACGACATGTTCCTTTGTAAATGTTGTTGCTTCTGTTAAAGCTGATAAGTTTCTTGCGGCCGTTCTTCTTATCAGTTAAAAGATGTCCTGAATGGCTGGTAGGAAAAAAAATGGACGATTCGAAAGCACTTATCTATAAGTCTATTTGAATAAAAATCTTTGACTTTGACTTTGACTTTCCTTATAGATGGATAAGGAGAATGGGCCATGACCCACCACGCGGGCCCAATGCGGATTGGTGGGCTTTTACGACTGCAAATGCAGCCGGGACCAACGACACACACCCATATTCTAAGTGGTTCCTCCAAAACTTACTCGTCCTCGACTTGACGAAACTTACTCGAAATCGGTATTCTAAGTCATAACTCCCTAAGGACCTGGAGGAGCCAAAGAGTACGAAGCCACTCCGTGTTAGGCCTAGCGCACACTACCATTTTTGCAATGCACCACGGACACCTCCAATACTTATCGCACTGCAATTATAAAAGCAAGGAGGTCAGATCTATCCCAAAGGTTATTCTTACTGCGTTTGAGTAGGCGATATTGAAAAGGTATTGATACCGGCCTCGAAGGCCCCGGGTTCCTGCCGTTTACGTGTTCCGAGATGCTAGGTTTTTTATATTTTACTAGTGACCAACCGCGGTTTCACGAGCGAGGTTTATGTTCCCGTGGGAATATAAGAAAAAAAATCTTAGTGCTCGCCTACATCGTTAAGGGATCCTTGGTGAGGCAGGCCTTTCACCATGTCTTCAACGAAGAGGGAAATACTTCCTTAGAGCTAGGTGTCTGTGCTCGGGGACCGCGGTCCCACTGTTTGTTGTTGGAACTTGTGTATATTTGGAGCGGGCTGTGAAGCTTCGTAAGTGCTTTCGAATGCAAGGATTTCAGCGTATCAAATATGAAAGAAAGAAAGAAAGAAAGAAAAATCATTTATTGACATACACAGCACACGGATAATTTTAACAAGAAAAATAAAATATAATATTTAAATCTTACTACATAACTGCAACAATAAAACAATAACAGACAAAATTAAAAAAAAACAGGAAAACAAAAAGAGTAAGTATATATTAATTTCAGTATAAAATGCGTGTAGTCAACAAAAACCCTAGCAATTTGCCTCCGTGCCATCCAAGTTGGGCAGGATGAGACACAGAGGCGCTGTTATTCTGCCAGGGCGCCTAAAAATGAGGACGACTATCGGTATAAAATTAATAATATAACATAATAAATACATACATATAAATAAATACAAACATACATACATTCTGCGGAGAAAAAAATAAAAAAAAAAATCAGTGGCAGTATGGTTTGACTATTTCGTCAAGTGTCAGAGTCGTTTTTGACTTGCTGTCACTTGTCATTGTCACTTTCTTATAATTTAAATTTGCTACGTCAAAAATGCCACGTAATGTAATTGCCAACTCACTCAGCACGTGCGTGGCTGGAGATTTATCCATGGGGATCCAGAGGTGCGAAGTGCTTACAAGGCTTAAATATATAAAAGTATTGGAGAATTTCGACGGTGGTCCGCAAGCCTCGGTAACTCAGTGGTTAGAGCATTGGACCGGATTTCCAAAGGTCGTGGGTTTGAGTCCCATCTGCTCATTTTTGCTTTTTTTCCAATATTTTAATATAAAAATAGAACTTAAAAATTCAAAAATTCAAAAATCATAAAAAAATACTAACATTTAAATCGTAAAATGTACAATATAAATATGCCGGAAAGCTCTATTTTGATTCAATCCTATTTAACGTCAGAGTGATTATGAAATAACAATAATATACTAATTAGCTGGCAGTTTTACCTAGTTCATGGAAAATTTAATTAGCTTCTAAAAACGTGAACTCTATTATACAACGTAAATACGTTGTATAAAAGAGTTAAAATAACAGTCTGGTTATTCTCAATAATATTCATAAATAGAACTAAAATAACTTAATGTTGATTCTGTAAATATTTTTTTCATACATATCAATTGCTCAAAAAGTGGCGTATTGCAGGGACGTATAGCGTTCGGGATATGGGATATTACATACTCGAGCTTTTTCTTCACCTTTTCCGAACTCGTGCGTCTCTTTCCCAACTGTCAAAATAATGTCCATTAAAAAAAAAAAAACAACCACGAAGTTTTTACAAAAAAAAAATCATAGTAGTTTTATGATTCATGCAAATATTTCTAAAAAGAAGCTACTAATTTTTTTCAATATTAGATTTAATGATTTGATTCAATGAGTTTCATTTCATTTCATCTTATTAAATTTCATTTTCATTTCATATCAATAAAAAAAAAATACTGAAGACTTGGCTGTATGGGCCCTATAGTATAGTTCCCTTTGCCTACCCAAAATGGGTGAAGAAAACAAAAAAAATCTCTGCTTATATTCTTTTACGGTTGGCGCCATTTTCCAAAAATGTTCTTTTATTAAATTGCTTCATTTTTTTGCAACTGTATTAAAAATAGTTGTTCACAGTTCACGTGCGGAACCGTCACTGCAAATAGTTGTGTCAACCTCACCTGTCAACTGTCAACCCTCACCTTCGGCTGCGCCTTGGCTCGGGTAGACATTTGTCGGAACTCTTTGCAATGACAGGCTTTCCGCACTCGTAATGATATATACTATAACTTCAACTGGAAAGCGTAACTCATCAGTATCTAGTTATTTATATTTTTTGGGGCACGCAAGCTGTTATAATCTACTCTGCTCTCGTTAACGCCTCAATGATTACTTACATACTTCTGTATTATGTTCTTTCGATAGCCCATCAGTCTTTATATTTGCAAAAGCAAACTCTATTGTCGTGAGTACGTTATGTCATACTAATCGAAACACCATATTTCTAGGAGTATTTTTTTCTGGAATGCCACTGTAGCTGCTTCCTACATTATAAATTATAATAATATTATAATATTTGCATACAATCACACCAATTATCTAGCCCACGTTAAGTTTCACGAAGAACTTGGGTTATGGATACTAGATAACGGATAAACATACTTATATCCTTTTTTTGTAAATACATACTTAATATACAATACATATCAAACACCCAGACCAAGACAAATAGACATGTTCATGCACAAAAATATTTGTCTTGTTCGGGGATCGAACCCGGCACCTCTGGCGCAGAAGGTAGGCTTAGTACCCCTGCGCCAAACAGGTCGTCAAATAGATTACAAATAGCAAAACTGATTACCTACCCTACTAGAAAATACCAGTAGGTTTCGGTTACAGCTCGCAGAGTTTTTTAAAATATATATTGGTGCTTTGAGGCAAAGACGTCTGCGTATTAATATTACATGAGCGTTTCAGTCGCAGGAACATTTCCTAGTTCCACTTTGGAATAACCAATTTTTGAAGTCCCAGTCAGGAGCATTTCAGGATGCCTTGAAAAACTTACAGGGTGCTGATGCGTTGTAAATATGGATGGGATTGACGGAGGTGGTGTCTTCCATAATGCATAGCGAGGTGTGTTTCTAGATTTTAAAGCTCTGTTTTAATAAAATTGGGTTAAAACTATCTAGTTAGCTGTGTAGTGTCGGCTTAGAATAGCACTACCACTCATACCATGTAACTTACAACAAATAAGGTACTGATGTCAAACGCCTACCTAACTTTGGATCTGTTAGATAAAATATAAAATTGAAGAAAACAACACGCGTGAAAGTAATTTTTAATTATATAATGATCAATTTTGCAAATTATAGCATCTTCTTAAAATTTTACAATATGAGGACCTAGTTCCAAAAACAGTGCTGATGGCAATATAATACTATTAGTGGTTTAGAATATTCTAACGACTGATTCTGTGTCTGAAATTCCGTCTGTGTCTAAAAGTCCCTATTTTTGAAAATTTAATAAAAAAAATAGCGCCGGTTTGTTTATAGGAAAAACTAACTTTTGCGAAAATTATATTCAAATTATCATGCATTCTTTTGTTTTACATTTTTTATTTTTAAAGACGGAACCCAGGAGGGTTTTATTCCTAAACAAACTTTTTCTGTACTGTAGATAGTTATTGAGTTGTGAAGAATGTAATATAATATCCCTAGATAGTGTTGATGTATATTTTGTATTGCATTGCAGTCGCGCAGTACGCTTTATGCTGCCTGCCAACATAGATTACCACACGCTTACTGCGTACAAAACTTTCGCAGCAAATGTTCGTCACCGCGGCTCGCCGAACCGAGGCGCGTCGGGTATTAAGGCGGTACCTCCACCGAAAGTGGCGCCGCGTTGAATTTTATTTAATATCGTAATTCTAATTCACAATTTTAATAAAACTAAACGTGGAATTTTTAGAGCCCATTGTCTTGTATTTTTAGAAGGTATCGCTACATCTCGTCATAGTCATTCGTAGAAGTAGATAGCAAATGTGTCAAAAACGGCCACTTTTAGCAGTTTTGCTACTAGCAGTGACTACGAGGGAATGTAATGATACCGTCTAAAAATACTAGACTATGGGCTCTAAAAATTCCACGTTTAGTTTTATTAAAATTGTGTATTAGAATTACGATATTAAATAAAATTCAACGCGTCGCCACTTTCGGTGGGTGTACCGCCTGAATGAGAACCTAGCGTCACGAGCGAGATATAGTGATGTGTGAATGTCAAGAAAGCCCTGCACAATTAACCATTTTTGTTTCTGAGTGACGCGTGTTTTCATGGCAATAGTCTCAAGCGGACTGACTTAGGTCGTAAAACTTTGACCGTGGCGGATCAAACTTTTGGTACGCATAGTAGGTACACTTTTACCATCTATCTCGATATAGGCCTGTGGGTATTTAGTAGGACCGGATTTTTAGGAGGAAGACAATACTGTAAGATGTATAATTATATTTTGCCCAATGTCGAAAGTAAAAATAATGTACTGTCAAAATTACAAACGAATTATAACTAATTCACTGTAACCTAAATTTAATGCAAGTATAAGTGAATGTATTGTATTATATTGAAACTTTTCAAATACTTACCTAACCTATTATTATTATTTTTTTACGGAGGAATCTCTTTCTGTCACTAGAAGTCATGCTTTTGTTAAATTAAGGGCCTGTTTCACAATCTAAAAGTAAGTTCTGATTAGCTTACTTGGCAGATGATTTGACAGCTGTGATATGAAAAATATGTCAAAACATGTGCCAAGTAAGCTACTCAGAAAATTCTTTTAGATTGTGAAATAGGCCCTAAGTCTGTTAATAATTACTTTGCGGACAATGTAGTTGGTTAAGTAATTAGTTAAGATTTTGATATATTTTGTATTAGTAAGCTTTAGTAATTGTTTGTTGTTCCAAATAAAATAAAATAAAAATATAAAGTCAGAGAATACAGTAAACATGGTCTCCATCGAAAGCATTGCCAACAATCCAAGCCGCGGTGTCCTAAGAGAGCTGTATAAATGTTTGCTGTGGACTAATTAAGCCGATATTGCTTACGGCTCTTGTTAGAAAAATAACGGATGAAGGAAAGATTGAAACATCGGAAGATATTGGCGTTCGGAAGATGTTCCGAGATGGGATGAGTAATAAAATATGATTTGGGCTGGAATAATAAGCTATCTTTTTGGTTGACGGATCGGAGTAGTGTTACTTTCACTTAGACTGAAAAGCAGTGACCTTTGTTTTGAACTTACCTCCTTACACACTTAATTTGAAATGATCAAGTCTTTTGGATTGTACTTGTTTTAATAAGAATTGTATCAAGAATATTATTTCAACTTTCTCTCATTTATTTATATTATTACCAACAGTTACCAAGATATCGTAAATCAAAAGAAATTCTTTAAAAACTGGATCAATTGAATGCATATGGTAAATTTTAAATAGAAAAATATTGGAAAAAATTACCTCGGCCACAAGTGAATTCTCAGACGGGAATCGAACCCGCGACCTTTGGAAATCCGGTCCAATGCTCTAGATACTAGAGAGCATTGGACCGGATTTCCAAAGGTCGCCGGTCCAATGCTCTAGACACTAGAGAGCATTGGACCGGATTTCCAAAGGTCGCGGGTTCGATTCCCGTCTGAGAATTCACTTGTGGCCGAGTTAATTTTTTCCAATATTTTTCTATTTAAAATTTACCATAAGTATAAAAATAGCATTGAAAAAGGCAAAAATTACAAAATCATCAATTGAATGCAATTTGTTACTATTTTCTTTGACGCATAATTCTGTATTTGAATTTTTTTATTTTTTTTTCAGAAAGTAGCTCGCTTTCGGAGAGTTTTAATGACCGCCCATTGGATATTCCTTTCCTTACCACCTGTAGATCCGAAATTAATGATACTCGTATAAAAATGACAGTATACTTTATACACGGCGCCAATTGTACCACCATAGCAGTAGGCTCAAATTGGCCTAAAAGGTGGTAAATATTCATACAGTGGCTGCGTTCGAAAGCATGTGGTAAGATACATTTGCATATAACAGGCCTGCACCAATCACACTGTTTTAATTTTAGCTTTCGAAGCATCTAAATCTGGACTGGCTCCGCAGCGTTTAAATTAATAGGGACACACTGCGAGATTGGTTAGTTAACAAAAATTACTAGAAAAATTCGCTCGCTCGGCTCACAAGTGATTCTCAGGCAGGATCATCAGGAGTACCGCCTATTTTTTTTTATTAAAAATGCAAACTTAAAAGTCTTAGATACCATAAGATTAACTTGAAAACCAAACGATTAGTCAAACAACAAAGTTAAAGACACAATTATTGTCTTTGTCATCATAACTTTTTGTTATTTACTTTATTTTCTTATTATTGTTTTCTTATTAGGGTTCCGTACCTTAAAAGGAAAAAACGGAACCCTTATAGGATCACTTCGTTGTCCGTCCGTCCTTCCGTTCGTCGGTATCAAACTGAAATTTATATCTACTCAGGTCTACTGTCCCTAGGAGCTGTGAAAAAATCATACTTCTAAGCCAAAGCAATCAAAAGATACAGCAAATTTCCGCAAATTTTCGAAACTCGCACGGGAATCAAAACGTACAGGGTACTTCCCGTGAACTTAGAATCTTGAAATTTGGTACGAAGACGTTACGTCATATAGCACAGATAAAGGAAAAATTGCGGAAACCGTAATTTTTTTGGTACATCATATAATAAAAAATATTTTTGAAAATTTTAAATTTCATTTTGCATTAAAAATACTATAACTATGACTCGATTGTCGTGATGGGTGAACTTTTACTTATATACCTACAGGTTTGTACGGAGCCCTCGATGCGCGAGTCCGACTTGCACTTGGCTTTTTTTTCTTACCTAGGGAAGCGCTTAAACTGATGTTAAGTCATGACCTGAAGGTGGAATTGCGTCATTAGAAATATTTAATCTAATAGACCGTTTTATTAATAATAATACAGCTGATTATGTAAACAGCCAGCTAATAAATTTATCTGCCTCGTGGTCTAGTAGTAAAAACCACCGGTATCAGACCCAGGGGTCCCGATTTCGATACCAGTGGGTCGTACATATTGTAGTCGGTTTGTTTAGTGGTAGGACTTGTTGTAAGTCCGCCTGAATAGCTACTATCATCTTATCTAAGTCGCCATAACACAATGTTTTCAGTATTGTTGTGCTCCGGCAGTTACAGATAAGATAGCCGGAGATCCTTAGTGGTTGAGGATTCCAGGAGAGGCTCGCCTGCATCTTCAGTCTTGTCATGAATAAAAAAAATATAATATGAAGCGTTACATTAGTAAATTTCCCAATTGATCAGTCACGGTATGGGTGACATCTCGAACTCCTTCGTGTTTTGAAAAGTTGTGTTAAGTCATGCACCTGCTGCAGCCCGTTGCATGACCACGCTGTCCTGGTGCAGATTGGTGTGTGTTAACACACACCAATCCGCATTTGCGATGTTAAAACGGAATTGCGACACGTGTTACTGCGACACCACGGTACTGTGACATTATGTTATTGCTGATCTCGTTGGAGAACTCTTTGGATTATAAATTTTTGTCAATACCAATACCTAAGTAGGTACCGTGTTTCCTTTGTGCCCAAAGTTAATAGTTGTGTTACGTGTTTTGAACAAAATTACGAAAAATGTCTTTTGTGTTTTTTTTATTTATTTTTAGTTTATCAAGTGTTAGCGTCGTTTATTTGAATATTAGACCTACATACGCAAGAAAAAACAAAGAAAACAAACTTATAATAATATTAACAATAGAAAAAATAACTATTGAGCTTGCAGCGAAATCGCTCGCTTGGCGAAATCAACTAATCGCGGAGCAGCAATGAAAAAAAAATTTTTATTTTTGCCTCGGCTTTTTCTTGACCGAACTCTTGTTCTAAACACAACTCATACTGATAAATAAGAAAATATACTAGAAAAAAACAACCTGTCTAATGTCGCCCTGACGGGACCCGAACCCGCATCTTTGGGAATCCGGCCCAATGCACTAATCAATTATGCTACAGAGACCTATGAGGACACGTCGATTATTTTTTCTAGTATATTCGCTTTTCTACGGTACTTTAACGGATTCATCTATGAGAGAAATATCCTCGCATTCGCCTCGATTGGATAACTAAGATGTTATGTGAAGTTGTAATTAGATGTCTGTTTCATCTCTGTAGCATAATTGGTTAGTGTATTGGGCCGGATCCCAAGGATGCGGGTTCGGGTCCCGTCGTCAGGGCGACATGAGACAGGTTGCTTTTTTCTATTATATTTTCTTGTTTAATATTTATCACATAAAAAAGCACTTTAAAATGCAAAATTCAAAAGTTTTAACAACTCATACTCCTCCTTAACTGTGGGCACAAAAAATAGAAACACCCTGTATTTATGACTTTAAAATGTTTGCCTTTTCAATGCTATCTTGAATGATAAATTTGAAGAAACGTAAATTTAAGATGACGTGGTGTCTCAGTAATGTGTTGTTGCAGTAACTTGGTGTCGCAGTAACGTGTTGTCGCAGTAGCATGGTGTCGCATAACATGTTGTCGCAATGACGTGGTGTCTCAGTAACGTGTTGTTGCAGTAGCATAGTGTCGCACTAACATGTTATCGCAGTAACGTGGTGTCGCAGTAACGTGGTGTCGCAGTAACGTGTTGTCGCAGTAACTTTGTGTCGCAGTAACGTGTTGTCACAGTAGCATGGTGTCGCACTAACATGTTGTCACAGTAGCATGGTGTCGCACTAACATGTTGTCGCAATGACGTGGTGTCTCAGTAACGTATTATCGCAGTAACGTGGTATCGCAGTAACGCGTTTTCGCAGTTACGTGGTGTCGCAGTAACGTGTTGTCGCAGTAACGTGGTGTCGCAGTAGCGTGGTGTCGCAGTGGCAAGGTGTCGCAGTAGCGTGGTGTCGCAGTAACGTGGTGTCTCAGATGCGTGGTATCGCAGTGTCGTGGGATCCGTTTTAACATCATATTTTTTGCGCCCGTGTGTCCCCACCTTCCCAGCTCGAGTGGGTAATTAGGCAAATCTAGATAGAGATTCCAAGTCCTAACAATGCCTTTAATTAGTAGATTACTAGCCCCTGCCTCTTGTACGAACCCTACCGAGGAAGTTTATGCCTACCTCGTTCATTAGAACACTGAGATTAGGTCCAAAATTTTATTGCTTTCCATTTTTATGAAGATGTTTTAAGGCGTTTGATGAATTCAAAAACGAATTTCAACGAGTAAAAAAGTACATTCATTGCACTTTAATTATCATTATAGCCACTACGTCCAACTTTTAATGAAAGTTTTTAATGAAGTCAAAGTTAATATCATGAATGTTAAAGAAGCTACGCCATCGGTTCACAAACCCTACGGCGGGAGACGTTGTAACGTGAAGAACCGGCAAGAAACTCATCAAAGGCTGTTTTCTCCCTGTTTTATTTCAAACAGAGCCGTGAATTTGAAAAGTGACCTTAACATATCAGTAATAACCCACAATACTACTGTATCTTTAATCGTTTTTATCGCGTCAAAATAATCATTGTTATTTTTGTTTTCCAAAAAGCCGTAGTGTCCATTTGTAGGTAGGCTGTAAAAAATAGTAAAAAAAGAAAAAGTTCAAGACTTAAAACTTTAAAAAAAATAAACCTCCGTTATCGACAATGAAAAATAAAAATTAAATCGCCTCTGTGGTTTAGTGGTCACCGGTATCAGACCCAGGGGTCCCGGGTTCGATTTCCAGCGGGGGTATATTATTGTATTCGGTATGGTTGGTGGTAGGACTTGTTGTAAGTCTGTCTGGCTAGCTACCACCATTTTATCTAAGTCTGACGCCATAAAGGCTAAGAGTCTTCCCGTGTCGTACATAAAAAGAAAAAATATAATGTTATAATTATTTCGTTTCTAGATCATCAATTACGTTTTTCGTACGTGCCGTGTGGTGACGGCCTAAGAATACAAGTGTCACCACTCCCTTACATGCCTGGGATGTCGTAAGAGTCGACTAAGAGGTTCGACGCATTGAACACCACGAGAGAAGGAAAACTTGAAACAAACCCTCTACCAACCCGTCTGGCCAGCGTGGTAGCAGTAGGCTAATAGCCTCCTATGAACGCCACAATAGGCGTGAGCTAGGAGAGGCCTATGTCCAGCAGTGGACGTCCACAGGCTGATGATGTGATGATGTGAATTACGTTTTGCAAGATAACGAAAGTTTCCAAACTATATGTAGTGCAATATTCGTATTTTACTACCTTGATTCTGTGGTATTTAGTATTCTGTAGTAGTACCTCAATCACAGAACAGAAAAAACATTTTTTTCTGTTCTGTGACCTCAATGATTGTACAGCCATTAAAAAATTATTACCTACGTCTATGCATTTTTTTCAATTACAAAAGTTGAATTTTATATCAGCCGATAGTGTAAACTTATGGATCCATTAAGTTGAAATTAGCATACAATAAAAACATGATATTAGTTTCCAAAATTAATTTTGACGTTCTCAAGATAAATTAAGTCACCTTCAGAGTCTGGAGTTGCATCTGGTGACGATATTGAAAAAGTTTGGAGCACTCATAACAATTAGATTAAAGCAGTTTGGATCAGTAATTTAACAGAACCAGTGTTTTTTTTTATATACAAAAGTTGGAAAACAGGAATGTAAATTATTAAAAAAATATGCTGAGTTCCGAAAAGAACATATGTTTTAAGACCAATCAGAACAATTTTTTTATTACGGAACATTAACCATAATAATTGTATTTATAATACTTAATAAATAATAGACTATTTATTAACTAGCTTTTTTTATGAATAACGGGGCGTCTCTTATCCTTCATCATACCTGATGTTAAGTATTGATAAGGCTGAAGATAGTAGCGGGCCTCTCCCGGAATCCTCATCATCGAGGAACTGGCTATCTTATCTCTAACTATACTAGTAGCATTTAAGACATCGTTACTAACATTAAGGGTACAACTTGCCTGAAATAAATGTTTTTTTTGATAATGTTTGTGCTATGACTATATCTAAAGGCGATTTTAATAGTTCAACTCTTTACTGCTATTAAAGAAATTGTACCTACCACACTTTTAAAAGTGCTATTTTCCTTAATTTTAAATTGTACAGTTTAGAAATAAAAATTCTTTGTAGCTATAGATTAGGTATTTGTCATTCTTACGAGTATCTGCTAAATTAAGAAATTATAGCAATTTTAAAAGTATGGTACTAGGTCTAGTAAAGTATGGTGGAAGGCCAGTTTATATTTTCTCTCTTATCGTATGAGGATTAGTGGCCACCTCCGGTGTCAGAGTTTATTAAACCACCTTATGGCCTCTGACTTGGCTTAACGACTGTTATCAGATGATAATGGCCGGGACCGACGATTTAACGTGTCCTCCGAAGCAAGGAAGCGCTCAGTTGTAATACCACTTTACGGTTACCCATCCGACACCTGACCGGACCGAACATTGCTTTACAAACGTGATCGAATACGATCAGCCTGTCAAGTGCGGCTATGAGTGCATATTTTATGAGTGTATATTTTAACAATGTATGAGATTTTTAGAATAGATTTATGAAGAAAATATATTCTTGTAAACTGATGTACTTAAACCATTCGTTGAGATCATGCTGATGTGAACATAATAATATAACTAGGTAGGTATGGTTTTTTATTTATTTATTTGACGACCTGTTTGGCGCAAGGGTACTAACCCCGCCTTCTGCGCCAGAGGTCCCGGGTTCAATCCCCGGACAAGACAAATATTTGTGTGCATGAACATGTCTTTTTGTCTTGGTCTAGGTGTTTAATATGCATATTATGTATGTATTTACAAAAAAAGTATATAAGTTATCCGTTATCTAGTATCCAAAACACTAGTTCTTCATGAAATTTAACGTGGGCTAGATAATTGATGTGATTGTATGCAAATATTTAATATTATTATATTATTATCACTACCCTCCACAACACTGTGTTATTGTTAACATGTGAACGTTTTCCAATGAATTATTTACCTTTACATTTTCAGAGGAGTGGAATTTGGAATAATTTTCAGTCACAAAAAGTTTGAGCAACAGTTCGGTTTATTTTGATCGAACTTTAAGCCGCAGTCGGTTATAATTGTTCTCCAGCATTCTTAATAGGAGAGTATTTATTTTGTACTCGTGCATTCGGCAAGTTTGGATTTTGTTTCACCGACGCCGCTTTTCTCGAGGCCCAAGTTTAAAGCTAGACAGCTGTAGACAGTAAGCAGATATCCATAATAACGGAGGATGGTAGGTTCATGAAATCGCTTGTACCTTGTAACAGAATAGCTCAACGTATAAATAACTCTTTTTGTTTTGTTCAAATACGATAAGTTGTTTCGGATTAACAAGTGTTCAAACTTGCGTCGCGTGCTTCTCGCGTTACGTTGTTGGTGCAAGTTTCGGACACACTGTTGTAAAGTGACGTCACATCACAGCTTATTTCTGGAACAATACTATGTAAGGAAGAAATGACAGATTTGTTTACAACTTTGATGGATTAAAAAAATGTTTTTTGAGCGGCGTTGTGCACATCAGAGTTTAAAATTTTTGAGATGGGTAAAAAATGTTAAAGTCGCGTAAGGCCACGTGACCTGATCGAAAATTCGTAAGACGGAGGGAGAGTAGACCGCCGGCGCGGCGTAGGAGAGGAAGTAATATCGCCCTATCTTTTTACCGAAAATGTATACCTGCTCCTGCTGTTTCGTTTAAGCGGTTTTCACTTTTGCCAGCACTCCCGGAGTGCAACCCGTTGTTTATTTTTATTAAAGAACTAACACCCATTTCCACTAAACTTAAGAATCTTCTCAGACTATTCTTATCGATTTTAAACATTAATATTAAGAATAGCTTAACTTAATCCTTAGGCGCTCGATATTGGGCGTAAGTTAAGAATGTGCCGTGTGGTGATGGCCTAAGAATACAAGTGTCACCACTCCCTTACATGCCTGGGATGTCGTAGGAGTCGACTAAGAGGCTCGATGCATTGAAAACCTCTGCGAGATAAGGAAAACTTGATACAAACCCTCTACCAACCCGTCTGGCCAGCGTAGTAGCAGTAGGCTAATAGCTTCCTATGAACGCCACAATAGGCGTGAGCTAGGAGAGATGGATTTTAAGAACGTCATAATGGTTAGTACAAAGCAATATTTTTATAAAGATTAAGAAAGGTAAGAAAAGCCCTAGGCGCTTCTTAAGTTTACTGCAAATGGGTGTTAGTTTTATTAAAATAACTATTACCGTAACTAAGCCATCATCATAACTGATGTTAAGATGGAATCGCACTTCACCCTTCCTTTTAACCACAGTTGCATTGGTTCTTTGTATGTCCCGACATCAAAGAGGTCCCGATAAAAGCCTAAAGAAAAAGTTTTTTTCCTGTGAAAAAAGAGTCTAATTAACGATTAAGCCAAAACTAGCTGTCTGTCAGACAAAATTAATTGGCGTTTTACCTAAATCGAGTCCTTCCCGTTTTAATGGGAAAGATAGTCATTTAAAATTAATGGCGATCCATCTTGTCTCCCATCAAAATGAACCGTTAAATAAACGGGAGATGTCCATTGTTACCGGTATAGACAAAGAGCTGTAATTCAGCTTTTTGATTAGTTGAATCATTTGTATCTTTTTATTTTGTGTATTTTGTTTACCGACTCTGTGGTATAACCACCGGTATCAGACTCAAGGGTTCCGGGTTCGATTCGGGTACATATTGTATTGGTTGGTGGTAGGACTTGTAATAGTCCTCCTGACTTGCTACCACTATCTTATATAAGTCTGACGCCATCACAACAATATATGCAGCATTTTCGTGATCTGGCAGAGATAAGATAGCCAGTTTCTCAGTCGTTAAGGATTCCGAGAGATGCTCGCTTCTATCTTCAGCAATATTTAACATAAGGTTTGATGAAGGCTAAGAGTCTCCCCGTCGTTCATAAAAAACTTATACAAATCTTAAAAACAACAATATTCATAAACCTTCTCCCATGCTGGACTGAGAGTCAACTTCTAGCTTTTCAGTGCAGGTAAGAAAGAAAGAAAGAAACAAAGAAATTGTTTATTCGCAGAAAACATGGTACAATTTTAGATATTGATGATAATATAAAGCTCATACATGTTTTACGGCTCTAGCTATATGCAATCAGTCATCATGCATTTTTATATATTCAACGATAAGAAATAAATAATATGAAACAAAATTAAAATTGACAATAAATAATACAAATTAATATTTAAAATGTAAAATTTTATGAAATAAACAGTATAAAGCAAAATTTAAATTAACAATAACTAGGTAATTCATAAAAAAAAAAACAAAAGGGCCAGTCTTGCATAGAATAACAATGTCAAAAACAAAACAAAAATGTCAACAAAACAATGTCTATTATATACGTCAAAAAGAAAACTGTGAGGTCATTCATTAAAATGTCAAATTATAAAACGTGAAATATTACTTTACTATTATACATAAAAAAGATAATCAATGGACTGAGTATATTTGAAAACTAGTCTAAGCTATGAACTGGCAACTTTTTTCACTCTGTATACCCATAAAGTCGTCCACCAGGCGGGCTAGGTCGGGCCGCAAGGCAACGCAAAAATACGCCTACCTAAGTTTTGTATGTATCGTAGGATAATTTGATATTTTCGCGAAAATTCTAGGGATATTGCGAAAACACGTATAATTAGACAGGCATTTCTCAATCTCACTGAAAACAAATAGGGTTTGTGCGAAAATACGTATTGCGTTAGTAATATTTTATATCCTTCACTCTAATTTGCTTGACTTTTGCTTGCTGGCCAGCTCTTATCGAAACCGTTTATATCTCTATAATATAATACCTCAATGCCTCAGAGTAAAACTAGGAACCAGTCAGAATAATAGCCAGCAAGCAAAAATCAAACCAGTCAGAGTGAAGGATATCCAATGTAATTAACGGAATTCGTAAGATTTAGTTAACCCTAGTAAGATTGAGGAATGTCGTCACCTCGTCTTGTTATCCGTGTTTTCGCAAAATCCCTAGGAGTTTTACGAAAATTCGATTTATCATATTATCCTAAGACTTAAGCAACATTGTACACTAGGGTGGCCGTGCATTTGTGGAGAGCATGAGTGTGGCGTGGCGCATCACAATGCGACCCGCCCCGATCCGCTGCTAAAGAACGCCAGCGTTTAGTTATATTAATTTGGCGTGGTGTGTATCCGCGTGAGGAGCCCGTGGTGCAGTGGTTCGCGCGCTCGGTCTGCGATTGTTGAGTAACTTTCGCAATATTCGGTCAAGGGATAGGTGACCAAAATGTACTATCTCGAGCTCCTCCGTGCTTCGGAAGGTACGTTAAGCCGTTGGTTCCCGCTGCATTTGCAGTCGTTAAAACCCACCAATCTGCATTGGGCCCGCGTGGTGGGTCATGGCCCGTTCTCCTTATCCATCCATAAGGAAGGCCAGTGCCCCAGCAGGGGGGACATTAAAAATGGCTGATGACGAGTGAATCCACAGACGAAATCTTAAACAGGCCTAGTTTACGATGCCTGCGAACCCTGCTGTGAAACTAAATATCCTCGTTCCGACAGTCATAAAGAAATAAAACGCGTTTGTAAATCATGACCAGCCGTTGTTTCTCAGCAGATTAATAATGCAATGCCAATCTGTATTCAACAGTATAAGTTCGCGAGTTCCGTCGCGATAAACAAATTCAAATGGACCTCCTTGAGATAACGCAGGAGACATAAATTATTAACGGCAGGAGACTCTGCGGACTTTACGAGCCGAGGCCAAACAACGTAAAAATCAACCGTTTGCTGCCTCAAAATTCGAATGAATTTTTTAAACTCATGGATATCACTTTCTGAGTAGGCAGCGTTTTGTTTAACACTCGGTTGTTAAGCTTAATGATACAATGAAAGTTTTGGCCTTAAACTGTAGGTAACGTATAGCGCGGGGGTGCTACTAGTGGTATTAATGCTAACTCGCTTTTTGATAATAACTTTTTATATTTAGTTTTCAATCAATAATTACAATGGTTTATAATATTTCTATGACAAGGCGACCGTCCATATTTAAGCACGACGTGCCTCTCTTTTTTGAATTTTATAAAAAGCTAAACCAGCCAGCAACGGCGGTAATCTCCACAGTAACGTGCCTTATAAGGTACCTACCAACACTTAGTTTAGTATACAATACACGCGAAACTGTAGCTACTGAGTTTACACGTTCACTTTGACATTCTCTGAAATTACACACAATAATATGCGCTTCTTTCCTTTACATAACTAAGTCTACAAACCAAAACCAAAAATACTACTACAAATACCATAGAAACATTTGATGGTAATGATCTATATTTAATTTTGTAAGTGTCGAAACGCATTGGGATCAATTGGAAATTTAACAATAGTTTTTTTAAAATAATTTTCAAGTTTATTATTCCTTAGATAGAGGCTAGCCTACCAAAATAATAATGTTTTAAACTAGAAAAAAAAAAATCTCTAATTTCTAGGACAGAATTAAAATCTGTAGCCGCATTTTCACCACAGGCACCAAACATTTAATCACTAGACATCATCAAAATTTATTAAATTCAATGACAAACATAATTGGGTATAACGCCGACCCTAACTGTGTTGTATCTCCATAAGTATTAATTATCCCATTTTGAGTAGGTATTGATTATAATCTCCAAAAAAATATTATCAGTTACTTACCTAGTATAAATAAGCATCATAAAACACTGTATGTTTTCCGTCAAAAAAAAATAACTTAGGTTTGTTTACAAGTAAATATTTCAAGGTCACATGAATTGAGTTCTCGTCATATCTTTGTTTCCGCAATACATTAGTAACATTCATGTTTGTGCTGCTTAAATTCATAATTCATCCGTATCAAAGGATAAGATCCAAATCTAGAAATTTACTACCGTTTCCCCGCAAACTAAGTAAAATATTACAACACTGAATACATCACATAGTCTTATCTAAGCCTTCATTGTTTTGTTTACAAACAATCAAAATGTTGCAAAAGATTCTCCATTATAAAGTTGCCGTTGAAATTGGGTTAAAATTATTCGGATCCGAATAAAATATCCGGTCTTCTCTCAGTTCAAATGGCTTTAGGTTTCATTAAAACGAGCGATATTTCAGCTGCTCAATGGCGTATTGCCTCTTGATAAGATTATTACGTCAGGTTTCATTATGTAAGTTATTTATTGGCGACTCTAAGATTATGAGGGAAACTTGCAATAACTGGTCTTTGTTACTGTTTGAGAATGTCAACGTCGGTAATTCAGGTAGAATTAATTTTATATAATGAGTTTTAGGGTTTTGAGGAATATTTCCCATGCTGGGCTGGGAGTTGAAAAAAAACAGAATGTGCCAGCTGCTGGTTTCCCAGTGCAGATAGTAAAAGCCCATGAATGAACAGGATATACTCGAGAACCTAAGATATAGTTTATATATCAATAGTTGGCTGGCAAACTGACCCTAATATCGACCCAAGCAAAAAATTTGGCGGTGTTGATGTGTGGAGAGACTATGGGAGTGAAGTTTAAGCCGCGTTTTAACCGACTTCAAAATTGGTGCAGGTTCTCAATTCCTCGGAATCTTTTTTTATTTCTAACCGACTTCCAAAAAGGAGGAGGTTCTCAATTCGGCTAGTATGTTTTTGTTATATATTTTTTATGTGTGTACACCGATTACGCCTAGATTACTGATCCGATTTGCGTGATTCTTTTTTGTGTGAAATAGTTGCCATATAGTCCTACAAAAAATTGGTTTAGTTTGGTCTAGTAATTTTTATTTTAAGCATTTTTATTAACTTAGACGATGTAATTTTCACAATACTTTTGTTTATAATGCACATTGTACATGAAACATAATCTAATCTAGAAAAAACCTTCTGTAGTTTACAAAACAATCTATTACAGATACCAAAAAGTTAAAAATAAAAAAAACCGTTACAAAAACTGGAGTTGGTGCCAGTCAAGGCATTCTACTTTGAGCTCCTATTCTCTTATTTTTCTTGCCTTGGCTAGCACCGACTCCAAAAGGCTTATTTTTTTGCTTTTTAGTTTTTAACCGACGTCAAAAAGGAGGAGGTTCTCAAGTCGACTGTATTTTTTATGCATGTTTTAATATTTGAAGAAGTTTATTATCTGAAAGAACATAGTTAAAGTGTAGTCCCATAGTAGTTTTTTGATAATTCAATAAAGATTTTTAATGCAAGTAACGGCAAATGACGAAACTAAAATTTGTGAAATACAAGTTTCTATAAAAAAAAAATTAACCGACTTCAAAAAAATAAAAAGTAAAATTTTGGAGTCGGTGCTAGCCAAGGCAAGAAAAATAAATATATAGTTAATAGAAGTGCAATGTATATTAGAATGCCTTGGCTGGCACCGACTCCAAAAGTTTGAATTTTTTACTTTTTGAAGTCGGAATACTTGTTTTTATAAAAGTTTTTGAAGTCGGTTTTTTTTAATGTATGTTACTTGTGACGATCACAATTGACTCATAAGAGTGAACTCTGACAGAGAAGTCTCAGTCTCAGTCAGAGCGGGGGTAGATATTGTATTCGGTTTGGTTGGTGGTAGGACTTGTTGTAAGTCCGCCTGGCTAGCTATCACCATCTTATCGAAGTCTTACGCCATAACAACAATATTTACAGCATTGTTGTGTTCCGGCAGTAAGAGATAAGACAGCCAGTCCTCGTGATTGAGGATTCCGGGAGAGGCTCGCTTCCATTTTCAGCCTATTAATACTTAACATCAGGGGGGTTACTCTTGACGGGATAGTGTTGAGATCGAGATTGAATGTCAATAATTATTACTGATTTTCGACGTTAATTCGATTTAAAGTGTCGCTAAAATCGATTAATAGAGTACAAAGTTATTTATTTACTAATTTCAAGTATTAATTATGAGTTTAATTACTTATTTTTAGTCATAATTACTGACATTTGACATTAATTCAATCTCGATCTCATTGTGATCGCGTCAACAGTAGGGGGCCAGGTATGATGAAGGCTAAGAGCCCTCCGTCGTTTATACAAAAAAAATATATATATCATATGTGGCGATTTCGGTCCTCTTTGATCTCGTGGAAAAGATCTGCCCATCCATCTATGGAATTCATAGATAAGTATCAAAGCGTTAACTATTGATATGAATGATTGATAAAGATGATGGAGATGACAAACAGCATTATCTTATCGAATTGTCGATAAAATACTTATGCAACTTTGCAACGATATACCTCGTTATTATAGTACAGACACTTACCTACCTCTATGAAATTATTTATCTTTCTATTAAATTATCCTACTAATATTAGGTATAAATGCGAAAGTTTGTCAGTTTCTTTGTTTGTTTGTTACTCTTTCATGCAAAAAGTACAGATCGGATTTAGATGAAATTTGGTACACAGACAGTAGATAGCCTGGGTACAATCGGGGAATTTCCCGGTTGATCAGTAGAGGTTTTTTTAAGAAAGTTATCTCAAAAATAATAGACTTGCAGAAAACGTTTATATCATAAATAATAAAGCTTTAATAGGTTTTTCATTTTCTAAATAAATTATCTCTTCAACCTTAATACTTTCCGAAATACGGATCAACCGGGAAGTTCCCGACTGTACATAGGGTACTTTTTATCCCAATATTTCCACGGGAACGAAAACCACGCCGGTGAAACCACGGGCGACCAAGGAACTAGGGTTCCTTCGTATAATTATTACAGAGTACTTTCGGTTTAATATTATAAAAATAGTTATTTGTTATGCAAGGCTGGAAAGTTGGTTATTTAGCGGCGAGTTACCTCTATTGAAATCTGAGCAAGTGAAGGATTCTAGGATTGAAAAAGATTGAATTCTGAGCGAAGCGAGGATTTCAAAGGTACAAGACGCTAAAAACTTTTCTGCCGAGCGCAACACACAATTTTTCACCTCACAACAGCGAGGAACATTTTAGGGTTGTTTCCGCGGTCAACATCCGGTAAAAAATTATTTAAACATAAAGTTTAATCTAAATATACCTTATTCTCGTTGTTTTAATGATATAAAAAACTAAAATAATAAAAAAGGGAGTATTATAGTTAATTCAAAGTTATTTAAAGTATAGTAAGTAATATATTGTTACTTATTAATAAGAATAAAAACGATTCCGTAAATGTTGACACTGACGTGAGGTACAAGACAAAGACAATTTAAAAATAAAGATTTATGTCACAGTCCGAAATCCAATTACAGGTTGTGAAATCTCACCCAGCCTAATATAAAATTCTTATAACAAATAGTTTAATCTTATTGTTATTATGATTCAATGAACTAAAATAATATAATAAAACCAAAACGGAGAATTATAATTAATTTAAAGCTATCTAAAATAAGAATCAAATATAACAAAAAAGTCAATAGTGCGATTCGGAACGCATTATGACATATTTAAAGGTATTAAAATAAAAAAGTACTTTGCCGCGCTAGGCCGCAAAAAGCGATTTTCTACGCCTAAACTGATTGACAAAACCTCCTTTTCAGAGCGTGTGAAGTGAAAAATATATTAAAGGTTATCAATCCGTTGCGTATATATCTTTTTTTATGTATGTTCACCGATTACTCGAGAACGCCTGAAAGAAACGTTATAACATCGGATTTGTTCCCAAGATGGTACAATTTTTTTTAAATTTTGAAATCGGTTCAGTAGTTTTGAAGGAATCAAACGATTTGACACAAACGGTTTGACACAAACGGTTTGACTCAAACTTGTAATAAAAACGGACTTCAAAATTCAAAAATGTAAAAATTAGCCCTTTTTTTGTCGGTGGTGGCCAAGGTAAGAAAAATAATAGTAATAGAAGTGCAATGTAGAATTCTTTGGCTGGCACCGACTCCAAAAGGCTTATTTTTTTACTTTTTCATTATTGAAACACCATTATGCCTAAAAGCTTCAAAAAGGACAATTCTTTAACAACTTCTTTATGTATCTCATACTTACCATAATAGTTTAACGTGTCGTTCCATAATCGACTTTAAAAGAAGGAGGAAGTTCTCAAGTCGACTTGTATCTTTTAATATAACGTCGTCAGTTGTCAACCGGTTTTAATAATTCTTTTTTTATTTGAAAGTCTCAAGTGTGGTCCCATAATTTTTTCACGAAGATCTGGCAGATCCGACTTCCAAAAGTAAAAAATAAATCTTTGGAGTCGGTGCCAGCCAAGGCAGGAATAATGTAGAATACCTTGGCTGGCATCGACTCCAACGTTTTACTTTTACTTTTGGAAGTCGGTTTAAATGTTTTAATAATAAGTTTTTGTTTTCAAATTAACAATATGGGACTATTATTAACTTCTTTTTAGCTCTTAAACTAACCAAAACAGTTTTAGGGGTCATACCCATTTTTTTTTGTCTTTTCAAATACATCTAACTTACCCTACCTACAGTATTAGGGATAGGATAAAATTGTTATCTCAAGCTTCAACCCGCGTGACAAATGCTCCGGAACAGCACCGTGACCGCGCCGCGACGTCACCGCGACGTCACCGAGCCGTCTCCGTGACGGCTTGAGCACCAGCTGCCAGTCATTGTTACGAAACGATAGTCTGTCTAATGAATCGTGTCATTCGTTATTTTTTTAAGTTTAAGTATAGCAACAATTTCACATATTAAAAATCAATGTCATGTGGTTAAAGAGACTTTTAAAGTTGTATTTTAATTGCCCTAATCAGATATTCAAAATCTCCCTCTTTCATTAGACTGACATACCGATCCCTTAAGATGAATAGAATTGTGGTAACGGTCGAGAATGTTGTATGTATTTTTAACAACACAAAATCTGGTATTGTATGTTTTAGGAATAGTCAATTCGCTTCGTCTTATTTTTGATGTAATAGCAATTAAGATTACGCCTTACCACTTCTTTTTATCTCTCAAACTTACCCTATAGTTTTAGTGATGGGATAAAATTGTTATATCAAGTTGTTTAATTTCATCCACGTGACAAATGTTCCGATCTAGTGTCGTGACCGCACCGCCACGTCACCGAGCCGTCGCCGTGACGGCTTGAGCACCAGCTGCCAGTCATTGTTCCGATATGACACACCGAGCCCTCAAGATGAATAGAATGATGAGGACGCTTTTTATCCAGTGAAGGCTGGAGTACTGTATGCTGGTAACGTTCGAATTTTTTTGCAACGCTGAAATTTGTTAAATCGTATGGATCTAAGTAAAAGTGAATGATATTTTTATTACGGTGTTAAATGAAAAAAAAATTTTTTAATCATGCGTTTTATCTATGTGTAAGGGGTTGGGATTGGATGAATTTCTTATCAAAAGTTTCCCTCCCGTGACAAATCCAGGAGGGGTATCTCTAACCAAACGTCCTTGATATCGATGGATGAAATATTGGTGATTGCGCCATTATCCACACTCTTTAACAGCTGATGTGACATCGGTCATGATAACATCGCTTAGAGAATAGCATAGCAACGGGCGTTGCGTCGCAGCGTCACCGAGCCGTCGCCGTGACGGCTTTGTCATTGTTCCGATATGACACACCGAGCCCTCAAGATGAATCGAATGATGAGGACGCTTTTTATCCAGCGAAGGCTAGGGGGCTGTATGCTGGTAACATTCGATGATTTTTCAATATTTTCTTTATGTATCACCGAATCCGTGGAGTCGCATGATATTACGTGTTTGGTGTAAGTGAGAGGTATTTGTTTATGGTGCTAAAATAATAATAATTATTACATTACTTATTGCCGATGTGAAATTAAATGATTCGAATAGTATACAACGAGACAAGCGCAGTTCAACCATTAATTGCTTGAAAGCTTAATGAAGTAAAACAAATTTTAATATTATTGTATGTAACCATCCCAATTTACAGGTAAATGTATCTCTATATTACAAAATAAGTGCAACTTGTTAGTCAAAAATCAGTTAAGTCTATGTTGACCATTTTGCGTTATTGGTAGGCCTAGCACGAAAAACTCCCAAGTGAGTATCGAGGACGTTTCATCAAAAAAATTATGACTTATTGAGCAGTGTTCCTACCGAAAGCGGACGTAAACGGGACTACATTTTCCTATACATTTTTTGACGGTACGTTATTTTATGATAAATTTTAAATCGAAAAATATTAGAAATTATAATCACGGCCACAAGTGAATTCTTAGATGGGATTCGATCCCACGACCTTCAATTCAGTCCAATGCTCTAACCACTGAACTACCGAGACTTCCAATATTTTTCTATTTAAAATTTATCATAAGTACAAAAATAGCATTCAAAAATGTAAAAATATTCAAAAAACATAAAAAGAAGATACCTACGTGCTCTATACTATTTCGAAATTTGTGCAACGGGACTATACTTTAAACACTAAAATATTTTTAATATTAGTTACTAAAACAGTTTTATTATTAAGACAGCTCATTCATTGGTCACAAAAATATTAGACATCCCTCTAGACACTACAACAAAAGCAATTTTTACTCCGTTAAAAGTATCTCTATCGATTTGAGATAGCACCCTCGGTAGCGATGTGGCCCGTCAAGTACGAATGCCGTGCGATAAAATATGACGCCGCAAAAACTGAATTAATGAATGCGAGACTGTTGTATTAATTACGTTTCGCTTTTTGCGCGACACAGTTTTGAATGGCAAAAAACGAAGGTCCCTTTCATTAACTAACGAAAATGAAACAGCGTGTTTGTTTACCATTGTTCTAATTATTTCATAATTCAGTTAACTTATGGTTCGGATACGTACACAGACCTATATCGAGATAGACGGTAAAAGTGTACGTACCTTGCATGCCAAAAGTTTGATCCACGGTCAAAGTTTTACGACCTAAGTCAGTCCGCTCTAACGAAAATGAAACAGCGTGTTTGTACCATTGTTCTAATTATTTCATAATTCAGTTAACTTATGGTTTGGATACGTACACAGACCTATATCGAGATAGACGGTAAAAGTGTTCGTACCTTGCATGACAAAAGTTTGATCCACGGTCAAAGTTTTACGACCTAAGTCAGTCCGCTTGAGACCAATGCCATGAAAACACGCGTCACTCAGAAACGAAAATGGTTAATTGTGCAATTCTTTCTGGCAAGAGCTCGTCAATAACATTTATACATCACTAAATGTCGCCCTTGACGTCATCGTAGGTACGAAAAATTCGACACGCTAGGTTCTCATACAGTTTGAAGCGCTCTTTACGTCTATCTCGGTATAGGTACGTATCAATAGTTAAAAACAGTCAATTTTTAACACAATAATTATGCTAATAATGATGCAAAAGTCATTATTCGCATAATAATGGTCTCTGAAATATAGTCAACGGCATGACAGGCTTTAAACTTGCAATGCAAAAGCTCTCTACAAGTAGCTTGACGTACTGTTGATTGTACAGTCGAGGAACTTCCCGGTTGACCAGTATAGTTTTTTTTTCTATAAATGTATAGAAAGCGTTTATACTACAAATAATAAAACATAAACGGGTGTTTCATTTGAATAATAAATATTATTTTTAACTTGAGTACTTTCTGAGAAAAATTTCCCAAAAAAAAACCATTGGTCAACCGGGAAGTTCTCAGATTGTACCTAGAACCCTCTACTTTTTTTTATGTAAGAACCTTTAGTTCAATCTTTTACACTAGGTTTTACCAATTTATTTTGCTTATCGATCTCATTTATTTTACAGAAGAAACGTAGGGTAATTCTGCCAGTTCTCGGCCAATTAAGCGAAATTTCGACTTCTGATTCGTATAACTTTCCAAACATTCACTAGAAATAAAAAAAATGAATACCGTATGAACGGGAATTTAATATAGTTTTCTATTGTTTAAAAATTAAATAACCAAATATTTCCATTTATTTTTTATTTATAAAAATATAGAAAAGTAGTAAATATGCCAGTTTTCGGCCATCTATATCAGTTATCGGCCGCACTAATTTGCTAGTTGTCGGCCGCTTTGTTTTCCTTCAAATATATTTATATTTTGCATAGGTATAGGTTTTTACAAAAAATAAAGAATATTTTTGGTCTCAAGTATTTCAATATTTTTATTTAGGAACTTGGCAGTTAAATTATAAAAATAACTAATCAACTAATTTACATCAACTTTCTAAATCTCCAAAATAACACCAGTCTCTGCTCAGTCTTCATAATTTTAGATAAACTTCTATTAGATTAAGAAATGGAATAACAATTAACATTATAAACGAAATAAAAAACTCTATTTGTTAAATATATTGTCAACATCTATTTTATTCATCACTTTCTAGAAACTTTCCTTCTATGACTATCAGACTCTGTTCGGTGTCTTAAAAATAACTTTGTAACATCTATCATAACATAACATTATCCACTATCTATATTGTAATACACTGTGTTCAGTCTTCATGTACAAACTCTTGGTACTCTCTCTATCTGGACTCTCTTGGTATATAATCAACAAATACCAATAATTTTTATTTAATGCAGTCTGCATTATTTTAAAATTCTCCTAATTCGTTTCTTAACTTTTACTCTTATCTTTTTATGTGTGTCTTCTATTTCTTTCTTCTTCTTTTCTTCATTCTCTCTCTTTTCTTATGTGTAAGTAATCACTAATCAAGTCTATTAAAATATAATCAACAAATACCAATAATTTTTATTTAATGCAGTCTGCATTATTTTAAAATTCTCCTAATTAGTTTCTTAACTTTTACTCTTATCTTTTTATGTGTGTCTTCTATTTCTTTCTTCTTCTTTTCTTCATTCTCTCTCTTTTCTTATGTGTAAGTAATCACTAATCAAGTCTATTAAATACTGCTTTGAATTATTTATCACCTGAAAAAAAGCATAATTTAAAATTAATACTTGAGTAGTTGTCTCTAATATAGTACTGGTACGTATGTAATAATATTATATTGCATGTAACAGTATCACTCACCTCCCATTGATTGACATAAATATTAAAAATAGAAAAGTCTTCATCTTCACTTATATTATTTTTTTCTTCAGGAATCATTGTTTAATTCTTATTCTATATAGAGTCAAATAACTCTGACCCATGTATGCGCAGGTTTTTGACCCGTAAAAGAAATTGTATCTTTGCAATTTCTTTTCACTGTCTTCATCAATTGTGCCTTCATTATTGGTATGCCACATTTAGTCACATCTATTATCCAGTCTACAATTTTGTTCTCACCTTCAAAACCTAAAACTGGATCCGGACCTACTTTTCTCGGTTTTCTTTGATCAACCACAACTCGCCCTGATAATCTGTCTTGAACAGTAGCCCGAGGAACACCATAATCACGACAAGCCTGTCTTACACCGATTTTATCAATATTTATGGCATCAATTGCCCTTTGTAAATCTCCTTCTTTATAGTTAAATAGATTCCTCTTTTTATGTATTTTACCTCCTCTTTTCTTCTCTTTCGTTACATTTTTATCTTCTTTTTTTCTTGTTACAGATGGGTCTGTAATAAAATTTTATCATTGTGATACCATTTTGACCTTTTCACAGATATTGGCCGACATATGAGTTAGCTAAAGCGAATTCTCAGCCACTAAAAAAATTATTGGCCGATAACTGATATGATTGCACCCAGTTGTCGGCCATTGCTGTTTTGTGTGGCCGATAACTGAGTTGGATAGTGTAAGTTCTCGGCCATAAGGAAGGTGGTGGCCGAAAATTGACATCACTGCACTCAGTTGCCGGCCTATGCACGATGTTATGGCCGACAATCAGAATAGCGGCAGCGCGTTCTCGGCCATACTAGAAATGGTAGGCCGACAACTGAAAACTTCGCGACCGTTTGTCGGCCGTTTTTCGTTTTATGGCCGAGAGCTCACATAAATGCTGTCGTTTTTCGGCCACTCATTTTAGTCACAAGTTTTAGATAAGTTTGTATTAAAAATCAAACGAAAAGGAAGCTTAAAGCTTAAATAACGGATAAACTATTGAATGGGAATTATTTTTAAAACATGTTCAAGAGATTAATAAATATTTGTTATGTGTACATTCCTATAGATATACTTAGGCCGAGAAAAGGATACGTGAATGCCTCTTTTCGGCCGCCAAAAGTTATCAAATTGAAATACCTTTTTCTCAGTTTTTTTGTATGAGTCCTTGTGGCCGGAAACTGGAACTGGATCTGGATTTTTGTTATAATTTCTTCATTAGAACTGAGATACTAGAAAAAAATACAATTGTTGAAGATATAAATTAATGAAAACCTTTATGGAACTGCCGATTGTCGGCCACCTGGCCGAGAATTCAAAATCTTGTTAAATATGCATTGAGTTAGCCAGCCACATAAAATTTATAAGTAAACCTTATTTATTCCCAAAATAAAATTATTGTAATAAAACTTTAACAATCTAATAACACAAAAAATTCAAACAGACTCAGAAATTCATGTAACCAACCGTTTAACTTACCTTAGAACAGAATGCCGCGCACTATTTTTTTCGTTGATTTCGACATACGTTTACACTCCTTGAACGTCAAGGGTACACTGACGTTACAAACAAAATATTATTACCCTGCAATTTGGCATGGTCACGCGTAACTACTGTCTTAATAGTATAACATAGACTTTTCAAATTGTTCGCGTGTATTTTTCTTATTCCTTTACAAAATATCCTTGATGGCCGAGAACTGGCAGTGGCCGGCGAACTGGCAGAACTACCCTACGTTAGCTTAACTAAACTTGCTTGCTTGCTTAGCTTACATGGTGTAACTGAATTTAACACTGAATATTGCATAGTTATGAATTATTTACGCACTTCCCGGATAAACTCTTTGCAATTTCTCGTTGGTCCTGTAGAAGAGGTCCCAAAACGCCATTCTTTTGTGATACGGTCTGACCCCCAGGTACAATTCAGAGTCTATATCGAGGTAGTAATGCAACGAATTCTTTGTAATGGGAGTCCACGTGACCGGCAAAAGTTCGCTAATTTCAGGAGTCGGGTTTCTGAAAGGTAAATGCCAAATTCATTAGCTATTCAGAAGTTAATTAAAAAATCACCTTATTTGTACGAATTCGATAAGTTAATATTACTTTTTAAGTTAGAGTGGTTTTTGAAAATTCCACAAAGTATGAATGTTTTCTAATTATTAGAATCAAGGAAAGTTACGAAAAGCCATTATGTGTTTGTATACTATAAAATTTTGAGAATTTTGACAAAGTGCTTACCCATATTTTGCGAAATTGGCCCACATCGTTGTTATTCGGTCAATAACTAATTGATCTTCAGAACTTGGAGGTTGGTCATAGTACAAAGTGTCAAACAAATAAGCTATTTCATCGGCGTGGACTGCTCTAGCTCTATCAGTGTCTGTTAAATTAAGTGTTCTCTGACCAAAATTCCTATTACCATTGTATGAAAATACGTATTGGTAAATGTTACCAGCATTGTTCGTCAGATACCTAGAAATACTCCTGTAAGCCGGGTGATAGTATGTAAAGTCTGAATCGAAATCAGCTATTTCATATAGAACATTTTCACTGATATCTTCATCGCCAATGTAAAAACGGCGTACTTCTTCTTCCATCCCAACAAAATCTGGACTATCTACATCAAAACCGAGACTTAATTTATCATAAAATATATTCAAATTATCAAAATAAGATGATGGTTGATTGATGTAACCACCTAGTCTTTCATCATTTGTAAAACCAATAAGAATTGGCATTTTATTTACTTTGGGCACACTTGCTTCAATCCAGTTTTCAGTAAGAAAGCCTTCTACATTTTCAAATTGCTTTTCTAAACATGGTCTGAATGTAAGGCCTAGTTCGTTTGACGTCGAAATAACACGACTTGTTTCACCAGATGCTAAAAATGAGATAGCTTCGTATACATCATCAGTGATGAAACCGAGGTACGAAGCTAACGTTAGTGGCGCATCTTTATGAGGCTCTGTGAAAACAGGTCCGATAGACACGCCACTTTGAATAATAACTTTATCAAATAGTTTTTCCTTATTTGACAGAACATGAAAATCAACAGATCTTGCTCCAGCACTTTCCCCAAACAGAGTAATTTTATTTGGATCACCGCCGAATGCTTCTATATTATTTTTGATCCATCTAAGAGCTATAAGTTGATCTTTCAGCCCTTCATTTCCAGGGTTTTCTGGTGTATCAAGGCACATAAATCCATATGGCCCAAGCCTATAATTTAAAGTTACCAAGATGACTTCATGTCGTACAATATACTTTGATCCGTACAAATAACGTCCTGCATCTCCGTAACTAAAACCACCTCCATGTATCCATACTAAGACTGGAACTTTATTTCTGGAGTTAGCAGCTGTAGGAACATAAATATTTAGGCGTAAACAGTCTAGCGACCCCACTATTGTATTATTGAATTCTTCAATGTGTGGACATTTTGCTGAATCATCATTAGCTTCGAATACTTCATTGAAGGGTTCCTGGGCTATGGCTGCCTAAAATATCATTTTTTAATAATTAGGTCGCGATCAATTTTCTTAATAAAATTAGGAAATATTTTATTTTAGATCTCGTCATGTCAGCCCACACTGCCCACACAACATTCACTGATGAGTGTAGGCCTCCCCCAAAGATCTCAAGAACGACCACTCCTGCGCTGCCTGTTGTGCATCCAGCGGCTTCCTGCGACCTTCACCAGATCGTCGGTCCACCTTGTCGGGGGCCTACCCACGTAAGATCAACATTTTAGATCTAATTAGTAAGAATTTGATATTTATAAAAGAAATTCGATACCAATCTAATTAGATACAAAATAAGTTTTACAAAAATATTCTAATTATAACTTTAATTATTTTAATTCACAACGGTGTTTAATGCAAAAAAAAATATTTTCTAGTATAAAATATAACTTTTTTTTATGAACAACATTTATCCTACCTGATACATCATACCTGATGTAAAGTACAAGTATGACAAAATTGAAGGTGGAAGCTCATCTTTCCCGAAATTTTCAACCACTGAGGAATTGGCTACCTAACCTAGTCATTGATTCAAATAATCAAAATTGGATTCCAGAGATATTATTATAATAACAAAAGTATAATACTCACTCCAAACGGATTCGAAACGTTGACTTGAGCGTATGGAATTCCCATGAACATAGCGTAATCCCCATCTTGAGCTCTCACTCCTCTTACCAGACCCAACTTAGTATTTACCAACGGATCAACTCTTGGAGTTGCAATACTATAACCAATCAGACCCAGCGAAACAAATAAATATATGTTAATACTGGGCATCTTTAAGAACGCCCGATTTACTCGCACCGATACAAGAAATGAAAGTAAGATGTGTGTCAAGCAGGCGTACTATCATTCATCTGACATTAAAATGATAACAAATGCTATCTATGATAAAGATGCACCTTAGCTTCCAATGATTTTAGGAACTTTATAAAAATTATTGTTAGTATTAGTTTACTTATGTCTTATTATTATGATGGACAACATATTATTACATCTAATATAATCGCATAAGACGTCAAAACGAACAATATATCACTACGAAGGGCTTATCTAAAAAACCGGTCAAGAGCGAGTCGGGTTCGCACACCGAGTGTTCCGTACCATCACAGATTGTCCCCATACATCGACATAGGTCGAGGTCAGTTTACCAAAAGCAAATAAATATAAAATAATTTCTTTAAGATTTCTGAAAAAAGTATGCTATTTAGAGATCGTTTTATTTTTCATGTAATTTTTACATAAACTTTTATCACAGAATAATTTCTGATTTTTCTGTATTTAAACTCCGGAGATAAGAGTAAAACAGTTTTTTTTTAATTTTTATCAGAAGACGAACACTATGCGGCATAAAGAAAAGAAAATGTTTGAGAATGTGTTAAAAAAGCTTATTTAAATAGAAATTTTTTTCAAACTAACAAGCATAACTTTGCATAATTTTTTCATATTTCTCTAGGTATTCCAAAATATTTCCATAGTAACGGTACATTCGTTTATACACACGATTGTTTAAAAAACAAGTAGATTAACTTAATACATTAGATCGGAACCAAGTATTACTACATTCTGGCTGGTCCCATAATTAAGAACGCTGAATAGCTTATTTTTTATACAAAAAATATTCTGTACCTCTTTGGTTGTAGGTCACTATTCGTTTAATTTTGGCGATATTTAGTACTGTAAAGGTCGTATATGACTGCTTTATATGAAAACAATGGGAAAAAATACAAGTTGTGTTAAATCTACAAGGGAAGTAATAATAAAACTTTGCAAGAAGAATTGTTCGTATAAAAAGATAGCCGTCCATATGCAATGTTCATAAACGATGGTTTTGCATGCTGTGAAGCATTTGACCACGTATCAAAATACTTTAATGTTCCGCGTGTACCTTAACGAGAAAGTCCTTTCGTCGAGACGATCGAAATATCATTCGCTTGTTAAAACAATATCCTTATAAGCGTTTTATAAGCTGAGAAAAGAATATTTTGGTGAAAGCAACTTTTCTGCATTCTCGGCACTCACTATTCGGGGTTTTGGTAAAAGAAATGTTGGACGGAATGATGGTAAAGAAGATGTCCATACTGGGATTTCGTACTGGGAACTACGTCGGGAACTATATCCAAATAGCCCTCACCATACCAAATCATATACTGACGTCCACTGCCTGGTGAGCGGTTCGAAGTTTGACCGTTGCTCGTGGGCGACCTTCAAACGCCTCCGGACGTCTGGATTAGGGCGAACAACATACGGGTTGCATAACAGCCCGTGTATAAGAAGCATAGTCCCAGGGGAGTGCCGTTACTGGCACTCGCTATTTTCTGCGGCCTGTTGTTCGTGATGATGAGTACTACAAATGGTTTTGGATTACTGAGTCGCACGATATGGGTTCCTTTTTATCATTAGTCGGTACGGATTACGTAGTAGGTACGGAACCCTAAAATTGATAGATAGAAACATAGAATGTATAATTTATTAACTTTTTGATACTCGTAAAAGCAGTAAACTCAATCACTTCCCGGATAAAGTCTCTGTAACTTTTCGTTGGCTCGATAAAAGACATCCCAAAACGCCATTCTTTTGTGGAATACTCTAACCCCCACATTGAGATCAGAGTTTATATCTAGATAGTAGTGTAGTGAATTCTTGGTGATTGGCGTCCATGTAACTGGCAAAAGATCTGACGTTTCTGGAGTAGGATTCCTGAAAAATTATGCTTTATTTAGTTTTGTTGAAGTCTGTGCATATTTGTGCATTATTACATCTAATATTTATTAACATTAAATAACTAAATTATTTTTCTATAGTTATCGGAGATCCTAGCGTGAGCTTGCAAATGTCCACACGTCATAAAGTGTTAAGATCTATTTATCAACATCAATCTTCTCTATATATATTGAGAAGGCCCGTGTTATCCATTATAATGTTCCCTCCAGCAGCGCCATGAGTATAACACCTACAGCCTTTACTAATCGCTTCAAAAATCACAAAAAAAATTTAGACAGCCGGTTTTTTTTTTTTTTTTTTTTAAATTGACCTTATCAAGGTCAAATGTCAGAAAAACTTTTTTCTCAAGTGACTTATCGACTGATTGCACACGTGCGTAGCACGCGCTTAAGTCTAGTGATAATATATAATTAGTGATCAACATTTTATTCTGAAGCGATAGTAACGTTTGTATATTTGCAAACTCTTACTAAGGATCAGAATCACAAGTACGCCGAGTGTAATTATGATATTAACGTACCCATATTTAGCAAAATTAGCCCACAATGTTGTTATACGGTCAATGACCAATTGATCTTCAGCAGTAGGTTGTTGATCATAATACAATGTATCAAATAAATAACCGATTTCATCTGCATGCACTGCGCCAGCGTCTATATTGGTATAGTTTTGTGACTTTTTGCCAAAGTTTCTATCTCCATTGTAGGAAAAAACGTAATGGTAAATATTTGCTGCATCGTTCGCAAGGTATTTAGAAATACTTCTGTAAATAGGATGTATGTACGTAAAATCTGAATCAAAATCTGCAATTTGCTTCATAACTTTCTCAGAGATATTATCATCGCCAATGTAAAAATTACGAACAGTTTCTTCCATTCCACCAAAATCAGGGCTATCCACATGAAAGCCTAAATAAAGTTTATCATGAAATATATTTAAATTGTCAAAATACGAGGATGGTTGATTTACATACAAACTGAGTTTTTCATCATCTGTAAACCCGATAAGTATGGGCATTCTTTTTACTTTTGGTACTTTTTCCTCAATCCAGTTTTCAGTTATAAAACCTTTGACACCCTCAAATTGTTTTTCCAGACATGGTCGAAAGTTAAGGCCAAGTTCTTTGGAGGCGGCTATCACTAAATCGGTATCAATTGTTGCCAGGTATGATATGGCGTCATTTAAATTGTCTGTAAGTAAGCCAAGTTGTGAGGCCAAGCTTAAAGGGCCATCTTTATGGGGTTCAAAGAATACAGGTGATAATGAAGTTGTACTTTGAATAATAGCCTGATCAAAAAGCTTTTCTTGAGAATAAAGGAGGTGAAAATCAACAGCAACTCCTCCAGCACTTTCTCCAAACAAGGTAATTTTATTGGGATCTCCTCCGAATGCTTCTATATTATTTTTCACCCACCTTTGAGCAAGAAGTTGATCCTTAAAGCCTTCATTACCTGGATTTTCTGGAGTATCGAGGCACATAAATCCATAGGGTCCAACTCTGTAATTTATCGTTACCAAAATGACGTCATGTCGGACTATAAACTTTGGTCCGTAGATATATCGCCCAGCGTATCCGAAACTAAAACTTCCGCCATAAATCCATACAAGTACTGGGACTTTGTTTCTAGAATTAGCAGCAGTAGGCACGTAGATGTTAAGGTGAAGACAGTCAAGTGATCCAACTATGGTGTTATTGAATTCTTCGATCTGCGGACATTTTGCCGAGTCATCCGTTGCTTCAAATACACCGTCAAAAGGGGCTTGTGGTATGGCCGCCTAAAATGATGTATATAATTAAACGAAAAAAAAGTTTATACCATAATTACTTATCATTAATAACTAATTTATTTGTGTTGCATGTAAGTCTTTGAAATCGACTTTAGCACCTGTCTTACAAAATTTACCACACTCTTAACTGCATACTTTCAATGAGTGACATAATCAGAGATCTCTATATTATAATTATCTAAATGTAGAAAATGTTCAAAGATAAGTTTGTAATTTTAGCTGCAATACAATAATACTCACCCCAAATGGGTTGGACGCATTAACTTGTGCAAATGGAATGCCCAAGAACATAGAATAATCGCCATTTTCGGCTTTCACACCTCGTATCAGTCCTAAATTAGTATTCACTAATGGATCCACTCTCGGAGTAGCAATGCCATCTCCAAATAGAAACGAGGAAAGAAATAAATTCAAGTACACATACACACTCGGCATCTTGGCTCGTGAATTTGAACTAGATCGCACCAATATGGAACGTCTAGATAAATATTGAGCACTTTACTTGATACGTCAAAACACTTGTGCGATCTATCTCTGACTTTAGTCTAAAGTGTTTTGATCACATTCATCACATAGATAGGTACGCATAAGATAAATATCGTTATTATTTTACAGAACCATTTCTATATTATTGAGCTGATTAAAATGTGTGTAGGTTTTATCATAACAATTCGAATTATAAAATAAGTTTGTAAAATATAATAGACACTATCCAAAATCTGAAATGCTCGCAATAATCTTATTCGTAAATACAATAACAAAATTACCGAAAGAAAGGTAGTATAATTTTGTACAATAACAAAATCGATACTCGCTACGCAGTCGTTACCTATGACCGAAATCAGTTCAAGTGAGTCGAGATTATTAATTTCCACAGTTAATAGAAAACGTCAAAAACTGGAGGGCATTAATTTTACACACCATTAGCTCAGCCCCGCTCGAGCCGCGATATCTCACTCGATATTATTTCTGCCGTTACTCTGTTAATTACTTGTGTCGGAATGCTTGGGGTATCGAAAATGTTGCTTATTTTTCTGAGCCTTTTCGATAGTTCTTTTTATTAGTCAGGTCTTGTATATATTCTTGTGTCCTGCTGATTTTCAGCCAGCCATTTAATTGAAATACATAAATCAGCTATTTAATTGAAAAGCTAGCCTGTTAAAAAGCTGGCAATCACCAGACCAGTTGTTGGTTCCTAGTCTTCGAATTAAAGTATGTAAATTGACATACACATAAAGCCAAAAGTTTTCACTGTCTAACAATTTTCATTTTACATGGCAACAAAATTTACAGTTACAATTTACAAATAGTGGCGTAACTAATTGAAGTATGTATTTATAGTACAGTATTAATTGATACCTACATACTTATATAATATTGATTTAAATAATTTAATTACATACTATTGTTAAAATCCTTATAAATTCTACAATACAAAGCCAGTAGGCAGTCAACTTAATTTTATTTATTTATTTACATAACGAATAGTTGTTAGCTATGCGTAAAATCTAATGATATATTGTAAAACTGTTAGGATTCTTAAAATTTCAAGAAAAAAGGCAGTCAAGTTTTTGTAATTGCCCTTTAAAACAAATATTTAATTAGCGTAGAACCCTTTTTGAAACTTTTCGTGGTTGGCGTAAAATTCATTCCAAAAATTCATTCTCTCTGCAGACAGTTTTTGTTCCATACTGGGGACAGAGTCTATTTTTAAATAATCGTAAGTCTCTTTTGCTAGTGGATTCCATTTCACATATAGCAAATCTGAGGTTTCTGGGGTTGGATCGCTGTAACAAGAAAATAAATTATTTCATAATGTACAGTCAACAGTAGAACCCTTCACTTCTACGGCTTTACACTTTGACCTTGAGAGCGCCCTTACGTCGCTCGTAATAGCGGCGGTTTTCGTGGTACAAATATAAAGCCGTACAAAAATAATAAAAAAAATATATATTGAGAGACATCATAAGTGAGCTCTTTCAGTATTACCTGTCAAAATATTTTAAATGACCCACCCTTAATAATGATAATATATACCAACAACATCAAAAAATGGTATTTCGAATAATCGTCACCTACCTGAATTTTGCGAAATTACTCCACATTGTTGTCATGCGATCCAGAACCAATTTGTCATCACCAGTTGGTACATCAGGTAAATCTTGCCTATCGAACAAGTACCCCGAATCATCGCCATGAACAGCGCTACCAACAGTGACGTTAGATCCTATTTTTGCAGCATTTCGGCCACCATTGTATGAAAGCATATAATAAAAAATACTACTTGATTCACTTGCTAAAAGCTTCTTTATTGTTCTTCTAATAGGGTGAATATAGGTAAAATCGGAATCAAAATATGTCGCAATAGGAATCGAAACTGATGTTAAGTTGTTGTGACCTAAATAAAAATCTTCAATTACATTTATGGCTTCTTTTAAACGCCGTTCATCGAACGTAAACGTATCCGATAATCTATTTTGAATTACTTCTGACATTGTTTCACTTGAAGATATATGTGTTAATAGCATTTCATGTTCACAGAATCCCAATAAAAATGGCATACCTTTTGCTTTTGGTATGTCAGCAGTGACCCAATGTCTTGTTAGAAATGGTGTAACTCTGTCAAATTTCTTTTCCGTGCATGGCTTATAAATAATTGATAAATCTTCCGATGCTTGTATTACTATATCGGTTTCTACTGATGATAGGTAAGTTATCGCATCGGTCAAAGAATCAGTTATGAAACCAAGCCTTTTTGCAATTTTTATAGGTGCTCTTTTATCGTGATCATTAAAAACTGTAGCTGCAACTGCACTTCCACTTTGCAAAATTGCGTTATTGAAAAGTATTTCACCATCTGATAAAAGATGAAACTCGATGGAGTGCCCACCTGCACTAATGCCAAACAATGTAATTTTTGTGATATCACCACCAAATGCGGGAATATTGTTTTTTATCCACCTTATGGCTAACTCTTGATCTTTAAGTCCTTGATTGCCGGGTACTTCAGGGATATCAAGGCACATAAAACCATAAGGTCCTATTCTATAGTTGATTGCAACTAAAATAACGTCATGTCTCACTAAAAACTTGGGTCCTACGCTGGTGCTAGATTTAGTGCCTCTCATAAATGCACCTCCATAGATGTAGATCATTACAGGAAGTTGATTATCTTTGGTTGCTGATGTCGGGGCAAATATGTTCAGTTGAAGGCAGTCCGAAGTCCCTCTTGGTATGTTGTTAGACATTTGGGGACACATCGCTGAATCATCAGTAGCTTCAAAAACGTTATCGAATTTTGGATGTGGAGATGGCGCCTGAAACGTGACAAAATTAACATTAAATATAAGAATGCATAAGTGTGTTTTAAATATAATGTTGATTACAGTGTGGTTATATAAATAAATATATAGAATAAATACAGTTGATTGGATCGTTTTTTAAGATTAAATAATTAAAGATAAACAAATATTGACGTCGTAGAGTTTTAGGTAGTTTTTTAAGCAATCATTACACGTTTTATACACGTTCAGTATTTTTATCTACATAATTAGGCGCTGTCTGCGCCATAAATTCGTTAGTTTTACGTGTTTTGTGTACTCACCCCAAACAAGTTTGTTTGATTGATTGTCCCATAAGGTATGCCGAAGAATGCATAGTAATCACCATCTGAAGCTTTAACACCACCTATAGTTCCAGCTGGGCTATCAACCAGAATACGATCCGATTTTACTTCACAAAGAGCCACGAAAGCGAGTATGCCAATCCGCCACATCTTTTGAAATGCCGATATGATAATACCTCTATTAAACAAAAAGAGAGTTATCATAAAACTGATAACTAATTTATTTGATGTGGTTCTGAGATAAATAGCATAACAGTTTGTGTTACGCAATTCAAAATTATTGTATAACCTATATAAACTTTGGTAAATGATAACACGTAGACGAATTAAGCTAAAATATTTATCATTATGAACGTTGATTTAAGTAGAGGTCGAATTCACAACTCTTGAGCTCAACACCTGTTGAGTAGTGAATCTGCCTAGAATCAGCCAATATCAAGGGATATAAATATAAACGACGGAATTATGAATATATCAGATTTTGTCGGCAAGCAAAGTGAACATCAAATTACTAATGTATTTATTATCTTTGGCTAATATCTAAATCACTGAATGAAATCAGTTTTGTTGAATTGATTTTTAATCTACCAATGTTTATGCTGGCTAACAACGTGTTTTTATAATTATAATCCTTTTATTAAACAATATTACTGTACTTACTGTTTGTTATTTGTTTGTTCTTTTATGCAAAAATAAATAACAACCTCTAATCTAAATTCTTTGTGATAAGTTTCATTATATTCTATCATGCAAAGAGTTACGAGAATGAATATATTTCAAATTGTTTTATATTTTTTATATTAACAATGTAATCGTACTATATTTTAGTACGATTACATTGTTAAATTGCAAAATTGATATCAAGTTTATTTTTATTTTCATTTTATTTTTTATGTATAGGTACAGTCAGCAACAAAAGTCCATGAACACATCCAAATTTTCAAAACCTCTGCACAATATAAAGGTTCTGTAACTGAACAGGCTGTTGTACAAATGTCCGTAGACATTTGGGAATTTTTACAAAAGTAGCTGAACATGTTTAATTACATAATTAGCCTGATCTGTTAAATATCAAAATTTGCTGAACAAGTCTGACTACATAAATTCACTGATATGTATACTACTCAAAACTTGCTGAACATATTTTTTACAATAATCTCCTCTAAGTAGCGATTGCAGCCACTGACTTATATAAACACATATTGACATAATTATAAACAAAAGATAGAAAGAATGTGTGTGGAATATGCAATTTAAAAAAGAAGAATAGCTACTTGTCAAAAAAAGGTTTGTCAAGAAAACAAAAAATTCAACGGAAAAATCTCTTGTAATAAACTAGAAAGCTAGGAAGATTAGAATATGAAAACTCTTTATAAGAGAAAATAGGAAGCGTAGGACTCGATTTTGATAAGCGCGACTGAGTAAGTAATTTTAACTAAGGCAATAAGGTAAATCATTTAAATATCTTGTTTGATACAGTCATCTTCAAAAGTCGCTGAACATTTTAGTACAGTCAAGGTCATAAATATGTGTACAATCATCATAAATAGTCGACAGGTAGAACGATATTTTCGATCTTACAGTCCGATCGATACGCATTTCTGAGAACGCGATATCTAGGAAATAAAAGAAATATAAAAAAAAGAAATTATGTTATAGACGTAAGTAGACATTAATAATTGAATTCAGTCATGTTAATATCAAATATTTCAGTGGGTATAAATTGGAGCTATAGGAACGATCTACAAGTAACACCGCGAAAAATCCTTGAACCGCGAAAAAACTTACTTCTACAATTCTGAATAAAGCCACCACCACCCCTTGGAGTGTAACTTTTATCCATTAAAGAAAATAATTTGTAAAATCTATTCATAAATGTCGTAAAACACAATTAAATTGAGAACCTCCTCTTTTTGAAGTCGGTTAAAATCTAAAATAGTAAAAAAGTGTAAGAAGCGAGAGGCTGGCATAAACAAATGACATGTCAATGATGTCACGACCAACATTAAAGGGACAAATGTATTATATGACAGTGCTGTACTTTTTTCGATGATTGTCATCAGTCTAAATTCGAAAATTGGTCCGGTTAAGATCTAACAAATCACTTTTAGGCGATACTACGTCCAGCAACTTTTGGAAGTTTACTGTCCAGCCACTTTTGGAAGTCTACTGTCCAGCCACTTTTGAAAATATAATGTCCGGCCACTTTTGGAAATATACTGTATAGCTATTTTTGGAAATTTAAAATGTAAATGGAATTTTGTTTGTAACTATGTTCAGTAACTTATGTACAATTCATGTGTCTAGTGTCTTTTGTAACGTTATTTTGTTCGGAAAGTTTCGTTGCTGACTGTACTAAGCTTTTGGCAATCCGAGAGAAAATAAATCAATAAACTTAATTTTATACGTCTAGACCACAAATAACGCGAAGCCGTTCTACTGCCATCCTTAGCCTTAATAAGGTATTTATTTACGTAGTCAATAAAAACAAGGCGCCCTTCCAGCAAAGATTTATTCTCTTCCTCCTCAAGACTTTTGAATAATGAAAACTAATTATTTTCGCCGACTTTATGAATATGAATCGCCGTTGCTCTTCTTATTTTTCTTGGACGATAAAAGACTTCTCGGAGCGAAATGGTCTCGAACAATATTGTCCCTGGATAATGAAAATAGATATTTCTTCTTAAAGAGGCTTATAATGACTTTTTTAAGAGGTAAGATACAACTCACGATTTCATTATAGGAACTTCTTTATTTAATCCTACAAATTCTTGGGAATCCTGATATGACTAATAAGTACTTTTTATGGATTGCCTCTTTAAGAGTTAGTATGTGGTTTATCAACTTTTAGGTGAATTTCAGTAAACACTAACTTCTACGTATATATATAAGACAACGAAAATAAGATTGTCGCAATTGTGGAGATAGATAATATATTTGGTGAGATTTCAGAAGTTAGGAATTCCCGTGTTTAAATGATTTAGGTCTATAAAATGCATTAAAAAAAAATTAATCACTTTCTGGTTTCAAGCTTTCCGCATTTGGGTGCATCTATAGATACGAGCAAAAATATGGAATCCCTTTTCTAGCAAGTTGTAAGAAAAGTGATTCCATATTTTGTGCTCGTCAGTGTAGAATAGAAGTAGGTGAAGGGCATCTAGAACTTCGAATCAATAAAAACTTTATCGTCTTCTTCTTCTTTCTTAATTAATGGCGTGCTCGCTTTAAATACGCGAATTTTGCCAATGTCAAGTAAATATATTTTGTAATATATAGAAATTGTACGGTAGATTGAGTTAAAAAAAATGGAGCCTCACAACAGTGTTATTACGAAAAGAACACGGGTGAAGCTCCTAGACATCTTGTGCTTACGACATCTATATTGAGAGAGAGATCAAAAAAAATATTTATAGATTTTTCAATAAACTATATTTTAAGTTTAGAGCTGGATATCATGCATGCCTTTTTATACTAGGAGAAATGCTTTTACGCATCCCTCCTCCCTGGGTGTAGGGGCGATTCGAAATGTTGGACTCACCTGGCGTACTACCAACTAAAACTCCTAGTACTTTCCCTCCAGGCCGCCATTGGTCACGGAGGGCAGGGTTCGCAATCACCTCTAAGGCCAGGCGGATATATGTCATGCATGACTAATCTAACTTGCCGTTTCAATAGAAAATTAAATAAAAAAAAATATTGAACTTATTAAAATATTTCTTTCCGTGAGATAATTAATTAGTCATTCCTTTACATCAATCAAACTTGAAATCAACAACGAGCTATTCGCTGTCCACACAACCTCAAAATACGCAATCAAACCGTCATCGCAATTTATATGGAGACCGTAAATCGTCAGTCAGTTTAATAATGTGGTAATGCCACGGCTACAGATATGAGAGAAGTGACAAACGATGCCAGCTCCGGTCATCATGGTGGCCGCAGCGCCACTGATGATTTACACTCGCAAGATTGAATACCTTGGGCGTCGTTTATCAAAGATATTACCAATCAGATTGCATTCAATCTTTATAATTGGTATATTAAAGAGAAACTGGAAATTAAAATGTATTATTTAAGGTCAATATTGGGTAAATGTATTTATTAAGCACGTGTGTGTACGAGGTTCTACAGCGGTGGATGAAGAATCGACAAGAAACTTGTCCAGAACTTTTTCTCATTTTATTTTTACAATAAGAAATGAACAACTATATTTATTGCAGTGTCGTTAAATTGAAAATAGTGTCGTTAAATTCAAGAATACGACTCCGATACAGAATAGGGACACTATTAGTGTTGTGTGTGACGGTACGTGGAGAAAAACTAGGCGGTGGATGAAGATTCCACCTCGGACGACAGCGAGATCATCTCTCCAGTCAGCCCGTGACCTTGGACGAATTAACCGTCCAAGCCCGTGACCAACTTGGCCGAAACGTCGGGAATTTTACGTATATGCAATATCTATCGTATGTTTGTGCGCGTTTAATACCTGTCTTTAACCGACTTCAAAAAAAGGAAGAGGTTATCAATTCGTGTGTATATTTTTTTAACCTTTCAGGCCCCGGATTATGAGAAATAATTTAGATATTCTATTGTTCTCTGGACACCGGTATCTTGACATAATTTAGTAGTATTCATTTTATCGCCAAAATTTGAGATTATTCCAAAGGAATCGTGAGGATGTTTAGATGCTAGAATGTTATGATTGTAACTCATTCGCTTAAAAACAACTACTGTAGTGTGGTGGCGAAGCCACTACGCAATAATAACTCGCTCGAAATCAATATGTAGCTACCTATTACTTGAAGAGTCATCTTCACATACAAAGACATACCAGGCTTCTGCCAACCTTTTGACTTGCAGCAACGCAAACGTCCAGTAGCTTGCAGTTATATCTATAAATTCATTTATGACGTAAGTCGATGCAAAAGTGCCAAGGAGGCGCATGACTTCCACTAATGATGGTTTCATGTAACACACGAAACTTACATATAGTAAAGAAGAAATATAGTTATTTCATTGGCTGCACTCAAACGTTGATCACGAAGGTTGAAAACTGTAGTGATAACGTAATAATCACCAATTTTCTATTACGAACAAACATGCACTGAAAAGGCACATGATTTGTCAACTAATTACACAAGGAATATATTATTTTGAATTTTTGGAAGTTGGAAAACCATACCTTCAATGTAAACATACCTATTTCATTCAAACAAAAAAGTTTACTAAAATTTTCCAGTGTTGTAAAACCGCTATAGGTATTTATTGATAAAATAGGTATCAAACTAAGTATTTAATTTTTATTTTATTTTTGTCATAATGTTTAAGAAATACTTTTGTACACTTATGTTACATAAGAATTTCAAAGACACAAATCCACAAGAAGCGATTAAAGTTTAATCAGCAGCAGTTATAATTTGAAACCGGTCTCTCCTCAAGTAACAGCCAAAACACAGGCGTGTTTATTCTCCGCCAAAAAGAGTCCTTTCGACATGACTCTTACTTTCCGCGGTACAACTGTACCAATCACTGAGAATCTTGAACTTCTTAGCATGAAGTTGTCATCAGGTTTCAACTTAGGCGATAACATCGAGTTGAAAGCTCAGACTGCGGCAAAAAAGCTGGACATCTGAAATAGGGTTAAGCGGTATTTCACGCCGGAACAGCTTCTTATGTTGTATAAAGCACAAATTCGTCCGTGCATGGAATACTGCTCCCACCTTTGGGATGGTTCAGCAAAATACCAGCTGGCCGCACTCGACTCGGTGGAACGCAGAGCCAGAAAACTCATTGGGGATGATAATCTGGTGAACAACAAGCTCCACAGTCTCCCTCATCGACGAAGAGTTGCTTCATTATCGGTGTTCTACAGATTATACTTCGGAGAGTGTGCTATTGAGCTGCATGAGCTCATACCGCCAGCTCCTTTTTACCACCGGGAATCCAGACGTACCGCATGCTATCATCCCTACCTGGTTGATATACCTCGTCTGCGTACAAAGCGCTTTTCCTCATCTTTTATTATGCGCACAGCCAGAGAGTGGAATTCCCTGCCTGCGTCTGTATTCCCGGGTGTCTACAACCCTGGTATATTTAAAGCTCGAGTGAATAGGCTTTTTCTAGGCAAGCTCGCTCCATCTTAGGCCTCTTCTTAATCTAACGATTCAGAATTAGGCCAAAAGTAAGCATATTTAAAGTAAAAAAAAAGTACTAATCCGAAGACGGTAAATTATACCAAAATATATCCAACGAAAAAGCGATACACAAAATAATTGGCGATCGAAGAGACGTTCAAACAAAAATGTTATTATCAAACGACGAAAGGTTCGCATTACGGTTCCCTAATAAATTATAATTTCTTTGCACAGTAAATTCTCAACATAAATCTGAATTTTGGAGCTAATAAGAAGCAAACAAAAAGTGGACTCTGTTATTAATTTGTAGGGAGACAATAAGTCCCAATCCTCATAATGGATGGATGTTCGGAAGTTCAGCGAGCACCACCTGAACCAGGGGTCTACGGCTATTAAGTTGGGCAATTGGTAAGGAAATGGCCATATTTATTTAACAATCGTAAAGGGTTAATTACTCCTTCCTTGTAATCTAATATTAGGATAACTGTAAGGTTTTCATTTTACGTTTCAAAGTTTTGCTTTGCTGATTTGCCTCATCCAGAGCAATTGAAAAATAAAGATTCTCGTAGGTAGTATTATTAAGATGCTGTTTTTATTTAAAGACTCTGCAAGATTTATATTTCTCCCTTTCTCATTTTACCAATTACTTAAATGAATATACACTTTTAAAATTTCGCGTTGCATTATAAATATTTAAAAACAAGAAAGAAATTAAAAATTTATAAACCGACTTCAAAAAGCAAAATATAAAAATGAAAACAAAAAAATACCATATAATAAAACCCCATAATTACAACGAAACCGTCTTCAAAATATGATACTTTTTGGAATCGGTGCCAGCTAGAACGATAAAAACTGAATGTGCCTACATTCAATACTTACCTCTATGTAAAAGTCCAATGTAGAATACACCATTGATGCCCTGGCTGGCACCGACTCCAAAAAGTATATTTCGAAAATGGTTTAGTTGTAATTATGGGGTTTTATAATTTAGTATATTTTTTATTTTCATTTTTAAATTTTCCTTTTTTAAGTCGGTTTTTTTGTGTTAGATAAGCTTAGTACTTTTTACCATGTTCAGCGCGCGGAGCGCAATTGCTTAGGAATCGTATCGCAGAAGTGATATACTTAGTATTTAATAGTTAATGACCACGTGTGGTCTTCATCATCCGTTCCACTCCACCAATTGGTGCTCTATGGAAGCAACTGCACGTGTTACTTAAGAAAACACCGAAATCTATGTAGGTGTGCCTATAACATTTGAAGAGATCCCTGGATTTCTCCGTCATCCCATCCCATCATCAGATCCTGTCTTGACGCCAATGGGACCAACTTGAAAGTACACCCTTTAGTAGTAGTGAGGTAATAAACTTAAGGTGTACCCTATGACTATACTAAAATTCTTAAAAATTTGATTCGCCGTGGTTTAGACGTAAAACCGTAGCAGAGTTAGGCGCCCTCTAGACGCTCATTAAATACTGGGATCATATATCTATTTCTAAATATAATAACATCTATTTGAACTTTTGAATTTTACCTTATACAAGTAAACACAAGAAATGTAACAGGAACTTTTAATTCTACCTTCTAACATTTACCGTGTCTTCAACTCTTGTTAACCTCAATTATCATGTAGCCTGAAATGATACAAACTTTTTCAGGAGGGGAAGTTCGCGGATCATAACTTTTCTTAACTTCTATTAAGAAGTAGTAAGAAGTATTTCGTCAGTGGGCTTAAAATAACTACAGACGAATTTTCTTATAAGTAATTTTATGTTTAATTATTATATTGGAGACTTATTATAATTTATACATTTCTTTTAATAATAAAGTTTTATTTTGATTTTTTACTACTACCTATCTCTACTATTATAACTTTGATCCGATTCCGAAATAAGGATATTAAGCTGAATAAGGACTTGTGTTATGGATTCAAATATAGACATATTTTAAACATGCTCATATTTAGAGATGGAACATATACTTCTCATTAATGTAAGTCGTAGGGGTGGAAGGTGGAACCTACGAACGCGTCAATGAATGTTAGTTTTTCTACAAATTTCTTATTATCTTACAACTATTTTGCATCAGAAAAAGCACGCATATCATAGACCCACCCCAACAACTCCTATTCCCATTTGGCTAAGAAACTTAACAACTCAAAATAATTTCTCCATAACCGTAATGTTGTTGGCTGATCGTTGTAATATCAGTAAATCGTAGTTTTATCATCCCTCTGAGCATGGGCTCATGAAAAAAATATCGCGATACAAAGAGCTCGCCCAGAATGCCTGCCTAATGCAGACCATGAATACTAGCAATGGACGGCGGTATGCGGGTAGTGGCACTCCGATTTACTAGGATTACAGCACTATCATAAAGATAATAAAATTCAGCCTCATCATTCCTTAATATCAGGGCCCTGTTTATTCTTCTTTTTCTTATATTTATTGGCGGTTCCCTTTTGGAATTCGCCAGTATCCAGTTTTTATTAAATAATAATTATAGAAATTGTACAGTAGATTGAGTTAAAATGTAGTCTCACAACACGTGTTATTACGAAAAGAACTCGGGTGAAACTCGGGCCTTGTTTCATAAAGCTTGACTAGTTGACAATTTGTCAAATAAACTCGAACATACTTTTTTGTCACTGACCTACGCAATTTTGATATTGTCGTCATTGCAGAAGGTAGGTTTTCTATAAAAAGCAATCATACATTATAAAGTTTTCATTTTCAAAACCCTATTACGAACTCGTTTCGATCATGTAAGAATTTATAAAAGAAAAATAACTGCCACTCTTCATCCTGACACAGCCCAAGGATGTCAATAAAAAATGTGCGACAATTTGACAAATATATCAAATTTTCCGATTACAAATATGTCAGACCAAATGTTTTATGAAAAGCTAAATTGTAGAATTGTCGCGACAATTTGACAATTATGTTGAACATTGGTGATATATTGCAGATATCACCAATGTTCTATGTAACGTACAATTGTCAAATTGTCATCTGTCACCTGTCAATGATAATTGTAATCTTTATGAAACGGGGCCCAGCACCCCGACCGCCTAACGGTATAGCTTTTACTATCGCTATGGCTATCAAACTTCAAACTCTCACAAAACTCTTCAACGATATGGTTTTTGTCTAACTCCTACATATTTATATTCATCTATTGGATTCACTATTGCATTTTTAGTATGAAAGTGATAGTTTCAGCAGGAATCCTTGTAGGGGGTTTGAAATATCGATAGCTATAGCGATAGGACAAGCTATACCGTTAGGCGGTCGGGGTGCAGGTGTAATGAAGGCTAAGCGTCTCCCAGTGAATCATAAAAAATCAGGAAAAGTAGCTTAGGTGTTAGGGTTATTCGATAAAACCAACGAAGCTAGCATACATCACTTGAACATTCCTAGGATTGATAGGAACACAAAGACGTGGAACATGTCAAAAGTTGACTGCAATAATGCGGTTTCCTGCTACGGTGTGATACACACCATAACGTACACCATAACGTGAAAAACTAAAAAAAAAATAATAATTGCTATTTGTAACCTGAAAATCAAGAGGCCAACCAAGCTGGGCCTATGTGGTTTGGTGGGTTTTTACAACTGCAAATACGAGTACAGCCAGGACCAAAGCTTTTTAACTTGCAATCACTCATTTCGCCACCTCGCCCTCGCCAGCTTCTCATACAAATGAATTAACGACTTTTCTCTTAATTAACTCCTGCCAGTCCGCCTGGGATTCATTCGGTTCAGGCAACACCTTACATTCCGTTTATGTCCTATTGGCTTCCGCGGCGGTCCTCAGTGCAAATGCAAATGTGTGTTTGTTTGGCCTTCCTTCCTTCGTGCCCTTACTAAGCAACCAATCGACTTGATTTTTGGCATAGAGTTAGTTGAAAGAACGGAGAGTAACATCAGCCTACTTTTATCTCGATATTCCCTCGGGAACGGGAACCACGCGGGTGAAACCGAAGGCGGAAGTTAGTAAATAAATAAAATAACGTTGGTACTCTCTTACTTAAACCCTGCCAGTCCGCCTGGGAGTCATTCGGCTCGGGCAACACCTTACATTCCGTTTATGTCCTACTGGCTTCCGCAGCGGTCCTCAGTGGCAGCGCCGGGGATTGAATAGGCCTTCCAAACGACGCACATTACTACGCCTTTACTTTATAGTGATAAATTAGTTTGTTTTGAGGGATTCGATTATCTTTATACAATAAGTTTTTTTTAATAATGCGAATAAAACAGATGGACATCGAATGCGTATTCGTAACCTGTTTTTGATTTAGTGTATATGTGTAAAAATATAAAGAAAAGAATACCTACAATAAAAAAAAATATTATTATAGAATAAAGCGAGGTATTCCTCAACGCGCACCTAACGAAGTGTACCTAAATCATTCCTCGTTCGTTACTTATTACTATTTAACCGCTGTGGTCTAGTGGTACAACCACCGGTGTCAGAACCAGGGGTCCCGGGTTCGATTCCCAACGGGGGTACATATTATATTCGGTTTGGTTGGTGGTAGGACTTGTTGTAAGTCCGCCTGGCTCGCTACCACCATCTTATCTAAGCCTGACGCCATAACAACAATGTTTTCAGCATTGTTGTGTTCCGGCAGTTCGAGATAAGATAGCCAGTTCCTCTGTGGCTGCGGATTCCAGGAGAGGCTCGAATCCACCTTCAGCCTTATCAATACTTAATATCGTATGATGAAGGCTAAGAGTCTCCCCGTCGTTCATTAAAAAAAAAACTATTCTGTATTTGAACATGGGTGCGCTTCGAGGAATAAAATTAACAGTATTTGCAATACTGTTTGAATGATAGGTGCGCTCTAAATTGCGTTCTAAAATGGGAATACTAATTCTATATTGATATATTCTACTTGTGAGCGACGTCGAACAATGAAATAGTTGTTTGAACGCCGCGCGAACATTGAGTGACAAAAAGTTAGTGATAGAGTCGCGCTGCATTAAATAAGGACGACGATTGCGAGAAATTACTCCCGCGGAAGCGAGTGAGCGAGACACAAATAGTGCCTCGCTCTCTCGGCCGCTCGTGGATTGTCGGGAACGTTGGAGACGCACACGTCGCGAATATTCCATGCGATTCTCAATTTTCCGCGGGCGGTATAAAAGCGGCACGCAGCGCAGCGTACATTATAGTGATTTAATAATTAGTGTATTTAGTAAGCGCATCCGGAAGTGTTCAAAGAAGAGTTTGAAAATAGTAATTTGAATAGTGTTTTTAGTGCCAAGAAGTGTCAAGCGTGAACTGTTTTTAAGGAATAAAAGATATTATACCTATTATTTAAAGTGCAGATAATTTTGTGGTCGCGGATTTAGCCGATTTATAATCTGTATTGAAGTGACTTAGATTAAGTGCATTTATTTAGTAATAAAATATACTGAGTTAAATAATAAATAATTGTTTATTTGTACTGATCAACGATTCTTCAGCGTATCATCGGACGTAGTGGCATTTTTCCAGCCAGCGAATATTTAAGCGTCAGTTGTGCGTAAGCGCTCGTCCACGACACTACTACATACTAGAAACTGACACTTTTGCATTTATAAGAAGATTAGTAGGATAATAAATAATATTTATTTCATAAACATTGAGCAGAAGATATACTTACAAATTATTATTTTTCCATTTATAGAAATTGAAATTCTGAACTCATTCAAATTATAATATTAAAATAATAATAATAAATTTCATACAATCACACCAATTATCTAGCCCACGTTAACTTTCATGAAGAACTTGTGTTATGTATACTAGATAACGGATAAACATCTTATATACTTTTTTTATATTAAACACCCCGACCAAGACATGACAGACAGACATATTCATGCACACAAATATTTGTCTTGTCCGGGGATCGAACCCGGGATCTCTGGCGTAGAAGGCGTAGAAACGCCCAACAGGTCGTCTGCTTCGCAGGAAAAGCAATTTGGTTAAGTTACTAATTATCAGAAAAATTGTGTTAATCAGAAACTATTATGATTCCCCAGGTTTACTTTTGTTATCCCTTCTTATGTTTCCGGAGGCGAACTAATGCCAATAAAAGTATTAATCCATGTTGTTTTATTTATTCTCCCTTATTTATTAATGATAATAAGCCGACAGGATGTCGGTTGTGTGCATTACATCAACAAATTCTGTCTGTATTACTTTTTGTCTCAATTTATTTAAGTTTAAGGTCATAATAAAAAAAAGTGAATAGTTGGACAAGCAATCCACCCGGCACCTTCGACCGTTGACGTTATATAGGCAATAATAACTATATAGTTGATCCTCTTCCCCTCGGACTGCGAAAGCGAAAAAGTCGTATGAACCCGTGATAGTATTTCTAATTTTTAAATTATTTTTATGAAAACGATAAAAATTCCGTTGTTAAAATTATGTAAAGTAATAGACGCCCAGACACTCAAGCAAGTACGCAGCAGACGCAGAAAAGAGACAAAAGCAGTAAGCACAACATTTCTCCAAGTTACACCGCTTTGCTAAAAGTAACTGCTTGCGCGTACGTCACACTCCTATCGCTTACCGCAACTTATAAATTGAAGCGTTAGCGTTGCTATTAATGCCTGGATTACTGCCACTGATAGCTTTAATTAAAACATAGAATATATTTTATCCTGATATTCCTACATTAACGTGAAACACGCAGGTGAAACAGCTGGTGGCAGCTAGTTTTTCATATATATTGGCTCTGCTGCCGAAACGCACACGAAAGAAAACAAGCTATGGAATTACGCACCCAATCGGCTCCGGAGGGGTCGTTATGGCTCATTTACGAATGACGAGTCACTAATGACGGAGAAACGAAACGGAAGGATCATACCGACGGCTAATTGCGGTGTGTTTACAACATTTTAATAATACTAGCGGCTGCCCGCGGCTTACCCGCGTGGTTCCCGTTCCCGTAGGAGTTTCAGTATAAAAAAGCGTCCTTTGTTATAACTCAGGCTACCTGTGTGCCAATTGCAGTAGTTTTTGAGTTTATTCGTTGCAAAGATACAAAATCGGTAAAACTTATACCCCTATTTTGCTCTAAAGTCTACATAGGAAAGCTATAGGAAATAATTCAAGTAAGTACCTCAAATTAGATTTAAAATTGGATAAAATTTACTTCGTTAATTTTAAATAAATAATTTTTTATTCAGAAAACGCTTACAAGTAGGTTTCTTAGGACTAAAATTTTGTTAAACAAATTACTTTTTGGACTTGAATTTTCATTATAATAAATCAAGCGAGGTCTAGATACTGTTTTCACAGAACCACTAGTTATTAATACGAATCAATGATTTCTCACGAAACACCTTTGTTGTTTGACCAGTGCGAATTACTGCTTTATTATTATTAATTATGGCCTCTCTTTACATCTCTGACACATTCAAATAAAAAGTCTAGTTTCTGATGAAAGCCTTCTAAAATGGATCTACCAGATTCTTATAGAAATATTTTAATATCGAGCTAAGAGACAATTAATCGGTCGTACATAGATATAATCTAACTTGTACTAACCCTACATACTTACCTATTTTTTATTTTTGTTTATTATTTCTACTTAATAACGTCAATATTTGTTAAGTATTACAAATAAAAACAAACATCTCTATGTGATTGAAGTGCCAGTGGTTAAGAGGAGAGAGTACTGGTTCTCTAAGATATAGGCCACGTCTTAGTTCAGATACCAGTCTCTCCACAATCTTATGTGACTTAATTTTCAGGTAGTGTTTTGTAAACTTGTTTTGTAAACCATGACATTGTCTAGAGAAGAAATAAAAAAAAACACAGGTACAGTCTAGATAGCGGTTAATCTGATAAAGGTTTACTCATATAAGCTTCGTCATCAGTCATTTTTGATGTCCCCACTGCTGGGGCACTGGCCTTCCTTATGGATGGATAAGGAGAACGGGCCATGACCCACCACGCGGGCCCAACGCGGATTGGTGAGTTTTGACGACTGAAAATGCAGCCGGGACCAACGGCTTAACGTGCCTTCCGGAGCACGGAGGAGCTCGAGATTCTTGGTCACCCATCCCGTGACTGACCGTTGCAAAAGTTGCTTAACCTCAACAATCGCTGGCCGAACACCACTGCGCCACGGGCTCCTCGTATAAGCTTACCTTAATCTAAATTTAGGCATAGGTTCTCTCAGCCTGTCAGGCCTGCCTCAAAGACAGCATATATCATTTCAGCAAACAACGCACCTTGGAAAGTGAAATCTGAAGACGAAAAAGGAGTATTCTGGTGTTGGGTTGGATATAATAGAACTTTTAATATTTTGAACCGAATTAATAAAATATTGACTTCAAGAACAGAAGAAGGTTATCAATTTTATTCGTTGCTTTACTTACTTATGTTTTTCCATCGAAGACCTAGCACGAAAACTTGCGAGTAAGTATCGAGAAAGTAAGTAAAAAAAATGTAAGACATTGAGCAGCGTTCATATACCGGACGTAAACGGAAACTACATTTTCCTATATTTTTTTTGACATTTCGTGTTCGTCCTCAATACTTTTTCGGATGTTTTTCGTACTAGCCCTACTCATATTTGAGAGACGGCTACAGCTGATGCAATTGAAATTACTGAAAAGTAATTTCCCAAGTTAGCCCATTATTAAAATTTTGAAGTCGGTTAACTAGTTTTTAGGGATTTTTCTTAATAGGTACTTTCTTTTTTATAACCGTTATTACGGATGACGTTTTGTTTAGGGAACGATTTTTACTGTAAGTACTGGACCTCTATTTTTGAATCACTCGTCGCGTGAGTGGCGAGGCGAACGAGAAGGCGATCAGGGGATTAGCGACCTTACAAGCGTAAACATAGCACGCTTTTCGCTTCTCCCCTCGCGCGCTCGTGTTGGGAGGCGGTACTACAGGCAAAAAGCGAAGCTATGTATATACGTGCAAAGTCGCTTTTACGGAATAGGGAAACTGAAACGACGCACGAAAATCAGTAGAATCCTCGAGACGAGTGAATCAAAAATAGAGCTCCTGAACTTATAGCTACTAACTTAAAAAATGTGAAGTAAAAATCTTGTTATAAAAATATAAAAACCAACTACTAAAACTAAAGGATAAGCCTTTTAAAGTCAACCCAAGGAAAAAAATGGAAGTGCATAAGTTCAATGCAGAATGCACCATCGGTTCCTTGGATGCTTGAATTGCTAACGTTGCGTTGGTTCAATTTTGACCGCAACTCGAATCCATCAAGAATAAGCGCCCTCAATCTCGCTATGAGACATGTTGTATTCGTCATTGATATCTTCATTAAAATGTAAGTGAAATCCATGAAGGTATAGGTATAGGTGGTATATATATATATATATATATATATATATATATATATATATATATATATATATATATACGTGGAGCTAACATTCCGAACAACTACTTGAAGCAAAATTTTATGTAGTGTTATACTCACTATCATCATTTTATGTAGTGTTATCACTCTCTTGAGAATTCTCTCTTTCTAATTAATTTTGTATTCCTTCTTTTAACACTTATCGTGTTAAATAGTGTTAAAAAAGGAAAATAAAAATAACTAGAAAGAGAGAGAATTCTCTAGAGTGTGAGATAACGCTACATAGAATTTTGCTTCTAGTAGTTGCTCGGAATGTTAGCTCCACTTGTACCTTTCCCTTCATGGAAAAATGTCTACTACTAGCAAATTTTTTTTACGTAATTCTCAAACTTTAGTTTCAATGCCCTTTGATAAACCTATAATGTCGAAGATTGATTTCAGTGAGATTTTAACACAGATTTTTGTCTCCAAAAATGTCGAAGCGCGATAATCGGCCCCCTGTACTCGATACTTCCTCGCAGTTTCGACAGCGATCTCTGTGTTCGGAATAAGCCGATATAGCGTTCGGCACTCCTCGAAGGTACGACCCGTGTCACTCCGACCGCCAATCAATACGCGGTTGGGCTGGCAAATGTTAACTTACCAGAAACTGATCTAGTACCACAATGTAAAAATTTACCAGAAGGTCGAACCGCCTCTGTCACCGGTATTAGACCAGGGGTCCCGGATTGGATTCCCAGCAGGGGTAGGTATATATTGCATTCGCTTTGGTTGGTGGTAGCGCTTGTTGTAAGTCCGCCTGGCGAGGTACCACCGTCTTATACAGGGTGTTAAAAGACCCATACCAAAGCCATAATATTATGTGTAGTGTACATCAAACTAAATAGGAATATGTAAAAATAACTGCTGGGAAACTACTTTAAATTTACGTTTTCATAAAAATGGGTGTTACTTTTACTCGCTAAAAATCGCGTGCAACCATGTTTGCGTGTGTTTTGACGGGTAGGCAGCCGAGATCCAGTTTCTTTGATTGGTTTTAATATTCATTGCGTTTTTGTAACTTTAAACGATATTCTTTAAAAATAAATATTGACTTTGATCCTCAATAACTCCTTAACTACCAGGTTCCTAGATTTGACCCCATACAATAAAATGATAGTATCGATGGGGAGAATACGTGGTTTTCGTTTTTGTTATGGGTCTTTTAACCCCCTGTATAAGTCTGACGCGATGACGCCATAACAACAATGTGTTTCAGCATTTTTGTATTCCGGCGGGTCAATTTAAGATAGCCAGTCCCTCAGTGGTTGAGGATTCCGAGAGAGGCTCGCTTCCATCTTCAGCCTTATCAATACTTAACATCATGGGGGTTACTCTTGACGGAATCGCGTTGAGATCGACATTGAATGTCAATAATTATTACTGATTTTCGACGTTAATTCGATTTTGATTGGCGCTAAAATCGATTTCTAGAGTACAAAATTACTTTATTTACTAATTTCAAGTATTAATTTTTAGTTTAATTACTTATTATAACTCATAATTACTGACTTTTGACATTAATTCAATCTCGATCTCAATGCGATCGCGTCAAGAGTAAGGGGGCAGGTATGGCGAAGGCTAAGATTCACACCGTCGTTAATAAAAAAATCGGCCAAGTGCAAGTCGAACTCGCACATGAAGGGTTTCGACTCTCACCCAAGGTTGCCCGGAAGAGATTGCTACGTAGTAATAAGGCTGCCTATTGTGTGTTCCTCTTTTTTGTCATTTTCTCTGTATGCGTTTGTTTTTGTATCGTGTGCAATAAAGTTTCTATTATTATTATTGCCATAATGCCACTATAATTTTTCGTCTGCAAAATTAATTCATATAATTTTTTATTATTGTGTAAAAACCGTAAAGCGGTTTACAGAATACATCTACCGACCAAGTTTCAACTGTGTAATCCTCATAGTTTTGGAATAAGTGGTTGTGACATTTTGCCACTTTGGAAGTGTATATCTTTCAAAAGGTTGATTTTGAGAAAAAACTGTAATAGGAACTTCAATGTAATTTTTAAAGACCTGTCTATAGATACGTCTCAAGTATAGGTTTGAGAAAAAATTAAAAAAAAGTTTGAAATACCTTCGGGAAAAAAGCTATATTTCTAAAACTGACAACCATATTTCGTTCAAACCAATTTTCGTTGAAAGTTTTTATTAAGATCTACAACATATATATTTTTTTAAAATTTTTCACTCTCTTACCACTTTGGAAGTATACATCTTTGAAACGGTTGACTTTGAGAAAAAATCGTTTTAGAAACCACAATGCAATTTCTAAAGACCTATCTATAGATACCCCACACGTATAGGTTTGATGAAAAATATTTTTTCAGTGTCAGTTCCATGTATGGGGAGCCCCCTTATTTCATTTTTTTTAATGTAAAAACCGTAAAGCGGTTAACAGAATACATCTACCTACCAAGTTTCAACTGTGTAATCCTCATAGTTTTGGAATAATGTGGCTGTGACATACATCGGATTGGCCGAATCTATAAGGGTTTCGTTTTTTGCCTTTAGGCTACGAAACCCTAAAAAGGTATCCCTCTTATCATGAACATTTCTATAACACGCGATAGATGGTGATAGACGGCATGATGCTGTCTTACCGCTTACGCGAAGACTGCTAGTACAAGTAAGGAAAATTATACCACAGACCTATATCGGGATAGACAAAAACTGTACGAGAACCTAGCGTGTCAAATTTTTCGTATGTACCATGACGTCACGAGCAAGATTAGTGATGTTGAAATGTTATTGACGAGCTCTTGCAAGAAAGCACTGCACAATTAACCGTTTTCGTTTCTGAGTGACTGCGTGTTTTCATGGCAATGGACTCAAGCGGACCGACTTAGGTCGGAAAATTTTGACTTTTTACAGGCAAGGTAGGTACACTTTTACTCTCTATCTCGATATAGGTCTGAAAACAAACTCTGCTTCTTTCATATCCATCGACTGCTTTAGCGAGCGGTGCACATGATTGTTGCTTGCAAACTTGCTTATGTTATTTCGTGACATAATAGAATTGTATTGTCAGTGCTTAAAAATATTTGCTTGTTGTTCACAATAAAAGGGGTTTGAAATCTAAATCCGTAGTAAAAGACGATTTTTTTTTTCAAAATGACGTTGTCGCTTAAACCTATATAAATGAGCAGGGTACACACAGAGGAACTAAAAATGTTGATATTGGTTGCGCCAGTATTTGCATTTGTACAGTTTCGTTATTGGTTCATAGACAAGAAAAAGTAGCGAAATCATAGTATTACTTAAGTACGGTTTTCTCAAAACTGCCATGTCAGATTTTGAAGCCACTTTGCACAAGAGTGCATATAAGGTGTTTCCACAACAGCATCGCTATTGGTTCCTAAACCACGTTCGCCCAGTCTCGCTTTGAAGACGCAATTTCTTTGTACTAGAAGACAATTTCATAGGTAAATTTTCGATAAGATTCCATTACTTAACTATCTCCAAACAGTAACATCATTCCATCACTCCAGCCGCGTACGTGCGACCACACAGTGGTTTCCGAAGTGTTCAACCCTTGTCACGCGCCGACCGCGAATCAATATTCACCCGAGTATCAGCAAATATTAACTTCTTACGCGCCCGATATGTTTACAATACGCACCGACTTTCGGAGGGTTACCTTTAAAAATTGAGTACTTCCGAACATAATAAGTCTGGCTGGTGATATATGGAGCAAGGCCTATCGTTTGCCCAATTGTGAGTAAACAGGGCATTAAGCATTGTCACATGATAAATGTGGTTAACTCTATAGACTATTGTTGCTTCAAGAACACGGCCTAACTTTGTAAATAGAACAAAATATAGCTTCGAGGGTTGTGTGAAAGTTTTTGTACACGAGTATGTCCAACCAGCATTCAAACTGAATACATCATGCGTAGAAGTGGTTAAAAGAGTTTGCTTATGTCTTGCTATACAATTCATATTACAAAAAAAAACTTATCCTCAACCCGTTTTAGTAAATTATTTATTTCATAGCTTTATCCGAAAAGAATAAAACAAAATAGAAATTACATACACACGGTACATTTTTACTTGAAATATACCTACTCTGGTATTTTTTCTAAAGTCGACATTTTTTGTATTTTTCTAGTAAAAAATATCATAAAGAATAAGTAAAGAATATTCCGAGCTAAAATAAAAAAAACACCAAGCAATTTATTTCATATCGAACCAAGTCTTGCTCTTAAATCATATTGTCTAAATATACGTTGAAATTTCAGTTTCGTGACAATGTTGAAACATTGTCACGAAACTGAGATTAGAACTAACAATCAGACGGGTAATATCGGGACCAGCTGGATTCCTGGAGACGTCCACTTCATTCCAGATTAGTGCATCGAGGTGGATGCGCCACATAACCTCATAGCTGGGTCTGTTTTAGACGTTTCTAATGCAGACTTAGGTAAACTAGATGCGTCAGTTAAAGCTGGTAAAGGTAAATTGATTAATTTTAAGAATTGAGAGAAACATCTCATCCATTTAGTGAAAATTTGTCTATATCAAATATCGCATTGGTGAATCTGTAATGGTAGTTGTAAGTTATGAACCTAAAAAAAAAAATTGAAGCCAAGATTCACTTCGGGTCGCTGAGTCAGCGTACGTCTACGTAGGTAAGTAGTTAAGTAAGTAAATATTTATTTACGTATTTGTTGTTTGCTATACAAACTGTGAGAGGCTAAATAAATAAAGCTATATATTCGGGAGTTTGAATTCGGGCGAAATAATATACCTACCTAGCCGTAAGAGAGTTTTCACATTATCCGATCCGATGTCTGATATCAGAGACACCTATAATGTCGGTGTATCGGGTATCTGACAATAATGTTGCCGTAATTTTAATTTTCCTATTTTAACACTGTAATGAGTAACTGATAAGCTATCATCCTGGTTTCCTTACTTACACCACCACGTAGAACACATTAAGAATGGTCAGTGCCTCAGCGGTGGGGATATTAAAGATGGCGTATATAATAGATTCGTCAGGATGACGATGCCAATATTATATATTCGTCACATAGAGATGGATAAAGAAAACGTGCCATGACCCACCACGCGGACACAATGCGGATTGGTAGGTACACATATATAAACCATTTATATTGATTAAACAACGCCATTAAAAAAAACATACAAAATCGCGAATCGAGACACTGAGATGACAGATTTAATTGGTCGATAACATCGGCACCGATATCGGACGTCAGCTTGCGGAACCGGCCGGATCGGATAAGTGAGAAAACGCTCCAATTATTAATATTATTCCTAGAATCTGGATCTTTGGGGATGGATGATTGAATATTTTTTTAGTTCTAATTGCCAGTTAACTTCGTTTCTTTATAAACCAAGAAAAGTGATGTAGATTATTTGCTTATTAATACGATGCTGATATCGATGTTTCTCCTCATCCATAAGGAAAGCAAGGAGGGCCAATGACTCAGCGCAGTAGGAACATTAAGGTGACTCATGGGTCTAGGCTCCGAATATAACCGCCTCCGTGGTCTAGTGGTACAACCACCGGTATCAGACCCAGGGGTCCCGGGTTCGATTCCCAGCGGGGGTACATATTGTATTCGGTTTGGTTGGTGGTAGGACTTGTTGTAAGTCCGCCTGGCTAGCTACCACCATCTTATCTAAGTCTGACGCCATAACAACAATGTTTTCAGCATTGTTGTGTTCCGGCAGTTAAAGATAAGATAGCTGGTTCCTCAGTGATTAGGGATTCCGTGAGAGGCTCGCTTCCATCTTCAGCCTTATCAATACTTAACATCAGGTATGATGAAGGCTAAGAGGCTCCCCGTATAATTATCCCGTAAAATTGTCCCATCCGGTGTCGATACCCTTGGTCCTTGGGGTCCTAGCGCTATAAGGAAATAACAAAAAGGTTAGTCGACGTCACAGGAGACCGAAGAGCTGGCAGCTACCTCGGACAAAGAATTAGTCTAGCTATTCAAAGGGGGAACGCTGCCAGTATCTTCGGAACCTTGCCTAAAGGGACTCCTTTTAATAATATATTTAAGTTATTAGATTATATTTTTTATGGTAGTAATTAGATTATATTTTTTAATTTTAGGTTCATTGTTCTAGTATATTTTTTATTTTTATTTAGACAAATGTGTATAAAATCAGTCAGGGAGTAAAATTCATCCCTTGATGAGTTTCTTGCCGTTTCTTCTCGTTACAAGGTCCCTTTGAATTTGAATATTCTCTTTGAGTCGCGTATTTGAATGATAGACCTTTTGTTTACAATTGTTATATTCAACTAACTACCTAACGTCTGTAATATTCGCACTTTGAAGCGAATTCCGGATTACAAAATGAAATGTCCGCTTTTTATAGAATTTCTTCGGCTAAGCTTTTATAACTAACGGTCTTCACTAATGAATTTTATAATATAACTATTTTTATTACTAGAACATGATATAAATTATGTTGGTACGGTAAATATATAAATATTGCGGATTTTATTGCGCGTAAATCGCAACGCGGCTGCCACGGAAGCACCGCTGTAGTTTAAAGAGACCCTGTTTTTGAGATGGAATGGAAGGTTTAGTACTTTAAGTTATGATGGTATACAGAAGTTGTGAGAAATGTGATGAAGGTAGAAAAAGCAGAGAGAATGTGAGAATTTTTAAACATGAAAATATACTAGAAAAAACAACTTGTCCCATGTCGCTCTGACGAGGGAGATGATCTATGAAGAGTATGAGATGATGTACAGTCAGACAAAAATCAGAAAGTACAAATATCTACAGTAAAATAAAAATACCATCTGCATGTAAATTGTTGTTTTAGAAACCTCTAAAGAAAAAAAAACGAACCCTTATAGGATCTCTTTGTTGTCCGTCTGACCGTCCGTCCGTTTGTCCTTGTTTATCTCTAGAACGCGTAGAGATGTCGAGTTCAAATTAAAACCATATATTCAAATCAACAGTCTGTTGAAGGGGTAAAAAAATAAAACTTGAAAATTAACGTTTAAAAAGGTAAGGCCAAAATGCGGCAAAAACGTATGATTCAAGGGACTCAAGGGAATCAAAATTTATATTATACTGTCCGTTGAACCTACCTAGAACCTAGGATTTTGACAAGTAATGTCGTCTTTCACTACAAAAACAGGAAAAAATCTGAAAACAAGCCATTTCTAATTAAATCATGAAACATTTAGTCATAGGTTTTGGAAACTAAATTTCGGGAAAGCTTCGGTAAAACTGCGAGACTCAATACCTGAACCATTTATAATATTACTAGCGGATCCTCGCGGTTTTACCCGCGTGGTGCCCATTCCCGTGGGAATATCGGGATAAAATATAACCTACGTCACTCGGGAGAAATGTAGCTTTCTAATGGTCTAAGAATTTTCTAAATCGGTCGAATAGTTCTGTGATTAGAGCGTTCAAACAAACAAACTCTTCGGCTTTATAATATTAGTATAGATGTACCTACGAATTTGTGCGGATCCCTCGGTGGGCGAGTCCGACTCGCTCTTGTCCAGTTTTATTTTTTTATTTAATGTCTAAATCTATCTGAAATCGTGATAATCTTACACTGATAATCTTTATAAACATTATCCTTCATTCGGATCTTAGATCTTTGCAAGGCTGCATATAATTGAATCTCTGCCAGCGATGGATAGCATCACCGAGGTATGGAACACACTTACAGGTCCTTTGCTCCTGACGCCGCAGACGGCCACTCTCCGCCCATTCTTAATGAAATCTTCGATACTAATGTGGCAAAAGCGATTTTGAACCTGAGAGGTTTCACTGCTGAGATTTACAAGAAAGTAGGTACCTATATACCGAACCAACTACACAAAGAATTCTGTATTGAATCGCGTACCTGCTTTATATACCAAAAAATTTAGCTGTATTGATCTTTTCAATCTTAGTAAAAGAGCACTAAAAAGGGAGTTGCATCGAATAATTATGAACGGCTAGCCATACATGGTGGTTTGATGTAATTGCTTTCTTTCTTTCTTAACGTTTAAAATATATAACAGTTTAAATTATGTAACAATGTAAGTAACTATATAAGCATATTATTGTTTTTGCTAACGATATAAATAAAAAAAAAAAAACTGTGAAGTCTGTATTAGTTAATTTGTCGGTCTGTTTGTAGCTTTCGAATAAAAATTGGAATATAAGTAATTCATTAACTATAAGTTAATTTTAGATATGTTTATGATCAAGTTATCATCATCATAAATTGTATAAGCATGCAAGTCAAATTAAAGAAAAAATTTAATACATTTACATTTGCAATTTGACACTATTAGATAACTTAGATTTTTACTGTTAGTTTTCTTTATTTTATTTTGTATAGCCTCTAAAAATGCCACGAAACTCTGTAATTGGCTTAAGAGTCTAATAATTATAAGTTACATTAATTGATTTTGTAAAAAAAGCTGTTGAGTTTCTAAATAAATAAATAAATAAATTATTTGTGGAACTGAAATACTTTTACGTGGATCCTTTCTGATTAATGTTTTTTAGTTTTATTTAATAAGATTTTTTATACTTTTTTATTTATTTACCTCAAATAGGTACTTAATAAAATTAATTGCGGAGCTGGTATTGGTTTGCGCGCTCGGCCTGCGATTTTATTCTGTTAAGCAACTTTGGCAATGGTCGTTTGAGGATGGGTGACTAAAGCTTTCACACTTTTAGCTTCTCCGTGCTTCGAAAGATATGTTAAACCGTTGGCTGCATTTGCAGTCATCAAAACCCACTTGATGAGTTTTTACAGATACGTTCCTCAATTTATCTCCTTTCTTATTAATAAAACTGACACTTGTTTTGTTACTCTACTGAGTAGAGTCTGGACTAGAGTCTATTCTATGATGGATGGAGTAAGGTGACTTATGCCTTGTCACTAAGCCAGGGGGCTAATTGTCTAATTTTGAAATCTATAGCAATCCCTTTCAATTCGTCATTTGAAAGACATTTACATACTTCAGACCGTCACTATTTGACATTTGTTAAGGATTGTGACCGGGACGCGTTTTGAAAGGTATTCAACGAACGAAATTGAACTGTCTAAGCAAAGTGACACAGGAAAATATCTTTAAAATGTATGGAGAAGTGTCATTTAAAACATCATTCGTCATGCAATTATAAGTTACACAATTCCATAAATCACTATCACAATCACAAAACCTTTGAAAGGGATTGTGATAGATTTTGAAATTACACAATTAGGGGGCAGATCTTCCAATCTCTTTCGTTGCCATTGGTGACACTGTCACATTTATATAAAGTTTAATACTTATACTTAATACCTAAGTAACCAGTTAGTACATAACAGTCACTGGGCATCGCCATCGATTCGCTACTTACTCATTAATTCTGGCCAGTATCTGCATTTAATGGGATCCTGCAATCTAAAGCCACTCTGTGGTGAGGGCCGGCCTGTCTTATGCTGCGTTTGAACGTATTTTATTGCTTGAATGATTAGTGGGCCGCTAAATGTGGAAAGGGATTTTAATTTAATGTCTTAAATGAGTTGAAAAATTTAACTGGGACTAATATTTTTCTGAGGAATAAAATTAATTACAAATGATATGATTTTTACACTAGAATTTTCTCTATTATACACGTGAAAGTTTCGAAAGGCGAACTGATAGTTTCAAAATATTATAGGATAGGTTGGTATTTTGGATCCCAATCAAATGTTCTTCAAGTTTTCCGAACTCTAGTTACTAATAAAAGTGACATGGTAGTCTTACAATAACATCGAAATTCTCCATTATTAGTTTTATTTTTTTGAAGTTGCACACGTTTCATAAAGACCTCACAGGCCTTTAACTTTATATAAAAAAAGAACCTCCACTCTCCAAGCAGAAGACGGTTGCTATTCTTTAATGAATTTACGAGTCTAACCTAAATTGCCAATTCAGTCGGCCACGTTTACTAGCTACCAACTAGCACAAGTTTAATTAAGTCAAAGTAATTGGAACGAAGCACAGATCATAAGCACTTGGCGGGCACGGACCGGTAAATGGTAAATAATTGCATTTGGATACACGAACGAACGGAACGAGCTCGCGATTAAATCGGACACTTTTAGAAATCGATTCGATTGCAACGAATCAATGCGATGCTCGTAATCGAATTAAAATCGGCTCCCGGCACTCGGTTGTTTTGTTCGATGTTCGATGTCGAAGTCTTTAATTATTTTGTCTGTAAATGGGTATCGGTGGAAGATATTGCTTTTCGATTTAACTTTTTCGCGTTCCGGTAGCCTAGCACGAATGACTATCGAGTAAGTATCGAGGAAGTAAAGTAAAAAAATATATGAGATATTGAGCATCGTTCCTACCGGACGTTATCGGAACTACATTTTCCTATACAATTTTTGACATTACGTGCTCGATACTTACTCGATACTATTTCGATAGATTTTCGTGCGAACCCTACATTCGAGGCAAATTGTTAAATTGCAATTTAATGTTTGTTTAATTGAAGATGAAGAAGCTCGGTGGCATAGTGTTAGTGGGTTATGCCTGTGATTGGGTAGGTAAAGTGACTCACAATGTTCGGTCATAGGATGATACGGGGTGGGTGCTCCTCCGAGCTTCCGAAGGCACATCAAGCCGTTGGATCCAGTTGCATTGTGCATCATTCATGCCAGTCCGCATTGGGCCTAGTAAGCTATATTCCATATTCCTGATTCATCCTAATGGATGGCCAGTTCCCAGCAATGTGGACATTATGGTGGCTAATTATTTAAATTTACATAATTCAGTCAATAATATCTATAATATAATATCAATATTAGATCGCACAAATTAATAGATTCATATTTATAGCGTTTTAAAGTTGTATGGTCATAAGTAACGTACTCATACTGTTACAATGTAATTTTTATAAATCTGGATAATTAACACAGTAAATTATAGCGATTTACTACTAAACGAACTTCCATGGCCCAAAAGCTGGCTTAGGTCTCGAGAGAGCTCAAACCAGGTGCGTTACTTTCAGGTCAAGTACTTGTTATGCAAATACATTCAACAGAATGCCAGGCATAGCACAGTTCAACATAATCGGAATAAAGTCAAGCGTCAGTTAGTTGCGAATAATTTATCAAATTTCGAATTTCTCTTCATAAAATATTAAGCTTCGGCATAGCATTGAAGAAAAAGAAATGTATTCCTTAATAATTTCAAAGGTACATTCAGAAAGTTTTATTTGACAGAATAATGGCAGCAATGGTGTTTCATTATTAATGCAAAAAGGTTTTTTTTTTTTTGTGAGGGTAATATTATGAGTGAGATGACGCTACACGCCATCTGTGTACTTCCATTTTTTTATCAACTTTATTTATTTATTTATTTAAAACTTCAACTCATTTTCAACTTTACTTCAATATTATAATTCGACAACAACTGGGGGGTTATACTCTAATGGATAGCTATTTGAGATAGTTCTCTAGGATACTGGCTCCGTTGCCTAGCAACCGTCGTTATTTTGGTCATATTAACAAAGATACCCTGGGCAACTATCTCAGATAGCCCTATCCATATCTACAGATAGGATATTAATTTCGGGCGTAAGCAAACATCGACGCTGTTGCACGGTGTGTAATTACAGCTTAGTTGCGGTCCTGTGTAGTTTGTGTTTATTTGAAAGTTGTTACTATTTTAGAGGCATAACAAAGACACCGAAAATTAAAAAAATAATATTTTAGAGTTATTTTGATTCTCGAGAAAAACCCATAGAAACCATAGAAATGCAATATCTTTTTCAGATACATTATTTTCGAATTAAAAACATATGTTCTCATAAGAGAAGTTCATAGCTATAACTTTGCCAATAACTGCATAAAAAGCACGGGTAATTATGATACAATTACTGCCGTCTATAAGCTTAAAGGCCGCTAAATGACATTTGGCCATTTTTCACTTTTTAATGCAATAGAACTTTAAAAAAAAAACTCTATCGATCTGTCTAGGAACGGTTATTCTATCTTTCACCGTTTTTAAGATATTAAAAAAGAAAGAACCGCTAAATACAACAAAATACAAACTTTACATCGCATAAAGGTGGCTAAATAGCACTACTAGATCAGAAGGCAGCTAAAGTACTCTAACTTTTGGATCGATTGAACATTTTTACTATCAATGCTAAGCTAAAAAACAGTTATTAGTTTGCAAATAACTAAAAGGCAGCAAAGTTGTTTTAGCAGCTTTTTAGGTTGGTTACGTTGGAGTATAAATACTTGCATATACTTAACTAAAAGGCGGTTATAGACTCGAACTTAACTAAAAAGCAGTTATAATCATTAAGCGGCCTTTAAACGTTGTATTGTTACTACTTTTACAATAAATAAACCATTAAAAAAAACCATTTTAGTCCGTACGCAAGTTAACATTAATATTATTTTCTATGTCTTTCATAACAAAAAGGCCGTTAAATAGTAATACATCGCTAAAAAGCGGCAAACTACACAAGCCTCCTCACCCCTCAAAGACAAAGACATTTTTCACCTTCACGCTCGGAAGAGGAGGTTTTGTCATTCAGTTTCTGCGTAGAAAATCGCTTTTTGCGGCCTAGCGCGGTAAAGTACTTTTTTTATTTAATACCTAAACATATGTCATAATGCGTTCCGAATCGCACTATTGACTTTTTTGTTACATTTTATTCTTATTTTAAATAGCTTTGAATTCATTATAATACTCTGTTTTGGTTTTATTATATTATTTTAGTTCATTGAATCATAAAAACAATAACAATAAGATTAAACTACTTGTTATATGAATTTTATATTAGGCTGGGTGAGATTTCACAACCTATGATGGGATTTCAGAACGTGACATAAATCTTTATTTTTAAATTGACTTTGTCTTGTACTCATGTCAGTGTCAACATCGCGGAATAGTTTTTACTGTTATTTACATAAATGTAACAATATATACCTACTTTAAATAACTTTGAATTAACTATAATACTCCCTTTCTTATTATTTTAGTTTTTTATATCATTAAACAACGAAAATAAGGTATATTTAGATTAAATTATAGGTAAATTAAGGTAAATTTATATTATGTTTAAAGAATTTTTACCGGAAGTTGACCGCGGAAACAACCATACAAATATGTTCCTCGCTGTTGTGAGGTGAAAAATTGTGTGTTGCGCTCGGCAGAAAAGTTTTTAGCGTCTTGTACCTGGAAATCCTCGCTTCGCTCAGTTTCAATATAGGTAACTCGCCGCTAAATTACCAACTTTCTAGCCTTGCATAACAAATAACTATTTTCGGGTTGTGGGGAATGCGCCTGGGCACGGCAGGCGAGCGGGGCGAGGTGGCAGTTTTGTGCAAACTAACTTATCAACGTTTGCCGGTGTTGCGGTTCGCGCCAAAGTCATCATGGCGGGAAGGTTTCCAAGGTACGTATTTTATTTTATTCACGTAGTTTTTTCAAATCTATAAAATTTCCTTATCTACGATATTATAATAGGATTTGTTTACTGAAAAATAGTTCAAGCATCAAGAGGCAACCGGCTAATGAGTCAACCTACCAGCTAAGAACTGAAACTGAGTGCTGTCGATCGAGCAGTGTATTTCGTTCATCCGTCAGTTAGGCGTGTTTCATCAATGCAGTACCTACGGGAGGATTTGTATGTAATTAATTATTACCTACGCACGCATGGTTTGCAGATTTTAGATGCTTTTGGTTTGGAGTTGTGATAGCTATCATCTAAGTATTTTACGGTCAGTTGCAAAATAGTTAAATCTTGTCGGATGCACGGTAATCTTTAATAAACATTCACGTGTTAAACATTTAAGTTTATGTGGTAAATATTAAACAAGAAAATAAAAAAAGCAACTAGTCTCATGTCGCCCTGACGGGATACGAACCCGCATCCTTGGGACAGCGACATGAGACTAGTTGCTTTTTTCTGGTATATTTTCTTGTTTAATATTTATCACATAAAAATAGCATTGTAAAAATTAAATGCAAAATTAAAAAGTTATAACATTTAAGTTTAGTTTTTATAATTGTTATTATGTTAACGGGTTAAAAAAGAGAATTTAACTTCAACGGCCTCGGTGGGGCAGTGGGTAAAGCATGTGCTTTTGATTGGTTTTATTTTACACTTTATTGTGTAGCTAAATTAGTTATTGATTTTCATGTAATCGTGTTTGTAGTGTGATAGCTAAGCCATATTATTATTTTTATAGAGATTACATTACTTGTTACAGATATAATGCAAGAGCTAAAACCATATTAAATATGGTTAGTAGTCGTGGTGAGTTAGATCAATCACGATCAATCTCATGTAAATCAGGAACCGAAAAAAAAGGAAGTTTAATCTGACGTTTCCGACAGTCAACATTCGAGTATTATTCCGAAAGACTAAAGGTTGAAAGGTGATAACGAAACAGATTTTGTAAACGATTTGTATTCTCGCGAATACTCTCTAACGTATGTGAAACACAAAACTGCAAGAAAAGAAAGTATTCTCAATAAATTGTCTAGATTAATGCCAGGGCATAAAATGGTTATAATATAATTGGTGTATGAAAACTAGCCAAGTCGAACCTTAAGCTTTAATATATTATCCTAAGATATAAGAAGAAATTATATTTTAAGTTGTTATAAAATATTTTATGCTGTTATAAATAAATTTCAGGACTGACCATTAATTTAGATCTCACTTTCTTTGTCGTTGAATTCAACAACTAAGGCTTATCATATACCATTACTTTTTGTACCGAAATTATTAGTAGGTACTGTGGAGATCGTATATGTCTCCGCACTACAAGAAGGCCGCTACACAGCCGTTGCTAGCTGGTTTTGTTTATAATAAAATTAAGAAAGGGAGGCTCGTCGTGCGTAGATATGGACGGTCGCCTTGTCAAATAAAATTATTGATAAAATTGTAAAAATACTAATATAATTACTGAATATAACAACAGATCATTTTAATTCTAAAGAGCACGCCCCCGTTAGACTTATTACCACGTGTCTAGAATTTATTCGGAATAGGTTACCATTTTTATTTTTAATGTCTCATGCCTGATTTAATTAATTACTTGTCGTTGCAAAAACTTTGTTTTATTGAGTAATAAGTAAGTAAACATATGATTTTGCAGGATTCCTAAAAAACGAATTCGGATAATGCTAGCCTAAAAAGCAGTTTTATGAAAAGGTTTAATAATTAACCGCTTTTAAGATATGCACAGTTGTAATAAAAGATGTAAAAAAATAATGAAATTGTAGAAGTCATACCTGCTCGGCTAAAAGGCGGCTAAGTGTATTTAGCCGCTTTATTGTTAGGGATAAGATTCACATAAAATCATTTCGTTCTTAGTTTAAAAAACGCAAAAAAATTAAAACTGCGTTATAGCTATGTAAATGTTGATAACTTCCTGTCTAAAAAAATACTTTTGGCAGTTATCGATAAATCCATAACTATAAAGCAGTTATGAACCTTTAGCCGCCTTTAAGTTCTGCACACTTGTAACGATCTATAAAATTTAAAAGGAAAAATATGTATTTACTTACATAAATATTAATATTTAACAAAATCAACCAATTGCATGTGAAGGTTGAAAAAAAACCTTTCTTTTGGTATACGGCAACATGGCTAAATGTTTATAAAAAATGAGCAGCATCGGTTTAAAAAATTTGCCGCCTTTTTCGGCTCTAGCTCAAAACTTGTTTTTGTCATTTAGCGGCCTTTAAGCTTATAGACGGCAGATTAATGTTTTTACCAAAAATTTTTACTATTTTTTTGTGGGACAGCTACTTAATTGTCGCATTTTTTTTCTATGTGGATATAATCTACATATAATAACATATTTATGTATAAAATATCAGCTAATAAAAATGAATGGGTAACGAGTTATGAATTTTTAAATTTTGGTTAAGGGTTGTCACAAACATTTCTATGAAAATTAAATTGTCATATTAATTAATTCTACCCATCAATAACATCGTCAATTTTGGTACGTTATATTACTTACATCTTTATATCACTCATAACTTTATGAAATATAATATTTCTGTGTAAAAATAATAAAGGTAGATTTTATGACGACGACGCGCTTGGCGCATTTTGTAGTACACCTGCCTACTGAGTCAGCGGTCCCGGGTTCAAATCCCGGCAAGGGCAAATATTTGTGTGATGAACTCGAATATTTGTTCCTGGGTCATGGATGTTATCTATATATGTATTTGTATTTATTATATAATATCGTCGTCTAGTACCAATAACACATGCCTTCTTGAGCTTAATTTGGTACTAGATCGATTTGTGTGAGGTTGTGCTATAGGTATAGCATTCCCCTCACTAAAATAATAATAATAATAATAAAAAAATGGGTCCGCCCTCGTCAAGCTTAAGCTAAAACCCAATATCAATACTCAATGTCTGGAGAAGCGGGGGTGAGGCGTCATGGAGCCGGCAAAGACCCATGACGCTGCTTTGCCTCAGGAGAAATTGACCCATTCTTCTGGGGGATTTCATTTCGGGCCTCGACCGAGTTACTTATTGCAAGAGGGGCATGAGGGCGCACACCCTCATGTTGGTCAGCGAGTGGCTGAAATATTTAAACTGACTAATCTTGACTTGTTCAAGTTATTGGAAGATAGTACTCATTTACGAGGACCAAAATCACGACCTCTGGACATTCGACTCGGCACCATATTCGAATGATGATACTACCAGTGAATTTGAACGGAACACTGAAGGTAACGACGATATCATCATCGTATTATCATCAGAAGAAATGTTGATACATTGTGATGATAACGTTTGGTTTAGTATTTCACATAGTTTGTAATTTATTTTTAGTTTCGGACAACCCTATTTCCATAGAAATTTCTAAAATACTTAGAAACGTTTTATCTCTTTATCCCTTTTATTGCCGCGTGTAATTTTTTTGGGCATCATAAATAACAATATTGTACATATTTACAAGGAAGAATAAAATGCGACAACAACAAGATTTAATAAAAAAATAAATAAAAAGTGAAAATCAGAAAATCTCAAATAGTTCTTATAATCGAATATCCTTATTAAGTTTGTTTGAATAGTAAAAATTAATAAAAATGAAACTTCAAAATAAGATTTTTGAATTTTTGCATTTTTCAATGCTATTTTTATACTTATGGTAAATTTAAAATAGAAAAATATTGCAAAAAATTAACTAGGCCACAAGTGAATTCTCAGATGGTGAATGCTCCACTCAAGAGCATTGGACCGGATTTCCAAAGGTCATGGGTTCGATTCCCATCTGAGAATTCACTTGTGGCCGAGTTAATTTTTTCCAATATTTTTCTATTTAAAATTTATCATAAGTACTTCATAATAACTTTTGATTTTCGCATTCAATGTTTACTATCTTACCTTTGTAAAGAAGCATTATGAATCCAAAATCCACGTAAGCATTAATAACCAAAGCCTATCAGGAGAATAATGGAAGCACAAACACGGAATCCATAATATGCGTACACACATACACACCATCCAGCTATAAAAAAATGAATCTACGAAAGCCTGGCCCGAGAGCAGATTGGAATTGTAATTGAATTTAAAATGTGTACGCGCACTGCAAATGAAAAAAAAGAATGTATGCAGTAGTATGCACAGTAATTTGATAGCGACCTGCCCCCTGATTATGTATCTTGATTCTATCAACGTTTGGGTTTGGGTTTGATTGGTGAATGTACAAGTATTACAGTGACAACTCACCAGGGGGCGCTGCAGTAAACATTTGTTTGAGCAAAACCAAAACTACTAAAGTCTTGGTAGCTCAGCGGTTAGAGCATTGGACCGGATTTCCAAAGGTCGCTGGTTCGATTCCAGCCTGAGAATTCACTTGTGGCCGAGTTAATTTTTTCCAATATTTTTCTATTTAAAATTTACCAAAACTACTAGTCTGATTTTGATGCGGTTTTCAGTAATGGGTTTTCTGTAGTACAATGTACATAATATCTATGCTCTCTAAAAAGTTTCTAATAAAAAAGTACGGAACTTATGGATATCAGAACCGATGGAGGTATTACAAATAATATACATATATTCAAAAATAGATAATATCTCCCAGACACAAATGTTCATCATATAAATGCTTGTCCGGGTGGGGATTTAACCCACGACCCCTGGCTTAATGGGTATGATGAGTACCACTGCGCCATTGGGCCCGTCCGTGAATCTTTGTATTGTCTTAATATAATTATCTGTGCAATCATATTATGTGTATTTGCAACTTATAGGATTTTTTTAATATTAAAAAAAATCGTGAAAAAAAAATGGATTTATTTTACTATCACATTACTAAAATAGACTTTTATTCACTATCCGTCTTTATCCGACTTGAACTCGACACACGAGTTACACGCGATTTATCAGTAAAAATCGATTTTTACTGTGCACTCCGATTTGTATGGACGCGGGTTTTGCTGCGAATTGTCAATTAACTTATTTATGAGATGCATAGTAAACGTTATCTGCTTTACTATTAAACATTTATTTCCACGGAATTATTACTTTACAGGGGTTGAATTTTGTAGACTTTATACTAGGTGGTAGTTGATACCTACCTAATTAGGCACTCGTATTCTACGTTTCAGATCAGAGAAAATGCCAACCAACGTTATAGTTTCGATTAAGTTGGCGAATGGCTTTTTGTAGAAAAAACCGGCCAAGTGCGAGTCGGACTCGCGCACCGAGGGATTCCGAATTTTTTTTTAATTATGTAACTAAAAATGTACGGTTTTCGCAATATTTCCTTTATTTGTACTATAAGACGTTACTTCGTACCAAATTTCAAGATTTTAAGTTCACGGGAAGTACCCTGTAGGTTTGATTCCCGTGCGAGTTTCGAAAATTTGCGGCATAAACGGCTGTATCTTTTGATTGCTTTGGCTTAGAAGTTAGATTTTTTCACAGCTACAAGGGACAGTAGACCTGACTATTAGGTATAAATTTCAGTTTGACACCTCCACGCGTTCCTGAGAAAAACAGTCTTGTCAGACGGACGGACGGACAACGAAGTTATCCTATAAGGGTTCCGTTTTTTCCTTTTGAGGTACGGAACCCTAAAAATGATATTAGATGCCAAAGAAAAGAAAGAAAACGATATACGGGAACGAAAACGTAAAAGAATAAAACAAATCTAAAATTATAATAACTGAAGCTAAAAAAAAGAAAACTACAAAACACTCTAACATATTGAAACAAAAGTAACAAAAAAGATAATAATAACCTGTAAACAAAAGAATTGAAAAAAATAATGTTTATGATTTTTCAATTTTGATTTGAATTTTTATGTTTTTTTTCTATTAAAATTTATCATACTGTGATAACACTTTAAACTTTCATGGTCATTAACATTTAAACTAAACTATTCACTCAACAATTTTTTAAGGATTTACTTATTATGAATGAAAACAAAAACAAAATAAGTTTTAATTTACGATTACACTTCCTTAGCAATACCAAACAAAGCTTAAAGCGATACAATAGCTTTTTATTAGGCACGCCGACGTCTTTTTACTATTGTTACAGCAAAATACTCTGATATTTTTAATATTTTGTAAGAAATAATATCTCCCGATTTTATCTGAAGCTCTTATTTGAAATTTAATATTGACTTTAAGAAGCTTAGATGAATACAAAATGAAAACAGGAGCTTTCTTGATTGCCATGTAATCGGCCGATCACGGAGCAGTCAAAAGGCGCTCTCTAAAAAAAATGTAATAGGTAAACATAACGATTTTTATTTATATTTTGGCTTGAAGTTGTCATTAGAAAAATCGTAAGTTTTTTTTGGGGTTCCGAAACTCAAAAGAATAAAAACGGAACCCTTATAGGATCAGTTTGTTGTACATCTGTCCATCCGTTTTCATTTATCTCGGGAACGCGTGGAGGTATCGAGTTTAAATTAAAACCATATATTCAGGTGAACAGTGTGATGACGGCGTAAAAATATTAAACTTGTAAATTAACTTAATAAAAAGATAGAACCGTTTATGCCCCCAAAAAACGTATATTTCAACACTCTCAAGAGAATTAAAATTCATAGGTTACTTCCCAATGACCTAGAACTATGATATTTGGTAAATAATATCGTCTTTTACTACAAATACAGGAAAAATACTGAAAACCAGGCATTTGTTATTGAATCATAAAAAAATAGTCTTTAGTTTCTGATACTGAATTTCGGAAAACGTTGGGAAAAACTACGAGATTCAATTCCCGAACTATTTATACTTACAAATTTGTGCGGAACCCTCGGTGAGCGAGTCCAACTCGCACTTATCCTGTTTTTTCTTACTTAATTCTTGTACAAGGGCACAATATCTTTTTACCTTGTAAGATGTTAAAAATGTCGTTAAAAATATAATGTAATGGTCAAGGTTAGTTTTGAATAATAAACCTAAAAAGATTATTGAACTGTCTGCTAGTGAAGGACCAGTCAAAGTCTGTAAAAGTGGCAAACAAATAAAAAAATAATGTTGTTTTACTGTAGGTCATAAACGAATTTCCGCCTGTGTCCATTCCAGACATGTGTTGCTAAAATATGAATTATATGTATTTGTCAAATCCTACTAAAAAAATTAAGTTTTCGACGAATTCGTCCAAGTACTAAAACTAATTCAACAAAATATTTGCACGTCGAACCACTCGACAGAATATGTTGGAAACCTAATTATAACAACTTTGTATTACCTTATTTTATGCAAATAAATAAATAAATAATTAATTCAGCACTTGTGATAAATTTTAAACAGAAAAATACAACAATTAAAAAATCATAAAATAGTTCTGCACTGTTAAGCAGTTCATAGCAAATAAATAGTAATGATTTATAGTTAAATTCATATAAATTTTGTGCTATTTACTAAAACAGCAATATTGCATAATAATTTAATTTTTATCCAAAAAGTTCGTATATGTATAAAACCAAAAAGTTACCACACAAAAAATACTCAAACAGATAACCGACCTCTTTGTGCCCTTTTTTATTTTTATTATCGTTGCACACATACGCCCTATTTTCACGGCACGTGGCTAAACCTCTGCACCATCCGAGCTTTCGCGATATCGCTGGCTGGTACGAAACAACTGCCAACCGTTTCGAATCCAGACGCGCTTTGTGCACCACCGTAGTCGCACTGTCAACACACTGTCAAAATGTCCTCCGTCAAGATCGGTGACAGGCCGAAGTGGAGGCGAAGAAAGTCCTCCAAATCCCCGACGCAGGACGATAATGACTGCGCCAGCCTCGCGTGGCTTTTGAATTTTCGTTTGGACGAGATTGTGAACGTCAAAGTGCCTGATGATGGACCGGCTTACAAGAAGGAACCGAAGATCATGGTTCCTGACGTCCCGCCAGCACCGAGGAAACCTCCTTACACATATCCTGAGCTCATTGAACGGGCTTTGAGGGAAAAGGGCGAGTTGACTGTGTCAGCTATCTACCAATGGATCTCGTACGTATAACATTTCTTTGTTCTTTCTTGTAGTCCATACAATTTTAATCCAAGGTCGATTGTTGGTATCATATTTCAGGTCAGACTTTCGTATACAAGTCTAGAAACCATCTAGATTTCAATCAATCCCACCATTAGAGAATGAATCGTGTAGGTCACGTTCAATTTTATTTTTAGCCGTCAATATAATTAAAGTTTTATTTTGAATGATTTCCTTAATTGTCTTTTAAACCTTTTTAAATACAAAAATCATAACCCAAAATTGTAGAATACTGCATCAATTATTTTGATCTCTAAAACAAAGTCCAAAAAGTTTATAGGTATTAGGTCTTTACCTATGAAATTCCCGATTTGAATGAAGATTTTCAAAGTAAGTTCGTTTTCCATACTAACAATTTTTGTTATAGTTACTACCGCAAAAACTAATGTCATTTTTTATGCAAAAGTATTGTTTGAAGACTAAGCAATCTAATGCTATATTTTTATTTTAACAATTATTAATGATTTATAAATTATATTAAATAAAGTAGTCAATTTTGCTAACAAAAAAAGGAGTACCTTTCGAGGGTTTTTTTTTTCTTTCGTATAAGAAACGAAAATAATAATCATACGATTGATTATTCTTGATCATTATGTTCTTAATTAAATATAAAATCAATCAATAGATGTACCTTTAAATCACAGAAATATTGAGATTCTCAAGAAGTTTAAGAAAATTCATAGGACCTATTATTACAATAACAAAAGCTTGAAACACAATGGTATAGAGGTTATATCGAATTACGGATACAATAGCATTCGGTTTTATATAATTTCGGTGTCATTAAGTAATAGAGCCATTGTTGGCCGCTTCGATATAGGGCTGTTAATGTCTTTTGTGTAAACGATTTGAGCTTTTGTGCTAATCTAATCGGAAGTTTTGTAATTTGTTTGGTAATCTGTATAACTGGTGGATGATAACAGATCGTGGTTATTTTGGGTATGTTATGGAATTACATTATGCCATTCAAATTAAATATTATATTACCTATTTATAGTGAATCAAAAATAGACTTGATAAAAAGGAACATTAAGCTTAAGATTCAATTAAGTCTGAAATTTGTTTGTTTTTTTTAATAAGACAGGTACAACGTAATAACCTAATTTTTTGTTTCTTACTATATTTTTTTTTATATTGAATGGGTTTACTCTTGACCTCAATCTGACCGAAGGGCGTAGATGAGGCCTACGATGGAGCGAGTTCACCCAGAAGAAGTCTGTTCACTTGCACCTTGAAGAGGTTTGGGTTGTATGTGCTCAAGAAACAGACGCCAGCAGTGCATTCCACTCTTTGGCTGTTGCATGATAAAAGAGGACTTAGAGCGCTCTTTGCGTAAGTTTGAAATGGCAAGATGCACACTCACCAAAGTAAAGTCTCTAGAAAACCGACAGATAAGCGACCTTACGGCGGTGACTCAAACTATGCAGGTTTTTTACCAGCTCGTGGTCACAGATAAGTCGCCTGGCTCTGCGTTCTACCGAGTCGAGAGTAGCAAGTTGGTATTTAGCTGAGCCATCCCAGAGGTGGCTACAATACTCTATGCAAGGTCGGACTTGAGCTTTGTAAACAGTAAGAAGCTGTCCAGGCTTGAAGTATCGTTTGACCCTGCTCAAATGCCCAGCTTTTTCGCCGCAATTTGTGCCATCGTCTCGATGGTAGCGCTGAAGTTAAGGTTGGCAGTCAACTCCATGCCGAGAAGTTCGAGATGGTCGGTGATGTCTACAGAAGTGCCTAGGAAAGTCGGACTCCTTTTTGCGGAGAATCAACACGCTGGTGTTTTGACGGGTTGAATTGGACCAAATTATTGTCACCCCATTGAGAGACAACACTCAAGGTCGCATTTGTCCGCTCCACCATGGCCGCTCTTAGAGGTTGAATGACATTACTGTCGTCACTTGCACTGGACAAGTATCTCTCAGTGACTGTACTGCGTCTGCGTACTCAACAATGCCTGGCCAAAGAAGGTCATTGATGTGCAGCAGGAAAAGAGTCGCAAAGAGAACGAACCCCTAAAGAACTCTGGCCGTTGTGACTGAAGAGCTGCCATCGACGACCACGCAGATAGACCGCTCAGGAAATCAGAAATCCAGTTGCTAAATCCTGTAGAGATGCCGTTAGCTCGAAGCTTGCTCAGTAGACCCGTAGCGTGCCAAACCCTGTCAAAGGCCTTTGAGATGTCCGCTAAGGCTTCACCGTATCTCACAATGGCCTCGCCCCAGCAATGCGTTGCGTATACGAGCAGGTCCCCGGTGGATCGACCTTTACGAAAGCTATTTTATTTATATTTAATCACTCAGGACCCGTATTCATTCGTATTCTGTCGTATTTGGTTTCGACATTTTCAATATTCGTTTTCTCTATGGCACTTACAAATTTTACAGTATTTTTACTTGTTTAATAATTATACAACTTGTGACTTTCATGTACTTTTACAATAACTCTATAATGTGGGAGTATCATGGAGAAAACGTCTTCTGAAAGTGTCAAAACCAAGTACGATATTGCGTGGTTTGAGCAAGGAATCGCTAAGTGGTCACAGTGAATAAGGGCCCTAGAGGTCATTTTGCTCGAGATACGCCAGCAATTTTTATTGAGAACCTTTCCATAACTTTAAAAATAAATAATTAAAAATCGAAATAGGTTAACGCGCTTTTTATTTCTAGTATACATACAAAGCACTATATTGTGAGCGTCAGCCAACTAATAATAGCAACGCTAGGGTGGGATAGGTACAACTAGAGGTGGGAAGAAATGAAATAAGATCCGATGAAACTGATAATACCAACCGGATTTCGTTATTAACTTATAATAGTAACTTGTTTTTCCTAAACAAACTAAGTGACTACTGACGTTAGTGGATACAGTAAAAGAGCGTATTTATCTATAACGATGAAATGAAACCGGTACCTGAAAATTTTAAAGAATATCAACCTGAAAATGATTTCTTCCATTGTTCCTGTTTCCATCCTAAACCGACATAGTTCAATAAAACTATCTAATTCTTTGCTTTTACATAATATTAAGCTTAATTTAATAGCATAAACAAAAAGTTACCTAGTCTACATATCAACCTTTCGGTGTCCGGCTCAATGCACTCCCAAACTGTGCCCAATGGTTCCGCATTCGAATCCCGTCTGAGAAATATAGAGATAGACTAATTTCTCGAGTACATTTTCTAATAAGTATAACATTTATAAAATTAGATTAAGGATGCATATAACAATCCTACTAATTTGCCTAGTTAAAAGTCATATCGGTATTTTTTTTCGATACACACGCTACTCTACTCTTGATTGCCACCATTCAAGTGTAGCCACTTCAAATGCGAAGGTACTATAATCACCACAGCCATAATATTCTTTATCTAATTGTCAACATGTGGATTGGAATAGTTATCGGAGCGTAAATATGGGAGCCATGTTATTAATTCATTATCGGCTTTGTGGAGCATTCCGGAAATTTATTGATTCACCGCCCTCAGTGGATAGCGATTTATGTTATTCAGTTTGGAGGGATGTGTTTTTGCTTTATCTGGTGATTTAAAGAGAATTTTTTTTTATTAATACTCTTTCATCTCAGAAATACAGAATTTTTTTAGTGAATTTTGAACTCAAAATGTTATATTTTATTTACCTATACACTTATATTTTATTTACACAATTAACATGATAAAATGTTACTTATTAAGTCAGTTAAGTTATTATTAAGTCGCTTATTAATTACACACCAACCCAAAACTTCCGATGTTTCTGACAAATTATAATCTTTACATTGATGACTAGGGGTGCTCCCGTGACCGGAAATTGAGTATTTAAATTTTTACTCAATTCGTTTCTTTTAGTTCACTATAATTAACGCATTTCTTTACAAATTTCAATGTTTTACTTTATGATTATTTTTACCTTTATAATTAACCTGTTCAATCATGATCACAAGATTCGCAAGTCGCTAATAACAGTTAATCGCGGACATTAAACGAGGCACGTGCGGGGGTGGAGCCACGATCGTGACCGAACAGGTGATACCCGGCGCCCTGAGCCCTGGCCACCAGTCAACCGTGACATGTCATACACTGCAGGGTGCGATCAGTAATCTAGTTCCGTTCCCACAGATATCTTCTAAACTACATTTGGATAATTAAACAAGAAAATATACCAGAAAAAAGCAACTAGTCTCATGTCGCCCTGACGGGATTCGAACCCGCATCCTTGGGAGTCCGGCCCAATGCACTAACCAATTATGCTACAGAGACCTGTGAGGACACGTCGAATTTTTCTAATATATTCACCGTTCTACGGTGTTGGCCACCGTCGCCTCATCAATGAGAGAAATATCCTCGCATTCGAAAGAAACATCTTTACAGATGTTTGACTATCGATTAAGATGAAACAGACATCTAATTATAACTTTTTAATTTTGCATTTTACAATGCTGGTTAGTGCATTGGGCCGGACTTCCAAGGATGCGGGTTCGAATCCCGTCAGGGCGATATGAGACTAGTTGCTTTTTTCTGGTATATTTTCTTGTTTAATATGTATCGCATAAATATAGCATTGTAAAATGCAAAATTAAAAAGTTATAAACATTTGGATAGTTTATACATATACGATTTTTTGATCTTAACTACAAGCAGAACAATTATTTACGTACATCTTAATTTTCCCGACGTTTCGGCATTTTTTCAGCTGCCGTGATCACGGGATGACTGGCTACTTATATTTATTTTATACCATGCATTAAAGTGACCTGTCCAATCATGATCACAGGTCGCTAATAACAGTTAATCGCGAACATTAAACGATTCACGTGAGGGGGTGGCGGCCGAACAGGTGTTACCCTTCGCCCATGAGCCCTGGCCACCAGTCAACCGTGACATGACAAACACTGCAGGGGACGATCGGAAATCTAGTTCCAATCAGCAGGAATTTGTTGAATATCTTTTTGAAATTTTGATTAAAGTTAAATCTGATACATAAGAAGAATGGACTGCGAAAAATATGGGAAATATAATTTTTTTCCCTATATTTTTGTCCTATATTCTATATCCCCTATATTTCACCCATATAATACTATTCTAAGTGAGCCTCTATACCCAGTGATGTTCCTATTTTTACGATGTCTAATTTATACTATGTAGGTCTTGTATTTCAGTCAATCGATTTCCTTTCTTTCAAAGCTTCCAGTAAAAGAAAGAATCTTAAGGAACATTAATCTTTCATCATTCCGTTCTTTTTCCCCTCTGAGTAGAGCGATGCAGAGAGTTTTAAGTTTCCACAATATCATCAAACAAATGTTGTACAAAAGATACAAAAAACAAAAAAAACACAGAGTTTAACCCTAGACATTACTTTGTAAAGGTTTTGTTCGTATGTCAAACATGGGTCATTTAGTGATTCGTCCCACCAGCCATTCGACCCAATGGGACGAATCACTGAATTAACTGACACTGAAAAAAAATATTTTAATTCATTCTGCGATTCGTCCCATCCATTCCTTATTTAGCATTGCTAAGCAAGTTTTATAAAGTAATATCAGTGGGACGAATCGCAGACCTAAAATATTTTTTTTATGCAGTGATTCGTCCCTTATGGACTAACGTGTGGTGGGACGAATCACTGAATTACTCTCAAACGTGATTTGATTGGCCGCTTCAGCCCGTTTTATGCCTAGTAGTTTTGATTTCCTACTGCCAAAGTTACGGTACGGAAAATGTGAAACGTCAAAGCATTTGTATAGCATTCATGGTTAGATGGCGAATTTGCCCTACGCAATGGTATTAGACTAGTCTTGCTATAGAGCCATGTTCTCTCGTCATTAACAGCTTCCTTTCCTCCTTTATGGATTGGATCCATTTTCCTTATTGATGAGTGGATTTCTATCAGATTCTACTACACAAATTATGTTACATACAACCTATTTTATTTAGTAAGTGCTCGATCATCCAAAAATATTTAAAACAGTGACAATCCTAATCCTAACTAATATAATAAATGCGAAAGTGTGTTTGTTTGTCCTTCCTTCACGCTCTAACTAAGCAATCAATCGACTTGGTTTTTGGCATACAGTTGAAAGAACTAAGAGTAAGATAGGCTATTTTATCCCGATATTTCCACGGGGGTGAAACGTGGGTGGAAATCAGTTAAAATAGCTAGTATAAATAAATTTAGAGGTTATTGGTCGATTTCTGAATAGAGAATTTCAAGTTGAAAACGTCTCAAGCGCAAAGCAAAATGTTCATACAATATCAAGGGTCATGTATGAGTGAGGTTTGTCTCAACTTATAATACTCACTTCAGAAACCAACCACACATAAAAATAGCATTGTCAAATGCATAATTAAAAAGTTATAAGTAGATGGCAGTTTCATCTTAATCGATAGTCAACTCTACTCGGTCAGTGCATTGGGCCGGATTCCCAAGGATGCGGGTTCGAGTCCCGTCAGGGCGACATGAGACAAGTTGCTTTTTTCTAGTATATTTACTTGATTAAAAAATTATCACATAAAAATAGCATTGTCAAATGCATAATTAAAAAGTTATCTGAAAAGATGTTTCTTTCGAATGCGAGGATATTTCTCTCATTGATGAAACGACGGTGGCCAACACCGTAGAAAAAGGTGAATATACTAGAGAATTTCAACGTGTTCTCGTAGGTCTCTGTAGCATAATTGGTCAGTGCATTGGGCCGGATTCCCAAGGATGCGGGTTCGAGTCCCGTCAGGGCGACATGAGACAAGTTGCTTTTTTTTAGTATATTTACTTGATTAAAAAATTATCAAACCAACCAAAATTAAGAATAGAATAGAATAGATAAACATTTATTTGGTACAAGCTAAAACATACATAGCTCAACAATTAATTATCAAACCGTACTGTGTCGAGATTTAGTGTTGTTGTTTAAGCGATAAAGTATTAAAACTATTAGGTGCATTTGAGTTTGACTGTGATCAAGATATTATTTTTAAACAATTCATAGATTTATCTTGATATGTATGAGCATCTGGCCTCAATCCTATCGTTGTTATCTCATAATCAAGCCAGTGCTCATCCATTCGTATTTGAATCTTAGGCAATAAGTAATACCTCCATAATAACGTTGCTAATAATGTTGACTCTCGTTATGCGCAGTTTGGTTTGTGCATTCGCTTGGTTGTGCGCCCAATCAGCTGATTAACAACTGCTCCGTGCCGCTCGGTTGGCTATGAAACGCACATAATGGAGCATTAGGATGTCAGATATGCTAAACATTTTACGGAAATCTTGCATTTGTTTACGTCATTATACACTTACGGATAAGTTTGATGGTGCAGTGGTTCGCGCGATCGGCCTGCGATTGTAGCGATTAAGCAACTTTCGCTATGGTTGGTCGCAGGATGGGTTACCAAATATTTGGAGTTATTCCGTGCTTCGGAACTTTTGGAAGGCACGCTAAGCCGTTGGTATTTGCTGTCTTTAAAACCCACCAATCCACTTTCTCTCTATCCATCTACTAGCGGATCCTCGCGGTTTTACCCGCGTGGTGCCCGTTCCCGTGGGAGTATCGGGATAAAATATAGCTTATGGCACTCGGGAGAAATGTAGCTTTCTAATGGTCTAAGAAATTTCTGAATCGGTTCAGTAGTTCCTGAGATTAGCGCGTTCAAACAAACAAACTCTTCAGCTTTATAATATTAGTATAGATAATGAAGGTCAGCGCCCCATCAGTGGAAACATTAAAAAAGGCTGATGATATATACTATTGTTAGTGTTAGGTGTCTTCTTGTCTATTTTTCACCTCTTTCTAGAAATATGGAGGTATATTTTACTGCCCAACATTTGGGTTTATTACACTCGTAGTCGAATCACTATTCCACAGAGGGGTGTATATGCAAATCGTGAACATTTCCAAATCAAAGCTCCCATGAGTCGTGCTGTTTATACTACGCAGCGAAAAGTTCTCGAGTCATAACTGCTTCGCTCGCTCGGAGACATCGCCGACCTACACCGGTGATCGATTGCTCGCTCAGCCACGACCGATGAGCTAGGCCTAACTGGCGAATAAATTAGATTCGATTGGATCATGCAATGATTCATTATTTTGATTTAAGACATCAAAACAATTTGTTAATTTTCTACAGCACTTGGCGAGAAGGCAAGAGTAAATAATCTGAACCAAACATGTTTATTATTTTGCTAAATTGTATTTGCTAAATAAAACGCTGATGCCGTTGACATTGTTGTTTGATTATATTAGTAACTAATAAAAGCTGACCCATACAACTGTTGTATAGGTCAGCTTTTAAAGTTTTATACTTTGGTTTGAGCTCTTGCTTTATTTGTCCTGGTTTTTTAGTACTTGGTGATTCTATTATAATAGAATTCTTCTGGGTTGTAAATTTGCTTGCCTTAGCTTTCCAAATCGATATCGTAGCTACTCTGACCTTCACTGAAGCTTCTACAGGACTAGAATAAACTGGTTTTAATATGAATAGATTGAATGAATATTAATATAATAAAGATTGATATGACACAGTGATCTCGTACGTTTAAATAATAAATAGCTTGCACATTATTACACATTATACCTAAGTCTTCGAATAGGAAATTTACCTAATCAGAAAACAAAGTATTTTGCGGTATCGGCATTGGGGAAAAATTTCGTAGTTACTACTGCTGTGAAACCTTTTATAAAGTTGTACTGTGTACAGATAATGTTGACAAACTCAAGGTTAAAACGAGTCGTATAAGTTTACTATTGTCAGACACGACAATAAAAACGATATATATAATAGTTTTGTAGTTTCAGATCCCTATTAATAGCTCTGCTAATACAATACAATACTATTGAAACTTGCAAAGGTTAACAAACTAAGTTATTAATGGATATAGTAGTGTAAATGTATATTTTATGACTCGGCAGAATTTGATTTAGAACAAACACATTGTCCGGATTTAGCCCAGCGAATATAATTCTTGTATGTTAATAAATGCGGATGGTATTCAAATGTATTTTTCTTAGGTACTTAATTGCCATGCCTGCCTCTAATTCTTATGATAGTTTTAATTTGCCATTTGTTATAAAAGGTGAAGGACACCCTTTGTTACAAATGGCAAATTAAATCTATAAATATGGATCAGCAACAATAGTATTAAATGATTCTTCTTCTCCAGCGACCGGTTCCCCTTCTACAAAGCAAACGACGAGCGTTGGAAGAACTCCGTGAGACACAACCTGTCCATCAACCCCCACTTCCGCAAAGGTGCGCGCGCGCCGCAGGGCGCTGGCCACCTTTGGTCGCTGGCTGCCAATGCTATCGACCTCCTGCCACTGAGGAATTCTACCTTTGAGGAGGAGAAGGAGCCCGAGATAGTACACCAGGCGAGGATACTGCATTGTCCGAAGGTAACCACACTATCTTATAAATACTACAGTAAGTCTGGTTCTCTAGTACTTGGATTTAGCTTCCTGCCTCTGACGACCTGCCGCCTTTGAGAGGAGAATGAGCCTGAGATAAGATTCGACGCCAGAATACTGCCATCCATTGCCTGAGGGTAGACATTCCGTGTCTCTGGTACCTGGGTTCCTGTTAATCTTTATTGTTTATATAAAATTATGTTTTGTGGTTGTTATTCCATCATAGGGGCAAAGATTGGAACGGAGAAACGGAAGAGAGTCCACGCCAATGTAGTCACGGGTGGTCTTTTTTATCATTGTAACCTAAGAATCAAATAAAGTCAAAGGTACAGTAGGTACTACGCGATAATTATTATAGAGAAGATGAAGATGATCCTTGTTGGCTTTGTATTGTCATCTCTATCACACAAAGCACGATATTGTCGAGAGCCACAAACAAACTCTTCGGCTAGATATGACGTGTTTACAATTCTTAGTATTAACTAGAAAATAAAACCTTTTTCTATTTTTTTATTTTCAGGTGATAGTCCTCGATGAGGCAGCGATCGCGGCTGCGAGCATATTACCAGACCAAGACCTATTCACAGGTAGTAAAAGTAAGTTTATTTTTGTCAGTCTCTTTGATATTATGGAAGGCCTGGCCGGAGGTTCTTTGTAATATTCTAGAAAACTGAGTAGTCCTAACTTGGATAAAAAAGTTTTTATTTTCGTACACCATTGTGGAAGGCCCCGCAGTACTGGGGTCATTAAAAATGCCTGGTAATTGATTCTGAATATATGGACGTCTAAGTTTCCTTTCCAATTTTATTGAAATTAAATTATGAAGTCTGTAAAGACTAATGTGCCTATTAGCTCTTTCTTTAAATTACATTTGGTAGATCGACCTTGTTTTTTTCCTTTACTTCAGTAGCCAGACCCCATTCTCATTATAAGTGATCTGTATTAGATCACCCAGTTCTGTATTTTATTAAATCTATATCTCTTTCCGTCACTTTGAAACTGCATTCGCTGGACTTAAAATACCGATGGCAAAGAGCGTGGATTAAGCCCCATTTTTCTCGGTCGAGTATACGAAAAACTGAAAAGTAGATAGAGATCCTAATAATTATTTGGTGATTGTAATTCTACAGTCAACAGCACGTTAGGATTGACGCTTTAAGTAGGTACGAAGAAAACCAGCGCTAACAAAGGGCGTTCCCAATGTCAAAGTTAAAGGCTCACTTGCTATTGATTTTACCAAAAAAATTATCGTTGCGTATAACTGATGGAACCTGCACGCAACGCAGTAACGATCATAGTGGTGATCTTTGGGGGAGGCCTATACCCAGCAGTGGATGTCATGTGGCTGCGATGATGGTGATAATGATGTATTTATGTAAATTTATTATTATTCCAGTGTTCCTCAACCCAGTGTCCGCAGAGCAAGTGGTGCGAGAATGTGGACTTATCACTGCCGACTAATTTGTGTCAAGTTAGGAAATAATTATAGTTAATTTTAGAGACAACCTTATGACCTTTAAAATAAGTTTGACTTTACAAGTATATTTTATGGGATTATTTTCATGCGACACCAATAGTTCTTCGAAGTAATTAAAGCAAAATAATTGTGCTCAAGTGAAATATTGATTGAAGTCACACGCACTTTGTAGATGTTACAATAATGTTGTGTACTTATTGAAAGCATTGTGTATCGAAACAATTTTAAGCTTATTTATTGGTTTAATTTTCGATTTAGTGATTTACCTAGTAAATATGAATCTGAAATTTATGATTTTTAAGCTTTTTCTTTTTTAATGCTATTTTTAACAGACCGTTATTCTCAGACAGTCCTGTAGCTAACTAACAATAACTTGTGGACGAGTTGATTTTTTCCAATATTTTTCTATAAAAAATTAGTAAGTATTAATCTTATGTTCAGAGAAGTAAGAAAAGAAAATCATATCAATGAAAAATTGTTCTGAATGCACTTAAGTACACGTTTGTTGTAACTGTTACGTTTCAATTCTCTTCCACATTTGAGAATCGAATGGGATGCGAAATTTCATTAAATACCGTTTTGTTGCGACTCCCCCTAGTTTAAGTTCTGAAATTGGCCATGATTTTATTTAAGTGGTCGTAAGTATGGCAAATTGACTTAACATTAGTTATTAAAGCTAGTTTCATTGTCTCGCGAGGCTCATTGCTCTCTAAAATAGCAAACAATTGTATGGAATTAGTTTTGGAATGGAAATGGTAGGTGCATTGCGAAAATGTTGTAAATGGCTCTGGTCTCTTCACAATGGCGCGGAATGCAGAGATTCCTTTGGAAACAATTTGAGTAATTGCATTCTAATACTTTTTTATTGTTTTTACCATTGCTAGGCTAATATTATTTTTTTAAACATGCATGAATTATAGGTAAGAATCTTTGTTGTGTGTATCTTATTTCGGGTTATTTCCGTTTGGACAGATTTTCGTTTCGACAGAGTTTTGTCTCGTCGGATTTTCGTTTAGCCAGATTTTTGTTACGACAGTAAAAGTACGTACAATCACAAGTATTGATAGATTTAGTTTTTTTTTTAATTTATACATACATACTACAGTGGTAACAGGCGATAGTACGCATCGTAATAAAAAATCATTCAATTAGTCGATGTTTGTTTTCAAATCATTCAATTAGTCATTTTACTACAGTAGGCGCTCGGTAATAAGGCACCCACCCGGTTTTTTTCCTCTATTATCGGAACTGACGAATTATCGAATTTGCATGGGAAGTAAAAGTTTAATACATACAATGTAAAATAAAGTCTACGTATTATAAATAGGTCAAACAATTCAATCGTTCTGTAATCCGGCGTACGGCTGTATAAAATGCCGGAGCGGGTTATCCGAATTGCTAAGTGCCGGATAACTGAGTGTGTCGGATCGGCGAGTGCCAGATTATCGAGCGTTTAGTGTACTTCAATTAGGATCTGCAATATACAATAAAAAAGTGTGTTTTTCATAATTTTATTACTTCCTTTTGTTCTTTATGTTTTCTAAACTATACAATGTAAAAGTCTACGTATCATAAATAGGTACAAACAATTCAACCGCTCTGTAATCCGGCGTTCGGCTGTGTAAAAGGCCGGAGCGGGTTATCTGAGTTGCTAAGTGCCGGATTACTGAGTGTGCCGGATTGGCGAGTGCCAGATTATCGAGCGTCTACTGTACTTTAATTAGGATCTGCAATATACAAGAAAAAAAAAGAAGATTTTTACATAATTTTATGAAGTTCTTTGTTTTGTAATTATGCACCTGAATAGATCACTTTTGACGTTAGTTTTTATTATCGCCATACCATAAATATAAGTTAGTACTTTACTAATATTCCTATCTCTTTTATTTTATATACTTAAGGTACTTTGTGATTTGTATGTAACTGTACATTTGAGATAAAAAAGTGACACGCTGTCGAAACAAAAATCTGCCGAGACGAAAAACTGTCCCACCTAAAAAGAAACTGCTTATTTCTTGCTTGAGTTGTCCACGACATTGTCCGTATAAAATCGTTGCCCGTGTTACTTATGTTACTTTCGCATAATTATCTATGTGGATATTTAGATATACATAATGTTACTTGACCAAATTTTCTGTCTTAACGAACCAGCGATTGTAAAAAAACAATAAAATACAGTTTTTTTTAACAGAATATCGGATTTTTAAGTAATGCTTTAAACAAAACAATATTATGCGTTTAGACCCATTGTTTTGATTGGTTGATTGTTTCTTATGGCAAATTGATATAAAAAATCTACTGTTAGTCAATTATTACGATCAAAGGTCATAGGGTTGTCACAAAGTATGGACATATTTTTAATTGTACAGTTGACATCAAGGTTCGCGTATTGATTGTGCATATCTTACCGCGTTCGTAACAAATTCGCGATTACTGTTGTAGTGCAATGGACCTGTGAATATTGACGTGGTGTTGACTGTACTTTAATATGAATACAATTTTACTAGTACTAGAATAATCTGGCGATCTCACTGTACTGTTAGCATGTATTGTATCGATAAGAATGGTGTATTTGTGATAGTAAAGATATTGATAGTATTTACCATCTTTTTGTTTTAGTTAGCCAAAATCATCTAGGCATAAGTTATTTCTAATGGTTATGGCTGTAAACCCAGTCGGCTGTACAATTTCAAAACCTAGCAAGGGACACCTCCAAGAAAAATTGGGTTTTTGCATTATTGGGCTTCTAAAGTCATAAGGCACCGATTCCTATCGCCAAAACATCTATAAATGTTTTAGAAATAGGATTTTAAATATTGAAAAACCTAGCAAGTACACAGTCGTAACGCGAAAGAGCCTAAAAACAATTTAAAAGACACGGCAAGTAACATTGACAATGTCTAAACCTAGCAAGGGATGTCCGTTGCTAGGTTTTTAAAGTTGTCATGCGACTTACTAGGTTTTTGAAGCTGTCAACGAACGGTTGAATTACGCGCGCTAACGTCAGTAAGCGACAAGACGCCAAACCCTCTGCAATAATTGTTCATCTGTTTTTAATAATTAACGGTGGTTATGATGTCAAAAAAACAGTTTTATAGGTCGAAGTTAATGTTAAGTGCCTTTAATAAACATCAAGATGCTAATATGTAAGTAAAATTATGTTTTGATTATAAAGTAAAAATCAAAACTTTTTTTCATAACCTCAACATTATTCAAGTGTCTTGTAACAGATTTTCAGGCTTTTCGTGATGTAAATGTCTTGTTTAAGGCTTTTGTGGGATACTATTAGGTCTATTATAGAAGTAGGTACAGTCGATAACCATCTTGTGAGTCATGATTATAGACAAGGATTTCAGTTTGTATTTTTACTTCAAAAATGATGTTTTTGTTTTTGTCGTATATTATATTTAAACTTCAGCACGTACACGTGACAAATAAGCCGGTGCTTACTTTTATATCATATTAATTATTATACAGGGTGTCAACAGACCTATTAACGAAAACGAAAACCGAGTATTCTCCCCATCATTACTATCATTTTCTAGTATGGGGCCAAATTTGAAAACCTCATAGTTAACGAGTTATTGAAGATCAAGTCAATATGTTTTTAATGATTATCGTTTGAAAACGCAATGAATGTCAAAACTACGTAATGATTCGTGGCCCTGGCCGCCTACTCGTGCCCTATATAATATGTACGTGCCAATATGGTCGTTTCCCCGCAATTATTTTTACTAAATCTTTTTTAGTATGATGTACCTACACAACGCATATATATTACGTACGGCTTCGGCATAGGTCTTTTAACACTTCGTAATTCTTGAAACATAGCATGGAACATGAAATGTCACACGCGAATAACATGTGTTTAGTAAAATACCTTGTCAATAACTTTTTTCTCTTCGAAGGGGAATTCATACACTACAATGCCACCTTATTAATGTGTATAGGAAAAATCAAATAGACAAACAGTTAAAATTAATAGTTAAAAGTTAATATTTCGTCTACTTATCGACTGTACTATTAGTGATAAACAAAAATAACTTATTTTAAATGGAACGGTTGCTTGCAATTCAACGACGATTGGGTATTTATACTTTAGTGCATTTGTTTCTGCTGTTTTTTGCACGGGTGGGTGGTGCTTGGTTGAGCATAGCTATCTTCTATTTCAGGTCACATTCTGACGTCTACAGTCCCAATCAGACAAGCACTACAAAAACTGCAATACCTGTTTGTGACGCATCCGAAGATTTAGTTTCAGGAGGGCAAATGATTACCGACTGATAACTTTTTTCTATAATATTTTTTTCATAAATTAAATAATTATTAAAAAAACGAGTTTTATTTAAAATATACACGTACTTACTAGGTTCATTCAATAGTAGTTAGAGGACTAAGGAACTAATTAAAACAAAATTAGAAACCTAGTAACGACACTTGCTAGGTTTTTAAATTGTAAAACCAGCTGAGTCCAAGTTAAAAAAACAATTTAACAATTAGTAAGTGCTTTAAAACTTGATCTATCATTTATTATGGTATATAGTTATACTCTGTAGATAGCCAAGGATATACCGCATCTTTTGATTCAAGACTCATCATACCAGCTCTTTTAGTTTCAGCGCGGCAAGCTCTCAAAGTGATCAACTCGTTTTTTGGCTCTCCTGTAAAATTTGTCTCCTGCCCCTTACTAGGTTTTGAAATTGTACAGCCGCAGTGTTCAGCGCTCCGGCGCGGAGCGCGGAGGTGCGGAATTTAATATGTATGAAAATGTCATCAATTAGTATAGAAAACCGCGTTGTCCAACACACCGAAACCGCAGCGGCAGTGCGGTCTGCTAGCGGATTCCGCCACTACGCGCGGAGGCGCGGAGCTAATGCTTTTGAATAATACCACATTCGCATGCAAATGAAAAGTAATTCGATTGTTTCAAAAATATGGAGCTCCTGTTTCTCCATCGCCGCGCGCGGAATCCGCTCCTCCGCGCTCCGCGGCGGGGCACGGTGCCAGTGGGTGAATCGCCTATGTGATTTCAAGTTAGATTGATTTCATCCTCTAACCCTTAGATGTTAGATGTTTTTTGTACCCGTGGTCTAGGTGAACCATGGGTAAAAACATAATATATATAGTCCCCATGGTTCACCCAATAGGTAAACCATTGGTATATAAACAAAATGTAGATAGTGCTCACCTAACCTAGGTGCTTTTAGGCAACGATTTGAGGAGTACTTATTTCCTGCCCAGTCGAAAAGCACATGAAGAAAATAAATAAATAAATAATTGCATACAATCACACAAATTATCTAGCCCACGTTAAGTATCACAAAGAACTTGTTTTATGGATACTAGATAACGGATAAACATACTTATATTCTTTTTTTGTAAAAACATACATATCAAACACCCAGTACAAGACAAATAGACATGTTCATGCACACAACGTTCAAAATTTTCGTCCAAAGTAATATGGAGTACAGTAAATAAGCATAGGCAAAAGGGAAGTTTTAAGGGTAAGGAAGGAATTACTCTTAAAGAAAACAATAAATATATCGACGATCCTCAATTGATAGTAGACATTTTTGCAGAAAAATTTGATCATAGCGAAACTGTTTCAATGGGCACCACACAGACATCAATAAAATTTCTTGAGCAGCATGGTCAATTTTGCTCGATTGATATGGCTTGGGAACAGATTACACCTACAGAGATTATCAAAATAGTGAGCAAAATGGAAGATAAAAAATCGTGTGGATGGGATGAGATGCCAATCTCTATAATTAAAAAGAACATCGACTTATGGGCGAAACCATTGTCGGTATTTTACAATAAGTGTTTTATGCAAGGTATCTTCCCGGATCAACTTAAAATAGCAAAAGTTTTACCAGTATACAAAAAAGGTTCAAAGTCAGACTCTAAAAATTATAGACCTATCTCTTTACTGCCTACTCTATCAAAAATATTTGAGAAAATCATAAAGTCGCGCCTATTACACCACATTAATGAAAATAATATACTTAATAAACGGCAGTTTGGATACCAAACGAATAGAGGGACAAGTGACGCAATTGATGCATTGATTGAAGATGTTATCACAAAATTAAATAAAAAGATGAAAGAAGCAGGTCTGTTTCTGGATTTAAGTTCTGCATTTGATATGGTTGACCATCAAATTTTAATAAAAAAACTAAAATTTTATGGTATAAGAGGAAATGTTCTTCGGCTTCTTGAATCGTACTTATTAAATAGATATCAGTATGTTGAGTTAAAGTGCATTGATGATAAAGCTGAAAAAACATTTAAATCCAAGCGAAAGAAAATTCAGAGAGGGGTTCCGCAGGGTTCTATCTTGGGGCCTATTTTCTTTATTTTGTTTACAAATTACTTGATCCCTTTCATGTACAGCTCCATTCCAGAAATTAAACTTGTTGTTTTTGCTGACGACACAAATGCAGTGATAAGTGCGAAAAACATTAGAGATCTCAACAGCCGACTAAATACCGCAATGGAGATTTTTTCGCAGTGGTTCACAGCCAATAATCTCTTAGGAGAGACCGAGGAGGGTAGTGACAGAGAATAGTTGTGACGCTTGCGATTTCTCGGTATCGGTGACAATTAGCGAGCTGGCAAAGTCGCACATTTATTGTTTTCTAGACCACCATTTTCATTCAGTACGCGCCGACGGCTCACGAGGAGCCGCTGAGTTACTGTGACGCTGTCGTCAAAAAAACTACCAAAAGTAACTTTTTGATCATATCTTTCTTATTCTGTCTTTTGATATGTATTACGATAGCGTTAGTGTAATATTTTTTTTAATTTGCATCGGCTCTTCAAGATTCAGAGCAACTTATAATTTTATTGAGTTCGCTTTCGGTTACGAGGTTGTAAATTATTATTCTGGCACACTCACGATTTTTCGCACCTAGGAGAGTTGTGACAGGCTGTCACAACTCTCCTATTTAATTTCCCAACAAGTGTTATTGCTATTTTGTATGAATTCGCATGCTCCATTGCTTTTTTATTGAAAGAGCCCGCTCCATATATTTCAGTTGATATAATTGAGAACAACGTTGTTGTTGGGGAAGGTCTTCTAGACCTTCCAAAGAACCCAAAGAAATCAGACCGAGCACGTTGGATTTGAATAATGTGATTCCTCCTGGTATGACAGGCGACAATTCTAAAGAGCCTGCAAATATTGAACCTGTTGCCTCCACATCCACTATTCGTAGTCCACTTGCCACTCAATCTAATATATTTTTGCCGGAAACAATAAGGGAGTTGCCTAAAGCTCCGCCAAGAGAAGGCACCCAACAGAATAGACGCAAGATTAAGTCTGCTAACAGATACACCAGATAAAGATGAAATGGCGGCCATAGAGGAAAATAGAAAAGCGAAGAACGTGAAGAAGTGCGTTTTTACTGAAGAAAAACTATGAAACCAAAAGGGAAAAAACCAAAGAAGAAAACAATGACAAAGAATATCCAGGACGAAGAAGAGGACGATGATGACGGCACAGAAAATTAATGTTTTTGTTTATGTTGCCTCGAGCCCTTTGCCAATAGCATTCATCAATAATAATGTCATTTAATTAGGCCAAGATGATGATCAAAGGTGTTTTGTGATTACTTGTTCTTTTTTACTCTACCAAAAGTACCGTTACATTCCAAATACTAAAGTGTCACAACTCGCCTCGAGCGCTGTCACAACTTACCTTGGTACTAGGAGAGTTGTGACACGGGGAGTTGCTTTGGTTTTTGTGAATTTTCTCAGAAAACTTATTACTTTTGTTTATTTTTGCATTTGCTCCAAATAGAGAACAGAACTAGCTTTGTACAGATGTAAGGTTTGAAGATGTAGGTCAATTTTTAGCAGAGATATGCGAGTGCAAGCAAAAAGTGTCACAACCCTCCTCGGTCTCCCCTACTTAACGTAGATAAGACGCAAGCTATACTTTTTAAATCGACTGCAAAAACAAATGATAAAGTAGATATCAACTTAAATGAAGGCCGTGTCTCACTTGTAGATTCTGTAAAGTTTTTAGGAATTCACATAGATTCTCTTCTAAATTGGAAGGAAGAAGTCAAATATATTGAAAACAAAATCTCTTTATCATGTTACGCTTTGAAAAGCTTAAGAGACGAGCTAACGATGAATCAATTAAAAATGGTGTACTATGCCCTAGTAGAATCTCGTTTAAGATATAGTATAAAATTTTGGGGAAACAGTTACGACTACAATCTAAGAAAAGCGTTCATTATTCAAAAGAGGGCAATAAGAACAATGTTAAGAATAAGCCAAAGACAGTCCTGCAGGGAGCATTTTAAAAACCTTGAAATTCTGACCGTACCTTGTCTCTATATTCTTATTCTCCTCACCGACCTTGTCAAGCATCCCGATAGCTACGAAACCATAGAAGAAAGAATAATACGTCATGACACTCGGAGAAAAGATTTAGCTAACATCATACAACCAACTTTACAAGTAGTTAAACACAGTGCAAAATATCAAGCAGTCAGACTTTTTAATAAATTGCCCATTGACTTAAAAAGTATAACAAATGTTAATGTTTTCAAGTCCAGACTAAGGTCTTATTTACTGGAGAAAATTTTTTATAGTATAGAAGATTTTTATAATAGTATGTAAGTAAGTATGTTTGAATGAATAATTTAATGTTTTTGTTACCCATATATATCTTTTTTTATTATTTTAATTTCATATGAATGAATGTTATTAAATTTTGAATTTGATTTATTTAGATGTTTAATAATTTGACTTGCTTTAATTTGATGTTAATTAATTTGTTTAAATTTATAATCTGTTTATGTATTACTTAATTTCCGACACAATGTAATATTGTTTTATGGAATAAATGACTTATGACTTATGACTTATGACAAATATTTGTCTTGTCGTGGAATCGAACCCGGGACCTCTGGCGCAGAAGGCGGGGTTAGTACCCCTGCGCCAAACTGGTCGTCAATGCATGTAACTGTAAATGATTAGTGTTTATTTATGGCATTTAATACGCAAGTTTTTTTTTTATATAGAAAAGAACAGACTAATGTTCCATGGCCTGTGAAAATTAGGCACTTTAAGATATTGTTAGAATGTATTTTTTTTTAAATAAAAGCTTGAAATTAACAACTTGCTGCGACATGGCAAGTTTCCCATACAAACGTAAAACCAAAATAATTTAAAATTTGAGGATGATAGACTATACTCTTGCTGTTATTCAGATTAAGACAGTATCTATCTGGACCCATATTAAAAAAATTATCCAAAATAGCTACCCAATTTAAAATTAATGCCAATTACATTTTTTTGCCTACAAAATTGCAATTGTCATTTAATTAGTTAAATATCTAAGTATCACAAGAACAGCAAATAATGCTCTAATTGCTACTTTCAAATCATTTTGGTATTACTTTCTATGTGAGTATGTGAAGCTGACCGGTCGCTGGCCTCTTAAAAACATAAGCTTTCGTTTAGAAAATAATATTTTACGGGTCATTCATTATACAAAACACTTAAATGTACATTAAAAAGTGGTACCTACATACATTTATTCCGAGTCTGATGTTTTATTTCTGGGACGTTTCGTTTACGCCTGGAATTTTAAATGTGTAATGAAATAATTGCTTTGTAATTACGGCTAAATAGGAGCTTTTTAATAGGAACGCGCTTCTTTAACTAAACATTTGTTGCTATCGTTAATTTGTTTGGAATTACAGTCGTTAATTTTGTACATACCTGACTGGTCAACAATAATAAGCTTCAAAGGTTTAATTTCAGATAAACAACAACAAAAAAAACTTGCAGTATTTTCTCAGCATGTAAATTGTTTGTTGCGGTAGATGTGTGTCGTCTTTTGAGTTTTCAATATTGTCTGTGAGTAGTGTTAAAGTAGCCTTCGTTTCCTATTTCACCATTTAAAGGTTAGTATGTAACTGGTACAATGTATCCCTTATTCCCTACACCATAGTTCAACGTTAATAGGGATATTATAGGCACATATCTAGGGTATTCTGGGAGAATAAGTTATTCCGGATAAGTAGCGATACTGATATAATGAGCGTAAAAAGGGATTTAAAGTTTTGGATGATCATAGGTCAACGACGAAGCTTAGTTTCAGAAAATTTTCAATATTTGTTCTCAGATACATTATCTAAGAGTTGTCATAAAAAGTTAAAAAATGGGGAAAGTTGGCGTGGAGTAGAAATTTAAAAGAATTACAGCTTTTTTATGTATTTCAGGTAAAACAACCTGAAATACGTAAAAAAGCAGTAAATCTTTAAAACACACATTAATCTTTACCTACTATATTCGGAACATAGACAGATAGGGATAAGTTTTGAGGTTTCAAAAATATTAAAGTTCTTGATTTTTGGTATACAGTTCCAGGACCATTTACTTAACCTAATATATGATTTTGTGTCATCTTAGGTGCAGGGATAAGTATATATTGACGTTTTTGTCTTTTCTGACATTATCGGCCGAAAAGAAAATTAGAGACGATAATTTTACTTTCATGGGGATTAGAAAGTCGTAAACGATGTACACGAGGTTTTTGTGTCATCTCTCTCCACGGGAATACTGTTATTTAACCATTACCTAAGATGTCGCCTCAGTAGCTCAAAAGAATATTAGAGTTGGTGAAATAAGTGTTATAAGTTTAAGATCAATGGTATCTTTTGTTTATAATGTTTTGTGTCAGATTCCTCCATGGCATTTTCAGAAACTTTCCTTTTTTTGTTCAAAACGCTGTAAATGTCACAAAAGAAAATTCAAGTTATTAGAATTTATGTTTTTATTATCTTTATGATATAACGAAACACTATTCAAAATTTGTGTCGTTTTTATCCATGGAATCTTATATTATTAGATTCAGCTTTAATCCGGAACATTTTGAAATTTGCCGCTAAGAGCAAGCGCATGGGACGCGACGCGACACGCGAGCGGTGTGTGTAACCTTGAGAGCGGCCTTACATCGCTCGTCGGTGGTTTTCGTAGTGCAAATGTAAAGCCGTACGTGCTGTTGACGGTACCTACATTGTTAGTCAAGAAGGTACCTACTTAATTATTTTTAAGTAAGTTGATGACCAGACTAAGATGTTTTTTAGAAGTAGGTAAAAATTAAATAAAAAGCAAAAAAAGAAAACAGGATATATATCTGATTGTAACATCCCCCCCCTTTTGTTACTCTTACTTTACTCTCTATTTTTATAAAATTATTATTTAAATAATAATTATTGGTGGTGATCCTTTACACACCAAGGTAAAGGTTCCTTCTGGAGACCTTTTATATTTCCTTTGCAAGTCTGTTAAGATCTTTAAAACAATGCTTTAGGAAATACTTTTATAATCTAAATACTGAAATATTTAAATTAAATACCTTCCTTATAATATTATAAGTTGGAAGTATTATTTTATTTGGCCAAATTTAAGTAGTGATCGTCTAGAATGGTTAGGATTCCTACGTTGTGTAATTTTTTTTTTTTTGTTTTAGTAATCCAAACTTCTTTAAGATGTGGTATGTCTGAGGCGCAGCTATAAGTCTAACAAGGTGAATACTGTGTTTAACCTAAGAATTATCTGCAATTGAAATATATAGTTTATTCCTAACCATAAAACTATAGTTTATACGTGTATGTGTATGTTGTAAAGTGTGCAACTGGGAATACTTATAGGAATAGGATAGGGACAGGATAAAGGAAGGAAGTAACCGGGGCCCTGACGGGCCCCGGGGGTCCGCTCCAACCACCCCTTCAGACCCGTCCTAAAACCACACCAAACAAGGACAGGATAATGATGGAGAGAGTAAAACCCGATTCCATAAGTAAGTAAGTTTGGAAGAAATTCTTCCTATCCCATCGATGCTCGCCCAAACACTATGTCTCCATGTAACACGCACAGATCAAAAGTGAAGTATTCACTAGTAAGCCATATAGAGGACATACTAGCAATTAATATTATAGTGAAATTGCCTAGCTGCAAGCAGACAAGGCAGGTATAATGTATAAGCTCCCACTTGAATGACTGGGTAACAAATCCACAATCTTTTCCATTATGTAGTCTCTTCTCATATAGTGAGCCTCACAAACTAAACATAAGTACTTCGAAATGCGAACCGCTACAAACTAGGAAGAACCAGTCTCACATAGTTTAGTCATCCAAGATGAGAAAAATGGTGGTATGCGAACATACCACTATAATGTAGAGTGATGTATTATATGAAGTCTATGCGTAGACACATAGAACACAATAATTTGAGTAAGCATCGGTGAAACCGGATGAATAGATCAAGTTGTAATAACATTGAACTTTATCAATATGTTAAATATTAATGTAATCAATCAGGTATACTCACAAGGACAGGGTAAGGTTTATGAAAAGGCAAGTCAAAACCATTAACCATTACCGCTGCTAGAGTTTCCCAAATCATACAATGTATCAAAAATCATAGGTATATCTGTCGAATATATGGTTGCAATATTTTGAAACACAAGAGGACAGTTATCATATCTTGTTCTACCACGAATTCTGAATTAATGGCATTACAAAATACAAATTTAAGGCCGGGTGAGTACGAACACTAGATGCTCACAAGGATCCATCTAGTCGAAGTCCCTGGATAGCATTGACCTAAACGGATATGAGTATGTCAGTTTACACAAGACTGCTCAAGTGTAAAAAGCCATGGTTCACACCATCCATCAGCCACTACTTAACAAGTCGCCACAAACATAAATCACTGTTGACAAATAATCAGGTTTGATTATCGTTCAAAAGCAATAGTGTAAGTATGGCACGTATCCAGAAAACATTAAGATAAACATTTTGCCTATCATAATATTAGCCGGAAATACTTCCACTGGCTGACTCGGTACTACCACGAGAGGGGTAAATCCTATAATGAAACACAATTTGTTTGCAATCATATACTGGACCATAGACCCAGATAAGTACAATCATTGAAAATTGAAAGTTATAGATAGGTAAGTAATTATTACAATTATTATAAAATTTTGGAAGCTCAGCATTACCTCATTCCTGCAAACTAATGCCAACCAGAACTAAGGCCAGACATTACCTTACAGAAACTACCATTCCTCACAAAATTACCTCGCTCTGAACTTCCTCAACTCGCTGGAAAGCTTACTCTGAGTCCATTCAGAACTACACAATAATCTGTAGGTATATTGGGTATTGTAAATGTTTGTAATGAGTGTATATGAATTGCGAAGAACAATAATGCTTAAATACAAATAATTTATAATAATAAATATAATGAGTATGGTAAGTTACATGTGACTGCTAAATATTGATTGAATGGACAATGTCATGCTCAATTGGACACTTGAACTCCTCTCTCCCAGCTTAATAGTTACTTTAACAAATAGTGCACAACAAGTACTACTGTTGTAGAGTCTTATTCAATGGAGCAAAACACTACGCCATTCACATAACACATAAAATAATATTTAAACGAATTTTCGTATGCAGTGCACAATTTTCTCTAGAATAATAGGTAGGTAGGTAAGTACCTAGTGTAAAACCTAGACATCTCCTAGACAATGTCCTCCTAATCTATACTACGACTAGGTATATACTTAGACCAGCTACGTCCTATCGTTCCTACAATTTTATCCACAGTAATCCACACTATTAACAGAATTACGAGTGGCTGTTCTATCGCATTCGTATTTTTTTATAGTCGTCGTCATGGTCTGTCTAAGTCGCCTCTTGACGACTAACTGTTTGATTAAATTAGAATAACCTATCTTAATGAAAGGAAATTTAAATTTTAGTTTTCTATTTATGTAGAAATTTGTCTTGGAATTTGTTTATACAGCCTAACTAACAAAAGAAAAAAAAAAAAATATTTCTCTGAAAAGAAAAATAACGACACACTTATTATTATACGCACATTACGATACGAGCCGTATAAATAATACAACTTAAAAATTGGTAGCCACAACGAAACCTTATCTCATCAAATATTAGTTTATTTGATTTAACGATTTAGCAAGGAATGGTGAAAATGGTACCTATAAACCATAGATTCACCCACTCTGTTCTCGTTAGATAAGTAAAGAAAACAAAAGTCACTTGACATTATGTTCTATAAAACTGTTATCCAAAACAATCGCACGTGAGATACAAAGTTGTATTTTGGAGCAACTTGAGAATAACAAGCACAAATATTACATCAACAATATTAACACATTATTAATATAATTCAATCAACAATACTTATGTCAAGGTAATTATAATCAATGCATTCCACTAATAATTGTACCTATATTTTAAATTTTATATTCCTCGGATTAAAAGTTAACTTTTCAAGAACCGTGTCCTTCTTGTGTATAACCTAGACACCGTTAATAGGTAAAACATCTTATTATGTTTCAGGTACCCTAAGCGGCTGAAGTTAACCTAATTACCTATAGGTATCCTTTGAACCTATAATAACACTAATACTCAAAATATAATTATAACTTGTTTCCTGGTTACAATACCTACTTCTAAAATTGTCCACACTGCTCCTAGGTAAGAGTTTGATAATGTTTCTGCCTTTTTCATGATAATCTAGTAACATTAAACTCAAAGCAAATTTTCCCACATTGATCATTTTCCAATTATTAACTCAACTATCAATGTATTCAGTTAAATTGAATCAATTATTTATAACTATAGTGGGAGCACTGTAAATATTGCCATAATTATAGCAAGAACAACTTACAAGACCTTATTTATAAAATTATTAAGTATGTAGAAAATTTTCCTACAGTACTCATAAAAGAATCTGAATGATTCAGTTGTGGATCTAGTTAATTCTAATGTAGCTATATTAGAGTCATTAATTATGATGAGATTCTATCACAGGCACACAATTCCAGGTTGTAATTTTAACAAGGATACAGATTGTAATATTTCAATACATTAACAGATGATATAATCTATTTCAGAAGAGTTCCAATCCTACACTGTGGATGCTAAACAAATAATGATCAAAATTGTCTACCTTATTACTAAAATCATGGAAGAGAAGGAAAACCGGATTAACTAAGGATTTAATAGGATTTTTTGAAGAAGTGTGACGTGTCTGAATGATATCTGGTTATGAGACCCCTTTTTATTAATTATTTCAAGTTAAACTTCTATGCTTTTGCTTGTACATTAGACCACTAGTGTTATTAGTTAAGCTTTAAGCCTATTATCCAACGAGGAGAAAATAAATTGAATTTTCACTGTTCCCTGTATTTTCTTTTTATTATTTTATAGCGCCATGTATTTTGAATGAGTGTCTATGATATTGTGTAGTACCTAGCTAACCCTAACTGCCTAATCTTGGTCAACATCTGTTAGCAGAGTCGGTCCTAGTTTACACTTGGATGTTATGGGTCCACTAACTATATGGCACACCTTGAAGCCAGTATTAACAACAGGCAAACCATTAAAACATATACAATTCAATTCAATTCATGTTATGTCTGTCAGTCATTTGCATAATATAGTAAAATTTGTAAATAAAACTCACCGAACTATTGGGAGCAGCTTACTCAACCCAGAACTTCGTCACTACCTACTCACTTTCACAGTATACTTAAGTACTAAACCACTGACTTCAGCGGTTAATTCAAATATAATTATTCTCAAGAATACTATGACCGTTCAGGACGATGTCAACACTCCGAATCCCGAGCCCGCTCGCCTCTCCGCCTTCGTTCCTTATTTCTTTCTTATGAATCTTTGTTTCTCCACTGTACTTTACCGAATTCCAAGAATTTTATGTAATTTTATAAGTAGTTTGCACATGTCAAGTTTGGGTCCTTGAAACTATCCTATTCACTCGTAACTTGAGAAAAGCCCTTGGAAAGCCGTTAGTGTCACGAATTCTGTTATTTATTATTGCTTTACTATGGCCACATTTTGTTATTTTAACTGCTGCTCCTTTTGTTGAAGACCAAACATATCGATAACACGTGTCAACGTTTTTTTTATAATTTACGAAACCCTTAAAACATTGGTCAGTGCAAGTAGTGATTTACATTGAAACTTGAATATTTTTACAACATTTATATCATAGCGTCACATTTCCCATCTATGGTCGAATAGCATACCTAGCAACCTATCTAAGTAACTTAATGTCGTTTTTCATGAACTTTGGAATTGTTGTAATGGATAATATAAAAATATATGCTGTTTTCCTTATAAACTATAGAAATAAGGCAATATTATAGTTTGGTTTGTTACAATCGCCCCTTAATTTATAAAGAAGTTTACCGTATTTATAAATTACTAACAAGAAAAATCAAAATATAATTATTGCCGTATACATTTTTTTTTTTATTTTTTTTCATTTTTTTATTATTCTCATGCTTTTTTATCTCCTATTTACCTATCCTTCTACCCCCAGAAATGACTGACCTACCTATGTGTAATCATAAAATAGCACGAATAGTAGAATCAGTCATATTATACATAATACTTTCATACTATTTATCACACTTTTACTATATAATAATCTATTCTGATAGATGAGATTATTGGGGAACCTAGTTATTAACCCTTTATTTTTTTTTAATAAGAACTTTGAATATTATTATTTTTTAATACCGGCGCATTTTACCTAGATATCTAATACAGAATGAAACTACATAAAGCTATATTATAACTCCGCGCCCCTACTATACTTGAGTGACCCACGAACGTGAGCGAACCATTCACACCAACATTATTAAATAACATCTAAGTATCACATTGTCAAACTTTTTAATTAAATTACATGATTCTCATCACAAGATCGCACCCACACATACATCCTACACGCATGCACAACCACCTATTCAATAGACTAAATAAGTAAATAAATAAAATAAAAAAGATATACCCCTAAAGATAAATTCACCCCCTTTTTTCCATGTTAATTTCGATTTAGTTACTAGAATGCCATCTGTGAAATGATCCGGTAATTAATTAATCTATTTTCGCGCATCATATCGAGTTAGCGATTGCAAGTGCTTAAATGATAAGTTATGTAGTTCTTTATAATTCCGCTAGATCGTTCGAGACACATTTTTACATAACCTAAACATTATAATATAAGAAACCCTATAGAACTAGATACACTTCAAACTAGATTTTACAAACCATTAGCTAAGTACCTTCAAAAAATCCCGAGTCGATTTTTTTTCTAATTAAAACGCAAAAGCCTGATGGATTCCGGGTATCGATTCTGAACTACTATGGTGAGCCAGGCGTGGAAAAGAAAATACTATTATTATTATTTTTTTACATAAATTACTAACAAGAAAAAAAATCAAAATATAATTATTGCCGCATACATTTTTTTTTTTTTTTTTTTTTTTTTTTTTTTTTTTTTTTTTAAACAGCCCCTAACATTCCTATTTAAACTGAGAACGCTTCAAAATTCAAATAAATCGGTTTGAACGAAGCCACAAGATACACAGACCTACCTATGTCGCGTCGCGGGCAAATTCCGACTTGCATTTTGTATGTATTACAATTGAAAGATAAGAAAAACTATAAACAGGTTAATGGATTCGATTTTCCTATTTCACAAATCCGCTATTTTTAAGGTTTAAGGTGGAGCTAAACCTCAATATAGCGCTCCCTATGTACTCACACTCAGAAACCATAAATCAGTCTGTGATGATGATGACACTCAGATAGAATACTCCGGGACGCCCCCGTGAGAATTCCTGGTTAAAATCTATTTTAACTTGACGTGGTATTGTAAGGCATGCCGCTTGTAACCAGGGCTATTATGATTACAACAACAAAAAAAACAGTACACACTTGGCATTACGTTCATATTGTGGCAAGCCTAATGTCAATTTCGGATAATTTCGGTAATTTTACGTATGCTTAAGAATGGATGCTTCAATATGAATATAGTTACCTAGAGCCTACAAACACTAGTATAACCAAGAAATAATTAATGCCTAAACCTTGATCACAAAATGTTATTTTCCATGTAAACATTTTACAAATGTAGACCTTTCGTAAAATTAAATCACTTTAAAAGTAAATTGAGTCTGAATTATATTTATCACAACATCAATAATATACCTAGATGAGATACAACGTACAACGAATTCTTCATTACTAAAAGTAAAATAAATTTAACTGAATTTCAAAATTTCTACGGCTTATCTCACTTTACTACTGGTAACACCAAAGCATAATAATATTGGTCATAAATCGAAGAGAGATTAATTACGTCGTTTATTTTTCAATTTCTCAATGTTATGATGTAGCAATAGTATTTCACGACAATTCGATTCTATCAACCGGATACCTACGATGTTAGATTTACGATGGAAACGATAACAACTACATAATTAACGTAAATACGCGAGTTTGTCGTTTGACTTTACTTTAATCACAGCAAATTGTAATTATTATTGGAAATTGGATTCTCTAAAGGTAAAATACTATGCAATGCAATAAATTTCCACATATCTATGTTTGTTACTCTACTACTGATTTTCCTGCACACTTATGTACATATTTCGAACAAGGTCGTAACGATTGTTGACACCGCATTTTTTTGTTTGTCTGCACGCTTATACGCTACTATTTTGTTTTATTTCTTTTCAGCCTACTCCGCCAGCATGTTCATGACAATTTATAACAACGCACGGGTTGAAATATTACTGCATTTTGCCAAACACAATAGAAGATAAAGCAAGAAGAAGCTACTCAATAAAACGCAAAACTAATCTATTTGAACTATTGAAAACGCTAAGTGATAACCGAATATACTAACCACAGCGCTTAGTGTAATCAAAAGAAAGGTAAATCTTAAGATTGAAATTAAATAAAAGCGCAGCAAATAACCTAATCATACAATGTTTATTTATTTGCATATTTCCCTGTCTTTTTATAAAAGTGCAACCAAATTTATAAAAAATATAGCGTGTGAGTGAATCTAAGTGATTATAAATGAATAAAATAGGATAGGTATGTGCGCCCCTAGGCGTTTAAATATTCCTAGACCATGCTAACATTTTCAACAAACAAAGGTATTTATTGATTTTTTATTAATTGAACTTTATTGTACCAAATACACAAGGTAAATTACAAGGCGGACTTAATACTAAAAGCAATCTCTACCAGTCAACCTTTTGAAAATAGATAGAAAATAGTTTGTTTTTATTTTTTATAGAAATAAAATACCTCTGTTTGCAAATAACACACAGTAAACGCCCCTGAACACATATGCTCACCTCAGACATTTGTAAAACCACATCCTGCTGTCACGGCAACAATTGTAACATCCCCCCCCCTTTTGTTACTCTTACTTTACTCTCTATTTTTATAAAATTATTATTTAAATAATAATTATTGGTGGTGATCCTTTACACACCAAGGTAAAGGTTCCTTCTGGAGACCTTTTATATTTCCTTTGCAAGTCTGTTAAGATCTTTAAAACAATGCTTTAGGAAATACTTTTATAATCTAAATACTGAAATATTTAAATTAAATACCTTCCTTATAATATTATAAGTTGGAAGTATTATTTTATTTGGCCAAATTTAAGTAGTGATCGTCTAGAATGGTTAGGATTCCTACGTTGTGTAATGTTTTTTTTTTTGTTTTAGTAATCCAAACTTCTTTAAGATGTGGTATGTCTGAGGCGCAGCTATAAGTCTAACAAGGTGAATACTGTGTTTAACCTAAGAATTATCTGCAATTGAAATATATAGTTTATTCCTAACCATAAAACTATAGTTTATACGTGTATGTGTATGTTGTAAAGTGTGCAACTGGGAATACTTATAGGAATAGGATAGGGACAGGATAAAGGAAGGAAGTAACCGGGGCCCTGACGGGCCCCGGGGGTCCGCTCCAACCACCCCTTCAGACCCGTCCTAAAACCACACCAAACAAGGACAGGATAATGATGGAGAGAGTAAAACCCGATTCCATAAGTAAGTAAGTTTGGAAGAAATTCTTCCTATCCCATCGATGCTCGCCCAAACACTATGTCTCCATGTAACACGCACAGATCAAAAGTGAAGTATTCACTAGTAAGCCATATAGAGGACATACTAGCAATTAATATTATAGTGAAATTGCCTAGCTGCAAGCAGACAAGGCAGGTATAATGTATAAGCTCCCACTTGAATGACTGGGTAACAAATCCACAATCTTTTCCATTATGTAGTCTCTTCTCATATAGTGAGCCTCACAAACTAAACATAAGTACTTCGAAATGCGAACCGCTACAAACTAGGAAGAACCAGTCTCACATAGTTTAGTCATCCAAGATGAGAAAAATGGTGGTATGCGAACATACCACTATAATGTAGAGTGATGTATTATATGAAGTCTATGCGTAGACACATAGAACACAATAATTTGAGTAAGCATCGGTGAAACCGGATGAATAGATCAAGTTGTAATAACATTGAACTTTATCAATATGTTAAATATTAATGTAATCAATCAGGTATACTCACAAGGACAGGGTAAGGTTTATGAAAAGGCAAGTCAAAACCATTAACCATTACCGCTGCTAGAGTTTCCCAAATCATACAATGTATCAAAAATCATAGGTATATCTGTCGAATATATGGTTGCAATATTTTGAAACACAAGAGGACAGTTATCATATCTTGTTCTACCACGAATTCTGAATTAATGGCATTACAAAATACAAATTTAAGGCCGGGTGAGTACGAACACTAGATGCTCACAAGGATCCATCTAGTCGAAGTCCCTGGATAGCATTGACCTAAACGGATATGAGTATGTCAGTTTACACAAGACTGCTCAAGTGTAAAAAGCCATGGTTCACACCATCCATCAGCCACTACTTAACAAGTCGCCACAAACATAAATCACTGTTGACAAATAATCAGGTTTGATTATCGTTCAAAAGCAATAGTGTAAGTATGGCACGTATCCAGAAAACATTAAGATAAACATTTTGCCTATCATAATATTAGCCGGAAATACTTCCACTGGCTGACTCGGTACTACCACGAGAGGGGTAAATCCTATAATGAAACACAATTTGTTTGCAATCATATACTGGACCATAGACCCAGATAAGTACAATCATTGAAAATTGAAAGTTATAGATAGGTAAGTAATTATTACAATTATTATAAAATTTTGGAAGCTCAGCATTACCTCATTCCTGCAAACTAATGCCAACCAGAACTAAGGCCAGACATTACCTTACAGAAACTACCATTCCTCACAAAATTACCTCGCTCTGAACTTCCTCAACTCGCTGGAAAGCTTACTCTGAGTCCATTCAGAACTACACAATAATCTGTAGGTATATTGGGTATTGTAAATGTTTGTAATGAGTGTATATGAATTGCGAAGAACAATAATGCTTAAATACAAATAATTTATAATAATAAATATAATGAGTATGGTAAGTTACATGTGACTGCTAAATATTGATTGAATGGACAATGTCATGCTCAATTGGACACTTGAACTCCTCTCTCCCAGCTTAATAGTTACTTTAACAAATAGTGCACAACAAGTACTACTGTTGTAGAGTCTTATTCAATGGAGCAAAACACTACGCCATTCACATAACACATAAAATAATATTTAAACGAATTTTCGTATGCAGTGCACAATTTTCTCTAGAATAATAGGTAGGTAGGTAAGTACCTAGTGTAAAACCTAGACATCTCCTAGACAATGTCCTCCTAATCTATACTACGACTAGGTATATACTTAGACCAGCTACGTCCTATCGTTCCTACAATTTTATCCACAGTAATCCACACTATTAACAGAATTACGAGTGGCTGTTCTATCGCATTCGTATTTTTTTATAGTCGTCGTCATGGTCTGTCTAAGTCGCCTCTTGACGACTAACTGTTTGATTAAATTAGAATAACCTATCTTAATGAAAGGAAATTTAAATTTTAGTTTTCTATTTATGTAGAAATTTGTCTTGGAATTTGTTTATACAGCCTAACTAACAAAAGAAAAAAAAAAAAATATTTCTCTGAAAAGAAAAATAACGACACACTTATTATTATACGCACATTACGATACGAGCCGTATAAATAATACAACTTAAAAATTGGTAGCCACAACGAAACCTTATCTCATCAAATATTAGTTTATTTGATTTAACGATTTAGCAAGGAATGGTGAAAATGGTACCTATAAACCATAGATTCACCCACTCTGTTCTCGTTAGATAAGTAAAGAAAACAAAAGTCACTTGACATTATGTTCTATAAAACTGTTATCCAAAACAATCGCACGTGAGATACAAAGTTGTATTTTGGAGCAACTTGAGAATAACAAGCACAAATATTACATCAACAATATTAACACATTATTAATATAATTCAATCAACAATACTTATGTCAAGGTAATTATAATCAATGCATTCCACTAATAATTGTACCTATATTTTAAATTTTATATTCCTCGGATTAAAAGTTAACTTTTCAAGAACCGTGTCCTTCTTGTGTATAACCTAGACACCGTTAATAGGTAAAACATCTTATTATGTTTCAGGTACCCTAAGCGGCTGAAGTTAACCTAATTACCTATAGGTATCCTTTGAACCTATAATAACACTAATACTCAAAATATAATTATAACTTGTTTCCTGGTTACAATACCTACTTCTAAAATTGTCCACACTGCTCCTAGGTAAGAGTTTGATAATGTTTCTGCCTTTTTCATGATAATCTAGTAACATTAAACTCAAAGCAAATTTTCCCACATTGATCATTTTCCAATTATTAACTCAACTATCAATGTATTCAGTTAAATTGAATCAATTATTTATAACTATAGTGGGAGCACTGTAAATATTGCCATAATTATAGCAAGAACAACTTACAAGACCTTATTTATAAAATTATTAAGTATGTAGAAAATTTTCCTACAGTACTCATAAAAGAATCTGAATGATTCAGTTGTGGATCTAGTTAATTCTAATGTAGCTATATTAGAGTCATTAATTATGATGAGATTCTATCACAGGCACACAATTCCAGGTTGTAATTTTAACAAGGATACAGATTGTAATATTTCAATACATTAACAGATGATATAATCTATTTCAGAAGAGTTCCAATCCTACACTGTGGATGCTAAACAAATAATGATCAAAATTGTCTACCTTATTACTAAAATCATGGAAGAGAAGGAAAACCGGATTAACTAAGGATTTAATAGGATTTTTTGAAGAAGTGTGACGTGTCTGAATGATATCTGGTTATGAGACCCCTTTTTATTAATTATTTCAAGTTAAACTTCTATGCTTTTGCTTGTACATTAGACCACTAGTGTTATTAGTTAAGCTTTAAGCCTATTATCCAACGAGGAGAAAATAAATTGAATTTTCACTGTTCCCTGTATTTTCTTTTTATTATTTTATAGCGCCATGTATTTTGAATGAGTGTCTATGATATTGTGTAGTACCTAGCTAACCCTAACTGCCTAATCTTGGTCAACATCTGTTAGCAGAGTCGGTCCTAGTTTACACTTGGATGTTATGGGTCCACTAACTATATGGCACACCTTGAAGCCAGTATTAACAACAGGCAAACCATTAAAACATATACAATTCAATTCAATTCATGTTATGTCTGTCAGTCATTTGCATAATATAGTAAAATTTGTAAATAAAACTCACCGAACTATTGGGAGCAGCTTACTCAACCCAGAACTTCGTCACTACCTACTCACTTTCACAGTATACTTAAGTACTAAACCACTGACTTCAGCGGTTAATTCAAATATAATTATTCTCAAGAATACTATGACCGTTCAGGACGATGTCAACACTCCGAATCCCGAGCCCGCTCGCCTCTCCGCCTTCGTTCCTTATTTCTTTCTTATGAATCTTTGTTTCTCCACTGTACTTTACCGAATTCCAAGAATTTTATGTAATTTTATAAGTAGTTTGCACATGTCAAGTTTGGGTCCTTGAAACTATCCTATTCACTCGTAACTTGAGAAAAGCCCTTGGAAAGCCGTTAGTGTCACGAATTCTGTTATTTATTATTGCTTTACTATGGCCACATTTTGTTATTTTAACTGCTGCTCCTTTTGTTGAAGACCAAACATATCGATAACACGTGTCAACGTTTTTTTTATAATTTACGAAACCCTTAAAACATTGGTCAGTGCAAGTAGTGATTTACATTGAAACTTGAATATTTTTACAACATTTATATCATAGCGTCACATTTCCCATCTATGGTCGAATAGCATACCTAGCAACCTATCTAAGTAACTTAATGTCGTTTTTCATGAACTTTGGAATTGTTGTAATGGATAATATAAAAATATATGCTGTTTTCCTTATAAACTATAGAAATAAGGCAATATTATAGTTTGGTTTGTTACAATCGCCCCTTAATTTATAAAGAAGTTTACCGTATTTATAAATTACTAACAAGAAAAATCAAAATATAATTATTGCCGTATACATTTTTTTTTTTATTTTTTTTCATTTTTTTATTATTCTCATGCTTTTTTATCTCCTATTTACCTATCCTTCTACCCCCAGAAATGACTGACCTACCTATGTGTAATCATAAAATAGCACGAATAGTAGAATCAGTCATATTATACATAATACTTTCATACTATTTATCACACTTTTACTATATAATAATCTATTCTGATAGATGAGATTATTGGGGAACCTAGTTATTAACCCTTTATTTTTTTTTAATAAGAACTTTGAATATTATTATTTTTTAATACCGGCGCATTTTACCTAGATATCTAATACAGAATGAAACTACATAAAGCTATATTATAACTCCGCGCCCCTACTATACTTGAGTGACCCACGAACGTGAGCGAACCATTCACACCAACATTATTAAATAACATCTAAGTATCACATTGTCAAACTTTTTAATTAAATTACATGATTCTCATCACAAGATCGCACCCACACATACATCCTACACGCATGCACAACCACCTATTCAATAGACTAAATAAGTAAATAAATAAAATAAAAAAGATATACCCCTAAAGATAAATTCACCCCCTTTTTTCCATGTTAATTTCGATTTAGTTACTAGAATGCCATCTGTGAAATGATCCGGTAATTAATTAATCTATTTTCGCGCATCATATCGAGTTAGCGATTGCAAGTGCTTAAATGATAAGTTATGTAGTTCTTTATAATTCCGCTAGATCGTTCGAGACACATTTTTACATAACCTAAACATTATAATATAAGAAACCCTATAGAACTAGATACACTTCAAACTAGATTTTACAAACCATTAGCTAAGTACCTTCAAAAAATCCCGAGTCGATTTTTTTTCTAATTAAAACGCAAAAGCCTGATGGATTCCGGGTATCGATTCTGAACTACTATGGTGAGCCAGGCGTGGAAAAGAAAATACTATTATTATTATTTTTTTACATAAATTACTAACAAGAAAAAAAATCAAAATATAATTATTGCCGCATACATTTTTTTTTTTTTTTTTTTTTTTTTTTTTTTTTTTTTTTTTAAACAGCCCCTAACATTCCTATTTAAACTGAGAACGCTTCAAAATTCAAATAAATCGGTTTGAACGAAGCCACAAGATACACAGACCTACCTATGTCGCGTCGCGGGCAAATTCCGACTTGCATTTTGTATGTATTACAATTGAAAGATAAGAAAAACTATAAACAGGTTAATGGATTCGATTTTCCTATTTCACAAATCCGCTATTTTTAAGGTTTAAGGTGGAGCTAAACCTCAATATAGCGCTCCCTATGTACTCACACTCAGAAACCATAAATCAGTCTGTGATGATGATGACACTCAGATAGAATACTCCGGGACGCCCCCGTGAGAATTCCTGGTTAAAATCTATTTTAACTTGACGTGGTATTGTAAGGCATGCCGCTTGTAACCAGGGCTATTATGATTACAACAACAAAAAAAACAGTACACACTTGGCATTACGTTCATATTGTGGCAAGCCTAATGTCAATTTCGGATAATTTCGGTAATTTTACGTATGCTTAAGAATGGATGCTTCAATATGAATATAGTTACCTAGAGCCTACAAACACTAGTATAACCAAGAAATAATTAATGCCTAAACCTTGATCACAAAATGTTATTTTCCATGTAAACATTTTACAAATGTAGACCTTTCGTAAAATTAAATCACTTTAAAAGTAAATTGAGTCTGAATTATATTTATCACAACATCAATAATATACCTAGATGAGATACAACGTACAACGAATTCTTCATTACTAAAAGTAAAATAAATTTAACTGAATTTCAAAATTTCTACGGCTTATCTCACTTTACTACTGGTAACACCAAAGCATAATAATATTGGTCATAAATCGAAGAGAGATTAATTACGTCGTTTATTTTTCAATTTCTCAATGTTATGATGTAGCAATAGTATTTCACGACAATTCGATTCTATCAACCGGATACCTACGATGTTAGATTTACGATGGAAACGATAACAACTACATAATTAACGTAAATACGCGAGTTTGTCGTTTGACTTTACTTTAATCACAGCAAATTGTAATTATTATTGGAAATTGGATTCTCTAAAGGTAAAATACTATGCAATGCAATAAATTTCCACATATCTATGTTTGTTACTCTACTACTGATTTTCCTGCACACTTATGTACATATTTCGAACAAGGTCGTAACGATTGTTGACACCGCATTTTTTTGTTTGTCTGCACGCTTATACGCTACTATTTTGTTTTATTTCTTTTCAGCCTACTCCGCCAGCATGTTCATGACAATTTATAACAACGCACGGGTTGAAATATTACTGCATTTTGCCAAACACAATAGAAGATAAAGCAAGAAGAAGCTACTCAATAAAACGCAAAACTAATCTATTTGAACTATTGAAAACGCTAAGTGATAACCGAATATACTAACCACAGCGCTTAGTGTAATCAAAAGAAAGGTAAATCTTAAGATTGAAATTAAATAAAAGCGCAGCAAATAACCTAATCATACAATGTTTATTTATTTGCATATTTCCCTGTCTTTTTATAAAAGTGCAACCAAATTTATAAAAAATATAGCGTGTGAGTGAATCTAAGTGATTATAAATGAATAAAATAGGATAGGTATGTGCGCCCCTAGGCGTTTAAATATTCCTAGACCATGCTAACATTTTCAACAAACAAAGGTATTTATTGATTTTTTATTAATTGAACTTTATTGTACCAAATACACAAGGTAAATTACAAGGCGGACTTAATACTAAAAGCAATCTCTACCAGTCAACCTTTTGAAAATAGATAGAAAATAGTTTGTTTTTATTTTTTATAGAAATAAAATACCTCTGTTTGCAAATAACACACAGTAAACGCCCCTGAACACATATGCTCACCTCAGACATTTGTAAAACCACATCCTGCTGTCACGGCAACAATTGTAACATCCCCCCCCCTTTTGTTACTCTTACTTTACTCTCTATTTTTATAAAATTATTATTTAAATAATAATTATTGGTGGTGATCCTTTACACACCAAGGTAAAGGTTCCTTCTGGAGACCTTTTATATTTCCTTTGCAAGTCTGTTAAGATCTTTAAAACAATGCTTTAGGAAATACTTTTATAATCTAAATACTGAAATATTTAAATTAAATACCTTCCTTATAATATTATAAGTTGGAAGTATTATTTTATTTGGCCAAATTTAAGTAGTGATCGTCTAGAATGGTTAGGATTCCTACGTTGTGTAATGTTTTTTTTTTTGTTTTAGTAATCCAAACTTCTTTAAGATGTGGTATGTCTGAGGCGCAGCTATAAGTCTAACAAGGTGAATACTGTGTTTAACCTAAGAATTATCTGCAATTGAAATATATAGTTTATTCCTAACCATAAAACTATAGTTTATACGTGTATGTGTATGTTGTAAAGTGTGCAACTGGGAATACTTATAGGAATAGGATAGGGACAGGATAAAGGAAGGAAGTAACCGGGGCCCTGACGGGCCCCGGGGGTCCGCTCCAACCACCCCTTCAGACCCGTCCTAAAACCACACCAAACAAGGACAGGATAATGATGGAGAGAGTAAAACCCGATTCCATAAGTAAGTAAGTTTGGAAGAAATTCTTCCTATCCCATCGATGCTCGCCCAAACACTATGTCTCCATGTAACACGCACAGATCAAAAGTGAAGTATTCACTAGTAAGCCATATAGAGGACATACTAGCAATTAATATTATAGTGAAATTGCCTAGCTGCAAGCAGACAAGGCAGGTATAATGTATAAGCTCCCACTTGAATGACTGGGTAACAAATCCACAATCTTTTCCATTATGTAGTCTCTTCTCATATAGTGAGCCTCACAAACTAAACATAAGTACTTCGAAATGCGAACCGCTACAAACTAGGAAGAACCAGTCTCACATAGTTTAGTCATCCAAGATGAGAAAAATGGTGGTATGCGAACATACCACTATAATGTAGAGTGATGTATTATATGAAGTCTATGCGTAGACACATAGAACACAATAATTTGAGTAAGCATCGGTGAAACCGGATGAATAGATCAAGTTGTAATAACATTGAACTTTATCAATATGTTAAATATTAATGTAATCAATCAGGTATACTCACAAGGACAGGGTAAGGTTTATGAAAAGGCAAGTCAAAACCATTAACCATTACCGCTGCTAGAGTTTCCCAAATCATACAATGTATCAAAAATCATAGGTATATCTGTCGAATATATGGTTGCAATATTTTGAAACACAAGAGGACAGTTATCATATCTTGTTCTACCACGAATTCTGAATTAATGGCATTACAAAATACAAATTTAAGGCCGGGTGAGTACGAACACTAGATGCTCACAAGGATCCATCTAGTCGAAGTCCCTGGATAGCATTGACCTAAACGGATATGAGTATGTCAGTTTACACAAGACTGCTCAAGTGTAAAAAGCCATGGTTCACACCATCCATCAGCCACTACTTAACAAGTCGCCACAAACATAAATCACTGTTGACAAATAATCAGGTTTGATTATCGTTCAAAAGCAATAGTGTAAGTATGGCACGTATCCAGAAAACATTAAGATAAACATTTTGCCTATCATAATATTAGCCGGAAATACTTCCACTGGCTGACTCGGTACTACCACGAGAGGGGTAAATCCTATAATGAAACACAATTTGTTTGCAATCATATACTGGACCATAGACCCAGATAAGTACAATCATTGAAAATTGAAAGTTATAGATAGGTAAGTAATTATTACAATTATTATAAAATTTTGGAAGCTCAGCATTACCTCATTCCTGCAAACTAATGCCAACCAGAACTAAGGCCAGACATTACCTTACAGAAACTACCATTCCTCACAAAATTACCTCGCTCTGAACTTCCTCAACTCGCTGGAAAGCTTACTCTGAGTCCATTCAGAACTACACAATAATCTGTAGGTATATTGGGTATTGTAAATGTTTGTAATGAGTGTATATGAATTGCGAAGAACAATAATGCTTAAATACAAATAATTTATAATAATAAATATAATGAGTATGGTAAGTTACATGTGACTGCTAAATATTGATTGAATGGACAATGTCATGCTCAATTGGACACTTGAACTCCTCTCTCCCAGCTTAATAGTTACTTTAACAAATAGTGCACAACAAGTACTACTGTTGTAGAGTCTTATTCAATGGAGCAAAACACTACGCCATTCACATAACACATAAAATAATATTTAAACGAATTTTCGTATGCAGTGCACAATTTTCTCTAGAATAATAGGTAGGTAGGTAAGTACCTAGTGTAAAACCTAGACATCTCCTAGACAATGTCCTCCTAATCTATACTACGACTAGGTATATACTTAGACCAGCTACGTCCTATCGTTCCTACAATTTTATCCACAGTAATCCACACTATTAACAGAATTACGAGTGGCTGTTCTATCGCATTCGTATTTTTTTATAGTCGTCGTCATGGTCTGTCTAAGTCGCCTCTTGACGACTAACTGTTTGATTAAATTAGAATAACCTATCTTAATGAAAGGAAATTTAAATTTTAGTTTTCTATTTATGTAGAAATTTGTCTTGGAATTTGTTTATACAGCCTAACTAACAAAAGAAAAAAAAAAAAATATTTCTCTGAAAAGAAAAATAACGACACACTTATTATTATACGCACATTACGATACGAGCCGTATAAATAATACAACTTAAAAATTGGTAGCCACAACGAAACCTTATCTCATCAAATATTAGTTTATTTGATTTAACGATTTAGCAAGGAATGGTGAAAATGGTACCTATAAACCATAGATTCACCCACTCTGTTCTCGTTAGATAAGTAAAGAAAACAAAAGTCACTTGACATTATGTTCTATAAAACTGTTATCCAAAACAATCGCACGTGAGATACAAAGTTGTATTTTGGAGCAACTTGAGAATAACAAGCACAAATATTACATCAACAATATTAACACATTATTAATATAATTCAATCAACAATACTTATGTCAAGGTAATTATAATCAATGCATTCCACTAATAATTGTACCTATATTTTAAATTTTATATTCCTCGGATTAAAAGTTAACTTTTCAAGAACCGTGTCCTTCTTGTGTATAACCTAGACACCGTTAATAGGTAAAACATCTTATTATGTTTCAGGTACCCTAAGCGGCTGAAGTTAACCTAATTACCTATAGGTATCCTTTGAACCTATAATAACACTAATACTCAAAATATAATTATAACTTGTTTCCTGGTTACAATACCTACTTCTAAAATTGTCCACACTGCTCCTAGGTAAGAGTTTGATAATGTTTCTGCCTTTTTCATGATAATCTAGTAACATTAAACTCAAAGCAAATTTTCCCACATTGATCATTTTCCAATTATTAACTCAACTATCAATGTATTCAGTTAAATTGAATCAATTATTTATAACTATAGTGGGAGCACTGTAAATATTGCCATAATTATAGCAAGAACAACTTACAAGACCTTATTTATAAAATTATTAAGTATGTAGAAAATTTTCCTACAGTACTCATAAAAGAATCTGAATGATTCAGTTGTGGATCTAGTTAATTCTAATGTAGCTATATTAGAGTCATTAATTATGATGAGATTCTATCACAGGCACACAATTCCAGGTTGTAATTTTAACAAGGATACAGATTGTAATATTTCAATACATTAACAGATGATATAATCTATTTCAGAAGAGTTCCAATCCTACACTGTGGATGCTAAACAAATAATGATCAAAATTGTCTACCTTATTACTAAAATCATGGAAGAGAAGGAAAACCGGATTAACTAAGGATTTAATAGGATTTTTTGAAGAAGTGTGACGTGTCTGAATGATATCTGGTTATGAGACCCCTTTTTATTAATTATTTCAAGTTAAACTTCTATGCTTTTGCTTGTACATTAGACCACTAGTGTTATTAGTTAAGCTTTAAGCCTATTATCCAACGAGGAGAAAATAAATTGAATTTTCACTGTTCCCTGTATTTTCTTTTTATTATTTTATAGCGCCATGTATTTTGAATGAGTGTCTATGATATTGTGTAGTACCTAGCTAACCCTAACTGCCTAATCTTGGTCAACATCTGTTAGCAGAGTCGGTCCTAGTTTACACTTGGATGTTATGGGTCCACTAACTATATGGCACACCTTGAAGCCAGTATTAACAACAGGCAAACCATTAAAACATATACAATTCAATTCAATTCATGTTATGTCTGTCAGTCATTTGCATAATATAGTAAAATTTGTAAATAAAACTCACCGAACTATTGGGAGCAGCTTACTCAACCCAGAACTTCGTCACTACCTACTCACTTTCACAGTATACTTAAGTACTAAACCACTGACTTCAGCGGTTAATTCAAATATAATTATTCTCAAGAATACTATGACCGTTCAGGACGATGTCAACACTCCGAATCCCGAGCCCGCTCGCCTCTCCGCCTTCGTTCCTTATTTCTTTCTTATGAATCTTTGTTTCTCCACTGTACTTTACCGAATTCCAAGAATTTTATGTAATTTTATAAGTAGTTTGCACATGTCAAGTTTGGGTCCTTGAAACTATCCTATTCACTCGTAACTTGAGAAAAGCCCTTGGAAAGCCGTTAGTGTCACGAATTCTGTTATTTATTATTGCTTTACTATGGCCACATTTTGTTATTTTAACTGCTGCTCCTTTTGTTGAAGACCAAACATATCGATAACACGTGTCAACGTTTTTTTTATAATTTACGAAACCCTTAAAACATTGGTCAGTGCAAGTAGTGATTTACATTGAAACTTGAATATTTTTACAACATTTATATCATAGCGTCACATTTCCCATCTATGGTCGAATAGCATACCTAGCAACCTATCTAAGTAACTTAATGTCGTTTTTCATGAACTTTGGAATTGTTGTAATGGATAATATAAAAATATATGCTGTTTTCCTTATAAACTATAGAAATAAGGCAATATTATAGTTTGGTTTGTTACAATCGCCCCTTAATTTATAAAGAAGTTTACCGTATTTATAAATTACTAACAAGAAAAATCAAAATATAATTATTGCCGTATACATTTTTTTTTTTATTTTTTTTCATTTTTTTATTATTCTCATGCTTTTTTATCTCCTATTTACCTATCCTTCTACCCCCAGAAATGACTGACCTACCTATGTGTAATCATAAAATAGCACGAATAGTAGAATCAGTCATATTATACATAATACTTTCATACTATTTATCACACTTTTACTATATAATAATCTATTCTGATAGATGAGATTATTGGGGAACCTAGTTATTAACCCTTTATTTTTTTTTAATAAGAACTTTGAATATTATTATTTTTTAATACCGGCGCATTTTACCTAGATATCTAATACAGAATGAAACTACATAAAGCTATATTATAACTCCGCGCCCCTACTATACTTGAGTGACCCACGAACGTGAGCGAACCATTCACACCAACATTATTAAATAACATCTAAGTATCACATTGTCAAACTTTTTAATTAAATTACATGATTCTCATCACAAGATCGCACCCACACATACATCCTACACGCATGCACAACCACCTATTCAATAGACTAAATAAGTAAATAAATAAAATAAAAAAGATATACCCCTAAAGATAAATTCACCCCCTTTTTTCCATGTTAATTTCGATTTAGTTACTAGAATGCCATCTGTGAAATGATCCGGTAATTAATTAATCTATTTTCGCGCATCATATCGAGTTAGCGATTGCAAGTGCTTAAATGATAAGTTATGTAGTTCTTTATAATTCCGCTAGATCGTTCGAGACACATTTTTACATAACCTAAACATTATAATATAAGAAACCCTATAGAACTAGATACACTTCAAACTAGATTTTACAAACCATTAGCTAAGTACCTTCAAAAAATCCCGAGTCGATTTTTTTTCTAATTAAAACGCAAAAGCCTGATGGATTCCGGGTATCGATTCTGAACTACTATGGTGAGCCAGGCGTGGAAAAGAAAATACTATTATTATTATTTTTTTACATAAATTACTAACAAGAAAAAAAATCAAAATATAATTATTGCCGCATACATTTTTTTTTTTTTTTTTTTTTTTTTTTTTTTTTTTTTTTTTAAACAGCCCCTAACATTCCTATTTAAACTGAGAACGCTTCAAAATTCAAATAAATCGGTTTGAACGAAGCCACAAGATACACAGACCTACCTATGTCGCGTCGCGGGCAAATTCCGACTTGCATTTTGTATGTATTACAATTGAAAGATAAGAAAAACTATAAACAGGTTAATGGATTCGATTTTCCTATTTCACAAATCCGCTATTTTTAAGGTTTAAGGTGGAGCTAAACCTCAATATAGCGCTCCCTATGTACTCACACTCAGAAACCATAAATCAGTCTGTGATGATGATGACACTCAGATAGAATACTCCGGGACGCCCCCGTGAGAATTCCTGGTTAAAATCTATTTTAACTTGACGTGGTATTGTAAGGCATGCCGCTTGTAACCAGGGCTATTATGATTACAACAACAAAAAAAACAGTACACACTTGGCATTACGTTCATATTGTGGCAAGCCTAATGTCAATTTCGGATAATTTCGGTAATTTTACGTATGCTTAAGAATGGATGCTTCAATATGAATATAGTTACCTAGAGCCTACAAACACTAGTATAACCAAGAAATAATTAATGCCTAAACCTTGATCACAAAATGTTATTTTCCATGTAAACATTTTACAAATGTAGACCTTTCGTAAAATTAAATCACTTTAAAAGTAAATTGAGTCTGAATTATATTTATCACAACATCAATAATATACCTAGATGAGATACAACGTACAACGAATTCTTCATTACTAAAAGTAAAATAAATTTAACTGAATTTCAAAATTTCTACGGCTTATCTCACTTTACTACTGGTAACACCAAAGCATAATAATATTGGTCATAAATCGAAGAGAGATTAATTACGTCGTTTATTTTTCAATTTCTCAATGTTATGATGTAGCAATAGTATTTCACGACAATTCGATTCTATCAACCGGATACCTACGATGTTAGATTTACGATGGAAACGATAACAACTACATAATTAACGTAAATACGCGAGTTTGTCGTTTGACTTTACTTTAATCACAGCAAATTGTAATTATTATTGGAAATTGGATTCTCTAAAGGTAAAATACTATGCAATGCAATAAATTTCCACATATCTATGTTTGTTACTCTACTACTGATTTTCCTGCACACTTATGTACATATTTCGAACAAGGTCGTAACGATTGTTGACACCGCATTTTTTTGTTTGTCTGCACGCTTATACGCTACTATTTTGTTTTATTTCTTTTCAGCCTACTCCGCCAGCATGTTCATGACAATTTATAACAACGCACGGGTTGAAATATTACTGCATTTTGCCAAACACAATAGAAGATAAAGCAAGAAGAAGCTACTCAATAAAACGCAAAACTAATCTATTTGAACTATTGAAAACGCTAAGTGATAACCGAATATACTAACCACAGCGCTTAGTGTAATCAAAAGAAAGGTAAATCTTAAGATTGAAATTAAATAAAAGCGCAGCAAATAACCTAATCATACAATGTTTATTTATTTGCATATTTCCCTGTCTTTTTATAAAAGTGCAACCAAATTTATAAAAAATATAGCGTGTGAGTGAATCTAAGTGATTATAAATGAATAAAATAGGATAGGTATGTGCGCCCCTAGGCGTTTAAATATTCCTAGACCATGCTAACATTTTCAACAAACAAAGGTATTTATTGATTTTTTATTAATTGAACTTTATTGTACCAAATACACAAGGTAAATTACAAGGCGGACTTAATACTAAAAGCAATCTCTACCAGTCAACCTTTTGAAAATAGATAGAAAATAGTTTGTTTTTATTTTTTATAGAAATAAAATACCTCTGTTTGCAAATAACACACAGTAAACGCCCCTGAACACATATGCTCACCTCAGACATTTGTAAAACCACATCCTGCTGTCACGGCAACAATTGTAACATCCCCCCCCCTTTTGTTACTCTTACTTTACTCTCTATTTTTATAAAATTATTATTTAAATAATAATTATTGGTGGTGATCCTTTACACACCAAGGTAAAGGTTCCTTCTGGAGACCTTTTATATTTCCTTTGCAAGTCTGTTAAGATCTTTAAAACAATGCTTTAGGAAATACTTTTATAATCTAAATACTGAAATATTTAAATTAAATACCTTCCTTATAATATTATAAGTTGGAAGTATTATTTTATTTGGCCAAATTTAAGTAGTGATCGTCTAGAATGGTTAGGATTCCTACGTTGTGTAATGTTTTTTTTTTTGTTTTAGTAATCCAAACTTCTTTAAGATGTGGTATGTCTGAGGCGCAGCTATAAGTCTAACAAGGTGAATACTGTGTTTAACCTAAGAATTATCTGCAATTGAAATATATAGTTTATTCCTAACCATAAAACTATAGTTTATACGTGTATGTGTATGTTGTAAAGTGTGCAACTGGGAATACTTATAGGAATAGGATAGGGACAGGATAAAGGAAGGAAGTAACCGGGGCCCTGACGGGCCCCGGGGGTCCGCTCCAACCACCCCTTCAGACCCGTCCTAAAACCACACCAAACAAGGACAGGATAATGATGGAGAGAGTAAAACCCGATTCCATAAGTAAGTAAGTTTGGAAGAAATTCTTCCTATCCCATCGATGCTCGCCCAAACACTATGTCTCCATGTAACACGCACAGATCAAAAGTGAAGTATTCACTAGTAAGCCATATAGAGGACATACTAGCAATTAATATTATAGTGAAATTGCCTAGCTGCAAGCAGACAAGGCAGGTATAATGTATAAGCTCCCACTTGAATGACTGGGTAACAAATCCACAATCTTTTCCATTATGTAGTCTCTTCTCATATAGTGAGCCTCACAAACTAAACATAAGTACTTCGAAATGCGAACCGCTACAAACTAGGAAGAACCAGTCTCACATAGTTTAGTCATCCAAGATGAGAAAAATGGTGGTATGCGAACATACCACTATAATGTAGAGTGATGTATTATATGAAGTCTATGCGTAGACACATAGAACACAATAATTTGAGTAAGCATCGGTGAAACCGGATGAATAGATCAAGTTGTAATAACATTGAACTTTATCAATATGTTAAATATTAATGTAATCAATCAGGTATACTCACAAGGACAGGGTAAGGTTTATGAAAAGGCAAGTCAAAACCATTAACCATTACCGCTGCTAGAGTTTCCCAAATCATACAATGTATCAAAAATCATAGGTATATCTGTCGAATATATGGTTGCAATATTTTGAAACACAAGAGGACAGTTATCATATCTTGTTCTACCACGAATTCTGAATTAATGGCATTACAAAATACAAATTTAAGGCCGGGTGAGTACGAACACTAGATGCTCACAAGGATCCATCTAGTCGAAGTCCCTGGATAGCATTGACCTAAACGGATATGAGTATGTCAGTTTACACAAGACTGCTCAAGTGTAAAAAGCCATGGTTCACACCATCCATCAGCCACTACTTAACAAGTCGCCACAAACATAAATCACTGTTGACAAATAATCAGGTTTGATTATCGTTCAAAAGCAATAGTGTAAGTATGGCACGTATCCAGAAAACATTAAGATAAACATTTTGCCTATCATAATATTAGCCGGAAATACTTCCACTGGCTGACTCGGTACTACCACGAGAGGGGTAAATCCTATAATGAAACACAATTTGTTTGCAATCATATACTGGACCATAGACCCAGATAAGTACAATCATTGAAAATTGAAAGTTATAGATAGGTAAGTAATTATTACAATTATTATAAAATTTTGGAAGCTCAGCATTACCTCATTCCTGCAAACTAATGCCAACCAGAACTAAGGCCAGACATTACCTTACAGAAACTACCATTCCTCACAAAATTACCTCGCTCTGAACTTCCTCAACTCGCTGGAAAGCTTACTCTGAGTCCATTCAGAACTACACAATAATCTGTAGGTATATTGGGTATTGTAAATGTTTGTAATGAGTGTATATGAATTGCGAAGAACAATAATGCTTAAATACAAATAATTTATAATAATAAATATAATGAGTATGGTAAGTTACATGTGACTGCTAAATATTGATTGAATGGACAATGTCATGCTCAATTGGACACTTGAACTCCTCTCTCCCAGCTTAATAGTTACTTTAACAAATAGTGCACAACAAGTACTACTGTTGTAGAGTCTTATTCAATGGAGCAAAACACTACGCCATTCACATAACACATAAAATAATATTTAAACGAATTTTCGTATGCAGTGCACAATTTTCTCTAGAATAATAGGTAGGTAGGTAAGTACCTAGTGTAAAACCTAGACATCTCCTAGACAATGTCCTCCTAATCTATACTACGACTAGGTATATACTTAGACCAGCTACGTCCTATCGTTCCTACAATTTTATCCACAGTAATCCACACTATTAACAGAATTACGAGTGGCTGTTCTATCGCATTCGTATTTTTTTATAGTCGTCGTCATGGTCTGTCTAAGTCGCCTCTTGACGACTAACTGTTTGATTAAATTAGAATAACCTATCTTAATGAAAGGAAATTTAAATTTTAGTTTTCTATTTATGTAGAAATTTGTCTTGGAATTTGTTTATACAGCCTAACTAACAAAAGAAAAAAAAAAAAATATTTCTCTGAAAAGAAAAATAACGACACACTTATTATTATACGCACATTACGATACGAGCCGTATAAATAATACAACTTAAAAATTGGTAGCCACAACGAAACCTTATCTCATCAAATATTAGTTTATTTGATTTAACGATTTAGCAAGGAATGGTGAAAATGGTACCTATAAACCATAGATTCACCCACTCTGTTCTCGTTAGATAAGTAAAGAAAACAAAAGTCACTTGACATTATGTTCTATAAAACTGTTATCCAAAACAATCGCACGTGAGATACAAAGTTGTATTTTGGAGCAACTTGAGAATAACAAGCACAAATATTACATCAACAATATTAACACATTATTAATATAATTCAATCAACAATACTTATGTCAAGGTAATTATAATCAATGCATTCCACTAATAATTGTACCTATATTTTAAATTTTATATTCCTCGGATTAAAAGTTAACTTTTCAAGAACCGTGTCCTTCTTGTGTATAACCTAGACACCGTTAATAGGTAAAACATCTTATTATGTTTCAGGTACCCTAAGCGGCTGAAGTTAACCTAATTACCTATAGGTATCCTTTGAACCTATAATAACACTAATACTCAAAATATAATTATAACTTGTTTCCTGGTTACAATACCTACTTCTAAAATTGTCCACACTGCTCCTAGGTAAGAGTTTGATAATGTTTCTGCCTTTTTCATGATAATCTAGTAACATTAAACTCAAAGCAAATTTTCCCACATTGATCATTTTCCAATTATTAACTCAACTATCAATGTATTCAGTTAAATTGAATCAATTATTTATAACTATAGTGGGAGCACTGTAAATATTGCCATAATTATAGCAAGAACAACTTACAAGACCTTATTTATAAAATTATTAAGTATGTAGAAAATTTTCCTACAGTACTCATAAAAGAATCTGAATGATTCAGTTGTGGATCTAGTTAATTCTAATGTAGCTATATTAGAGTCATTAATTATGATGAGATTCTATCACAGGCACACAATTCCAGGTTGTAATTTTAACAAGGATACAGATTGTAATATTTCAATACATTAACAGATGATATAATCTATTTCAGAAGAGTTCCAATCCTACACTGTGGATGCTAAACAAATAATGATCAAAATTGTCTACCTTATTACTAAAATCATGGAAGAGAAGGAAAACCGGATTAACTAAGGATTTAATAGGATTTTTTGAAGAAGTGTGACGTGTCTGAATGATATCTGGTTATGAGACCCCTTTTTATTAATTATTTCAAGTTAAACTTCTATGCTTTTGCTTGTACATTAGACCACTAGTGTTATTAGTTAAGCTTTAAGCCTATTATCCAACGAGGAGAAAATAAATTGAATTTTCACTGTTCCCTGTATTTTCTTTTTATTATTTTATAGCGCCATGTATTTTGAATGAGTGTCTATGATATTGTGTAGTACCTAGCTAACCCTAACTGCCTAATCTTGGTCAACATCTGTTAGCAGAGTCGGTCCTAGTTTACACTTGGATGTTATGGGTCCACTAACTATATGGCACACCTTGAAGCCAGTATTAACAACAGGCAAACCATTAAAACATATACAATTCAATTCAATTCATGTTATGTCTGTCAGTCATTTGCATAATATAGTAAAATTTGTAAATAAAACTCACCGAACTATTGGGAGCAGCTTACTCAACCCAGAACTTCGTCACTACCTACTCACTTTCACAGTATACTTAAGTACTAAACCACTGACTTCAGCGGTTAATTCAAATATAATTATTCTCAAGAATACTATGACCGTTCAGGACGATGTCAACACTCCGAATCCCGAGCCCGCTCGCCTCTCCGCCTTCGTTCCTTATTTCTTTCTTATGAATCTTTGTTTCTCCACTGTACTTTACCGAATTCCAAGAATTTTATGTAATTTTATAAGTAGTTTGCACATGTCAAGTTTGGGTCCTTGAAACTATCCTATTCACTCGTAACTTGAGAAAAGCCCTTGGAAAGCCGTTAGTGTCACGAATTCTGTTATTTATTATTGCTTTACTATGGCCACATTTTGTTATTTTAACTGCTGCTCCTTTTGTTGAAGACCAAACATATCGATAACACGTGTCAACGTTTTTTTTATAATTTACGAAACCCTTAAAACATTGGTCAGTGCAAGTAGTGATTTACATTGAAACTTGAATATTTTTACAACATTTATATCATAGCGTCACATTTCCCATCTATGGTCGAATAGCATACCTAGCAACCTATCTAAGTAACTTAATGTCGTTTTTCATGAACTTTGGAATTGTTGTAATGGATAATATAAAAATATATGCTGTTTTCCTTATAAACTATAGAAATAAGGCAATATTATAGTTTGGTTTGTTACATGATCTAGGCAAGTAAGTAGGATAATTTGTTTTTACTTTATACCATCTCAAGTGCCACTATTCTAAATGACAGCCTTTCTGATTGTTAAAATTGAAATTAGAAATCATGCACCCACTGTCAATCACTCGTTTAATAAATTTTGTTTTATAGTTTTGCATTTCTAACCCATTCATTATTATTAATGAGAACCAAGAATACTGGTTCTTCTATACAATGGTACCGGTGTCAGTTAATTTGCGTCAGTACTGGGAGTCCCGGGGAAAAAATTGAACTTTGAGTTGCCGGTACTTTTCCCTATCTCGAACTCATTCATTTGAATATATTTATATTGAAGTTTACTATTAATGAGAACCGGATCTGCGATACCATGTTAAAACCGATGCCAGTTAATGTGCCCCAGTAAGTACCGTATCAGGTACCTCGGGAAAATTCGTAACCAGGAGTTCCTGGGACTATGCCCTAGCATTATTTATCGATGTTATATAAACATTATCTGACTTCTGACCTTTCCTTTGGCTAGCCATATTTGCATTGCAATCTCCTGAGATCGGAAACTTTCCGGTTTTGGGGGGATTGTGGAGAAAGGTTCATTTGCCCAGGTAGCTACTAATTAAGCATCTTATCGTTGTTCACAAGTATGGAGAAAATTGAATATCGGGTCATCATTCAATGCCTTCCTAGCAAAGAAAATCCAGTATCCAGCCGTAGGATTTGTGAGCCGATGGCGTAGCTTCTTTGACGTTCATATGTGCTTGTAACAGCATAGACTGAATAAATGATATTGAATTTAAATTTAAATTTGATGCACGAGCCCCTAATGAACTGGTTCATGAACCTGTCTCCGCAGGCAGACTCTTAATAGCGCAAAACAACTCTGCCCCCTTGTCATGTAACACAAAAAGGTTCAGTTGACGACCGAGCAAGTCTATAGCTTTTATTGATATAGATGTAGAATCGTTATTTTTTTTTGCCCTGGCCTTTAGTGAAATAGCCAAGCCAATGCTAACTTACATCTTGTCCCTAATTCCCTAATTCGGTTGTCCACTGAGGCTGTAAGATTAACAGGATAAGAAACAGGTCAGCCCTTTCAACCTGAATCCTACTTTGAGGGATATGCTTGCTGATCATGCGTGTAATTTTCATTAAGTTTCAACTTTTAATATTTCATTAAAATTTTAATTAGCATGAAAAAAGCTTTGCTTTACTGGCAAAGGTTTTTTACGCTGAAATGGTTCCTCCAACTATACCAAACGCAAACTCAGTTGTTTTCGAGAGTCATAACGAGTCGTCTAGCTCACAGGTTCGACGACTTCCTCACGAACAAGCCGGGTTCTGAAAAGGCTTTAGCACCAAAGACCACATCCATACGCTTCGGCAGGTTATACAGAAGACCGAGGAGTATAATTTGCTACTTTGCTTGGCGTTTGCGAACTATAAGAAAGCCTTCGATACGATAGAGACCTGGGCGGTGCTGCATTCTCTCCAGAGGTGCCAAGTGGACTATAGGTATTTCGAGGTGTTGAGGTACTTATACGAACATGCCACCATGTCGGACCGATTACAGAACCAGAACACAAATCCCATCTAACTTCAGCGAGGTGTGAGACAGGGAGACGTCATTTCTCGGAAACTGTTCACAGCTGCGTCGAAATATCTTTAAGCTCTTGGACTCGAAAGGACTCGGCATCAACATTAATGGCCAGTATCTGACACATCTTCGTTTAGCCAATGATATAGTCCTTGCGGCTGAGACCTTGGAAGATCTGAACACAATGCTCGAAGATCTCCGTAGTGCTTCCCAAACATTGGGTCTTAAAATGAACATGAAAAAGGCGAAAATCATGTCAAATTCCCATGTTATACCCACTTCAGTTCACGTTGGGAACCCTACATTCGAAATGTTGACCACTACGTTTACGTTGGACAGACAATCCAGTGAGGTAAATCCAACTTCGAGAAAGAGATCTCCCGTCGAATCCAACTCGGATGGGCAGCATTCTAGAAGCTCCGTAAGATCATCGCGTCCAACTTACCGGAGTGTCTCAAGACGAAAGTCTATGACCAGTGTGTGTTGTCAGTGATGACTTACGGTAGTGAATCGTGGTCGCTAACTATGAGTATGCTCGGCGTTTCCCTACGTGATCGAATCTGATATGAGGAGATCCGTAGGAGAACTAAACTGATCAAAGCAACTGACATCGCTCGAAGGATTACTCGGCTGATATGGCTGTGGGCGGGGCACATAGAGAAGAACCGATGGCCGCTGGGGCGGAAAGGTTCTGGAATGGCGACCGCGCACGGGACGACGCTACGTGGGTAGGCCTCCGACAAGGTGGACCGACGGTCTGGTGAAGGTCAAGGGAAGCCGCTGGATGCGGGCAGCGCAGAACCGATCGTTGTGGAGATCCTTGGGGGAGTCTTATACCTAGCAGTGGGTGTCATGTGGCTTAAACGATGACTACGACTTGATGATCGAAGTTTAGATCCAAACATCTTTAAGGGCGCTTTCAGTTTAGACGTTTCTTGTCGGATCGCTGCGGTGCCGAAGCGGTGCATTTGTCGTTTTGCGCACGGACGGTCGTTTGTTTCCATACAAAGTGCGCGGTGCGGTTACAGTGCGGCGTCGGTATCTATCTATTTTTGTGGCGGTACCGACGCCGCACAACAGATATTTTTGTTATAAGCTTGAAAGCAAACCCCTTGAGCAGAGACAGAAAGTAGCGTTGTTGCGAGCTTAACGCTTTATTATCTGATATATTTCGGTCTGAAATGGACAGCTATACTCTTCCCCTGCCATTAGACAAGCATAAATACGAATATGTACTTCACAATATATTCCAAAGACTGGCGTTCAATGCGTCGAAATCGGCTAAGCGTTTTGATTCTTATATCTTCTGTACCGCGCTAGAGTGTAACTTCTTACCTGTTCTTGTGTTACCGAATACTTATAAACCCGGGGATTCTAAATCCCTAATGAATACCTTCTAGGCTCATCGTTGATTGTGTGATACTCCTAGCTTATCATTAGGCGGTATAACAGGGCAGTGACCTATTTATCAGAGTGAGACAGCAATAGCCAGACAGTAATATGACCGGTAATATGAGCGTATTTCAATAGTACGTTATAGTATAAAAGCTGAATTTTGTGTGTGTTACGCGGGGAACTACCAAAAAATAGTTTCACAGCAGCAGCACTTTCTATGGTTCTTTCATCTTGCGTCTAACATTTTCATTTATGCACACATTTTAAACAGCTCAATAATACAAAAAAGCTTTAGGGGTTTCTCAGTACCGGGAGTAGCGATATTCCCGGTTCTCTTAACGGAGTATCGGACCCGGTTCCTGTAAATCTACGAGTATGCCGTATTTAGTAAGTATAAGCTATAAATTTTGTTTTGCTGACTCTACTTAAAGCAGAATACTTTTTTATATGATATATAAAAAAATTCAAACTACCGAAAAGCGATAGGTACCTGTAAGTAAAAGTGAAAATCTACTAAATAACTCATATAGGTATAATATCTGCTCTGCTATGCGACCGACGACCCGGACAGGGACACCCTGTCATTCTTTCACTTGCATAAAAGTAACAGTATTGAAAATTAGATGTGATCTGCGGCTGCATAGTAGATTAACGCTTAATATAGACTGTGATGATAATCTCTACATAACCGAACGACGGTGTGTGTTCTTTCGTTCATCAATTCAATCCTTATCTAATCTGATCTAATCACGGGATAATCTAATTACCTATTATAGTAGGTACCGAATATAACCTGACTGAGACGGACGACGCCGCGATGTCACACGGTCCACGCGTATAGGTAGGTCGACCGCGCCGGGCTTGCCGCCTGCGCTTCGTTCGCATCGCGCGCTATGTACCTACTAACTTCGTGCGCTTTTTTGTATTTTTTTCTTAATTAATAATGCCGTGCATTAATATGACACAAATTCATACTGTCCATCAATCATGCATTTTTAATATCAAATAAGTAAATTCTAATAATTGTAATATTTTTTTAAAGCACTTATAGCTCGAACAAACAAAAAAATTGAAAATACTAAAATCCCATGCCTGAATCTGGCACAAATTTATTTCATGGGTTTATTTAAGTAATCTGCAGATTATGGAACTAGTTATTTAAACTCTAATATTTTTTTGCCTTAGTTATTAATGTACTGACTTTAAGTCACTTTCCCCTGGACGAATGTGACACAAACTAGGTTTGTACACTACACAGGTTATCTTAAATTCAATACCATTGCGTTTTTTAACTTGAAATCAATTTTGTAAGTTTTATTTTGAATTATTTATATCCACCACAAATATTCGAATTTCTATAGATGCATAGGCAAGAAATGACACAAAACGCAAAAATAAGCTTTTTATATGCAAATACATCCACAGGCAAGTTTTTATAAACTTTAGAATTTTTGAAGGTTTTGCCTACAAAATAACTCAGCGCGATCGGTCTAAACAGGGAGGTTATTCTCTTAACATCGACGCTGTTGTCATGACTAAATGTCTCACTGATAAGTAAATTGTTTTATTCCGTTGTCACTGAAATAAATTTCTTATTAGTTTTTTAAGAGTCCATATCACTTTTTGCTTTGTAATTTATAGAAAAAAATGCTTTAAATTTTCTTTACCCGGAAGAAAAAGTCGTTATTAAAGCTTCGACTGTTATATGGTTTTGCCAGATAAAAATGCGACATGAACTATGTACCTATCCTACGTTTCTGACATATTTTTTTTGTACTTTTTTGGTTCTGCCAGAATACTCTCGATATTTGCCTCATCTAGAATGAAAGACAGATTTAACAAACATATTATTTCCAATTTAGTATTGGAAATAAATTTCTATAAACCGGACTAAACCATTAGCAAGATTTTCAAGCGACACCTAGCGTTTCAGTAAAAAATATAGCACCTTAACTCCAAAATCCTTTCAGCACTTGTATTCAGGATGATACTCAGGAGGCGTGGCGCCATCTATTATCGAGTCGGGTCAAGTAATTTACTGCCAACCCCCGGGCTGAGCCGTAATGCTCATAGGGATTATTTCGGCTTGGCCCAGTCATTTATGGAAGAATTGATTTACATGGTAGATCTTACTGTTGGGAGTTTGGTTGCCTTGCTAGACTTTTGGATTCAACACCTTAATTTAACTTTTTTGAGAAGGTTAAAAGCGTAGGTACGGGACGGGACCTCTTCTACCATAAAAAAATGTGTTTTTTTTTTTTAAAAAAAGAAAACCGACTTCATAACTTCTAATTTAACTTTTATGAGAAATAAAACACTAAAAAGCAAAAAATAAACCTTTTGGAGTCTGTGCAGCCAAGGCATTCTACTTTGCGGTCCCACTATTTTATTTTTCTTGCCTTGGCTGGCACCGACTCCAAATGGTTTTAATTTTTGCTTTTTAGTGTTTTATTTCTCATAAAAGTTAAATTAGAAGTTATGAAGTCGGTTTTCTTTTTTTATATAAAAAAAAAATCACATTTTTTTATGGTACAAGAGGTCCCGTACCTACGCTTATAACCGTATGTCAACTTCTCATCACTATATACAAAATGCTGCTTCTCTCGGTGCAGGGACGGTAGGTACTTATTGAGGAGTTCTCCCGATACTTCATCATCAGCTTTACTTCATCACATGCATTGAGTTGAGCATAAATTGCTTATGAACCACATTTAAGTAATCGTATCGCTCCCGTGAAATGCTAAGTATTTAATAGTTCCAGGTGACCATTTGTGGTCTTCATCATCAGCACCACTTCACCAAATGGTGCTTTCCGGAAGCATATGCATGAGTTATTTCATAATCATAATCATTTATTTGCACTTGTTTGGGGTACACTGCAGATGACATTAAAATATAGATCAGCCCAATCAGCCAAATCGGTGAAGCCCTCTTCGAGTAATCGAGTAACATACATAAAAAGATTCCGTCGAATTAAGAACCTCCTCCTTTTTTTGAAGTCGGTTAATGAGAATACCATTTGTCCATCTAAAAGTTGGTCAAAGTCTCAAAACATACATAAGATTATTAACTTTTTTGTCTTAGGCCATGACATTTACTGCCAGCCCGGGGCTGAGCCGTAATTTTTATTTTTATCTATCCGTTTACCCTCCATATCCTTGATGCGTGAACATCAAGGACCATACAATAAATACCTTAGAGACATTTACATATAATAATATTAAAATTAAAAATTAAACTCAAAAATCAATTTGACAACCTCTGTGACGAGTAGGGGACACACGGCACCGCCCCTCTGAAGCGTCTGTATGCGACGCCCTGCGGCCAGAAGTCCTCCTTCATGAAATTTTCCAGCCTTGTTATCGGGATGCACACCACAAACGCCTTAAAATTTGTGTTATTAATGCTCATAGGGATCATTTCGGCTTGGCCCAGTCATTTATGGAAGAATTGATTTACATGGTATATCTTACGATTTTTTAATTAATCACCTTAAATGGATTTACCTAATTATGAGAATGTTACGTCGTCTATCTTAGATAGTGCGCGCACGAGCAAATTTTGTCTTTTTGTGTTAAGTCTACGTGCTTTCATGTAGCGACGCGACATCCAGCGGGGATATTACCTAAAAATTTGCAATTACCGCGCAAATATCGCGTGATCTCAATATCTGCGGAACGTCAAAATAAAAATGGTATTACGTATGAGATTATAACTTATTAATTTTGCATTTTACAATGCTATTTTTATGTGATAAATATTAAACAAGAAAATATACTAGAAAAAAAAACAACTAGTCTCATGTATCCCGTCAGGGCGACATGAGACTAGTTGTTTTTTTCTAGTATATTTTCTTGTTTAATATTTATCACGTATGAGATTGTTGGCTTATCGCCCGCTGATGATTCGTATAGCGGCGCCTCACTCTCTCGCGCTCCTACCTAGGTGCGAGAGTGAGACGCCGCGTGTTGCTATGACGCTAGTGCCAAAACAATTTGGTAGCAATAACAGGAACTAAATAAATACACATTGTAGTTTATCGTTTGTTCGGTAGAGTTCGCACTTTTGATACGTGACGTAAAGCAGTTATCGCGCAATTTCTGCTGTCGCGTTGCTGTTGCAAACATAGGGGAGACTTTTTTGTCGCGTGCGATGCGAAGCAACTGCCACCATCTATTGCTTTCAATGCAAGTGTGCGCGCACAAAGACAAAGAAGTTGCCGAATGGGGAAAATTATACTGAAAAAAGCAAACTCCGACAGAGACAATGTTGTTGTTGCGCGCACTCGCTTAACGTTTTTCAATTTCTCAGATCATACCTTTTATATTTTTTAGGTCATGGCTTAAATGACGAAAATCCTAGGTATCGTTTGTAATTGATAGCATTTATTGTTGTCTATAAAATAATTAGATACGATCTTATAGCTACTCCCAGCATATTAAATAAATTTTGCGCGTAATTCACAGCATACATTTGGGTAAACACTGTATAGACCATCTCGCTTACAATATTATCAATTTTAATATAAGGCCCTTGCTTCAAAAGAGTTGTAAAAATATCAGTAAAATTTTTAGAGTCGATGCAGTGTGTCACCGTTTATCCAACACGAAGCTGCATCACTAAATATTTTTCGATCCAAAGTGATTTTCAAATTCCAGCATTAATATTGTGTGATATTAACATAATGCTTAAGCTTAATATTTGTGTAAAACCGTTACGTAAAAACGCTTTATGATTTATTTACAACATTTACACTTATGCAGTCGGTAATAGTACATTACGATATTAGTGCGTTAAGATGGTTATAACATGCGAGGCGGAATTTCAGCCCGAGCCGAAGGCGAGGGCGTAATTGAGCCGAGCATGTTATAACCAATACGCACGTATATCGTACGACGTTTTTTAACACATTTGCGAGGAAACAGAAAAAAAACATATACAATACAAGTACAAAGAAAAGAAAATTTGAGAAAAAATGGCGCGATGATTATTTTCTGCCGTGGCTGCGTGAAAATGTTGGCAAAGACGCTAGAGCATGCAGCCAAGTTTTTAAATTACCGAATACTGTTTTATTTTTATTTTAAATAAACTCAATCTGTGAATGCACACTGTCCACTGACTGGCGCCGCGCGGCGATTAGTTCGAAATTTGAATAGCAACAGCGCGCTGCTCACTAGCTGCAGTCGTGCGGCGGCGATCAGTTCCATATTTGAAATGGCAAATAATACTGTTATGGAATTTGTATGGACTATAACTTAACTATTTGCTTTGGTAACACACGCGTTTTTTATGACCCGCTTTACATATTTAAAACCGGTGGAATTACATCAGCTTTACGAGCAAGGGTGTTAAAAATAACTAATTGCAGACAGCTTGCAGAAAGCTTGATTGTTAGAAAGCATACTTTCTACTAGTATAGCGATTTGCCAATTCCCAAATATTTCGAGTACTTGTTCAAAAGTCGGGCAAAGCGAAGTTAGACTGTCAGGCAATTACAGTTGTCATCGAGTTTACCTCACAACGTGACTACAGAACTTCCAATTTCCTCGACCACCACTTAATTCTGCCAATACTCAGTTAAGTCCTGGAACTGTTTCTGTCTTCCATATTGGTGAGACTCAATTTTGTTCCTCCCTTAACTCCGAAACTTAATAAACAAAACTTTTACCGCCTTATGAGCCATCATTTTCGTCGCCGACTCAAAGTAAATTGTAGTAAAATTTGTACGTGCTCTAATAAAGTCGACGCGCTTAACATAAAACGTAACATTTTACATTCAAAAGAATATCGCGCAAGTTAAATTTAAAGGCACCTCTCGCCACTTATAGCTCCGGGACCCAAACGTAACCGCATATTGGCGACAATAAAAACTTTTTTCATTATCCCAGTATATAGGAGCTTATTGAAAATAACAATGTCGCTGGATGCCCTTGTTTTATTGTAAATTACTTCGGAACACAGCCAAAAGGTGATTCTGTGTAATGTGAAGAAAAGTCTACTTAGGCGCTGTGGTGGCTAAAAGCATCGATTCGAAAGCCAAAGTTAAAATAGATTTAGCAAGTTTTAATACACTGAAAGCGGTACTTTTGAAATTAATTTTGTGAACTTCGCAACTTTTACCACTTTCTACTTATTAGTTCAAAGTAAAACTTGAGTATAGTTAAATTTTGTTCACATTATGATAGCTCGACACTGTCCGTTCAATATTGTTCCTAAATACCTACTAAACTTTTTGCAATAGTCTTCAAGATTATTATTATTATCAACAAACTATTTAAATTAAAATGTATTAATAGTTAAAATAAAATAACTTTTACGGTTTATTTACGTGCACTACATATTTCACCGTTAGCACATTACTTTTGGGTTTGGTGTTCTATGGTTTTTTGGTTTCCCAACGTTCCGGCAACTTTTCAGTTGCTGAACGGATTAACAGTGCTCGAAGAAAAAATAATAAGTCATTTTACTAAATAAATCTTATGTAAATGTATTAAATAAATAGGCTTGTTTTCGATCAAATATACCTTATAAATCAAAAACTAAGGTTTACGTCCTGTTCCTGATGTAGATTCTTCTGTTACACTCACTTTTTTCTTGGTCAATGTTTTCGAATCTTCAATTGAAGATGGAAGTTCCGTATTCTTAGTCTCAGGTAGCGGTATACATAAAGCTGCAGCGCACATAGCCATAGTCCCAAACACTATCGCAGCTGTTCTTGAAGACAAAGCATTTATAGGAGGTGCAGCTATTTGCCCAGCTCTAGACATAACAGATAAAAACCCTAAAGCAGAATTCCTTATAGTAGTAGGAAACATTTCAACGCCGTATAAAAAGGCAATCATGAAAGACAACAAGAAGAAGCAGTTGCAAATACAAGCAAGTATAACTTTGACCCAATGCTGCTCCTTGGGTACGCATATGACGATGATCATGAACAAGCCGGAAAGAAACAAAGATCCCATAAGGAATGGGCGTCGTTTCAGGATTGTCAGAAGGAACACTCCAAGCAATGTGCCCGGTAGCAAAAGAACTCCAGATATAGCAACATTGGCATGTATGTCACCGCTCATTTTTCCTATATACTGCGATACGCCGTAGTAGCCCATGCCGCATACAACGTAAATTAGCGACATACATAACAAATTGATTGTCATTTTCTTATGCTTAAAGATATCCCAGAATTTTAGTTTAGTTTGATTCTCTGAAGCTTGGCTGGCGTTATAAGCTTCCATCTCCTCTTTGATTGTTGGACTTGAATTGGGATTACTGCAATCAAATAATTTCATTTTGATTTAGTGTTTTGTAGCTTAAATATGACTAGTATCTAATCACAGAAATTATTAAGAGCCTGGCACACAGAAAAACTTTCTGTGTTCTGCGGGCTGGCACATATGGTATAACATTGGAAGAGGTTTTTAAAACATCTAAAATCTTTTGAGATTGTTTAGGTACTTTATTTGTCTTATTAGAGAGTATTTTAGTTTTCCTAACCGCCTCTGTGGTCTAGAGGTACAACCACCGGTATCAGACCCAGGGGTCCCGGGTTCGATTCCTAGCGGGGGTATATATTGTATTCGGTTTGGTTGGTGGTAGGACTTGTTGTAAGCCCGCCTGGCTAGCTACCACCATCTTATCTAATGTTTTCAGCATTGTTGTGTTCCGGCAGTTAGAGATAAGATAGCCAATACTCAGTGATTGACAATTCCGGGAGAGGCTCGCTTCCATCTTCAGCCTTATCAATACTTAACATCAGGTATGGTGAAGGCTAGAGTCTCCCCGTCGTCGTTCATAAAAAAAGAGATTAGAGATCATTAGTTCTCACTCTTTGTTCTTTAGTAAATGCTGACAGGTACTTACTATTTACTCACTCGTTCCATCACTGCAGCTGCTTTATCAATCTTGCCTTTATCCATCAACCATTTCGGGGATTCTAACACCAACCATTGTAAACCAGCAAACAGGAACACTGGTATCGATAAAGCCAACTGGAACTCATCACAGTGTCTCAGCAAGTAGGAGATACCAGATAGGGATAAATGGCTTAGGTTTATAGGGATGTGGTAAAGGGCTGTGACTGGCTCTCTGTGCTTTACACCGCAGTATTCGATGCACAGAACGAAGGAGGTGACTATAGCACCGCCAACGGCGAATCCTTCGATGAATCTCATGACGATGTAGGAGCTTGCATTAGGCATCACGCACACAAGGCATCCGGCGATGCCTAATATTAAACAGCTGAGCGAAAAAGCTGTTAATCGGCCATATCTGTAAATAAATATTTAAATTTTTGAGAGGCAGAAAAATAACTAAATTAAATACTATCGGAAGCCTTACTACGCCATAGCTATTTGTATAAAACAACAATTTGAAAATTATGGTTTACACAGTGAAACGCTTACTCAGGCGCATTTTTTTTTTAAATCATGAATTTTATTTGTTAATAAAATTAGAACCCAATATTACATAGGGGAACTTCGGAATGTCTTAAATTCAACTCAAACCTTACAAACTCATACAATATTATGCATGTTAAATTCAAAATTAAATATCATTTATTCAGTCTAGGCTGTTACAAGCACTTATGAACGTCAAGGAAGCTACGCCATCGGTTCACAAAGCCTACGGGAGACCTTGTAACTAGAAGAACCGACAAGAAACTCGTCAAGGGCTGTTTATTTCTCCCTATTTTATTTCATACAGAGTCGTCAAATTGAAAAGTGACCTTAACATTATCAGTAAGGTCAATTTCCATCACAAAAAGAAAATACTAATTATAATATTACATTTTATGGTTTATGGTAACCGTAAACAATTTTCAACTGGCAAAGAAAGACTTGTCTATCATACATTACAACATTTCTCGCATTACAAGATTACTGTACTGCAAGTTGTGAGGTACATACAGGTCAGTATCAATTTATTTTAGATAAAAATATTTAGGCTTCAGGGCCGCAATACGTTCAAATATAATGCAATAGCAAATTGTTTCACACGAATCTTATGATGTCAGTTGCAAAAAACGAAAGAAAAAAAAAAGATAGTCTACAATCATGATAGTAGTCAACATGATAATAAAAGATAAGCAGACTTAGGTAGACCCATTTCCGCTGACGGAAATTGTACAAAATACAATACAATTTCAATTCAGAAATTGGTCAATAGTGAAATAAATTAATTTACTAACTTATCAGACAGAACTCCTAAAGGAAAGGCTCCAAGAAGTAATCCAGTATATGCGATACTTTGTGAAAAGCTAACCAGCCACAGTCTATCACACACCAAGTTGAATTTAGTCTGAATAGTTTCCGTAAACACACTTCTGTCCCACCACGGGTCTTCACATGGGCATGAATTTTTCAAACCCGTTCTGGCCGTTGTACTATTGCAATAGAAGTCCACTGGTGGGGTAAGAAAGATCAAATTGAGCACATGCCAATACGTCGGTATTTTAGCTATAAATAACAAAAAGAAGAAATAATAATGATAAGGAGAAAGCACGTGAAAGTGCTTCTCAATGGGATTTTGCGGTTTAGTAGTTTTATTCATTGAAAAGTAAATGTAAAATTTATAGAAACTTTATACAATAATGATCGCGTTGGCTACGAAATCACGTTCGGTAGTATCGATTCGGCGGCTCGGCGCTATCGGCTTACTATAAATTTGAAAGTTTGCTCCCTAAAGGATGTAATGTGTGTGAAGTTTAGTGTTGCTGTAATAGAATATATCTTTACTGTGCACATTGAAATTTTAGTTGGTTGCAGTAAGCCGCTCGCTTGGGAATAGAATTATTATCAATTTAAATTACCTAATGCCTTTAATAAATGTTTATCTTTATCATTATTATATACATTCCTATTTCATTTTCCCGAGATAAGCAGCATGTGATCTTCTCCAAAGTCTTTCTACTTATAAGTTTTTCAAAATCTGTGCAGTGGTTAAGGTGTTAATTTACAAAGCCCTAAGTACGAGTTGATATTTTTGACAACTATCAGATGCTATACTCGTATCAGTCAAACAGTCTATGTATATGAAAGTGACAAAGCAATCATTTTCGAAAAGGATTATAGTTTACCAAACTGGTACCTTATAAAATATACTTCTTCTTCGTCTTCTTTTCGAATCAATGGTTGACAAGTTTGGACAGGAGAGCAAGTGCTGCGTTGTTTGAGGTGCACCACAAGTGCATTTGTCATTGCTAGAAAACCGCATTTTTTTCCGGTTAAGTGCCAACACCAAACAGTACTGAGTCTATTTAATGATTTCCAGGTGCTCCAGGGTAGGTGGTACCCTGGGGGTAGACTCTCAGACATGGTAAAGTGTGGGTTGATCTGGGGAAACTTTTTGCCCACAGTTCGAGTCTTCTTTGTGGTGTATGTTTATTGGAAGGCAAGGGTGGGCAATCATTCAGCTTCGCTGGCTCCGGCGCTTCGTGGGAGGAGAGTGGTTAAATAGTGGGTGCTTTTGATTGGTCTTTTAGTTGTTTAAGGCGTTCTACAGGACAGGAAACTTCTTACCGGACAATTCCTACACAATTTCTTTCACCCTAATTATATGACTCGTAGGATGGCCAAGAAAAAATATTCTCTGCGTGATAGTACAATCGCAGCTGGGACCAAAGGCTTGTTTCTTTAATATTACAGAGAAGTTTGAGAGTTTCCGGTCACCCATCATATGACCGACCATTGATAAAGTTGCTTAACCAGTGCAACCGCACGTGAAACTCGCTACCATTGCACTATCGAGCTCCTCGACCAATTGCGCTCTAGGAAAAAAGGAAACCAAATTATTTGGAATCAATAAGCTATTTCTCATAAATGTTCATGACGGAAATGCGTCCAGACGGAAAACTCGCCAAGTAAGGAAAGATCATGTTTTGAATTATGGCATACTTACGTAAGGTATATTTACGTCATTATATCATCATCTATCACTTTTCAACATATAAAATGCGTAGGCGTCGTTGGTGATCAGATGATTTAGATCTTTTAGCATTAAAATAATGAAGTATTTTTCATTCAATTCCGGCAATAATTTCAAGATATTGTGGTCAAATTCTTTTTTACCTCACAAGCTCGGAAAAGGCGGTTTTATTATTCAATTTCTGTGCCAAAAATCGCATATTACCGGCCTAGCGTTTACTTTAGCCTTTGTTAATTTAGAAAGAAAAGTACGTCATTCCGAATCGCACCATTGACTTTATTTATATGTTACATTTTATTCTTATTTTAATCAACTTTTGGTTTTATTAGAAAAACTGCAATTTAGATTTTTTATTTATTTTTATTGAAGTAGGTGTCGCCCATATATACCAGCATTTAGATGCTATTTCACGTATCATCGATATTGACAACAATTCCATTGAAAAGCACTTCTTTCCATTGAAAGTGAATTTAGTAAATCTTAAGTTTCAATGTACCTGTCAATGTCATTGAAGCAATGGACTTTACGTCGTCGTAGACGTCTGTGAAAATTTATAAAAGTAATAAATAAGTAATTAAGGTAAATAAACATTATTTTCACCTCACACGTTCGGAAAAGGATGATTTGTCATTCAGTTTCCGCGTAGAAAATTTTGCATTTTGCGGCCTAGCGCGGTAAAATACTTTTTTAATTTAATACCTAAAATTATTTGAATATATTATTTTAGTTCATTTTTTTACCGGAAGTTGACTGCGGAAACAACCTTAAAATGTTTCTCTCTGTTGTGAGTACCGTAAGGTACTCACAACAGTATATGTATATTCTGTATATGTATATTTGTTCTGTATATGTATATTCTGTGTTGTGAGGTCAAAAATTGTGTGTTGCGCTCGGCAGGAAAGTTTTTAGCGTCTTGTACCTTTGAAGTCCTCGCTTCGCTATCCTAGAATCCTTTACTTGGTCAGGTTTCAATAGAGGTAACTCGCCGCTAATAACCAACTTTCCAGACTTGCATAACAAATAACTATTTTTAATTTTTAGGAGTGTTTTTTGTGTTGGGGGTTTTTTAATTTTTTAATTTAAGTTCTATTTCAAGCTTTTTAAATTTTTATTTTTAGATCAAATTGTACGATGATAGGACATATGGAAGGTAGTCAGACATCATCAACTATTAAAGAGCTGATGATCTTCAAACGGCTGATCAGGTCATGGTTACCTTACCATATACTTTCAATATCATAGAAGTAACACGGTACCGGAATCGATCGGACATAAGGAAGTTAGTCAGATCCCCTCATCAACTAGAAAAGAGCTGATGATCTTCAAACGGCTGAACAGATTTTCATGAAACATGGCTATGAACACTTGTAATAAAATTATCTATGACACAAAAAAAACTTAACGAAAATCGGTTAATTCGTATGGGAGCTACGATACCACAGACAGATACACAAACAGACACGTTAAACTTATAACAACCCTATCTTTTTGCGTCGGGGGTTAAAGATTAGGTTCGTGGTTTAGTAATTATCATCAACTACTTATAATTGTTCTTTTTCTCGTTTTATTGTTGGTACGGTATTATATTTATTTATGTATCTATATTATATATGAATATAGTATGTATGAATTTGTCTATTTTTGTTTGTATATAAGTGATGTACGTTTAAATCGCATTTTGTACCGTTTTCGATGCTCTCTATTTCCCTAAAGGTTGACTGGTAGAGAATACTTTTAATATTAAGTCCGCCTTGTGTACCTTACTTTGTGTTTATTGTACAATAAACATTTTGTTAAATAAATAAAATACCAAACACCAAAGAATTTACGATGTGCAATCATTACTTACTTTACGGGCACTTTTCAAGTTATCTCGAACTATGTAACTAGGTACTTTTGGCACAACTAAACATACATAAATTTAAAAAGTTCCATCCACGGGAGTAGCAGTTACATTCCCATGTAACGTTGTCCAATGTCCCATTGTACTTCGAAATGCAATCGCCTCGAGTGGGTTATACATTTTCTTCAAGCCTGAGGTGCTTCATTCAATGAACCTCACATTCCAGTGCGTGCAGTTTACAGAACACAGCTCTTTGTAGCATTTGTGAGGTCAGAGTTGAAACCAAAGAGATGACATGGCTTATGACATCCGTACTCCAGAAGTGTGCATGTACAGTCACAAACCGAGATTGTTCAGCTACTTGCCACTGTTCGTATTTTGGCCGTGTTTTGATTTGATGATTACTTTTAGTCACATTTGAATAACGAAAAGCGGCATTCGTGTAATACATCCATGTTGAGGCTCAACAATCCCAGAAGCTCTGTTTTTGATTCACTCGTCTCGAGGATTGTAATGATTTTTGATCGACGTTTGAGTTTCCGTATTCCGTAAAAGCGACCTTGCATGTATATACTTAACTTCGCTTTTCGCCTCTCGTATCGCCTTCCAACGCGAGCGCGCAGGGGGCAAAGTGAAAAGCGTGCTATGTCTACGCTTGCAAGGTCGCTAATCGCCTGATCGCCTTCTCGTTCACCTCGCGCCACTCGCGCAATCTGTGATTCAAAAATAGAGGTCCAGTTCGTGACTGTACGTTTGAGAAACCCTTGTGTGGCGGACGTGGACAATGCAAAAGGATATGTGAACATTTAGATGCATCACTTTTAATGTTATTTCTACCATAATAAGGAAATATGGTCTAATAACCTAATATCCTACTAATATTATAAATGCGAAAGTATGTCAGTTTGTTTGTTTGTTTGTTCCTCTTTCACGCAAAAACTACTGAAGGGTTGACATTTGGTATGCAGGTACTTCAAGTAGTGGACTAACACAAAGGCTACCTTTTATCTGACGACGACCTGATTGGCGCAGGGGCACTAACTCCGCCTTCTACGCCAGAGGTCGGGGGTTCGATACCCGGACAAGACAAATATTTGTGTGCATGAACATGTCTATTTGTCTTGGTCTGGGTGTTTAATATGTACATTATGTATGTATTTAAGAAAAAAAAGTATATAAGTATTTTATCCGATATCTAGTATCCATAACACAAGTTCTTCATGATACTTAATGTGGGCTAGATAATAAATTGGTGTGATTGTATGGACATATTTATTTATTTTATTTATTACCTATTATTTTATTTTAATATTACGACGGAAAAGATCACGCGGGTGAAACCGCGGGCAGCCGTTAGTCAATAATAAAAGGTTTGCTTTTGCTTTAGGCAAAATAACCTCGAAAGTGTATTCAGTCATAAAATGTTTACAATTACCTTTTTTGAAAATTATTTCTGAGTCATTAGATTAATTGTCCACTGTACTTTTTTCAAAATAGCGATTGCAGTTGTTAATAAAATCAAGGGAATAATATAGCTAACCCGTGGTTTTCACCGTCAGGGGAATTTTGGGATCAAATTAAAATATCCTATGGTTTATTATTATTATTATTTGAGTATTTAGGGGCTATACAACCCTGTTGAGGGCCGTAGTCACTGCGACCTAAGAGATCTATTGTAACTCGCCACCTATTTATCTTATGTTTTGGTCCAGGCTATAAACCTTTAGCCATTTTGCGTAATTGAGTATCGAATATCCAAACATCCAATCTTTTACATCCAAATACTATTATAAATGTAAAAGTATGTCCGTTTATTAGGATGCTTTTTATCATGATATTCCCACGGGAACCACGCGGGTTGAATCGCGGGCGTCCGTTATTATTTATAGAATAGGATCCGTGTCTTTAAAAAGTCTTCACTAAACTGAAGATTTGAATATGACACCGTTGTGAAGTGCTTTTTTTTATCTTTATTGTTTTTAGGAGCTTTTGTACAGAGTTACATGCCAGCCCCATCGTAATTATAATTTATTGAGGCACTTTATTATGTTAGATAACATTATTTGCTCTTAGAGTAATGCTTTGTGCTGCGAACCTGTAAGTCAACACTGCTACTTTGGATGTAGGGTTTGATAGAACACTCAGGAACATACCAATATCAAGCCGGTTGACTTTCAGCTTCGCAACTAACTCCTCACGTAATGCTCGATTCCTGTCACACTCCACCAACAAATGTTGGACATCTTCAATTTTATCACACTGTGAGCAATTAGGTCAGCTAACTTTTTTCATTAGGTGTCCAAATTTGTTCAGTGGAATGTGTCCGGATCGAAGTCTATGTGCAGTTACAATTAAAGTCCTACTTAACTGAACATTGCTGAACCAAGGAATATGTGGAGGCTCAGATTGCACTACTTTGTACCAAATGCCCGTGGACTTAGATCTTTCATCAAAATCCGTTTTCCACTGAGAATGGCACATTTTTTATATTGTTGTGAAGTGCTCTCAGAAACTTAATAGGGATTAATAATATGCGCTCTCAGCGAATCCGAATCAGCGTCTTGGAGACATTTGTTATTCACTTTGTGACGTTACTTCTGTCCACTTTTCACCGCCTTTTAATATTTGATCAAAGACTTTCGGCTAAATAGGTCCTGCAGCTTCACAAGTTTGGACTTACGTAACTCCGGTTTAAATATTTTCTTACGACTTGAAAGCTAAGCTGAATTTGCAGTAACCTTCCGGGAGTTGGTCCCGTACGCATGTAGCAAATGGACTGGTTTTTGAAATATTTAAATGTTGACACACTGGCGTTGACTTCAAACATTAGTTTAGTATTAATATTCGAGGAGCATTCTTCAGGAGCATTACATTAGATTTGCTAGACGACTGAAGCGAGATAGCATTGAGAAAACAACACGCTCGGAAGCAAGATTGATTTTGCAAATTATAGGCGAAGAAATCGCTTCATAGTAAATAACTATAGCGATAAAAAAAAAAAAAACTACACGATACTAAATATTATTTGATGTCCACTAATCAAACCAATTTACAATAGTGTTACAATCACCCTCCACGCCGAGCACCTCAACGGTGACGTCATGTGACGTCACAGCTACGTAGTAGCGGTGGAAGGGGAAGCCGACGTCGGAGGCGCAAGTTGGACAGCGCGGCACTTTTTCGGCGGCACTCGGCGGCGACGGACGTCTCTCCTAAGCTCTGTATCTTTAGGCATATTGTTAGATCGGTTAATTGTTAATTAAAGATTAGTTTGTTCCAAGCGTTTCTCTTTTTTTTAATTAGGATTCCCACTAGTTTTTAAGAATAGTATATGTAACCCCATTTAAGAATAATCTTGAATTTTCGTATTTTTCGGGGTCCTTTCGAAAAGAAAAAGTGTCGAGGCAAAATCATAAAATCGTGTTTCTGAAACTTTACAAATTTAGATAAAGGTATGAAGAAATATATTTCATATTACCAGATTTGTAACTTCTCTAACCGTCCTATAGTTTTATAACCAAAAGTACGTATTTTTTCCGTGTAGCGTCTTAATTTTGACAACACGTGAAGCTAGTTGCGGCGGGATTCTGCATAAAACTTCGTCAGAATGCCTGTAAACGTTACGTCAATGAGTGCGTGCGAGATATGGCGCTTTGAGAATGTTTCATGCTACACCGTGCCCGGCCCGAGCCGAGGTTTTGCTGTTGCACTTTGCTTGACCACCACTCGATTGCCCCACGGCGGCGGCGCAACTTAGTGCTAGCCGAGTTGTCCATACAAAAAACATTTTATAAAAAAAATCAAACCGACTTCAAAAAGTAAAAAATAAAACTTTTGGAGTCGGTGCCAGCCAAAGCATTCTACATTGCACTTCTATTAACTATATATTTTTTTGGCCTTAGCTAGCTAGCACCGACTCCAAAAGTTTTATTTTTTACTTTTTGAAGTCGGTTTGATTTTTTTTATAAAATGTTTTTATTTCAGATTTTTTTGTTACATTATGTGCCGTTACTTACACTAAAAATTTGCCCATACACAACAATGATGTCATCTAGGTATACGACTACTTGCCAAATGGTGATTGATATTTTTCAGGATTATGAATAAACTACTAGCCAGATCTTCGTAAAAATTATATGGGACCACACAAACCATTTTCTTCCAGATAAAAAAATAATTTTAAAAATCTGTTAACAACTGGCGAAGTTATGGTGGAACATACATAAAAAAAATAAAAATAAAAATACCGTCGACTTGAGAACCTCCTCCTTTTTTTGAAGTCGGTTAATAAGCAGGCTCGTCTCGGACTCGGCACGGCGTACCGTGAGTAATCCTTTTTTCTGAGTCGTGTACTCGTGTTTTTTTTAATGAACAACGGAGAGACTCCTGGCCAACATCATACCTGCCAGCGTAGCATGCGCACCGCGACTCGCTATCGACGCTTATCTCGAGATGTCTGTCCCGCTCGTATCAGTACGGTGTGAGTGGGACAGACAATACGCTCGCGCGAGAAAACTGTCGGGAAAGCTTTGTCGAGGTGCTCATGCTACGCATGCTGATGTTAAGTATTGTTTAAGGATGAAGATGGAAGCGAGCCTCTCTCGTAATCCCCAATCGCTGAGGAACTGGCTATCTTATCTAAAACTGCCGCAACACAACAATGCTTAAAAACGTTGTTGATATGGCGCCAGACTTAGATAAGATGGTGGTAGCTAGCCAGGCGGACATACAATAAGCCCCACCACCAACCAAACCGAATACAATATGTACCCCCTCTGGGAATCGAACCCGGGACCACTGGTCTGATACCGGTGGTTGTTACCACTAGATCACAGAGGCGGTTAACTTGTCGTGTCTCTGCTTGGGCGCCTGCCGCCTTTTATTTCCCCTCCAGGGGAAAATGACCGCGCATACCTCCCTGTCCGGCAAAACAGGTAGGTTGTGTAGGACTCGAACCCACTAAAACCCCCTGGTTGTTCCCTTCACGTGTTGGCGGAGACTGTCGGGATTAGGGTGACAGTCATCGGGCCTATCTTTTGGACACTCCCAACGGGACGTCAGCTCATCCTATTCACAGGAGGTTCTCCCTGGACGACTGGATTCGGCGCCTGCCGCCTGCCATACGCACTTTTGGCGTTTGTGCCCGTGTATTGTATGATACAGAAATTGGAAATTATATGCTCTCATAGATAAAGATTTATTTCCGTGTATCACGTTTCCCGAACAAAGACAATTTCACAGCAGCATTATAATTAGACAAGTATTCACACCCCGGTATTATGTTGTTCAAAGATTCCAAGACTGAAATTCTAAAGCTTAATGTTGCCAGTGATTTAAGCACAAAACACCCGACCGAGTGCCCGTCGCCACATGACGTAAATGGCCACCGGTAAAATGGCAACACTGGCACTAAATAAGACCGGCTATCTGCACTGTCTGGCGTGAATAGAAAATTTGGCCACTCCTTTGTTTAAAGTTAAACGGCTAATTGTGTTCAGTTCTTGTTGTAGGCTACTTTGTAAATTAAGCACTGCTATGGTTCAGCTAGCTGATGCTAGCGGAATTTGAAGGTAACTGTTTTCACAATAATTTATAATTAACTTAAATTGGTTAGCATACTGCATTTCGTTTGCGTTTACGAGTTAAGCATTTTTAAACGAATATTGTGCCCTTTTTATGAACAACGTCGAGTCGCTTAACCTTCATCATATGTTAAGGATTGATAAGGCTGAAGATGGAAGCAAGCCTCTCCCGGAATCCTTAACCAAACTGGATATCTTATCCCTCACTTCGTAACACAATAATGTTAAAAACATTGTAGTGTTAGGGTGACTATTAATTACCTAATTTACTAATAATTATGTAACATTTGTAATTGATATTTATTAATTAATCAGTAACGGGTAAAAGTGGTTAATTCGTCCAAGGTAAAAGCGCTATATTAAAATAATAAAAAGACATCACTTCGGGTTGTTGACTGTGAATTATTTTGTGCAGTTAGTCTATAATTTATAAAAATATAATAATAAATGTTATTAAATGTGTAACAAACAATTATAGAATACATTTTTGAAATGTAAATTAAAATACGGGCATTTTCCTCTTTTAATTAATTTTTTCCGCTTCCGGTTAGTATAAAATATAAAATAGCCGCCATTTGCAGTGGCGGCGGTCATGCGATCACTGTTTTTGAGCGAAAAAAATCTAAATCTATGGTTTTTGAAATCGTCAACACGTGGAATAATGTATTGATAATTTATAATTAGGAATAAGAAGAGTTATACTGTTTTAAAATTGAGATGATAAAATAAAGTGGTAGTGAAGTTTATGTTGGCGAATAAAAATCAATCAAAATATCCAGTGTTGTTTGAACTTTTGGCTAACGTCCAAAAGTAGACAGCCAGGCGGATTTACAACAAGTCCTACCACCAACCAAACCGAATACAATATGTACCTCTGGGAATGGATCCTGGGACCTCTGGGTTTTATTATACCGGTGCTAGTTACCACAGATGAGGTTAAAATTTGCATTCCTCATCTATTTGCCTGATCTTCCTGCCTGAGCATCTTATACGCGCAGATTTCATTCATAGGGTCTTACCCCCGTTTCCACTAGCAAAACATTTACCAGAAAACATGTTGTAATTTTTATGCGGCTGCTGAGAGGATGACCAATAGCTCTCGATAGGAGCTGTCAAATAATGCATTCTGTCAGTGGCCGCATTATACGTTTTCAACCGTTTTTTTGTAAATGTTTCGCGAGTGGAAACAGGCGGTTATAAATAAAAATCTCAATGCCTGACTGAATTCTAGGAAAGTTAGAAGCATGTTTTTATTGTACTTTGTTCATGTTTGTGTATACTAAAAACATTTCCAAATCAAAAACAATAATCAAAATTGGTCTTGTGTCTATTTGTATATTCAATTGATTTGAATACGTTCTTTGTAATTGAAACGAAAGTGCTTAAAATGAATAATTCAGGGAAAAATTACTCGAAGTGAAAGCAAAGACTAAAAGGTTTTCGAAATACATTTAGATCTTTGTCAGTCAAATTCTGGAATTCGATTTAGATAAATGTGTTGAGCCAATCCCAATGGTACTGCGAAATGTACATTGAATCATTAGTTTGTTTCGTTTGAATATGTTCGCCTTGTCGTATTCTAAGTTATCTTATCATATGGAAAAGGTTCAGCGAAATATTACGAAGAAATAGAATGAGTTACGTTTTATCTACAATAGAACCTATTGACAAAAGATTTATTATTATAAGAATAGAACAGTTTTCGATTGCGATGTTACAAAGCTTACTAGCGTACGTCTGTGACATCATAGTATTTTATGATTTTTAGAATTTTTGCTTTTTTCAATGCTATTTTTATACTTATGATAATTTTTAAATAAAAAAATATTGGAAAAAATTAACTCGGCCACAAGTGAAGCTCCGGTCAAGAGCATTGGACCGGATATCCAAAGGTCATGGGTTCGATTCCCATCTGAGAATTCACTTGTGGCCGAGTAAATTTTTTCCAATATTTTTCTATTTAAAATTTGTCATAACTCTTAGTATGTTTGTTAATGTAGTTCCATCATCAGCCTCTGGACGTCCACTGCTGGACATAGGCCTCTCCTAGCTCACGCCTATTGTGGTGTTCATAGGAGGCTATTAGTCTACTGCTGCCAGACGGGTTAGTTCAAGTTTTCCTTCTCTCGCACTGTTTTTAATGCGTCGAGCCTCTTAGTCGACTCTTGCGACATCCCAGGCATGTAAGGGAGTGGTGATACTTGTATTCTTAGGCCATCACCACACAGCACAACTAGTATGTAGTTAACGTGACATAACTTACTGTCCTATTAAACTTTACCAATTTGATGTAGTTTTTTTATAAAGTATGGGGAGACTTAACCTTCATCATACCTGATGTTAAGTATTGATAAGGCTGAAGATGGAAGCAAGCCTCTCCCGGAAACCCCAATCACTGAGAAACTGGCTATCTTAATCTTTAACTGCCGGAACACAACAATGCTGAAAACGTTGTTGTTATGGCGTCAGACTTAGATAAGATTTTCTATTTATTTATTTGCGTTCCAAAATATTACAAAGATGGTAGGTATATATATAAGTTAAAGACACAATTTTGGACCCTGTTGGGCATAGCAAATTTAGTAGAGATGGTGGTAGCTGGCCAGGTAGACTAACAACAAGTCCTACAAACAACCAAACCGAATACAATATGTACCCCCGCTGGGAATCGAACCCGGGACCCCTGGGTCTAATACCGGTGGTTGTACCACTAGACCACAGAGGCGGTTATATGTATATACTTAACTCAAACACGATAGTGACGTTTGCACATTTACAAACTCCATATAACCTTCAGTGGGGTCAGCACAAATAACTTTCGAGTAAGTATCGAGGAAGTAAAGTAAAAAAATGTATGACATATTGAGCAGAGTTTTTTTTTTTTTATGAACGACGGGGAGACTCTTAGCCTTCATCATACCTGATGATAAGTATTGATAAGGCTAAAGATGGAAGCGAGCCTCTCCCGGAATCCTCAGCCACTGAGGAACTGGCTATCATAATATCTCGAACTGCCGGAACACAACAATGCTGAAAACATTGTTGTTGTGTCACGTAAACAGAACTACACTTTCCTATACATTTTTTGACATTACGTGCTCGATACTTACTCGATACTATTTCGATAGTTATTCGTGATTGCCCTACAGCAATATCTTACTCCATATAAGAATTACTTTTTTATGTCTGTCTCCAAGTTCTAAGTAATACCTCTATTCCAAAATGTAATAAATGGTTCAGAGAAAAATAAAAACAGACTGAGTATCTTCCGTATTCAGGTTGTCGATGGTACAAGGTAGGGATTTTTTCAAACTCCGAACTCTTAACTAATTTTCCATAGTATTAAATTTAGTCCCGTACAAGATTATGTAAACAAGGTTCCCGGAAATGTTTGTATATAATGGCTGTATCTGAGTCCACAAGCACGTCTCCGAGACATATTTCATGTATAAAGGGATATCTAACTTCAGAACCAACTATCTTGTGAAACGTAGCCTTGAGTCAAGTTAGGAGAGGTTTGCGGTTTGCTGTCTTTAATAACGATCAGTTGTCTAACTATTGTAACAGAATGAAAACTTTAAACGAAATCCTTTTGTTGACCTGGCATAGGTTTTTTTTATTTTTCCAGATACTAATGTCTTTTTATTAGTATAACTTTTTAATTTTGCATTTAACAATGCAATTTTTAAGTGATAAAAATTAAATAAGAAATATACTAGAAAAAAGCAATTTGTATCATCCCGTCAGAGCTACATGAGATCATCGTTTTATTAGGTTCAAAAATGCAATATCCGGTTGAACTTTTAAACTCTTGATGGTTGCCATTGCAAACTCGCCAACAACACGGCGTCAATATTATGTCATTATAAGTATGTTGATTTTATTAGATCTTTAGAACAAAGCCACTCAAACAATCAAATGTGGGTGGCATTGATGTCTTGCAGATTTATTTGTTATAGCGCAAATCAATTCATCAAGTCGCTATGTAACCCACAGTGAGATCTAGCAGTTTTTTTTTTCATATGAGCGCGATCGAATTGAATCGCTATAGCTTATGATTTGTGCCCGTTTTCTGAAGTATTGAATGCCGTCGGAAGTGGGGTGTACAAAGCTCCTGGAACTGCAGACAATGGCCCGATCTGACCACTAACACGAGATAGAGGCGCGGCCACACTAACATTTTGACCCAGTATCGGTAGAGGACAAGGCCTTTGATTTATTGTCCGACGGCCTGTGCAAGTTTGAAGGACTTATAGTTGAGACTTCGCCTATTTGGTGCGATAAAATATTTATAGGACCAGATTATACCGGAAACATAACTTTGTGCAACTCTCTCTGTGTCGTAACTGAGTGCTGGTTTGTGTTTTCTTCTTGCGCGCTGAGGGTGCAGTAGTTACCTACTACAGTTTAAATAAAAAAGTCACGTTTATTTTTAGTATTAGATGCTTCTCCAATGCTAGCTAAAGTTTCCTACACCTTTTAAATATTTTAAAATCTCGACTAAAATAAAATCAATTGCGAAACATTTTGCAAATTCCTTTTGTACTTTATACAATAACTCTTATTACTATTTGAGCTGGTGGTTTTATTATTATGTTCATTTCTCTTTTAATTAAAAAGCTGTAGCTGGAGGCAAATAATTAATAACGATCAAAGAACTATGCAGAACAATCTGCACAAAAGCTTTTGAATATGCCTACTGGGTTTATTTCTGAAGTCCTCATTCCCAGGCCCTCTCCCCATTCCCAGGGGGATGAAAAGTCGCGCGACAAGTCGTCGGTCGTGTCGCTAGTGGATATGCGCGACGTTGGACGTTGTCTGTCTTATAAAATTGTTTCTTGACCGGTTGCCCGCAGACCAGTGATGGGTGACAGATTTTGATGTGGTCCGTTGTGATGAAGTGAGTAAAGAACAGATATTGTACACTATAAATTATCAACGACAACGTCGACTACGGTTTATATAAAATATCAAAGGATAATGCTACAAATGTTTGTAGGGTTGGCGCCTTTCCGAAAATCCCAGCACACCATTCAAACCTCGTTCAATCGTTTTTTCGTGTATACTCTATACAGGGTGGAAAAAATCTATGGGCCCTGGAGCCCTGGGCCCAGGAACTACCTTAAACCCATTAGTTAGCCCCATTTGACTGGCTTAAATGGCAATGCAGTTGTGTTTTTTTTAAATAAAGGAATGTTTCCTCTCTTAAAGGATTTAAGGTAGTTCCCCTACAGAGCCCATAGATTTTTTCGACCCTTTATATTATGTACGAACATTAGTTATTGAGACAGCATATTTCTAAACCGTATCCATTCTGAGATAAATGCTTATGTTCATCACTATTATTTCATACATTTAAGCTGAAAATAACTATTTTTTTTTAGATTTTATCAACCTATACCATGTTCGCAGCTTATACCAATGAAATATTTTAATTTATACAATAAAACTATTTTAAATAATATTAACAATATATTTAATAATCACCTCATTAGGTTCAAGGACGGTAGCGAAATGCCGCCGTCCCCCTAAAAAGTAAAATATGATAATTATCATTATTATTTTATTTTTTAACATTATTAACATATAATATATTGTAAAATTGATCGGCCATTCTTATAAGCCAGATAAAATTGCAAAAATGGAGTTATTTGTAACCTTAATCTAGAAAATAATAGCGAGGTATATTGGATTGGAATGGATATGATTTAGAAATGTGCTGTCTCAGTAACTATTGTTCGTACTTAAATACTCTATCCATTTTAATAAGGTATGAATGGTGTGCGGGCATTACTAGGCATTGCCCTTTCTACAGGGAAACAATCTCAACGGCTTAATTAATAAAGTTCAAAGTCGTTTGGAGGTTTTGTTGATATTAATACTTGGTAGTAAGAACTTGGTAGATACCAAGTTATAAAAATTTTAAGACTTAAAGAACTAGTGATTCTGTACCTGCGCCTGCGGGTTTACTTGCGTTGCCTCCGTTCCCGTTAGAAAAGTGGGATAAAGTATGAAAGCATTGTAAGAATATGAGTTTATTATGATTATGGGATTATTATCGGATTACGTCGGAGTTATTAAGCAAAGTTATTGTTTTGATAGTAATTGTTAGTGGGAAAACGACAGGTTAGTACCTGGATGGAATCCTTAATGGCGTGACTAGCGCATGATACCGTGTTCTGTAACTTTCGCGTTCCATAATAATTATAAACAAGAGTAACGGGACGTGCGACATTTATTATGTAGTACATAATTATGTACTTATATAATTAGTGACTTATGTGTTGCTACAGTAATAATTTGAGGGTGGCCAAAGATCTCCAAGCTCGTCTGAACAGATGACGCCGCGCACCGCCAGTCTGCTTATGACCACGGCTGTAGCAACACAGCTGGAACGTCACGCTCGCTCGTCCTACATAATTATGTACTACATAATAAATGTCGGGTTTAGCGTCGTTACTCTTGTGTATAATTATAATGGAACGCGAAAGTTTAAATACATTATTACATACTTCAGACCGTCACTATTTGACATTTGTAAGGGATTAATAATTATAATAATAATTTATACTTTATTGCACAATTAAAGAAACAAGTAACACAGGACAATTTACAAATAGAGAACAAACAACAGGCGGCCTTATTGCTACATAGCAATCTCTTCCAGGCAACAGGGATTGTGATCGGCTAGTTAATTATCTAACACTGTTGCTAACAGATTTTGATTGAAAGTGCAGTTAAATTGCTGTTTTAGTAACAGAGCTGTCACATTGATTATTACTAAAGCAGCAATGTGACTGCACTTTCAATCAAACGTTGATAGAAACAAGTTACATAATCAGGGGACTGGACGCGTTTTAGAAGGTATTGAATGATAGATTTTGAAATTAGACAATTAGTCAATCAGGTAGTCAGCGATACCAGCCCCCGGTATCGCTGGCCTTACCAGATAGCTCTGCACTTGTTCCATGTAGCATGCAATACAAACAGGCGTAGCATTTTTCGGTTTGGTATAAACGCACATTGTCCTTACTATAAACACAGAAGATATTCCAAATACTAAAACTTTCAATGGCCATATCTTTAAAGTCAAATCCATAGTCGCCTTTTTCTAAACGTCCTCTAAGGTCCTTTCATACAGAAACCATCCGAAAACTTCAACAAAAATCCACACTGCATATTGATAAGTCCCGTTATTACATTCAGTTCGTCTAGCTGGCTATTTTCCGCGTAAACTTTCTATTGCGGCATTTTCATTGAAAAGAATCGTCGTCCGAACCTAATGAGGGGTCGCGTTATAATGGCCATAGCGTTTAATCCGTGGACCGTCACTGTAATACCACATGACAAGCCAGGGACAATGGCGCTCGATATCCGCTCGATATTAAGCCCGATGCTTCAACATTGTTCGGTAGTAACGTCCATTGTAGTGACAATGCCATTAATAAAATCCTTCTTTAATTAAAGTAATAGATACCTAAGTTGTAAGCAAATTTTTACATTTCTTACTTACGTAATACATCAAGCAAACTCTTTGAAAACTAGCGTTGACTATTTTACAATTTAAACTGTATAGCCATAGTCAGGTGCATTAAACAATCGCGTCTGTGGTCTAGATCTACCGATCGGTATCAGGCCCGGAGGTCTTGGGTGGGGTACATAATAGATTTGCTTTGGTTGGTCGTAACGTAAGTCTGCATGGCTTTCTACCACCATCTTATCTAAGTCTGACGCCATAACAACATTGTTTTCAGGATTATTGTGTTCCCAGGGGAGAATATCACAAATGGCCCTCCATGACCTTCAGCGGTGAGAGGGCAAGTAGTGAGGGGTTTAGCTGGTAGTGCCCCCCCGCTTCCGGCCCCCCATTCAGCCTTATGAGGCTGACTGGGGGACCGGAGGGTGGTGGTCCCTCCCTTCTCTCTCGGGCTCCCGCCGGGCCAACTAGGCTCGACGGGGTGTCGGGGGGCGACGGGGGATAGGGTGCGCGGATTTGCGAATCCGGTATTCTAGGCGAGCCCAGCATAACCGTCTGGTATGCGTAAAAAAAAAAAAAAAAAAAAGGATTATTGTGTTCCGATAGTTTGAGATCACAGACCCTATATCGAGATAGACGAAAAGAGCGCTTCAAACGGTATGAGAACCTAGCGTGTCGAATTTTTCGTATCCACGATGACGTCACGAGCGAGATTTAGTGATGTGGAAATGTTATTGACGAGCTCTTGCAAGAAAGCACGGCACAATTAACCATTTTCGCAACGGCAATGGTCTCAAGCGGACAGGCTTAGGTCGGACAACTTTGAGCGTGGATCAAACTTTTGGCACGCAAGGTACTTTTACCGTCTATCTCGATATAGGTCTGTGATAGAAACATTCAATGTGCTTCCATAAAAAGAGAACATTGTTACTTTAACATTCTCATTTCAAGTAATCGAAGCTATTTCTGTGTACAAAGTGTGTTCCATTTTTCCCGACAGATAACTTAGCATCCGTGCAAGCCTCGATGCACTTTCTCAGCACAGGAGATGAGTTTATTTTTTAGTTTTACTTATTTCTCGTGTAGAAGATATTTGCATTCGCTCAACTTCCTGAAACAGTGTTGGATGCAAAATGCAAGTCAAATTGTAAAGAAATAATTTTAGCCATTTGCATAGTGTTGGTTTTAGGTGTTTTTTTATGTTAGTTTCTTTCATTATAAGTAATGATCGGTATGACAGAGCTCAGAAAAATAAAGAAATGTTTAAATGCCCCCACTGCTGGGGCTCTGACCTTCCTTATAGATGGATAAGAAGATTGAGCCATGACCCACAACCCAATGCGGCTTAGTGGGTTTTAACAACTGCAAATGCAGACCGGACCAACGGCTAACGTGCCTTCAAAAGCACGAAAATGTTCGAGATACTAAATTTTTGGTCACCCATCCCGTGACCGACCATTGCGAAAGTTGCTTAACATTATCAATCGCAGGCTGAGCGGGCATACCACTGCGCCACGGGCTCCTCTTCCAAATGGAAGAAGTGTCGCCTTAAATACATGTCCGTTGTCATGACAAGGTAAAGAAATTTAAAAGTTACAAAGCAAGATGTATGGATTGCTTGTGTGTTTTGCGCTAAAGGCAGGTGACGTGGAACAATCCACCTATTACTTCTAACTTTTTTGTGTTCTGCTCTTAATACCAAGAATAATAATATTTATTCGCTTATTACCATGTACAGACTGAGTTAGAATGTTACTCAATGTGGGTCAAAAATATTATACCTTAAAAATGGCATGCAAATATAATTAAAAATTAAAAATGTCAACAATACAATAACTACTACAATAATAAGAAACGATTTCAAAAATACAATAATGTCAATAATACAATTAATGTCATAATTTTGACATGCTTCAATCTAGATATGCTTTGATTGAATAAAAATTATTATCAAGGAGCCAACACAGTAAATTATGTTTAATTTTATTTCTGGCTAATGGCAAATTTCTGATGCTCATTATACAGTTTTATTGCCATCGAAATGCTAGATTACTTTTTGGTAACACTTTTTTATTTTTTCTAAAATCTCGAACATTTGCCTTAGCTTGGCTGATCTTGATAAAAGTACTCAGGGTGATTCTTTACAAACAAACACATCTCCGTTTAATACATACATGGTATATTTGGTTTTCTAAATAATGGCTCACATGATTCTCTGCTACTAATTCGACATAATGCTCTTATGCAGCTTTTTTGTGCTTTGAATGCTCTTTCAAATTCCACACAATTAGTCCATATTATTATACCATACCATGAACGCCACAATAGGCGTGAGCTAGGAGAGGCCTATGTCCGGCAGTGGACGTGGATCCACAAGCTGGTGATGATGATGATTATACCATAGCGTAACAACGAAGCGACATAGCCGTAATATGTTTGTAAAGCTACTTGGAAGGAAGCTACTTTTTTTTCTATTTATTTGGGTACACAAAGAGTAACAAAGTATAATATTTATAAATAAATGATGATTTACACTTAGTAACTTTGACACCAGCAACGTTTACCACATAGTAATAAAAAAGTACAAAGTATTGTGTCTAATGAAATAAGAGCGGATAGATTAAAAAAAAGTATGAAATAAAAAACTAATAAAAAACAGCTGTGTAGTGTCGGCTTAGAATAGCGCTACCCCCTCTCATCCTAAGGGAATAAGGGACTCAGCCTTCAGGAGACGGGCAGCAGCGTCTCCTACATACTTGGCGGCCTATACCCAGCAGTGGGTGTTATATGGCTGAGACGACGACGACGACGACGACGAAATAAAAAACTAACAGATTAATGTACATTTACTAATTTTTTAAAGTCTATTATTATGTTGTTAATTGTTATATTTATTCTGTAAATAGTTAATATATTTATAAGTTAAGTACTACGTAATATATCAACTATCAATTTCTTGAAAACACTTGGACGGGTTGCCGCTATGTCGACTGTGTGAAACAACTCATTGTAAGTATGCACCAGCCTATGTAGGGGGGACCGTTTACCAGCGTTAGTACGGCATCGAGGTGTTGCAAACAATCTACATGGGGCACGAGCATTATTGTGGCACAAGTCATACGAGGTAGTAGCACCAAGCTGTATCCGTCTATGTTTTAAACTTATACTTTACTGATTCTGTTTAAAGCATACTCAAATCTATTCACATTTTTACAGATTTTATCTATTACCTACCAGCTATTATAACACCTATTACATAATTATAAAACATTTTCTGTTTTACTACTCTAATAATATATTACTGCATCCATTAGTTACATTTGAGAAGTTCGAACCTGTTTTACACAACATTATACAAAAAATGTATTAGTAATTGAACTGTGTAAAACAAACAATAACTACTAATATGAAATAAGTTAACCACTCTGAAACCAAAAACCAACGATTTTCATGTAAAGTTCAAACACGGCAACAATAAAATAATTTTAAAATACAACACAACATAACAGGTCGAAAATATTTTCAAAGTCCACTCGAAACAATAAATTTATAGCAAATTACGTCGTTAAGGGGCAAGAAAGTTTTGCAATATCGACTTTGAACAGAAATTTAGTAGAAACACAAGTCACAAAATTGCTGGTGACAAAAAGTGCGGTTCGCCGTTACAATAACAAGAGTGTTAAGCTCTGCACCGGAGGGACAATAAAATACCGCGACCCACCGGCACTTAGTGTGGGGCCACGAAACAGGCGGTTTCGAAAGCGGAATGATAAGAGCGTTTTTTTTTTTAAATGAGTTGTGTTTAACAGGTTACCTTATCTTAATCTGTAGGCCTAGCACGAATAACATTCGAGTAAGTATCGAGGAAGCAAAGTAAAAAAATGTATGAGATATTGAGAAGGACCTAAACGGAACTACATTTTCCTATACATTTTTTGTATATTACGTGCTCGATACTTATTTATTTATTATTTATTTTTGGAGAGGGGTCACCAGCATGGCCGGACGGGTGATCAGTCTAGGGTGACTGATCACCCGTCCGGCCCAAAGAAAAATTCCCCAGAAAAGAACGGGGGGGGGGGGGGGTTATCGTTCACCCCACCGGCGTCGGACCCTGAGTTGACTTATTGTCAACTGCTTTAGATCCTCTTCTTTTGATAATTGAAAGGTGCCTGTTCAGTGGACAATGGCCTGGCAGTACTCCTACTATGTTTCTCCTACTTAGATTCAGCAGCTCTCTAGTTTTCTTCTAGCAACTGATTTGATGAAGATCTTAGACTAACTTCCTTTCTTTTCATCCATCTTTGGTTAGTTTCTTTAATTATTCTGATCTCGATGATGTTCTTAGAGATTCTATGTGAGATTGGCAATCTTGGTTCAGGGCCAATGAAGGGTTCATCAGCCACCCTAGCCGCTCTGTCAGCTTCCTCATTGCCACTGTTACCTTCGTGGTAACAGTGCTCGATACTTACTCGATACTACATAGTTTTCGTGTATACCCTACTGACCTACAAAAATACTGTGCTATCTGAAAAATGTTGAAATGCACATACATCAATAGTTTGTATGGACCTTACAAAGTAGGAGGGGTATGTACTTCTGTACTTCTATCTTATTGTTACTGACAATAATAGTGTGATTGTTTAATGGTATTGCATCAAAGAAGTAATGATTTTGTCATGTAGTTGCGAGTAATGACGGTGTGCATGGAAATCGGCAATTTAATATTCGGCTTCATGTAAAGATCATTATTTCTTCTTGCTCTTTTTAATTATATTTAAATTCTCATTGAGAAACTCTACGTTCTGTCTGTCTGTTGCACATTTTGATCACACGAGAAATGTATCATCCGAAGTAATATTAATAATTAGATAAATTATCAGAAAACTCTCTTTACGTACTTCATGGCTCCAAAAAGGCTGCGTAGGTAACGAATAAAGTAAACTGCTAACTTTTACACTCATTTGGAACCAAGTGGCGGTGGTAACTGCTGGCTTGTTGCTTTTTTACACTCAATTTTCAGTCGTAAAATTTAAAGTTTTAGTAGGTATTCATTTACAATACTAAGAACCTTAATTTTGAATTTTGATTGTTTCCTTAACAAATTTCGTTTTTTTTATATATTTATTTTATAACTATTTGAAGAATGTATTTTAATAGACATTATAAATTTTAAAGCTAATAATATTTTTATAATTATTCATCTAAAGTAATTTTATCGTCACTTTACTTTTCTTCGGAATATTATTTTGTCCTTTTTTTTTTTACGATATTTCACAATTTTATTTAACTTTATAAATTGATTTCATTTAAGTCCCTTTTTAACATATTATTTAATTTTATTATTATTTATATATCGAAATTTAATTAGTCCTTATTTTTTTCACATTTCACTTTTTGATAACCATCTGCGCAGCGCCGCCGATAGGCAGCATTGGCAGGGTCGCCATGCGATGTGAAGGTTCAGGTAAATTAAATGATAACTCTGACTGCGATTATAAGAAGAAGTTTATTATACCAAGCAGGCGCATATATGCTATTGGCTTGGACGAATTAACCACTGGACACGAAACCCGAGAAGAATGTATGAAAACACGATCAACCAATTCTTGCGGGGGTGAGGGGCGATTACTAATGTCAAATAATGACAGTAGTGCTTGAAGTAAACGATAATTTTTTTATCGATAAGTAAGGAGTGAATGAATGAACCTATTGAGTTTAATAAATCATGTGTGTTTTAAAAAAAATAGTAAGTTAATTGTTTATTTCGTGGAAAAATAAATAGCACGATAAGTAAGGAGTGAATGAATTAACCTATTGAGTTTAATAAATCATGTGTGATTTAAAGAAATTAGTAAGTTAATTGTTTATTTCGTGGAAAAATAAAGAGCACCTAATAATATGAAAATCTCATAAAAAAATCCCTCAAATTCATAAAAACAATACATTATGGTTCCCAAAGCGTTTGTGTTTGGGTTTTTTTTGTGAAAAATGGGTAGATACATGCAACCTGATACTAGTACTGTACTGATAAGGCTTAAGATGGAAGCGCGCCTCTCCCGGTATCCTCAATCACTGAGGAACTAGCTATCTTACCTCTAACTGCCGGAACGGACTTGAATAAGATGGTAGTCGCTAGCCAGGCGGACTTACAATTTACTTACTAACACTTTTTAAGTGAGTAAAAAACATTAATATTTGGTTTATATAATAATATAATTCATTATTTACATTAACTTCTTCAATCACTCGAGCTTTTTTATATAAAACAAAATATGGGTAATTAGTTCATTACAGAACCATTGTATAGGACATACACAATAGCAACCTCTCCATAAGTGTTTAATTTTATAATCGATTGCAATCCCTTTCAAAGGTCAAATAGTTGTGGCGCGATGCTATGTGATGTGATGCGATGTGAATAATATGTACCTTTTAAATGAAAAATTTAAAGGGATTGTGATAGACTTAAAATTAGATAATAAGGCCCCTGTGTGCTTCTCGAGCGGTGATATCTCGTATTCGACATTTTTTTTGGAGCCAAAAATCTAAGTATACTAAAACTTATTGAAAATAATCATCGAAATTAGAAGATCGTTGAGACTAAAACATTTTAATTTCAACTCTAGTATCCATTTTACATTTAAGAAATATGTATATTTGTAAGAAAAAATATAAACTTGTTTTCACTTTATTAAAGATCTCAAAATTTACGCCACCGTACAAAATTAGCACAACCTAAACCCAAATTAGAAATAGTAAACTAGCGTTTGGATAGCGTATGGTCCAGCATACGCTATGACAGTTTTAAACAACAAACTCCCAGAAGTTATCAACAAAACATCGCATATAAATTACCTATATTTAAGAAAAAGCCAAGGCAGTATCTTTCTAGCAACTACTAGCTGAAATGCTAATTGCAAGAATATTTCAACCAATAGTTTATTGTAGTTTTAAGATTGTTTTACTTGAATATAATAAAACGATCTTAAAATTAAAATATTATATGATTAAAAAATAGTACAATATAGCTTACGTACATACATAAATATAATTAATTTTATTCTTGCTGTGACCTAACAAGGTCTATGTTAGAAACAAATAATAAATGTAACCACCATTTATGATAAATTTTAACAAGAAAAATATTGGAACAAATGAACTCGGCCACAAGTGAATTTTCAGATGTGACTTGAACCCACGACCTTTGGGAATCCGGCCCACTGCTCTAACCAATGAGCTACCGAGTTTTGCGGACCACTTTCGAAATTCTCCGATACTTTTATATTATTAATACGCTGTAAGAATATCCTTCCTTGCATTCGAAAGAGAAAAAAAACAAATGTTTAACGATCAATATTATGATGCAACAGCTAATAAGTTATGATTTTTTAATTTTTGCGCTGTCAATGCAATTTTTATACTTATGATACAATTTAAATGTTAATGTACAACACACCATGATAATGTAGAACATAAGTCTAATACTAAAAAACAATACCGTGACTGACTTACAGGCAAGGCAACGCACAGCCCAAACGGCTAAACCAATTAAACTGAAATTTTGCATACAGGTACTTTTAACGATGTTGGCGAGCACTAAGAAAGGATTTTTGATATTACCACTGGAACGGGAACCATGCGGGTGAAATAAGCAACATTTTTTTTAAAGTTTGAAGCCATATTTCAAATATAACGAGCTCAAAGTTCGTAGGGTTGCGTCGTTTAATTACAGAGTTCCTATAGCCATTTTCTGGCTCCATCATCAGACCTTAGATGTTATCTAAGACCTGAGTACTCGTCCATGTTATCTCCCTGCGTACCGCTTCCACCCAATTCTTCTTGTTAGGGGTTCAACTATAAATCTGAAATTAATTTAAATAGTTCCTACATTAAAATTGGATTCGTTCGTTCATTTGCATACATCGATATGTTTATCGATATGTTCAAGCCCTATACGACTTAAAAAATGACAATTGAATGAATGAGTGATACATATAACCCAACCAAATTACTTATGCAATATCTTTGAAGAATTTACATGTACAATGATTACTTTTTGAAATGACGTATTACATTTTGTTTACATACCAAATTTTATTTATTTTTCGAAAAATTGCTGCTCTAATAGATTAAAATTGTACTTACGCGTGAAAAGAAACATTTTTTGATTGTCCGGTATGATTTTTACAAATTAACACAGCGCATTTACCCATTTTTGAGATAATGTTCCACTTCGAGATCTCGCGTCATACTGACAACGCCATATTGCTTACTGTGTCTAAAAGGCAGGGTAAGTGACAGAGGGGTAAAGGCGAACGCGGTCCTCGTTACGCGTCCAGTGGTTAATTCGTCCAAGGCTATTGGGAGAGATGAGTGTGTGCAATGTGCATATAAGTAGTACACACACTACAGTGCCGTTTTTTCAACGTGATATTTGACTTCATAGCAAGCGAACGTGTAGCGCTTTCTAGCACCTCCGTATTTTGGAGTCGAGCCAGCTTTTGAGGAAAATACTTTTTGTTAATTCAGCAATATCGTTACGTTGCAAAATGGTACAGAGTCGGCTGATTAATCAATTTAGCTTGTTAGAAAATTGAAACAAAACTTTTACGGATTAAAATGTTTTCAATAGCTCCCGCCAGCGGTTTCACCGGTGTGGTTCGTGGGAGTCGGGATAATTAGTTTACTATTTGGAGTCGGGATAAAAAGTACCCTGTGTTACTCTGCGTCGTTTCAACTAACTCTTTGCTAAAAATCAAGTCATTTTTTTTTTTACACACCAATTATCTAGCCCACGTTAAGTTTCATGAAGAACTTGTGTTATGGATACTAGATAACGGATAAACATACTAATATACTTTTTTTTTGTAAACACATACTTAATATACGTATTAAACACCCAGACCAAGACAAATAGACATGTTCATGCACACAAATATTTGTCTTGTCCGGGGATCGAACCCGGGACCTCTGGCACAGGAGGCGGGGTTAGTACCCCTGCGCCAAACAGGTCGTCAAAGTCGATTGGTTGCTTCATTAGGGCGTAAAGAAAGGTCAGACAAACACACATTCGCTTTTATAATTTTAGTTATTATTAGGATAAGGTTTTTATTTTTTTTCCAATTTCTAGTGACCACGGCTCCTGGAAAAGTTTCAAAGGTCAGGACTTTGACTTGGCCGTTAATTTCAAGCACGCGCGACAAAATGAGATGTAGGTACTTGTTGACTATTCTTCAGAACGCTAAATACCTAATGGTTTTTACGAATATCTGTTTCAATATATAATACCATTACACATATTTCTTGAGATAAATTATTAATTGTGGAATAACAAGATTATTCGCAGCCGTTATAAACAGTAGGGAACATTATTTGTTTTAGAATCTGTGAGTTGAAATAAATCCTACTTATGAAAGCATTTTAAAAATTATCTTGCTTTTATGCGATACAACCCAATAAAATTTATATTGGTTCCTTCGCCGATGAACGTAAATTGAAAGCAATGCTGGAATGGTTGAATAGCTTCTTATGTTTGATCTTCCTTATTGAATAACAAAAAATAATAATTTACTGGTTAGAGAAAAGTAGAAAACTTATAATTTACTTAAAGGTTTTCGTTCTGATTTCTATAACATCTTACTTACTTTTGAACTTCATAATGGTCAACAGATACTTTTAGGTTGCATCATCTTATATTTTACTTTTACGGTTTAAAATGTATGAGATTTGACAACGTAAACGTAATACGAGTAGTAACCGCTATAGTACCATGATGCAACCCACAGTTAATGACCATAAATAAATGGAGATCGAATATATTATTATTATATTATTTTTTTATGTACGACGGGACGACTCTTAGCCTTCATCATACCTGATGTTAAGTATTGATAAGGTTGAAGATGGAAGCGAGCCTCTCCCGGAATCCTCAATCACTAAGGAACTGGTTATCTGATCTCTGCCGGAACACAACAATGCTGAAAACATTATTGTTATAGCGTCAGACTTAGATAAGATGGTGGTAGCTAGCCAGGCGGACTAACAACGAGTCCTACCACCAACCAAACCGAATACAATATGTACCCCCGCTGGGAATCGAACCCGGGACCCCTGGGTCTGATACCGGTGGTAGTACCACTAGACCATAGAGGCAGTTGAATCCTACTAATATTATGAATGCAAAAGTTTGTCAGGATGTATGAATATTTAGATATTTGCATGATTGTTACTCTTTCACGCTAAAACTACAGAACGGATTTAGATGAACTTTGGCACAGAAATAGTAGATGGCCTGGATTAAAATATAGGATTCTTTTCATCACGATATTCTCACGGGAACGGGAATCTCGCAAGTGAAACATAATTGAAATATTTACAATTACCTATAGCTAGTCCGCAAGTTTCGGTAACTCAGGGGTTAGAGCATTGGACCGGATTTCCAAAGGTCGTGGGTTCGAGTCCCATCTGAGAATTCACTTGTGGCCGAGTTTTGTCCAATACTTTTAAAATATTTAAAATTTATCATAAGTATAAAAATAGCAAAAATCAAAAATAATATAAACATATCCATAGCTATTCAAGCTACATTTCACAAAATACTGTCACATTGCGTAGACTATTTTCAATTTCATTTGCAACCGCGGATATGTAAAGCTGCTCCAATATTCTTGTAAATATTATGTTTCTAGTGCAGCGGATATTATAGAGAAGAGTGAACGGTTGCGTTGTTTGAATTTCATTACGCAAAGTAATGGCTTTAGGAAATTTCTGGAAAACTAGGGGTCTGATTGCGTAGTCTACTGAACCAGGGGTCGTGGGTTCTATGCCCATCCGGAATGTGTCGCCTCTGTTTTAAACGCCTCGGTGTGCTGGTGGTAACAACCATCGGTATCAGACCCAGGGTCCCGGGTTCGATTCCCAGCCCTCGCTGGTAATCGAACCAGGGACCCTGGGACTGATGTGAACGTCCTACATATTGTATTCGCCTTGGTTGGCGGTAGTCCGCCTGGCTAGCTACCACCATCTTATCTAAGTCTGATGCCATATCAACAATGTTTTCAGAATGTTAGTGTTCCCGCCGATAAGATAGCCAGTTCATCAGTGATTGAGGATTCCGGGAGAGACTCGCTTTCATCTTCGCAACCGTATCAATACTTAACAGCAGGTATGATGAAGGCTGGCGCGCCCCATCAGTAGTAGGAAGGGTCACTTCATCGACCCGAAGATGGTAGCCCAAGGGGGCCAAACGCGGGGCGGCGACTCGAAGACTGCTACCCTTATCCCGAAGTCTCCGCCCACACGCGTGGTAGGAACACCCAGGGGGTTTTAGTGGGTTCAAGTCCCACATAACCTCCCTGTCTCCCCGGACGGGGGGGTATGCGATGGCATTAAAAAAAAAAAAAAAAAAAAAAAAAAAAAAAAAAAAAAAAAAAAAAAAAAAAGGTATGATGAAGGCTAAGTTTCGCCATATTCGTAAAAAAATATCCATGTGATGTACTTATCTACGTTTTGTATTTATTGTGTATATGGGTGTTTTTATCTCTGTAGATATGTGATTTTTTTGGTAATACCTTGTTTGGTTCTGGAGGTCTACTCTCTGAGCACGAAACCCGTAGTTTCGGCCCAAGTTACGGACGTTTCCTACTCCGTATCACCTACGGACAGCTTAATAGTTCAGAGACCCGAACTAAGAATGAATGAGAATACGTTTTGGCATTGTCCCTAGTTCTAAAACTAGTACATTCGAAATCAATAGAGAGTTTCGGGTAACTTACGGACTTCCCGTATCTTAGTCGACGGGCTTAGAGAGTAGGCCTCCTGATGTCTCGTGACACAAGTGCTTGAGCTACTTACCTACCCAAAATCAGATACTAGCTTATAGTACTAGCTTATAGTACTAACTTATAGTACTAGCTTATAGTACTAGCTTATAGTGCTAGCTTATAGTACTAGCTTATAGTACTAGCTTATAGTACTAGCTTATAGTGCTAGCTTATAGTACTAGCTTATAGTACTAGCTTATAGTACTAGCTTCCTTCTGCGGTTTCACTCGCGTGGTTACCATTCCCGTGGGAAGATCGGGATAGTAAGTAACTCTCCGTTCTTTCAACTAAACCCATGCCACAAATCAAGTCGTTTGGTTGGGACAAACAAACTTTATAATATAAAGGTATTAGAATAAAGTTTAAGTTGATCATAACATAAAAGTTTACTGTCTCTATTTAATTCATTTATTAGGGTTCCGTACCTCAAAAGGAAAAAACGGAACCCTTATAGGATCACTTCGTTGTCCGTCCGTCCGTCTGTCAAGACCGTTTTTCTCAGGAATGCGAGGAGGTATCAAACTGAAATTTTTATCTAATACTTCGGTCTACTGTCCCTTGGAGCTGTGAAAAATCAAACTTCTAAGCCAAAGCAATCAAAAGATACAGCCGTTTATGCCGCAAATTTCAGCAAATTTCCGCAAATTTTCGAAACTCGCACGGGAATCAAAACCTACAGGGTACTTCCAGTGAACTTAGAATCTTGAAATTTGGTTCGAAGTAGCGTCTTATAGTACAGAAAAGGAAAAATTTCGAAAACCGTAAATTTTTTGTTACATCATATAATAAAAAATATTTTTGAAAAATTTAAACGGAACCCTCGGTGTGCGAGTCCGACTCGCACTTAGCCGGTTTTTTGCGTAATACTGAGTTTTACAAGAAGATTTATACTTACGAGTATAATGCTCTTCAGATTTTGTTTATTTTCATATAGTTATAGTACGAGTATATTTGATATATATTTTTGGTTATCTATCTCGCTGGTGTCTTGGATATTTAATCTGAAAGCCTGCACGTATTTTATTAATTTAATACTTAAATAAAAAGTAAAAATATACTTACATTACGCACAAATGAGTATTTTAAGTCCAAGTCTAGTCCAAGTCCACCAAAACGGTACCGACGAAAGACAAGCGCTGGTCAAAAGCCAAGCATCATGCTGAGTCAGGGGCCGTTTTGGGACAAATTTCTCTATTACTAGTTTTTATTTTGTTTGCTTCACCCTAATGTTTGTCCCAATTGAACGTTTTTTCTTCCTTTCTTTCTTTAAATTTTTATTTGGGTTCCTTTTATTGGTGGAATAAGTTTTACGGAGAAATCGCTTCAAACAGTGCACAATGCATCTGCAAAGTTTTAGTTGCAGACACCTTAAGTCTCCCTATTACGTTTTCCATCATCTTTTCATGAAATCGCCGGATGCCTATTCTGAAACAGCGAGTCATTAAATCCGTGGTGCACGGGCTAGCGTTGATAAGTCAAAAATGCTTACTTTACAGGGGAGCGATTTTTAAGTTTAAACTTTTTTTGTAACTCCAGTTATCACTTCACCGCTTGCAAACTACTTGGCTTTAGGGTAATTTTATGCGACCTTTCGAATGGTGTTAAGTATTTAACAAAATTATTTATAGTTTTCTTAATATTAGACTTATCAATATGCGAAATTATGACTTATCAACTTATTTCCCATACAAATTGCGAAATTCGTAAAAAAAAAACTGCATCTGGTACCTTCAGCAAACCACTTAATCAAAATGTACTATTATGCGATCTTTTGAATGGTAATATGTATTTTTCGAAATCTTATATAATTTTCTCAATAATGAACATATAAATTTGTGAACTGGTGACTTATTCACCATACAAGTAGAGGAATCGGTAAAAACTAATTTGTAATGCAATCTTTTTATTTTTAGTATAAAATAAAATAAATTAGAACAAACTCTTTTATTGTGAAGTTGAATCAACTTATCCATAAGCACATCTTAAGGGCCCGCTATTGGCCAACGAAAATCAGATTGCTTGACATGATCGTCTGTAATATCAATATTAATGAAAAACTGAATTTCAAATTAAGATGCAGCAAACTACAGGTACAGCAAACTCAACACTAGTGACTATGTTACTCAAAAACACGATTGTATAAAATTTTCTCGATAGAAAAAAAATGCGAAGTTGCCTCCAAATCACATATAATTAATACGATAAACTGCTAGTATTCAAGTAATACATTAAAATAAAGCTTGGAACTTTTTAGTATAATTACACTATAGATTAGGCAGGGCTTATATTATATATTTTTTGTAAACAACCTTTAAATATCCTTTAAAAAAAGAATTTCCTTCATTTCTTCATTCTGGACCGGCCGAATAGGGCCGGAGAATTATATATTATTTGCAGTTCACCGTTGCAGTTATTACTTTTGCTTTTGGCCTAGAGCGCGCCCTTAAGTTTCTTCGCGCACTCATAATTGAAATAAAACAATTTTTGCGGAATATTTAGTGCGATTTATTTACCCGGAATATAATTTGGTACTAAAGTTTTTCAGTTTATTTGAGGTTTTTTGGTATCCCGATGTTTCGGCACCGTTTCATTTGCCGTGGTATTATAATCGAAAATAATTATAGTACCAAATATTAAGAAACCATTCAAAACCTCTTCACAATGAAAATTTCTTTGCCAGAATAAGCCGTACGGAATCATCGCTAAAGTGCTGGCTCCGCACCCTTTGTGCGGCACTAATAGTGACGCTATCTCTAAACAAAAAGTAACTTATGATTTTGTAATTTTTGCATTTTTCAATGCTATTTTTATACCTATGGTAAATTTTAAATAGAAAAAAATTGGAAAAAATTAACTCGGCCACAAGTGAACTCTCAGACGGGAATCAAACCTTTGGAAATCCGGTCCAATGCTCTAACCGCGATTCCCATCTGAGAATTCACTTGTGACCGAGTTAAATGTTTTCCAATATTTTTCTATTTAAAATTTACCATAAGTATAAAAAGTAGCTTTATATAATAACTTATTAATTTTGCATTTTACAATGTCGCGACATGAGACAAGTTGCTTTTTTCTAGTATATTTTCTTGATTCATATTTGTCACGCCAAAATAGCATTGTAAAATGCAAAATTAAAAAGTTATAGATAGATGGTTGTTTCATCTTAATCGATAGTCAAACATTTGTAAAAATGTTTCTTTCGAATGCCAGGAAATTTCTCTCATTGATGAAACGACGGTGGCCTGACCGTAGAATGGTGAATATACTAGAAAAATTCGACGTGTGCTCATAGGTCTCAGTAGCATAATTGGTTAGTACATATTGCCGGATTTCCAAGGATGCGGGTTCGAATCCCGTCAGGGCGACATGAGACAAGTTGCTTTTTTCTAGTACATTTTCTTAACTTATTTATATTACATTTACAACCAAAAAGCTACCCCACCTATCAACATATTAATACCAAGCCACGTCTAAGAAACCCTTTAAACCTCACAATGAAAATTTCTTTGCCAGAATAAGCCGTGCGGAATCATCGCTAAAGTGCTGGCTCGGCACCCTTTGTGCAGCACCAACGGTGACGCTATCTCTAGACAAAAGGCAACTAATTCTTTCTCGTCGTCACTGAATTGTAATGCGAAATGCACCCGTACCCCGCACAAAGAACGGTTGCCTACGAAAATGTACTTACTGCGTTGTCAGGTGTGTGTCTAATAGCGTCAGGTCTTACTTTAAGAGACGTAATTCAGAGAGTATTTTGTGATGCTTTCGAGAAATGCAGAACTAAATAGTTTTATAGTTTTCTTAATAAGCTGCTTTCTAGTTTACTACAAACATGTGACATTGACACAGTTCGAAAGATCGAAGGAGAGTTGATTTTTCAATGCTCTGATAAAATGATTATTTTGTTATCGTATAAATTGAAAATGAATATTTATGCAAATCTTTAGTTTTCGATTGTCATTTGTTCAAGTTAAATGAAAAACCGTGCAGTCGCACTGCAAAAAAAATACAAGAAAACATGCTGTAAGTTATAATGCGGCCTCCGAGAGGTCCATAGACACTCGATAGGACCTACTAATTAATGCAACTCTTAGCGGCCGCATTAAATGATTACAACCTGTTTTCTTGGAACGTTTTGCAGTGTGACTGATAAGTATCGTTTATCCGAGGACTTAAAAGCCCCAATGGAAATAAACGTATAAAATCGAAAATCAGCCTCCAACTGCCCTAATTTAAGAATTCTAACAAGATTTTTTCAACCTTTAAGACAGGAAAATTAAATGTATTTTTGCTTGGCAGTACTTGAAGAGTTTCTTGTCCCATAATTAATCTCGACATGGCAGAACGTGTGAAAACAACTCACAAAGACGAAAGCAGACGTTTAGCTCAAGTGGGACACGCGAAAATAGAACACGGCAAAGGTATTGTCCCTTATGTGTCTTGTGTGGTTTTCGGTAAAATGTTAGTTACTGTACTTACTTTATTTACTTTGCCAGAACAACAAAGCTTATAAATTATTTCACCTGAAACGCGTTGGAAAGTACCTATCACTGTTTCTACGTGCTCCCAAATAAATGTAAGTAATGCAACATTTTATCTGTATACCTATATATTTTTTTTAATACACGATGGGAAGACTCTTAGCGTTCATCATACCTGATGTCAAGTATTGATTAGGCTGAAGATGGAAGAGAGTCCCTCCCGAAATCCTCAACCACTGAGGAATTGGCTATCTTATCTCTAACTGCCGTAACACATCAATGCTGAAAACATTGTTGTTATGGCGTCAGATAAGATGGTGGTAGCTAGCCAGGCTTACTTACAATAAGTCCTACCACCAACCAAACCGAATACAATATGTAACCCCGCTGGGAATCGAGCCTGGGACCGCTGGGTTTGATGACGGTACGTTTAGCAGTTGAAGTGTTGCTGGAAACAAAACAAAGTCGAAAATGAAGTTCATTTGTGTCGTATTGCGGTGCGTTATAAACGTCAACTCCCGAATAAATTTATTTATTTATTTAATAAGGCCAACTAAATACTTATAGGCAAATTACATTAAGTTTACAGCACTTAGCAAAATATGTATCTTATATGCATTTAACTTAAAGGTATGCACAACATTGTTTTAAGTATAAGACGTTTTTTATGTTTTATTGTTAGACTAATCAATAATAATACTGAGAGAGAAAAAAATACATCGCAATGTAAGTCATGCAACAAGTGATCGTATAACAATGTCAAGTAATAGGTTGTTCCAAGCACTTCTGTAGCCAAAACATGAGCGGCAATTATCGACACTCTTAGCTCGATACCGTATCACTGTTCCAATCACATCTTAGAGGGGTAAGCAGATAGCATCATGGGCCATGCTATATCATATTGCGTGGAATAGCGGTGGTAATGCTGGGGTGCCTGAAAGTCAAAGAAGCCACGGCGTCGGTCGGAGACCATGTAACGAGAAGAACCGACAAGAAACTCGTCATGACTTGCATTTTCGCTTCTTTAAACAGCAAATATATTTAAGAATTATTTCTCTTGAAACATGTTGGTAAGTATCACTATTTTCTACGTGCTCCCAAGTAAATGTAAGCGATGCAACATTTTATCCATACAGTTAACTGTGAGGGTATTCACAGAGCATGTTTACTCGGAGTAAGATGCGGGTCTGGGCGGCAGGGTCTCCTATTAGAAATCGAATGCTTTTTGCTCGAAAATCAAATACCTATGCTCGAAAAACAGCTCGAGAATCATAAAAATCGACAAATCTTAAGCTCGACAGTTGATTAGACCTTTGCTTCAAAATCTCGAATGACGTAAGCTCGACGGATCAAATGCGTGAAGACATTAATGTTGAAGCATCATTTTACGAAAGATCATTAGAAGTACTATAGAACACAAATCGACCTATTACCAGCACAAATGTTTGTTCATGAGACAGATTGTTAAGTTTGCTTTTATCATTGCTTACATTTTTATTCTGTATGATTAATATTATTTTCTAGTCTATGTATTTTGCTCTTTTGTCTCTTCTTGTCATTTTTCACTCATTTCTATATTTTTTCCTTGAACATTTGTAATTTTCTTCAATATAAATTTACCTGATTTTATTTAAAGTATCATTTCTTTCAACGACCCTTTGGGAATTGTACATGGTCCTTATCGAGTCGGATTGTGAAGCAAGCAAGAAAAAGTTGGCTGAACATAATTTCGTGTGCTCAGCGAAGTAACGGCGGCAGCAAAGCAAGGTTGCCACAGCTCACCATTTCGAAGAGTGGTTTGAAATGTTTATATAGGTATTTATGTGATGAAAAACTGTAAGTAAACTGAACCTTATTTCTATCTACTACTTATATCAAACCAAAAATGGAATCGATGCTTAAACTTCAGTTGGATACTGCATCCAACATTTCCAAGGCTAAAATTAACTACAAAAAGTCTCCGAAAGAGCGCATAACAATATCTTATGTGGAAGCGCGCCTGGAAATGTTAGAACGTCTATGGTCCTCGTTTTATACGACGCATCGGCAAATCATAGGAGAGTGTGCAACCAGTGATGTCGAAAGCTCTGAGTACCATAGTAAAGATATATATGGTTCTACTGAAGATTTATACATCGAACACAAGTCTGAATTAAAAGAAAAATTGATTATATTAAACGAAGACATTCATGTTAGTAAGGATTTTAGCTCAAAAAATTATTCTGAACATATATCCAATTTAAAGTTGCCCAAAATATCATTACCCATGTTCAGCGGAAACTACTCTGAGTGGAGCAGCTTTCGTGATTTGTTTATGTCTTTAATTCATAACAACAAAGGACTGGACGACGTGCAAAGATTGCATTATATAAAAAGTCATTTGTGTGGCGAAGCTGAGCAGCTGTTGAGGCACATATCTATCACCGCATGTAATTACAAACTTTGTTGGGATCAATTGGAACATCGTTACAACAACAAAAGATTCTTGGCCAATTGTATTTTGAAACGTTTTATCAACCAAAAGAATGTATTGTCAGAGTCATCGAGTGCAATAAAAGAACTACTGGATACAACAAATGAATGCATGAATGCTCTTTCTAATTTAGGCGTCAACATAAATTCGTGGGATATTATTGTGATTTATTTAGTGTCTCTAAAGCTTGATACTGAGTCTCGAAAGATGTGTGAGGTTAATGTTAGCAAATGTAATGATGAATTACCTAAACTTCCGGAATTCAAAGACTTTTTGGATCAACGTTTTAGGTCATTAGAATTTTTAGATAACAAATCCAATAAAACCACACAAAACAATAATGTACGTAATCAAGTTTTTAGGACAATGCATGTAACTTCTACCGTATCTTGTATTTTTTGTTCGGAAGACCATAAGTTATGCTTTTGTAAAAAATTCGCTAAAGAAGACGTAGACCAACGTCGTGCCTTTGCCCGGACCAACAGGTTATGCTTCAATTGTCTTGCTTCAAATCATTCTGTTTATAATTGTCGACAGTCAACAAACTGTCGCATTTGTAGAAGGCGACATCATTCCCTTCTTCACCCAAAGCTAGGTCCTATTGAAAATCAGGTAAACCATTCGCTAGTGGACGACGGCGCTCCGTCCTCCAATCTAGAATCACCTCAAGACGAGGCATCCAATATAGTTTCATGTTTCTCTAATATGAATAGTCAAGTGTTATTGGCCACTGCGTTAGTTATCGTAGATACGAGAAATGGCAGCTTTCATCTTAGAGCTCTTCTTGACCAAGGTTCACAGGCTTCATTTGTGACAGAGTCAGTTGTGCAAATGCTTGGACTCAGAAGGGTTTCTAAAATTAGTTATATCTCAGGGTTAGGCAGTGATCAAGGTTCGCCCTTGCAGTCAAAATGGACCGTCACGGTCAAAATTCAGTCACGCCATGACCCCAACTTTACAATTGAAGTTAAAGCTTATGTTTTAAGTAAGCTCACCAGTCTTCTTCCTGAGAAGAAAATGGGTGTTCCAGTGTTTTCTCCTCAGATTTGTGCTGCAAAACTAGCAGATCCAATGTTCGATACTCCGAGTAAAATAGATATTTTACTGGGGGCGGAAGTATATGGTCAAATTTTAATGGATGGTGTTGTCAAGGGTCCGCCAGGTTCACCGATTGCGCAAAATACCAAACTTGGTTGGATACTTTCAGGCTATATATTTTCAACCCCAAATCACGAACAATCACGGGAACAGCATAACGAGATAATTAGTATGCACACTCAAGTAGGTATGAGCGATCTACTAAAGAGTTTTTGGGAACAAGAAGAACCATCTTCATTTAAGAAAAAATGTCTGTCTGAAGAAGAACAATTATGCGAAGATCTGTTTACCAAAACTACTTCAAGGGATAATGAAGGCCGATATGTAGTAAAATTGCCATTCAAAAAGGAAGATCCAAGTTGTCAATATGGTAACTCTTATGATACTGCACAGAAACGGTTCTTTATGCTAGAAAAACGTTTGATGAAGAACCACCAACTAAAAGTTCAATATTCCGAAGTTATAGAAGAATATTTAAATTTAAATCACATGGAAGTAGTACCCGAAGTGGAGAGAGGTAATCCTAAAGCTGTTTACCTACCTCATCACGCTGTTGTTCGTAATGATAGGACTACCAAAGTACGAGTCGTATTCGATGCGTCTTGTTCTCTTGATATCGGAACATCTTTAAATGATGATCTCATGGTAGGTCCCACTCTTCAACCCGAACTAAGACATTTAATATTACGCTGGCGCTGTTATCCCATTACTTTGATAGCAGACATAGTGAAAATGTACCGTCAAATTAAAGTAGCACCAGAAGACGTTGACTTCTTACGCATCTTATGGCGTAGCGATGTTAATTCAGAACTTCAACATCTTCGACATCTGCGTGTTACATTCGGTACATCTTCGGCACCATACTTAGCAGTCAAATCCTTACAGCAAATTGCACTTGATGAAGGAAATAAATATCCTTTGGCAGCCGACAGAGTCCTCAAAGAGTATTATGTTGATGATCTTATGACAGGTTGTGAGGATATAGAAGAGGGAGTCCAAATTTATGAACAGATGAATGAGCTGCTTAAACTTAGTGGTTTTCAGCTTCAGAAATGGAGTAGCAGCAATGATGAGTTGCTGTCAAGGTTGGATAAACATAGCAAAGATTCTAAAGAATCCTTGGAGCTAAAATTAGATTCAGTTATGAAAATTTTAGGGTTAACTTGGAATAGATGTCACGATGAGTTTCAATATACTGTCCAACTTTCATCACTGGAAACCCCTGTCACTAAAAGACAAATGATCTCAGAAATTGCTAAATTGTTCGATCCTCTCGGGTGGTTGGCACCTGTTGTCACTACGGCTAAGGTATTTATTCAAAGAGTGTGGCTGTCAGGGATACAGTGGGATGAAGAATTACCCTGTGACATTTTGAAAGATTGGCTGGAGTTTCGAGATGAACTTAAACTTTTAGCTCAGTTTAAAATTCCTAGATGGGTCCGTACTAGCAGCAACGATATCACCACGGAGCTTCATGGATTTTGTGATGCGTCAAATACAGCATATGCAGCTGCCGTGTTTATTAGAATAATTGACATCAAAGGTAACATTCACGTACAATTACTTACCGCAAAGACGAAGGTTGCTCCGGTGAAGCAAGTCTCGATTCCCAGGTTGGAGTTATGTGGTGCAGTGTTATTAGCCAATCTTTTACATGAAGTTTCACAAGTTCTCAACATTTCGAAAGAAAAATTGCATGCCTGGACGGATTCCACCGTTGTACTTTCGTGGTTAAGTAGTCATCCCAGTAAGTAGAAAACTTATGTAGCAAATCGCGTGTCTGAAGTATTATTACTTATTAATAATGACCAGTGGTCACATGTCAAATCTGAATTCAACCCCGCAGACTGTGCATCGCGTGGTGTAAATCCCAGCAAATTATCAGAGATAGAAATTTGGAGAAAGGGCCCAAAATGGCTGCAAGAAAATATAATCAAATATACAAGGGGTAATTTTAAAAGTACCGAGTTAGAAAAGAAAAAGGAAAAAACTACCTGTCACATTCTCCAATCAGATTCAGAAACATTATTGACGCGGTATTCTTCACTAAATAGACTATTAAGAGTTGTGTCTTATATACGTCGGTTCCTAAGATTTAAAAAGAAAGAAGGTATAACGTCTTATCTAAATACAGAAGAAATAAAAATGTCATTACTGGCGTGTATCCTTTTGTGTCAGAATGAAAGTTTCCTAGAAGAAATTAAAAGTTTACAAACTATGGGAAAGGTTAAGAAAAACAGTAAGCTTACGTCACTGTGTCCATTCCTTGATAGCGATGGGGTCCTCAGGGTGAGCGGTCGGTTGCAGAATGCTGACATGGATGATAAGATGAAACATCCAATACTTCTGCCGTATCATTCGCACTTTACAAATTTGATTGTGTATGATGCTCATACTCGTACTCTTCATGGCGGTCCCCAATTAATGTTAAACTTCATACGAACACAATATTGGATAATTAACGCGAAAACTCTTGTTCGTAAAATAGTTCGAACGTGCGTGCTGTGTAGGCGCCATTCTGCACAAACAAGTCAACAAATGATGGGACAGTTACCTACTGAACGCGTCACTGTTCATCGACCCTTTTTTCAGACTGGTGTTGACTATGCGGGACCCATTGCCATTAGACCGTACAAAGGGCGTGGATATCGAGCCGTCAAGGGATATATTGCTGTATTTGTATGCATGACAACTCGTGCAATTCACCTCGAAGTTGTGAGTGACATGACATCTGAGGCATTTTTAGCAGCCTTTAAGCGGTTTGCAGCACGTAGGGGTCACTGCGCGGATCTATGGAGTGATAACGGTACTACCTTTATTGGAGCAAATAGGGAATTGAAGCACTTATTCCAAATTGAAAAATCTAAAGCCGCGAAGGATATTGCTGAATGGTTGGCAACAAATGGTACAACGTGGCACTTCATTCCACCTCATTCTCCAAACTTTGGTGGGCTATGGGAAGCTGGAGTGAAGTCCACTAAACACCATCTAAAAAGAATAATTGGCAATAGTACTCTGACATTCGAAGAAATGTCAACCCTACTATGTCAAATTGAGGCATGTCTCAATTCGCGTCCAATATCTCAATTAAGTAATAACCCAGAAGATTCATATCCTTTAACTCCTGGGCATTTTCTAGTTGGCGAGCCTCTACTGCTTATACCAGATGCGAATTTTGAAAATGCTAATGTTGGTACACTTAAAAGATGGCAATTAGTGCAGCGACTTCTCCAGAACTTTTGGAGGCGATGGTCTCATGCGTATTTAACTCAATTGCAACATAGGTACAAGTGGTCACATGTTACACCCGAGCCTTGTGTAGGGGATGTAGTTTTAATAAAAGAAGATGAGCTCCCCCCGTCCCGATGGTTGCATGGCATTATTACTGCAAAACATGTTGGTTCGGACAATCTTACGAGAGTTGTAACGCTACGATGTAAAGGATCTCTAATCAAGAGACCTGTGTTCAAACTTATAATATTACCTGTTACTAAATAGAGGCCTAACTTACATTTTGTTTCGCAACCAAAATATGATGTGTTTTTTTTGTTTGTATTTTAATTTAGCTATTGGATATCATTGTTTTGTTTATATTAAGTGAACTATAGTTTTACTTAAGTTGTTTGTTTGATGGACGAGCTGTCCATGGTGGGCGGTATGTTAAGTTTGCTTTTATCATTGCTTACATTTTTATTCTGTATGATTAATATTATTTTCTAGTCTATGTATTTTGCTCTTTTGTCTCTTCTTGTCATTTTTCACTCATTTCTATATTTTTTCCTTGAACATTTGTAATTTTCTTCAATATAAATTTACCTGATTTTATTTAAAGTATCATTTCTTTCAACGACCCTTTGGGAATTGTACACAGATATTATGGTGGTCCTGGATGTTAGTGGCACCTTCGTTATTCTGGTATCTGGTATGATACTAGATACTAGAATAATATCGATTCGTCGTCATCGAGCTTATGGTTCGAAATTTTGACGCATGATCTAGCGAACTCCGAGCACGTCGTTCGAGATTTTAACGGATCGATCAAGTGAACTGTCTTATGATTTGTCGATTTTATGATTCTTCGAGGAAAGGTTTTCGAGTATTTGATATCTGAGCAAAGGGCATTCGATTTCAAGTAGGGGACCCCGGACAACAACACGCGCGGTTCTATTACGTTGAGCTATCTGCTTCTTTGTTTGGTCTTTGAGGAGTTTCATTTAACACTGAACCAGCTTCTGCTAAATTGCCGTACGGAATAAGATAAAGGTTCTCTAGTTAAAGGTTTTATTTGTTTAAGCTCGAAGTATTTCTGTAATTAAGTTGAAGAAAATGTTTTGCATGGAGATGGTTCTCACTCGTATTTGTCTATGGGTTTAAAATATTTTTCATTAATTACAATGCTTTTAATTTAGTTTAGACGAGTGTAATCCAGAAATAATGTTTTAACCTACTAAGCATGAGATCTATCAGATAGAATTTTCTCTCCAAGATCTAAGAAATTGTCCTTCCATGAGCGGCGACATTTTTAAAAGTCCAAATTGTGTTTACCAGTAGCACTTTAAAACGGCTAATAAAAAAGAGTAAGTAATTGGGATAAGGATACTAGTGAAAATAAGAAAAATCTCAGATATAATGTTTTTGCTTGAAGTTTGACCATAAAAACTAAAATATGACTCCGTCACAGTATACCTATATATTTCAAGTCAAGCAGTAGTTGCACTCAGCCTGGGGCCCAAATTCTGCTAATGCTTAGTTACAATCGTATTCCAATGGTGTTTCAATGGCAGTCCTGCTTTACACAGTTCTTGTCACAACAGTGTAAATAAACACTACTATTGAAACACCATTGAGAGACCAGTGTACATAAACACTACTATTGAAACACCATTGAGAGACGATTTTGACAAAAAAATTGCAGAATTGACCCCCTGTTCCGGGCGCTAGATGTCTAGAGTGCTAGGGTTGTCACTCAAAATGTATGTTAAATTGAAAGTTCTTTATGATAAATAGAAAAATATTGGAAAAAACAACTCGGCCACAAGTGAATTCTCAGATGAGACTGATCCATCTGTCCCATCTGAGAATTCACTTGTGGCCGAGTTGTTTTTTTTTCCAATATTTTTCATTTAAAAATTTATCATAAGTATAAAAATAGCATTGAAAAATGCAAAAAAATTAAAATCATGAAAGTTCTTTATTGAATGAAACTGATTTATTCTGGTTCAAGGATTCTCAAATATAAGAATTATTGTTTATTAATAATGTTTACATGACATTCTTAACTTCCGTTTTTATATTTTTTGTTTATGTACTACCTTTTTAGGGTTTCGTAGCCTAAAGGCAAAAAACGAAACCCTTATAGATTCGGCCAAACCGATGTATAGTAGAGACACGCGCTACCAAAGACTACGCAGAGCTTCCCGTAGATTTATTTTTTTTCGGAATGGCAACACTACTGCCACATGTGAGTGGCAGCTGTCAAGCCGAGGTGAAGGACAAATACAAATACAAATACAAATACAAATATCTTTATTGTGAAATGCAGGTATACAAATGTAGTTGTTAGGTTAGTTTATCAGTGTCTCACTACATTTCCACCTTTTACAAGGTATACAATATTGCAGTATGTTGAACATCTTTCAATTTATAAAAAGTCAAATAAGCATACAATGTCAAAACCTAAATATCACAATTGACCAATCATAATGTCATGTTTAAGCACATCATGCAATAGATAATCAACAATAAAATTTCAGATCTAATAGAATTTTAGTTATCAATGTCAAAATATTAAATGTCAAAAATTATGATTAAATTATGAATACCTAATTAATAGTTTTTTATTTATTTTTATTGTGCCATAATAATGTTGGTAAAGAATTGAATATAATAGAATCAATTATTATAATTATATATCCATTTATTTTAAAGAAATGTCAGTGAGGAAGTCTACTATTGTGTAGTATGCTTTGTCAATAAGCAGCTTCATAAGGCTTTTTTTGAAGCGATTTACTGGTAAGATTTTAATGTCATTCGGAATTTTGTTATATATTTTTGTAGCCATGCCAGAGAAACTATTGCTAAAGAGTGCAGTTTTATGTTTAAGTGCGCATAATTTGTTTCCTAGGCCCTTTCTATGGGTCTTAGATGTGTTTTGCTCTGCAAATGTGGAAAAAGCATTTTGATTTTGCTTGACAAATAATGCAACTTCATATATATATAGGGATGGGAGCGTCAGAATATGTAGTTGTTTAAAGACTGGATAGCAGCTGTCAGTAGGCTTCAAACCTTTCATAGCCCTTATACATCTTTTTTGGGCTTTAAAAACCATAGTTTTATTAGACGAGTTACCCCAAAATATTATCCCGTATCGTAATATGGATTCTATGTATCCATGATAGGCCATTACAACAGTTTTAGTGTTGGCTATTTTTGACAGCTTGTATAGAACATAGGCAGACGAACTAAGTCTCTTACAGAGCATTTCAGTATGGGATATCCAACTCATTCGATAATCAATTTGGACACCCAGAAATTTCGTACTAGATACCGTTTCTATTACATCGCCATTAGCTTTTAGAGTTACATTTGGTATAGAAGTATTCTGTCTGAAATGCATAATTTTTGTTTTATTAGTATTGATTATCAAGTTATTTCTTCTTAGCCAATCATTGAGATTCGTCATAGCCTTATTTATTTCTTCTTCGTAATTAATAGTATTAGCACATCTGATTATAGCCGTGCTATCATCAGCAAACATTATCATGGGGTGTTCAATGGCAGTTGGGAGATCATTTATATATATAATGAAGAACAAGGGACCTAGTATACTGCCTTGTGGTACGCCTACCTCCACATTTCTGCAATTTGATGTGTAGGTTTTCCTTATTTGTGTTTCGTCGCATAATTTGTTTATAACAGTATACTGTTTCCTATTAGAAAGATATGATTTTATCAAATCGTAAGCTAAACCTCTTATACCGTATGAGTAAAGTTTATCCAGTAGTAACTTATGATCAACATGATCAAATGCGCTTGTCATATCCATGTATATTGCACATATATGTTGTTTGCGATCTACGGATTCTATGACAGGTTGAAGAAACTGATGAATTGCCTTATTTGTATTTTTATTTCGTCGAAAACCAAATTGTTCTTTACAGAATATATTATATTTCTCAAAAAAAATGTTAAGATTATTACAAATTATTCTTTCAAATATCTTTGAGATTACATTTAATTGAGCAATTTGTCTGTAATTTTTTATATTTGTTCGTTCTCCTTTTTTAAATATGGGCTTTATAATGGCAATTTTAAGGGCATCAGGAAACACGCCGGTAGTCAACATCAGATTTATAATGTAAGTTAATGGATAAGCTAGGTAAAAAGAAAATTCCTTAATAACCTTAGTAGGAATACCATCTACTCCGACACTTTGTGTATTTTTTAATGATCGAATTATCTTCAATACTGTATCAACTGTACATTGTGAAATGAATATAGAGTTAGGTAGACTTGAATGTGAAAAAAGAGGGTAACCATTTTCAAGAGGCCGTGCCGCATCTACGAAGTGATCGTTAAATAGGTTGGCTATTTCTGTAGGATTTCTTACTTTCACATGGTTGTTATTGTAAAGTAATGGTGCAGTTTCGGTTGGGTACTGATATTTATTTTTATTAATAACATGCCATGCTGCCTTAGATTTATTTTCTGCTGTGCTGATGAAGTGGTTATTTTGGGCTAGTTGGGTAAGTTTTATAACCTTTTTATATCTAAGAGAATAACTTTTTAACAATTGTTTATTTTCCTTTGTCGAGCAAGATCTATACTTCCACAGCAGATTTCGCTTCCTTTTGCTACAAATACGTATACCGCGCGATACCCATTTTGGTTTTCTATGGCTTTTAATTGTTATTATTCTCTGAGGGAAACAAAGTTCGTGGAATAGATTAATTGTATCCATAAAAGTACAGTAAGCTTTGTTAACGTCGTTGATTTCATATACTTCACTGAAACTAAGTGCCTTAAGAGCCATCTCAAATTTATTCATATTTTCTTCACAATAGTCCCTTTTAGTTATGCGCCAGGATTTAATGCGACAAGTTTTATTGATAGGGCAATATAAAGTTTGACATGTGTGATCAGACAATGCGAGTTCGGTTACTTCGCCTTTACTACCTCGAATGTTGTGTGCAAAGTTGTCCAGGCAAGTTCCACTACTGAGTCTAGTAGGTTCTCGGATTTGTAACTTCAAGTTATATGTCAAAATTAGATTCTCAAAATCAGTGGATATTTTATTTTTCACTAAAATGTCTATATTAAAGTCACCACATATAATTAATTTATTATTATTATTATTGCACAATTTATTCAATAGTAAGTCCAATTTATTCATAAATAATTCAATGTCAGATTTAGGTATTCTATATATACAAACTACAATGAGATTTTCCTGAACCAATTTCACCGCACAGGCTTGCATCGCTAAGGTATTTATTAACAATTTTATAGCTAAAAATAGATTATTGAGGTGTTTGATCTTAATTTTCTAGATTTTTAAACACGATTTGCAAGGGTTGTGATTAATTTGCATCCATCGACTGTTATTTTACTAGATATTTGTGTATCCAACTTTGATGCTTTTAAGAGGTTATGTCGCCATTACACGTGCTTTGAAAAATATTAAGGTCCATGCCCAAAAACGCAAATTAGATAAGAGTACGCACCCAAAGAATACGCATGCGTACTCTTAGCTTGACTGAAACCAATGCTATCCAAGCTCCTGAAGTACAGTTATCTCCATCGTTGCTACCTACGCTCTCTGACGAAGGCTTGGAAGAATTATTATATCGCACTCGGAAAACTCCAGACCTTGATGATATTTATGATACTCATGATGTTTGTCAAAATATATCTGCAGAGAAGCCGACACCGTCCACATCAAGTGTTCGTCAAAATATGCCAGTTAATGAACCAATACCATCCACATCAGGATTAACAAAACCTTCTGACATTCGGCCTCTGCCAAAGGCAACTCTTCAGTCAAAGAGAAACATGAAACGGAAAGAATCAGAAATTTTGTCGAGCACACCGTATAAAAACTAACCGTATAAAAAATTGAAATAAAAAAACTGCAGATAGGAGAAACAAAAAAACCAAGACTTCTAGAAATAATCCACAACTGTTGAATACAACAACAGGTCGAGAAGTTATAAGATGTCCCCTTTGTTTTGGAATCTACGTTGAGCCGCCGCAAGAAGATTGGATCCAGTGTGGCCGATGTACTGCTTGGTGGCATGATGAGGGATTTGGGGTCTTCACTTGTGACAATTGTCAGGAGGATCGCGCTCGTCGCTTTGCGCACTCTTAGCTTGTATGAAGGGTTGTCACTGCGTACTCTTTGCAACACAGCACCCTAAGAGTACGCACGGGACGAGTTTTAAGTTTAAGACTATTTTTTATTAATTTGAGACTGTTATCTTTGATTATTGATTACTATTATGTTCCTAATTGACCAAAGCTTCAATTTAATAATAAGTACAAAGAGTAATTGTAAAGCCGATTATTTTATAAATAAAAGTTTCTAAAATGCGCACTCTTTGATGTCTCTACCCTATGTCACACCCTTTTAATTCCAAAACTATGAGGATTACACAGTTAAAACTTGGTCAGTAGATGTATTCTGTAAACCGCTTTACGGTTTTTACACAAAAATAAAAAAATATTAATTAAGGGGGGGTCCCCATACATGGAACTGTTACTGATTTTTTTTTCTTTCATCAAACCTATACGTGTGGGATATTATTAGATAGATCTTTAAAAATTACATTGAGGCTTTTAAAACAGTTTTTTCTCAAAGTCAACCGCTTGAAAGTTATACACTTCCAAAGTGGAAAAATGTGTGTGTGTCCCCCCCCCCCTCTAACTTTTAAAATAAAGTGAAAAATAAAAAAAAAAATATGATGTAGATCTTTATAAAAACTTTCAACAAAAATTGGTTTGAACGCAATATATTTAGTAGTTCCAGAGCTATAGCACATTTTCCAAAACCGCAAATATAACTTTGTCATTCATACAAACACTATGAAAAACAAACTTATTTTTGTAGACGAAAAATTACAATGGCATTTTGGCAATAATAATAATAGAAACTTTATTGCACACGATACAAAAATATACACATACAGAGAAAATGACAAAAAGAGGAACACACAATAGGAGGCCTTATAGCTACGTAGCAGTCTCTTCCAGGCAACCTTGGGTGAGAGACGAAACCCTTCATGTGCGAGTTCGACTCGCACTTGGCCGATTTTTCTTTTATCGTTTTAATTTGATTGATGTAAACTTCATACTCAAATTCTAAAACAGCGGACTTAATGGAACTCGTGCGCGCACTCGCTTAAACATAGGTACCTACCTAGTTACCTACATACATCCATAAACCACACATCAAAAATCAGACACATCTAGGTATATCTCGTTGATCAAACATCGACGATTGGAATCCTTTATCTACAACAAACATTGGAATATTTCCTCCGGCCAAACAATGGCGGCCACCTCAAATATTAAAAACAAACGGAGATTATTTGGCTTGTTGACGCGGAAAATTAACTGAATGTCATGTGGAAAGGTTTTGACGTGATTTTGAAACTTCCTGATTCGGAAATTTTAAGGTTTTATCACGTTTTCATCGAGCATTCATTTGCATTTTGAATACAAGTTAGAAGAACGTCTTATTATGTCTATTTAAAAAAAAGAACTAAATCAAAATAGTTTTATTTTTGTTTCAAGTACGTTATAATATAAATCATTTATTTAATCCTCACCATAATCATAACAATTAACAATTAACAAAATACCTTTAGTTAACAGATTATGATGGACTGATACCTGAACTAGGGCCCTCCACCTCGTATGAAGTATATATATTAAAGTGATATAATATGTTTAAGTTTAGCATAACATTACAAAAGGAGAATTAAAATTAAAAGTACTAATCTCATTACAAACAGCGTTTTAGTTGTTAGTAGTAACTTAATAATAATGCATGAGTAGAAGTGTGCATTTAACTAGTTAACTAAATTAATTAATGATAATGATCAAAAGTGTAGGCACAGAGTACTAAATAGTACAAGTGTGTAGGTAGTCGTACATTATTTGTGTGACTATGCGATAGTAATAATTATGCACATTTGGTGAGTTAAACTTGGTAACACTCGGAAAACCATTGTTCGGAAATGCTATGCTCGGGGTTTCCTCACGTAACCGAATCAGAAATGAGGAGATCCGTAGGAGAACTAAAGTAACCGACATCGCTCGAAAGATTGTTCAGCTGAAGTGGCAGTGGGTGGTACACATAGCGAGAAGAACCGATGACCATTGGGGGAAAGGTTCTGGAATGGCAACCGCGCACCATAGAATGCTCCGTGGGTAGGCCCCCGAAAAGGTCGCGGGAAGCCGCTGGATGCGGGAGCACAGGACCGATCGTCGTGGAGATCCTCGGGGAGGCCGATACCCAGCAGTGGGTGTCATGTGGCTGAGACGACGACAACGAGTTTTATTGTCCAAAATACATGTTTTTATAAACATGAATTCAGTCCAAACGAAAACGGTTTAAGGCAAAAAAACATTCATCTAGTGAGGTACGCAACGGGAAGTGCAGAAGGAAGCACCGCGGTGTCCCAGATCCCGCCCGCCCATTGTCTGAGCGGTTGTTATTCGCTCACTCGTGACGATACGGACAACTTAAAACGGGGTCCTTTATATCTGTTTGTATACTAGGAAAGCTGGTGGAAAACTTTAAAGTGTTGGAAAAATTACGACCAGAAAGATGGGACTAAAGCGTTTTACCAGAAAATGATTGCTCTGATCGACCATTTTTCACTTACTCGTGACGTTCACAGAAGTAGCAGTCATTGTTTAAAAATAAACAAACACAAAACAACAGCTTCATGATATTTTGCCTGATTTAAGTCTCTAGAACCACGAAGACGGTTAAGACAAAAATTATTCATCTTACTCGCAAGATGCAAGGTTCGGCCCTCAGAACGCAAGGCACGGGAAGTAAAGATAAATAAATAAATAAATATTTCCATACAATCACACCAATTATCTAGCCCACGTTAAGTATCATGAAGAACTTGTGTTATGGATACTAGATAACGGATAAACATACGTATATACTTTTTTTTGTAAATACATACATAATATACATATTAAACACCCAGACCTAGACAAATAGACATGTTCATGTACACAAATATTTGTCTTGTCCGGGGATCGAACCCGGGACCTCTGGCGCAGAAGGTGGGGTTAGTACCCCTGCGCCAAACAGGTCGTCAAACAGGTCGTCGATGGCGACACCGTGTAATTATCTGAGCGGTTGTTATTCAGTGAGTCCCATCCACCCCATGGCTCTGTCCCGGTGCTGGGGCCGATGGGAAAAAAGTTTCATCAACCCCGGTAATTCGTGTCCCGATGTTTAACGGGGTGGATGGGACTGGCGAAGTTTCAGCCACCCCGATATTTCACATAACGGGACGGATGGTACAGATCTTATACCATCCACCCCGGTATTACGCTTAGGAGTATATAAAAATAAATAATACTATATTATACACCGTTAAATAAAACTAATTAAAAAAACAAGATATTTTTCATAAATTATCAGGTTTTATAATGACAAAAAAAAACAATTACCACCTTTCTAAAACAATCTTCATTATATAATTTGAATAATAAATAATCATAAATTAAAATAACGGGACTAAAATGCTACATTTGTTTTGTAGTACAACTATGTAAGCTTTATGTACAGCTTGATGTTTCGGCTATGTTGCAATAGCCGTAATCACAAACAGACTGGCGGTGCGCGGCGTCGTTTTAGTTTACTCCTGTTATTTTCATTTATAATTATAATAGAACGCGAAAATTTAAAATCTATATTCAACTTTTTTTATATATAATATATATAATTCGTTAATTTTGTCGATTTTTTTTTTATATATATTATATATAAAAAAAATTAATCGCTATTTCCCTTGGTCATCGCATTACGTGTAAACGGTGAAACATTTTCACTAATTCTTTATTGGTTGTGTTTATAAGTGTCAGGTAAAAGGTTCTTATAAAAGAAAAAATTGAAGATCGAAATACCTAATGTGGAACCATAGCAGCAAATAAGCACTTTCTGTTTAGGTATAAAAATCGATGGCTGTTGAGGCAGAATGGTTTCGGAATGGCGAAACCATTCTGCCCCAACCGCATTCGCACCGGGCGATGCTCTGTGGGTAGGCGGGGGCCGACAATCTGGTGAAGGTAGCCGCTTGATGCGAGCAGCGCAGAACCGATCGTTGTGGAGTTCTTTGGGTGGGTTATACCCAGCAGGCAGTGGGCGTCATGCGTCTGATATGATGAAGATACCAAAAATTAACAGGTTCACATGTGGATTATCTACAGCCACCAGTTCAGAGCCCATATGTGGGCTGTTCACCCAAACCTTTTCTATGCTGTTTTGTGAGGTGGCACTCATAAGGTTTGGAGTTTACAAAAGTGGACTTGATGGAAGAAACTATAAATGTTAAGCTTAACCTCGGAACATAATACCTTATAGTAAAAAAACGTAAATCATTATATACCAACTTTCATGAGCAAACACTCATTATAAATTTTACTTCCATAATTACAGATTCGTTATACTTCTGAGATGACTTCATTGATAAATTAATATAAATCGGCACACAAAGTAATATGTACCATAACCTTACTGATAAAATAAGTAATACTTAAACAACTTTATACATACTACTAAATGTAGCTGGCTACGATGTAGTGTATAGCTGCATCTACCTCCGTTCTACTATCTCGAACGTTGGATGATGCGAAGACGAGATTAAGCGCCGTTGCGCTATCACCAGATCGACAGTAGAGCGATAAGGAAAGATTTGGAGAGTCAAGAGGTTAACCAAGAACACAAAGGTCTGCCGTTTTTCAATCTTTCTGTACGGAGCCGAAACCTGGTCGCAAAGACTCCAAGACCGCCGCAAAATCGATGCACTGGAGGTGCGGTGTTGGAGATGACTGCTAAAAATACCCTAAACAGCGTTCCGCACAAACAGATGAATCCTCAAAGAACTTCATTTACGAGATAGGTTATCGTAGATTGTGCAGTTGCGAATACTGAAGATCTTTGGGCATACCTCCAGAAACGAATAAGAGAGGAGGATGAGGGAATCGATAGAGAGGCTCGTATTCCAAGGCTACACAGAGGGGAAGAGACCACGAGGCTGCTCTCCGACTCGTTGGATCGACCTCATAAAGAAAACTACATAGTCGACCTCAGTACAGTGTATTAGCAACGCTGAAAGTCGACAAAACTGGAGAGATATCGCGCTTCGGGCGGCCTAAATATCTTAATAATATTTTTTTTTATACTCTTAGCGCAATACTGGAGTGCATGGTATTAGATATGTACCATCCGTCCAGTTAAATGAAATACCGGGGTAGCTAAAACTTCGCCAGTTCCATCCAACCCGTTGAACATCAGGACACGAATACCGGGGTGAATGAAACATTTTTTCCCATCCGGCAAAAGGACAAAGCCATCGGCGTGGATGGGACTCACAAACTTGTTACGATACGACATACTTAAAACGAATACTAGAAAAGCTGATGTAAAACTTGAAAGTGCGTATCAAAATATCGAATGACTATCCAACGAGTCATCAATTAAACGAATTCAATGAAACCATTCAGAAACGCTGTGTACGCGTATCGAGTCTCATTATTTTAAGCGGAATGATATGCCGCAGAAAAACTATTAGCGATTGAATAGCACGCTGCGCGTTTACGAGCGATATTTCGCAATTTCATGCGATATTTTACATTTTCATGTGATATTTTACAGTTTTGTGTGGCTTTAATGGCGTCCGTGATAAACGACAGGCCACTGTTGCAGAAATATGCCGACTGGCAAATGAATTCGGATGCGTTTATATAACACAGACTTTGAGCATGTAGAAGCGACGTTTTTGATTTATGATGCTATTGAAATAAAACCACTTTGACGGATATTTAGATGTTTACAAACCGTTTTTAAGATTTTTTTGGTTTTAGCGACGACGTTTCGGCACCTTTTCAGCTGCCGTGGTTACGTCACGTCAGTCACTTTAAAAACCTTGAAAAACACGGTAAATTCCATTTTACTCGTAAAATACAGCGCGCTAAATATCCGTAAATGAAGAGTGCACGCCAAAACTTAAGATGTACTATCGGGGATTTACCCGGCTGACCAGTAAAGTTTTTGTCGGAAAGTCCTAAGGTTAAAGAAATTGTTTATTATTCAAATTAAATACCTGTTAATGTTCTATTATTTGTGATATAAACGTTTTCTATATATCTATTACTTTTTTAAATCAAGCTTCCTATAAACTCTACTGTTCAATCGGGAATGTCCCCGATAGTATTTATATGATGCTATTTTTGGGTGCGCATATAATCGGTAGAATATCATAATTTCCTACGCAAGTCTATTGAGTGATTCTGGCTTGTTTTTGAAATATTTTCGTAGTTTATGAAATAAATCATTATTGTTTTTCCGTTTCGGTGAGGAAGTACTTGTCTTTCGCTGGCTAAATATAGAGCATTGCTGATCTAACAAAAACAATGCCAGCATTACCAGATTTACAGCATAGATTTATGATTTGTCTCCAGTTAAGATTTTAGACTATTTGAAAGTCTCAGATTTAAAACATGTACTTACCTATTTATCGAAAAAAAAACAAACTTTTTTTTACTAAGACAAAAAGTAGCATGCATTTTCCAACATTTTCAAAACAAGTTTCCTTCCAGTAACAATAGATCACAACTAAAATGTGCTGCGTGAAATTTATGACCTCTCATATGATAATGGCACCATTAAAACCCGTTTACATAATTTTCGAATCAATCGGTATGCCCATAATCGGTGTCGACACAGAGAGCGTTTTGTAACAAAGACTGGTTCTCATGTCCGCTAATACCACTAAACTAAACCAAAACTTAATCGTAGAAGTTTCATTAATCGACTTCCAAAAAAACATTTTATAAAAAAAAAATCAAACCGACATCAAAAACTAAAAAATAAAACTTTTGGAGTCGGTGCCAGCCAAAGCATTCTACATTGCACTTCTATTAACTATATATATTTTTTTTGGCCTTAGCTAACTAGATTATAAAAAAACTACTAGCCAGATCTTCGTAAAAATTATATGGGACCACACATAAACCATTTTCTTTCAGATAAAAAAAGAATTATAAAAATCTGTTAACAACTGGCGAAGTTATGGTAAAACATACATAAAAAAAAAATACAGTCGACTTGAGAACCTCCTCCTTTTTTTGAAGTCGGTTAAAAAGGAGAAGGTTCTCAATTCAGTTGGTATGTTTTTTTAATGTATGTACACCGATTACGCTGAGATTTCTGATCTTATTTGCGTGAATCTTTATTTGTGCGATGCCGAATAGCGGCCATTGGTACATTTTAGCTTAGTAATTTGTTCTTTTATGAGCATTTTTTGTTAACTTGGACAATGTAATTTTCGCGATACTTTGTTATCTTATCTAGATAAATCCTACTGTATTTTACAAAAGAACCTATTACAGACAGTAAAAAAAAACCGCGTAAAAAAACTGACTTCAAAAACTAACTAATAACTACTTCGCTTTTCTTGACAAAAACAGATATAAATAAAGAAAGTAATTATAGGATATATTGTCTATAACGTGCCTTACATAAAAAAAAACCATTACTTAATCATAATTTAAATAAAACTAAATTAAAACCTTAATGATTTGTAGAATTTGTTTTGTCATTAATACACTTTAAATTAAACTTACACTTTACATTAAATTTACACTTTTAAATTTTGCTTACATCTTGTAGATGGTAGAAGTTTTGTTTAGTTGTCTGTTCAACATTACCGATGTATTAGTTAGTGGTGGAAACTCTTTTGGCTAAATGTACTAAAATTATGTTTTATCTTTAATGTACTATTCTATGCTGTATGTTTCCCATAAATAAATAAATAATCAACGGCCTAGATGTTACTCAGTAGTAATGAAACTTTTTCTGGTGAAAGAATTTTCAAATACGTTTATGGACGCCTACTGCTATCTCATAAGTGTGTGTGTCTTCTGCTTCCTCAAAAGACACAGAGAAATTCTAGTTATAACTTATTTTAAAGCATATTAGGAGCAATCAAACGTGTCAGTAATATTTTAGGAGCAACCACACTTCGTTACTGTAAGTTTTATTTTTGTGTTAGCTAGAGAAACGTGTCCCAGACACATGCCGTTAAGGAAAATCAGAGAGGTTAGGAATTTAGACTATAGTCAGAAATTTAGAGCACAATTGAAGCAATTAGAACCAAAAATACGATCATAAAAGTGTGTGCGAGCTGGAGTACCGTGTCTCTGGCTTGCACAGCTGTACCCTCGAAATTATTTAAGCTACAATTATGTATTACCTATACCTCAAAGTTTTGAGTCGAATTGGAGCAGTGGGCTCCAAATTTTTCAAATCTTTAGCTCGAATATTTTAGGGAAAATTTTAAAATTGGAGCATACATGAGGCATAATTTCAAATCCCTGGGCCTATTAGTTTAAAAAATATATGGGCAAATACTATTTTCCCGCCAAAAAATTTAAAATAAGGGGTCGGACGCTGCTAAGTGCACCGCTGCCGTTCCGTGCGCTACACTGTTGCAATCGATTTTGATCACTTTAATTTGCGCTTTCGATCGTTTTAATTTCTGTTCCGAGAATTTTAGGCTAGAAGCCGTCTGCTTATAAGTACGCTGATTCCTTTTAACCTTTGTAGGAGAATCACATAGTTCGATTATTATAATAAGTGGTGTTTTGTGGTTGAAAATATATTGTTAGAAATTTCACACACATTTGTTGATGAGGCAATGAAATAATTAAATTTGTAATAATAATAAACGTAGAGGAGAGCAGAAAGATAAAACTTATGTAATGGTACATTAATACGAGAAATTTTATGTAAAAACAATTTTGATGTCTTTAATCTTAAAAGTATTTCTAAAATGTAAAATATTCCTAGTTATCATTACAAAAGACATGGATAATCTAAAACTACTAATAAATTATTTATTAATACACTTTTAGAATTTTTTAAGGCATTAATATAAAATTTTAAGAAAAAAAGACAAATCATGATTATGGGTTTAATAAAATGAATGAATGAATAAAATGTATCTCAATAAAATGAATACAATTAGCATTCAATAATTCAATAGTCCGCCTAACCGCCTATGTGGTGTGGTACAACCACCGGTGTCAGACCCAGGGGTCCCGGGTTCGATTCCCAGCGGGGGTACATATTGTATTCGGTTTGGTTGGTGGTAGAACTTGTTGTAAGCTAGTCTGACTAGCTACCACCATCTTATCTAAGCATTGTTGTGTTCCGGCAGTTCGAGATAAGAAGCCAGTTCCTCAGTGGCTGAGGATTCCGGGAGAAGCTCGCTTCCATCTACAGCCTTATCAATACTTAATATCAGGTATGATGAAGGCTAAGAGTCTCCCCGGTAAAAAAAAAAAAGTCATTCATTACACATTTAATTCCTTGGTACGTGAACAGATGGCGTGATTTTGTTTTAATTTTAGTTTATAGGGTAATTAAGGTGAAATGTTCTATGAGAAGCTTGCAAAACTTCAACAAGTGAAGCTGATTTGCACAGGCGTACCTAGTGGTCATCTGAGCTGATTTAGCCCTGTACCCACATGGCACCACCCTGCAGGTGGGTGGGGGAGGGTGGGGAAAATCGCGCAAGTGCAATTGTGTAAGAACAGGAATGAAGTGCACCGAAATGTGTGGCTGCAGCGGAAACTGTTGATACCGTTTTATTACAGAACCGAACTGAAATTACACCTTTTTAATTATTTTTATCCAACAAAACTTTCTCTCTCTATTTTCAAGTAAAATAACCTGAACCAATAAAGCTGAATTTTTTCATACTTTCTGGGGTCCTTTACCATGTTAGCGAACACTAAGAAAGGATTTTTTATATCCCCACGGGATAGTGTATAAAACGGGACTTTATTATAACCTAATTCCTCGCGAACGAAGTCGTGGGCGGAAGGCTAGTTCAAACATAAAATAAATTGAAATTGTGGTTATCTCAGTGCATACAGAATATAATTATTCATTGTAATACTTATTGTAATATCTACGCAGATAAAGGTGCGCCGCGCGGCAATTTTTTTTAACAAATTTTTCTATGGTGTCTATCGAATAAGTTTATATTTATATAATCTAGAAAAACAGGGCTATTGACACATATTTTTTCAGAACGCAGCGAGACGCACTTTAAATATGGCATGCTTAGAATTTCTCTATGTTTTATGAGGAAGCTGAAGACACACACATTCTCTTAACGCAGTATTGTTTTAATATCACCATGTTATTTTGTACTACGACTGCTTAGAATAAATATATTTTTTTTCGTAAGAAGTTTTGTGACTCACTTATCGTCTTATTGTAATTGTATAAAAGGAAAATATTCTAATAACTGAGTATAAGAAAATTTTCCTCTTATATTAAATATGTTTCAAGATTGTAGATTTGTGTTTGGCAACGACATGTTCCTTTGTAAATGTTGTTGCTTCTGTTAAAGCTGATAAGTTTCTTGCGGTCGTTCTTCTTATCAGTTAAAAGATGTCCTGAATGGCTGGTAGGAAAAAAAAATTGGACGATTCGAAAGCACTCATCTATAAGTCTATTTGAATAAAAATCTTTGACTTTGACTTTGACTTTGACTCTTCACAGTGTGGAAGTGTTTCAAAATTTAACAACTTTAATTCATTAGTAATTTCAATCTTTGAAGGTCATAACGTACGAATTTCAAGCGTTTTAGGAAAAGTTACATAGAATGTATTGTATAAGCTTTAAACGTTTTTAGAACATGGTTTTCTAAAAGATGATGGTAGGCCCCAAATTGTTTCAGAAATTATTTTCCACAAAAAACGCAAAAGCTTACTTTACTTACATAAGAGCATATGCGCCATGAGCATCGTCTCCACCACGTTCTAGTAAGAAAAATAAACTCAAACATCAGAAGATATCTGCAATAGCGAACTATTACGAGATATTATCGCACTACAAGCTTAAGCGATATAAACGGAATTCCAAATTCACCTGTGCGGTACGACAAACTTTATTTATTGAATACTGTGAACTACATGCGAATACAGTCCTTAGGAGCAATGCAATAAAGAAGCGTTTTCTATAAAAGGAGTGTCAAAGTTTCAGTGCAACGCGAGAGGCGCCTAAGGCCAGAACGAATATGCCTAACGTGAAGAGTACATTTTTGTTTCTCCAGGTGATTCTTTGGTAAATTTTCTTTTGTATTTGCGAACATACAATTTGCATGTGTCAAGTGTGACCTCTTTCAGTACGTTTTACATATAAAAGGTAGAATATAGAAGAGATAAACTACACTACGTGTACAATCAGCGTTACCTTGATGTCACTAACGGAATTCTATTCTGCGTGTCAATCATCAGTAAATTGCAAAGAATGCGGAAGAGAAGTCACGGCTTATATTTTATTAGTCAAACAATAGTTATTTGTTATGCAAGGCTGGAAAGTTGGTTATTAGCGGCGAGCTATCTCTATTGAAATCTGAGCAAGTGAAGGAACCTAGGATTGAACCACGAGCGTAGCGAGTGGTTCAAAGATTGAATCCTGAGCGAAGCAAGGATTTCACAGGTACAAGACGCTAAAAACCTTTTCTGCCGATCGCAACACACAATTTTTCACCTCACAACAGCAAGGAACATTTTATGGTTGTTTCCGTGGTCTACTTCCGGTAAACAATTCTTTAAACATTAAGTTTAATCTAAATATACCTTATTCTTGTTGTTTTAATGATATAAATAAGTAAAACAATAAAAAAGGGAGTATTATAGTTAATTCAAAGTTATTTGAAGTAGGAATATATTGATACTTATAAATAACAATAAAAACGATTCGGTAAATGTTGACATTGACATGAGGTACAAAACAAAGACAATTTAAAAATAAAGGTATAAGCCAGGTTCCGAAATCCAATCATAGGTTGTGAAATCTCACCCAGCCTAATATAGAATTCTTATAACAAATTGTTTAATCTTATTGTTATTGTTTTTATGATTCAATGAACTAAAATAATATAATAAAACCAAAACGGAGTATTAAAATTAATTCAAAGCTATTTAAAATAAGTACAAAACGTAACAAATGTCAATAGTGCGATTCGGAACGCATTATGACAGATTTTTAAGTATTAAATTACAAAAGTACTTTACAGGCGTGGCCGCAAATTTTTCTAAGCGTAAACTGAATTACAAATCCTCCTTTTCCGAGACGGAGACGGTATATGCGTTTGTGGTGAGAGGTTTGTTTGTTTGTTTGTGCAAACCAATGTTTCCGAAATTACTAGTTTAGCTAGATAGATAAATCATTTATTTCTTGCTTCAGAGACACACATATTCATTTTATAAATTACACAATTATAACATAAAACATACACAACAAACAGGTTATAAAACATACACATATATACATAGAGGTCAAATGCAACATTCCCTAATAAAAATGTTTGCGTGCGCAAAGGACGCAGCTCAGCGTTATATTTACTCGCGTCAATCGCAAGCAAATCACCGATTTTGATGCGGGGTTTCGGTTTGATTTGTGAAAGTTCTTAGATAAGTGTTATGGTGACTACTCACCAGGGGGTGCTGTAGTAAACATTTGTTTGAGCAAAACCAAAACTACTATTCCGTTTTTGATACGGTTTTTAGTATTAAGTAATTGGGTTTTATGTAGTACAATGTACGTAATATATATGCTTTTTAAAACAGCTTGAAATAAAAAGAAAATAAAAAAAAATTAAAACCCGCACGACGGCGGTTAAAATGTAATTAAAAAAGGATAAATTTAATTTAAAAACTCCCGACTTAATTATCCGTCGGGGGCTGCCATCTCTATTATAAATTTCAGTGTGAATTTAAATAAATACAATTATTCACGTTACAATAAAACTGCAAAACTGTAGCAGCCCCCGACGGATAAATAAGTCGGGGGTTTTTTTTGTTATATTTTATCCTTTTCCAATTACGTTTTAATCGTCGTCGTGCGTTTATTATTTTTTCTTTTTTTTATATATCGAATGAAATTTTGATTTCAGATCACAAATGAATCGAGTGCCCAGTCCTATTAACCGGTGTCGTGCTAAGCACTTGAAAAACTGTCATGGCGCCCGTGCCAAGACCCCCCGCGAGTCTGAACCACTTATCCGACTCGGATTACTATAACGTCGAGTTCTCCGAAACTATGAGGGTTCTGCACATGTAACTTATATCGTCGAGTTTGTCATGAAACAAGCTAACTAGTTCTTGAATAATACAAACCATGGAGACTTTTGTTTTTTTTCAATCTTTAGCTAAAGTAGGTAGATTGTTTTTTTCCAATTTTTTTACGTTTATACCCTTAGATCTTGTAAATAAAACAACTAATTAAAGAAATAATTGTTTATTTTAGGACTTATAAAAAAAAACATTTATTTTAAGACCAAGGAGTCCATAGGTACATTTTATAGCACACAACATAATCATTAAAATTTATCAAATTATAATTACAATCAAAATTAAAATTAAAATTAAATTCGTCATTTTATGCATAGTAAGTTATAGATAAGTATTATATTTTAAGTTATGTCATTATATTATTATTATTATTATTATAGGTAAGTATTATTAATATTATTATAGTGTTGTGAACCTACTTAGTAGATTTTTTTATTAGTTTAACTTTAATTATTGTAGAAAGTTGTTATACAATAATTAAAGTTAAACACACATGCTTTCATATACATTTTTTTCAGGAAGAGACTGAGAACAAAGTTCCTGAAATTGGCTAGAACTGAAAAATAGGTTAAGATTTAGTGGTTTATTTAAAGCTTTATAAAACACAAATGGAATTGGATTTTTTTTATTTATTAAATAACACGTTATAAACTAAATAAAAGCGAACTAAACTAACTAAATAACATCAGGTATGATGAATTTTTAGGAAACAGGAGGTGACACTTTGCATACATAATATGTCTGCTTGACACTTGACAGACATTTTAATTACAGACATAATATGTCTGCTTGTCAGTTCACCGATAAACTTGAGTTCTTTTTTAAATAGTCGATGACTAAAATCGCAGATGAATAGAAGTACTCGGGTAAGTAAAATAGTTCAATATTTTGTTACCAGATGGCGTTGTTCAGTTTTGAATCGCAGTTATGGATGATGTTTTCAAATTAACGTAGTGAACGTTAATGCATGTATCACCAGAACCGGTACTCACACAATGCAGTTTCATTCTATTGGAAAATACATGCTATGTTCTATTACTTTACCCTTAGCCTTAGGCAAAGGCAAGTACAGTACACCTCACATGCCTGATATTGATACGTCCCATTTCGACTCAAAGACTGAAAAAGTACCAAAGGGTCAAAATTAATAAGAAAAACACATTTTGTCAAACCTGACGCGCGGTTGACTGTACACAAACCCAGCTTCGTATTCACAAACCCACAATTGCTCTCACAAATGGCGCATTTTAGAAGTCTATTATTTAAGCTTAACCGCATCGTTACCAGAATTTGAATCTAAAATTCACAAGTCAAAAGGTAATCTAATAGGTTAAATTAACATCGAATTGCAGGGAATAACAATGAAATAATTAATAAGTATACAATATAAACAACATGAATACTTGGGAATCCGGCCCAATGCACTAACCAATTATGCTACAGAGACCTACCTATTATGAGGACACGTCGAATTTTTCTACAATATTTGCCTTTCTACGGCATTGGCCATCTTTTCATCATTGAGAGAAATATCCTCGCAATCGATAGAAACATTTTTACAAATGTTTAACTATCGATTAAGACGAAACAGCCATCTAATTATAACTTTTTAATTTTGCATTTTACAGTGCTATTTTTATGTGATAAATATTAAACAAGAAAATATGTCGCACTGACGGGACGGGCCGGATACCCAAGGATGCGGGTTCGATCCCGTCAGGGCGACATGAGACAAGTTGTTTTTTCTTGTATATTTTCTTGTTTAATATTTATCACATAAAAATAACATTGTAAAATGCAAAATTAAAAAGTTATAAATGAATACTTATTGAATAAATCAAACCAATAAATGGATTTAACGTGTATGATCTCGTGATTTTGTCTTTGTGCGTCGGTTGTGACTAATGACATTTAGGCTACCAATAACTATAAAGGCTGCTTTATCAAGCTTCCATCATCAGCCTGTGGACGCCCACTGCTGGACTTAAGCCTCTCCTAGCTCACGCCTATTGTGGCGTTCATAGGAGGCTGTTAGCCTACTGCTACCACGCTGGCCAGACGGGTTCGTAGAGGTTTTTTTTCAAGTTTTCCTTCTCTCGCACAGGTTTTCAATGCGTCGAATCTCTTAGTCGAGTCTTACGACATCCCAGGCATGTAAGGGAGTGGTGACACTTGTATTCTTAGGCTGTCACCACACGGCACCAAGCTTCCACAAACAAATCTGATTCTTTTAACCTCTATCTCGTTATCAGTAAAAAAAAAGTCGTGTAACCCGTGTTTTAAACTACTTTTTAGTATCTTGCTACCTTTTCTTGATACAAGATCTCCATTGCCCACTTAGTTTAAGGAAGCTTAGTACGGGTACGGGTTGCACTCCGGGAGTGCCGGCAGAAGTGAAAACCGCTTAAACGAAACAGCAGGAGCAGGCATACATTTTCGCCGCGCGGTAGAAAGATAGAGGGATATTACTTCCTATCCTACGCCGCGCCGGCGCTCAACTCTCCCTCCGTCTTAAGAATGTTCGATCAAGGTCACGTGTCCTAACGCGGCTTTAACAATTTTTACCCATCCCAAAAATTTAAAACTGATGTGCACAACGCCGTTAAAAAAGTTTTCACTTCAAAAAGTGTAGCTCGTGTTTTAATGCGCGTTTTTAGTATCTGCTACCTTTTCTTGATACAAGATCTCCGTCGCTCACTTAGTTTAGAAAAGCTTAGTAATTAGCAGAATAAAAAAATACATCATTACTTCTCTTAGGAGGTTTTATTGAAAACGATGAGCCAAACAGCCATAACCAAATCTGTTGTACTGGTTCTGAATCGTATCTTAAAGTTTTTTTAAGCTCCACAGGCAACTGTCACTGGCTCTGGGAGATCACACAACTATTTTATAAACGGCAAATTTATTCAAAACACTCTCCACGGCGTAAACGCGGTCGCGAACGACCGGAGTGGCAACACATCTCAAATTCACAAGTTGTTGAAGCGAAATTGTTAAAGAAACATTTCTGACTTTGAACTGTGGAAATTGGCATTATCGATTCATACTTTGTTCAGTCAATAAGTCAGTGAAATGTGTAGTTTAAGTTTCCATAGTATCGTTAAAAACTTTACGGATATGTATCGCACATTTCTTTATAACAAAATGATTTTGAATGGTGGTGTTGGTCTATAAGTACCTATAATAAGTGTTAAATATCTATACTCATTCAAGCCGTGGTTAACTGCTGTTTTTTTTTTATTTTTGAAGTGAAAGCTTCTTTAGCTGCGTTGTGCACATCAGTTATTTTTTTTTGTGATGGGTAAAAAATGTTAAAGTCGCGTCAGGACACGATCGAATACTCGTAAGACCATTTTCCGTTGACCAATTTCAAATTTACATAAAGTATCACACTTGAAAGATCTACGTATATTGTTAATAACAACCATTATATAAAGATCTCTCATTACTACCAACTTTCATATTGATGCCAGGTCAGTTTTAATGGATTTACCTGCCAAATCAAGTTGGTCTCCGTTTTCATCAACTTTTTACGAATTCGTGGTCAAGATATAGTGGATTTTGGTCGTTATTGATAATGTCAAGGTCATCAGGAGGCTTAAAACTGTAGTCAGCATTTACACAGGGTTTTGTTCCATTTCGATCATCATAACTTTATGAAGAAGGACATACAAAAAATTCAAAAAAGTGTTTGAATTTTTTGAGTGCTGTTTCAAATTCGGCAATTGTTTTAAATGTTTTTAAGTAGGTAAAGTAACATCCCCCTCTCTTTCGAAAATGTATGACTGCTCCTGCTGTTTCGTTTATGCGGTTTTCGCTTCTGCCGGCACTCCCGGAGTGCAACCCGTTGTTTTTTTTATTTGGCTTACAAAACTGGTTTACAATATTCTCATTTTACCTCAAATTAATATCTAAAAACTTATACTACATGGAATCCTTCTAGATATAAGCACAACATGCGTTATGTAATTTAAAATTTTGATTTAAATATTACGGTACGAATTTCTACTTTAACTTACTTACTACTTTATATTATTTACTTAACTAAGCTACGAAATGATGGTTTTTAAAACTTTTTGGCCGAGGACACGGAACGATTAAAAATATCAAAGTTGAAGTATATTGAATTATATTTTGCACACATTATTTGGGGCTATGTAAAGCAAGGCAAATTTGCTTCTCTTTATTTTTTATTATTATTTTTATTTTACAAAAATCTAAGCTAAAAAAATCTTAACTTAATTTCTGCGTGGAATTCGTTCGAATCACGTAGCTCAGAGATTAACTGTTTTGGCCGAAGGCCGCTTGATTGGGAACAAGTGTGGACACATTCGATATAAAAATAAACTTCAAATGTTCACGACTAAATGTAGCCCCCTCCAACTCGTCGTCACCGTCTCAGCCACATAACACACACTGCTGGGTATAGGCCTACCCAAAAGGGGGAGTTTGCCATAATCGCCACGCTTGGCAGGCGGGTTGGCGATCGCAGTATGGCCAAGTTTGTAGGAGACGCTGCTGCCCGTCTCCTGAAGGCTGAGTCCCTTAGTCGCCTTTTACGACCCCCACGGGATGAGAGGGGGTAGTGCTATTCTAAGCCGACACTACACAGCTGCTGCCAACAACTAGATTAGAAATTTAGAATCTGTATCTATGCCAAAATCGTAATCTTAACTAATATTATAAATGCGAAAGTGTGTTTCTTTGTCCTACCTTCACGCCCTTACTGAGCAACCAATCGACTTGATTAAGGTGGTACGACTTCCATACAAACAAACATTGCACATTAATTGGTTCATCATACATTAATAATTCATAAATACATGTGCAACTAACTCGATTCAGTTATTTTTTTGCGCGAATTTATAAAAAAAATATACTTTCATACATGAGCTATATAAATGCGATGGGTCACACACACATGCGATGAATGTACAATTTTTTAATTATTTCGCGCAAACAAATAACTAAAACGAGTTAGTTGCGCATTTATTTATGTATGATGAACCAATAATTGTGTAATGTTTGTTTGTATAGAACCGTACCACCTTAAGTACGGAGAGTAACATCTATGAAGTGGCAGTGTTCGTCAAGTGTAACGACCACCTTTTTAGTACATTCGCAGAAAGGAATCCAAGTAGGAGTCACCGCAATGGGAGTAGAATATGTGCATCGCAATTCAAAACCGAACGCGTGGCGTGGAATGGCGGCATAAAATCTTTAATAAAATACCTACTGGAGCTCTATTTTTAACCGACTTCAAAAAAGGAGGAGGTTCTCAATTCGGTTGGTATTTTTTTTTTATGTATGTACACCGATTACGCCGAGATTTCTGAACCGATTTCCATGATTCTTTTTTTGTTCGATGCAGAATAGTTGCCAATTGGTCCCCTAAAAATTTGGTTTCGTTTGACCCAGTACTTTTTATGTTATGAGCATTTTTATATATTTCATTTCATTGGTGACTTGGACGATGTAGTATTTACGATAATTTTGTTTATAATGTACATGAAACCTTATCTAATCTAGAAAAACCCTGCTGTAGTTTACAAAACAGCCTATTATAGACACTAAAAAGTATAAAAAAAACTGCGTTAAAAAACCGACTTCAAAAACTAAAAAGCAAAAAATAAGCCATTTGGAGTCGGTGGCAGCCAAGGCAATAAAAATAAAAGAATAGGAGCTTAAAGTAGTATGTCTTGGCTGCCACCGACTCCAAAAGGCTTATTTTTTGCTTTTTAGTTTTTGAAGTCGGTTTTTTTTAACGCAGTTTTTTTTTATTCACTTGTCTCGAGGATTCTACTCATTTTCGTGCGACTTTTGAGTTTCCGTATTCCGTAAAAGCGACCTTGCCCGTATATACATAGCTTCGCTTTTCGCCTATAGTACCGCCTCCCAACGCGAGCGCGCGAGGGACAAAGCGAAAAGCGTGCTATGTCGACGATTGCAAGGTCGCTAATCGCCTCGTTCGCCTCGTCACTCGCGCGACGAGTGATTCAAAAATAGAGGTCCGGGCCTTAAAAACCTGACAATTAAGAATTTGAAAAATAGTTATATAATATATATATATATATATATATATATATATATATATTTGTTGTTTAGTATTAAGGACATTAGTGATATTTTATTCTGACTTCATATATTTTTATTCATTACTTCATTTACTTCATTTAAATTGGTTAAGTTATTAATGAAAATGTAATTGTTTGACATTGTCTGACTGTATTGAAAAGAAAGAGAGAAAAGAAACTACTTTTTATCCAGATATTTTCACGGGAACGGGAACCACGCGGGTTAAACAGCGTGCGGAAGCTAGTCCATCATAATTGGTTTGATATTTGTAGCGTTAAAAGCTGACACACAGACGACCTACAAACGGAGTTGTTTTTGAATTGTTTTATTTATTAGATAGAAAATTTACAGTATAATAATAATAATAAATATTTCTTACACTCACACCAATTACCTAGCCCCAAAGTAAGCACTGTAAGGCTTGTGTTATGGGATACTAGACTATGGATAATAAATACATATTATTATAATTATACATATATAAGTATTTATGTGTAGAAATATATATAAACGTCCATGACTCAGGTACAAATGCTCGTATTCATCATACAAACATTCACCCCTACCGGGATTCGAACCCGGGACCTCAGGGAAGGCGACACCTTGAAACCGGTGTACGTACCACTCTACCACGAAGGTCGTCAAAAGTATATGAATAAGTATAGAAAGTATAGATAGGTATCATAATATAACAACCTGGCACCTCATAAACAAACTTCTAATACAAATTACATCTCCTTAACCTTATATCAACGCGTTTAATTTTGTTGATAGTTGGAGTCAGCATGTAAATTTATGTGACAAAATCTCCTACCAACAGTTTCCGGAAACTATCAGAATTAATTACTTTGGCAAGGTTAGTCGCGGATAAATGGGTGATACGCCCCGTCATGAGATTATTTGCAAGTTATTAAATAAGTGGATATAATATTTGGAATTAGATTAAAATTGCACGTTAGACACCTAATCAAGCAAGTACCTTCGTAAAACTACCTACCACAGAGCACAAAAAAAGGTAAGTAAAAGTACCTCGATTACCAGTGGGGGTACATATTGTATTCGGTTTGGTTGGTGGTGGGACTTGTAAGTCCACCTGGCTAGCTACCACCAATATATCTAAGTCTGACTCCAACAACAGTGTTTTCAGTATTATTGTGTTTCGGCAGTTAGATATAAGATAGCCAGTTCCGCAATAATAGAGGATTCCGGGATCGCTTCCATCTACGACCACATACTGCTCATTTGGTGAAGACATATATTCTAGACGACGGTATTACCAGCATGGAGTGGCCAGCTCGCACTTAAATCCCATAGAACATGCATGGGTTGAGCTCAGTAGATAGGCTAGACAACGCTCTCTTGCTCCAGTATACTCGAGTCAAATAATGCGCTAGTGGAAGTATGGACAAAGATAGACCAAAATCGTTTAAAAAATTGGTTTACAAGATGCCACATCGTGTTAATGAAATGATACGGGCTCGTGGAGAAAACAAGATATAGATACGACAAAAAAAATGTTTTTTTTTAATAAACTGCGATGTGTAGATACGTTTGTTGTCATAAGTAGAAAATGTATATTAACTATTTTTTTGTACTTATTTAATTAAAATTCAATTCTGTACAAAACGTGGTGTGTATGTTCTTTTATATACTAATCAGTCACCTACAACATACTATACTTTCACGAATAAATTTTATGTATTTAAGAAACGATCAGACATTTTATTATTATCCCGATTTTTTTGCGATTCACTGTATTAATTGAACGTATTAAGAACGTTTTACAATTTTTAAATTTAAGCTGCGTTACATTGAAAATTTTCAAAACAGCTTCTAAACATTCCTTCGCTATGGTTTCTAAGAACGAATTTGAGTTTTTGTTGCGCTCCATTGAAAATTTCCAAAGCAGCTTCTAAAAATAAAGCATCAATAAAGCTCAGGGCAGAATGATTCCGGGCCTCGCTTCCTGACGCGCGTCATTTGGTGCCTTTTAAGGCTTTTGCGTACCCTTGACAAATTACTGAAGAACACCTAAAAGCATTTCTATTAGAAGTATTGTTATGAAGCGTGAAATATGCTTAATGACAGTCTTTATGTGAAAAATGGGAGCTCGTTTAAGTTGACGTATAATAAAAGGAGTTGACTTCAGCTAAGTGACACTGGACTGGATGCCTTGACCTTGCCTACAGAGTCAGACTGAATTTATGGATTTGTTTTAAAAAACAAAAGGAAGAGGTTAGGAAAATAGTAAAAAAGGAGCATGTAACTCGAAGTTTTTTTTCGCCCTTTCCGTGAGGCGATCATGCAACCCTCCAGACGCGGAGGAAGGAGATGGTGAATCTTTCATTGGATACTCCACAGCCAGCTGTGAGAATTATGTCAGACTCCTCCTGACTTTAACACCACCTGAATATCGCTATTACTCGGAAAAGTAATTCAGCTCTATCTAAGGCACACTTTGAGGGGCGTGGCGCAGGAACGTGAATATTGCTATTACTCGGAAAAGTAATTCAGCTCTATCTAAGGCACACCTTGAGATGCGTGGCGCAGTAACGTGAATATCGCTATTACTCGGAAAAGTAATTCAGCTCTATCTAAGGCACACCTTGAGGGGCGTGGCGCAGTAACGCAAAGTGACGTCAAGAAAACAGCCGTACTGTCAGGATAACGTGAATAAATTCCAAATAGTACAAAGGGAATGCTTCTGTCTATGATTAAAGTTAAATAATGGCCCATTTATCAACCACAAAATACCTCAAATCATTGCGAACATAATAACTGTAATAATTACCACTTAACCCTTTCACGCCCGCGACATAATAGCTACACTTTTACATTTAAAACAAAGGTGATCCTTCATTCATTTGTCATATCCATTGCGGTAACTAGCACCATCAATCTTTATTAAGCTGTGTAAAATCGTCAGTGCAATGAATAACATAATAATAGGTTGGGAACCACGTTTTACTAATGGTGGTAGTTACTTTTCAGGTTTGAAAGGCATGCTAATTTAACTTTTCGTTGTTTCCTTTAACTTTTTAAGAAAGCACGGAATAGGGTTTACTAGAATGTGTAAATGCTGTAAGCTAGATAGTAAGTTGCTTATGTGGTTGAGGATTACTGTGTAATATGAGGAAAACCTGTGAGTAGGTGATTATTGGGCATTCTGGAACAGTTTTTTCACTCCATTGATCTCACGTCCGTTCGATCAATTTCGTAAAACTGTTCCAGAATGCCCAATAATCAATATGAAAATATGTGAACGATCTTACTGCTGTTCGATTACTTTCGTAAAACTGTTCTAGAAATCAGTGTGGGCCTGTTCTATAGTACCTATTTCCATAATTATTTTAAAACTTTGTGTAAGACTTACCTGCGTAATAACGCTGCTCAGTTCACATGTGAAATTAATTATTTCACGTTTTTCACTCACTTTAACTCTCACACTCACTTTCAAGGCTAACTTCGAGATTACTGAAACCTTAATTTGGATAACACTCAACAGCGGACGTAATAGAGCTTATCGTATTGTTTTGGACTGGTTGTTCGTGTCAGTGACCAAACTTGGCTGGTGGCACCTATGATCGAATTACTATCGCAACGCTAAGGAAAGTATCGTTCTAGGCCGTTTGCTCGTGTCTTTCGCCTGTTGGCTGGTGACACCTAAGAAACGAATTTCCATCGCGCATTGATCAAAAATTTCAGATAATATTCAATGTCAAAGCTAGAAAACCACCGTTATCTGGGCCGGTTGCTCATGTCTTTCGCGCACTGGCTGGTGACATCCAGAAATGGTTGGTAATTCTATGGCAGAGGCATTAAAATCGTCTGATGGATGATGATCGTGCCGGTGACCAAATTTGATTGGTGACACCCAAAAACGAAAGCCCCATCGCGAAACCGTTAAGAGATGGCCGTTGTGAGTCCATCTGTCCAAATTTCCGGTATGATCAATAAACTCGCACAGATCTGCTCAGTAGGATGGACGGTGTGACTATGATTGACTTTGGTCAGAAGGAAACTGCGTGACACACTGGAAGGTTTAAGTTAAGTATAGGTTCAATTGCAAATAGTATCTTTTGACTAAGACATTAAGGAATGGTTTGTGTTGAGTATATAATCCGCTTATTACATTAAGCTTTTACATGTAGTGTTATATTTTGTCAAATAAACAAATAGGTCCCGACAGTCGTATCGTGAGAATGAATTTATAACAAGTACTAGTTAGATCACACGGTTTCGTTCAAGTTTTACGAAATATAAATGTTATAGTGTTAAATACGATTTCCTCGTAAAATAAAATATTTTGAAAAGTCAAATGACAAACAATTTTTGTTTGGCTTTTCGGATAAAATAAAGTCATGCAAACGATGATTTTGCTGACATCGTAAATTAATGATGTCCTTAAAATAAATATATTATCATAAAACGTTTACTTACACCCAAATAATTTAATTGTTTGACGCTATTGTAGGATTTTTTCTTTTTTACGTAGTTACCATATAAAATATACAATTAACTTTTCAAGCATTACACATACAAAAACACAACACATTTTTTAACTAAGGATCTAGTAAGTCCAGTGTTATCTTTAAGTAACTTTATTTAAGTATTTTAATCAAATAAAGATTTTTACCCTGGTAATTTCATCAAATTATTTATTATTGTTATTGCACTGTTACAAATAAACAAACATACAAATGTAGTGAGATGTGTTCTTTATATTAGTTGTAGCGACACAATAGCATCGCTACGTAATCGTCGTCAAGTAACGAAGAAATTCAGGATCAGCGAAAATTACGAATGCGTCTTATAAACAATGTAATATACAGTCAACTGCATGTCAGGTTTTACTGTTTTTAAGTTACGATAAGACAGAAGGTGGAATCGCGTTTCTCCCTTAACCACAGAGGAACTGGCTATCTTATCGTTGAATATAACTTAAGCTTAATTACTTTGCATATGCAAGTTCTATGTGTAGGTAAAATATTTCATTTAAATAATAGGTAAGTGAGAAATGATTAAGCCTATACCCACCCAGAAGGCTGTCCCATGTCATGTGGCTGAGACGACGAAGTAATGATTACCATTCTTAAATTATTAGTTCTACGTTATAGATAAGTAAACCTATTTGTCAGTGAATTATTACCACTCGATTAGATGGTCATTATCACCAGACGACAGTGATTGTTGAAATAAGATAGGTACTTGCAATATGTAACTCATTGTTATAACGATTGACACAAGAGCGCACTCAAGGTCAAACAGCAAAGTCTACCTTGCGTTCACCTCTACATTACTTCAACTTTTATAGTAGGCTGGGTAGATTAAGGCAAAATCATATAAAGAAATTCAAACCATTATTAAAATCAGTAAACTACATCTGTAATAAAAATATATGCTATAAATAATAAATAATAAAATAAATAATTAATTGCATACAATCACACCAATTATCTAGCCCACGTTAAGTTTCATGAAGAACTTGTGTTATGGATACTAAGATATTTGGTAATTAGGAATAATAAATAATATCCTCATTTTTCGAAGTATATTCTGTTTAGTAGTCTTATTATGTCGGGATCGGTTTGCCATTAATAAAATTTAATTTTTATCTAAAACAGGATCGACGGAGGATTGCCCACAGTATTTAAATTTCATAGTTGAAAATACTGTTTTAACTTGTTATCAACTCATAATTTATAATCACAAAACTTGATTATTTACAAGAAACGCGAGTGAGTTTCCTTTTTGCCCGGTCTCCCCTACATTTTTCGGTACATTTGAGTGTCAATTTTACCGCTTTAAAGTGAAGCGATTTCCGCAATGCGATACTTTTGTTTTTCAAATGATAATTACAATTAACTTTGGTAATCAGTGGTTGTAAACTATTACAGGTTTATATTTAAACAATTATATTTTAAAAGCAATTTGGAATTAGGTTATCCGGAACAAAATTAGTTTGAAGTTCAACTTAAAAGCCCCTGTAGGTACGTAAATTGTTTCCAGGTTCAGTTCTTTATTTATTTGTTGTAGTGCTTCATCAAATTAAATATTTATTATAAAAATAAAAACAAAAAGTTCTTTAAATTTTTACCTACAATATCATTTACTATTAAACTAAGGATTTTTCAAATAATAAACACACGAATGTAATAAAATGTTTTTCACCCCTGGTTAAGAAATTATTGAAGATTCAGCAAAAACAACCTATTTAAAACGATTTCCGATCAATAAGTGTCACAAGTTGTAGTGCTGCTCCGTCACTATTAGCGAAGACACTCTGCCTCTCCGTCACCAGCCAGCGGTTCGCCAGTCAGCCAACTGCTTCATCCTCTCTCTGCGAAAGCACTCTGCCGGCCCACGCCCAGCGCCCTGCTCGCCCAGACACTTAACTGTCCATCAGCCAGCTCTGCCATCACCGCAAGCTCACCGTACAACTCACACCAGCAAAACGAAGATCCGTGCTGTTACAATAATGTTCGTAAGTTGTTATTTTACTAAATGATCTTCTTAGTGGTGAATACTAACTAATCCGATAAAGGTAAGTTTGTAAATGTGCTAAAATTACTATCGTGTTTGCGTTAAGAGCTTTATGATATATCTGTCAAGACTTTTCTAACTCAAACGCGTTGGTAACGTTTGCATAATATTTACAAACTTCTGTCCAATTTAAGTTTCAAACGTAAAACGGGAATAATTTTTTACCGAATCTAAAATACTTTGAGAGTAAATTGTATCTTAAATTCTTGTAAATTATTTTTAGCTTTATCTAATGTGTGTAATAATAACTTCCAGGTCGGACTCAGAATACTACAACAATAAGCGCAGCAAAGGCGCTAGAAAACTGGTCGTAGAAGATTTCGTCGATTCGGACGGCGGCGATGAGGAAACGACTTCCAAAGTAACGTAAGTATTAATTAAACAAATGTCTGCCCAGTTATTATATATTAAAAAAAACATATTTTCTCTTTAAAACTTAAGTCTTAGATTGTTAGGTAATGATAATAATAACGCTAGAGTTTCAACTTTAAAAAGATTATCTTAATCTTATAATCAATTACTTAGATACTTATTTTTTTTTTCCTTTACTCTTTTATGACTAGTTTATTCAACATGTAATCTTGATGTAGGTGCTTACACTTTTTTTTTTATTATAGGATATTATGTGTAATATCATTGATCGTTCAATACATAGTTTTCTTTTATTTTTCTGCAGTTCCAAGAAAGAGCCGAAACCTGCCAAAGCGGTAAAAAGGAAGGCGCCAACGTCAAAAAAATCGGCTGTTACAAAGTCAACTGGGTGGCAAATTGACTCAGATAGTGAGGAAGAGGCGGTGGTTCGACGACGAGGCAGTGAGACCCAGCCCTTGCAGTCGTCTTTGTCGCGGCGTGTCGCCGACGGGGTCCTGCGTCGCACCACCCAGAGAGACGGTGACGTTTACATAGAAATAAAGGTATACAACACCAAGGAGATATTGAAGGTGGAGCCGAAAGATCGTTGGGAACAGGCGGTAATATCATTGAAATACCAAGCAGATTCCGATGCTCCAGAGCTGATTCCACTAAAGGAGGCGCTCAAGCTCTGCAAAAAAAAATTTACGGAGGAGGGTAAATTTTTTACCATTAAGAAAAAGTAATACTTAGTAATAGGATTTTTTATTTACTTTTATATTTTATGTGTTTTGTATGATAATAATTATATTTTTAAGATATCTTTAATGTTAGTATAGTCATTTCGTTATAGGTATTTTACTAAATAAATAAAATAAAATAAAAAGATGAATAAATAACAAACAATTTTACTTATTATAAGTTAAACTCTATTCCTATAAAATATTTAAATAATTATTAATACATTTTGTACATTTTTAGTACTTACAAATTTGTGTAGGAATTATTATACCTATCCAACCAGTCCATTCAATAAAATATCACCGATTTAAAAACTTTAGCAGCTTAGGATAATAGTTCGCTTTTATTATGGCAAGCAAAACAGTGTATTGCACAGTTTGTGACATATCCGTTAAAAGTAAAGCATTCTCAGCCCATTTGCGGAGTAATATCCATAAAAATAACAGTTCCATCGAAATAAGTGACGGAATTGAAAAAATAAGCAGTGCATTCCGAAGTCGGATCGCATCGTACAGGGTTCGGGCGCCGGCGACGGCTGATAGCGGTGACGACACGAATGACGTCAGCTTGTGTCCGCCGGCTGAGTTCCTATCTCAGGTTCGCTCTCGCGTGCATAACTTATTAGCTGCAAGACAGGCAACCTATAGTTCTATTAAGGTTAATTTTGAATTTTTCGCCGAGTTTAAGTTACCGAAAACTAGCACTAGTGAAATAAAATCATTTGCTTTTGGTCAAAATGTGGTGTTACACCATAATTACGATTTTAATGATCTGTTTTCAAAAATTGTCAGCTCTATTGTAACAAGCATTGACGAATTTGAGGAAAAAGATAGCGGTTGGTCTTTTGTAAGAAATTTATACTTAGAGGTTAATGTTAACAAATATAATCCATTGAGAGCCGCCCGGTTCATTGATTTGCCGCGAAATTTAAAACTAAAGCATGCATGCATTAACATACAAAATAATGACTCCTTCTGCTTTTTATGGTGTATAGTAGCCGCATTGTTTCCAGCTAAGAACAATGCACACCGAACATCTTCATATCCTCACTTTGAGAATGTTCTGAATATTCAAAATATGATGCATCCAGTTGGATTTTCAGATATTAGGATTTTCGAGAAAAATAACCACCAAATCAGCGTTAATGTGTACGGTCTTGCAAACAAGTCTAACATTGTTGGGCCCCTCTATAAAACGCAGAGCAAAAGGAAACATCATGTTAACTTATTACTATTAGAAAAAGGTGAATTTAAACATTATTGTTTGATAAAAAATTTAAGCAGATTACTTAGACCTCAGTTAACAAAACATCACGGAAAAATATACTTTTGTGACGATTGTATGATATTTTTTAATAGCGAACAAAATTTGAATACTCATATTTGTAGCGGTGTCCGGACAGTGTTGCCTGATCCAGGCACTGTTATTCAATTTAAACATTTCGAAAGAATGCAAGATATGCCATTTGTTATATATGCGGATTTCGAATCCTTATTAGTGCCTCAATCAAGTAGTGATGGATTGGTCTCGAATAATACATGCGTTTTACAAAAACATTTACCCGCCGCATTTGCATACTACGTTGTTTGTTCATATGATAGCTCTCAAAATAAATACGTGTCATATCGTGGTCAGGATTGTGTAGAAAAGTTTCTTGAATATCTTGGCGAAGATATAACTAATATACACAAGATTTTAAAAGAACCGATTCCAATGACGTCACTTACATCCTATGAGCAAAAGAGCTTTGATGATTCAAAATATTGTTTCCTTTGTGATCAGTTATTGTTCGACGATAAAGTTAGAGATCATTGTCATTTGACAGGAAAATATCGTGGTGCAGCACATTCTTATTGCAACTTACAATATTGTGTACCAAAATTCATTCCGGAATTTTTTCATAATTTATCCGGGTATGATAGCCATTTATTTATTCGACAGTTAGGAGCGACACCGGGTAACATTAAAGTTATAGCAAAAAATAAGGAAAACTACATATCCTTTACAAAGTTTTTTAGTGTAGGACGTGAGGAATACATGCCAGTTAGATTTGTAGATTCATTCAAATTTTTAGGTACTAGCTTAGAAAAGCTTGCAGGAAATTTGAATAAAAATGATTTTTTTCACTTACCTCACTTTTTCCATAAAACGGAACATTTTGATTTACTAAGACGTAAAGGTGTGTATCCTTATGAGTACATGACAAATTGGAAATGCTTTGAAGAAGACAGGTTACCACCACGAAAATGTTTTTATAGTAGTTTAACCGATGAAATTGTTTCAGAGTCAGATTATTGTCACGCTCAATGTGTTTGGAAAACGTTCAATTTAAAAAATCTAGGCGAATATACTGATTTATATCTTAAAACTGATGTCATTTTACTTGCAGATGTTTTTGAAAACTTTCGTAGAACTTGTAAAATTAATTACAAATTAGATCCTGCATTTTATATGACGGCACCTGGCCTAAGTTTTGACGCAATGTTACTTAAAACTAAAGTTAAATTGGAACTTATTGAAAATCTAGAAATTTTACGTATGATTCAAAAAGGAATCCGTGGTGGTGTGTGTTTGTGCTCTACGAGATACGCTAAGGCGAATAACAAGTACATATCGAATTACGATCCGTATATGCCTGATAACTATTTACTGTACATTGATTGTAATAACTTATATGGTTATGCAATGTGTTCTTATTTGCCTTATTCAAATTTCGAGCTCATTAGCCAAACGGAAATTAGTGAACTTAATGTTCTTCATATACCTAATGATTCAGAGTTTGGTTATATCTTAGAAGTAGATTTAGAGTACCCAGAAAATCTACACGACTTGCACAATGACTTACCTTTTTGTGCCCAGAAATTTACACCACCCAATTCTAAAAACTCTAAATTGATTCCAAATTTGTACGATAAATTTTATTACGTAATTCACTACGTGCACTTAAAAACGTGCTTAAAACATGGTTTATTGTTGAAAAAAATTCATAGAGTAATTAAATTCAAACAAAGCCCATTTCTTAAGCAATATATAGATTTGAATACTGAATTGCGTCAAAAGGCTAAATCAACATTTGAACAGGACTTTTTCAAATTATTAAATAACAGCATTTTTGGGAAAACTTTAGAGGATACCGAAAAAAGATTGAGCGTTCATTTAGTCAATCAGTGGAATGACATCAGAAATAAAACAAAAAAATGTTATACTGCCGAGCAATTAATTTCAAGGCCGAATTTTCATAGCTGTACGGTTTTCACAGAAAACTTTGTAGCTGTGCAAATGAAACCAGAGTCAGTTATTTTAGATAAACCTATTTACATAGGATTCACTGTTCTAGAAATATCAAAAAATCACATGTATGATTTTCACTACTCTATTACAAAACCGTTTTATGGTTCCAATTTAAAATTATGCTACACCGATACTGATAGTTTGTTGTACTCTATCGAGGCAACGGACATTTACGAAGACATAAGATCCAATTTTCAACAGTACTTTGACACGAGCAATTACACGGAAAATAATCAGTTTAATATAGTTCCGAGAAACAAAAAGGTCCCTGGATTATTTAAAGATGAGATGGGAGGGCAACTTATCGTTGAATTTGTGGGTTTGAGATCTAAGTTATATTGTGTAAAAACTCAAGACCAAGAGATAAAAAAGGCAAAAGGGATTAAAAAATCTGTAGTTAAAAAAATCGATTTTAAAGATTATAATAAGGTACTACTGCTTAATAAGGCACTTAGGAAGACAAATGTATTATTTAAGTCTTTGAAACATGAGATTTTTACGCAAGCCGTTAGTAAAGTTGCTCTATCTTCACATGATGATAAACGCATTATACTTAAAGATAAAATATCTACTTTGTCCTGGGGACATAAATCAAGCTTATTCTGAGTTTTTCTGTTTGGTTGGACTGGTTGAAAAAATAATAGAGTTTGTTAAATGTTTTAAAGTTAGTTTTTTAATACTATTATTATGTTAATTAAGTGGTAGGTATAATTATCAATATGTATGATTAGTTTAATAAATGTAGTTTATTTTGTAATGTTTATATAGATGGTAAATGGGAGTATCCTTGTAATTATTAAATAAATAAAGAAATAAAAATTTTGGACCCTACAATTATGACAAAAAAAAAAAGTTTTTTCATAATATAATTGTACCTAGTACGTATAGGTAAAAAATACCTACTTAAAATAAATTGTATGTATGAAAGTTGTTGTTTTATTCTGAATCTAGTTTCCTCTCACCATTTTACTTCATAGCCACCGATCACTGAGAATTTATAAAATATAAATGACAAGAAACAAGTCCTAACTTGTCTGATTCTGAATGCATCGCGGCACGCGTTTGCCGCTTTGTCAGCAATACGTTTCCACTTACATAAAACTCACACCATAACATAAGGTATCGACATCAGGAGCAAGTTCTAACTCGTCTAATTTTAGGAGCTGTGTCAGCTGTAGGTTACATACTCACACGATCACAAAGCAAAGGTATAAATATTCGTGTTAACTGCAAATCTTAATTTATTTTCATAAGAACATCAAATATGGTAAGTTGCTTTTAAAATATAAGTTGAATGTATTTACCAACTAAATATAGGAAACTGTTCGCTTTTAAATATATGTCTCATATTATTCATTTCAGGATATGTCAGTGAACACCGAGAATCTCGTCGAAGACTTGCGCTCACCATCTCCGGTCTTACAAGACGCGCAGGACCCGCTCGAAGGATGGACACAGATGTTCCCTCCTTGGGTTGTAGAGCCACAACACGAAGAAACGCCGTTGGAGCTCAAAATCCGAAAGGCGATGGAAAACAAGCAGAAGAGGAAACGAAAGAAGAGATCGTCCTTCCTCAAGCACTTACACAACACCCAGCAGTCGTTCGTGATAAAAAGTCCGCCGAAGAAAGGACGACGTCTCATCAAGATTGAGATAATAGACTTCGAGCATGAAATGCTGGGTGAAGGTGACTCGCCAGAGGATGCCCTACTATCTGCGCAATATGTGGTGTCGGAAGACATGGACCAGATTATGGACCAGGCGGAAAACCTCATAAACAATATATCAAAAAAAATATGTGGTTATAGCTATAGTTTTTAAGGCTATGAATCAACTTATTTTTGTAAATCAAAGTTCTCATGTAGGTTTTATGCGTAACATCTCAAGTTACTTATAAACCTATAAAGAGATACATTTAAAAAAAATACCTACAAACATAATTATAATCTTTAGTATTATCATAAATGTAATAACGTTTTTACTATATTAATTAAGGGTTTATTAAATAAGAATGTCACAATTTTTTTTTATAATTAAATTTTAAGGGAATTAATCATGTCGTTTTATTTCTCTATTAAAGGTATTCAGGTAGGTAAATGAAAAAAGTTTTAAATGTACACTTATTTATTTTTTAAAATAATCATACATTGATATTTTATTCTCTAATAACCATTTCCTTATACAAATAACATTTTTCAAAGCACAGTATTTCATATGGTTAAAACAATTGTATGCAAACATATCTTTACAGTAAAGATTACTTAGAGTTTCTAGATTAGGTATACCTTTGTTACTTATATCTAAAACATTTTCATGACCACATAATTCTCGCACCCATTGAACTTTTTCTTCTCCTTTCACTATTATCTTGTGTTTATTCAAGTAAGGTTTAATAAGTCTTCTGAATTCCCTGTAGTCAATATATCCCTCGCTCCATCGATATCCTCGATTTCTTTCTATCCACCATACATGTTTTCTTTCTTCAAGTGTCAGGGTAGAGAATGGGTAAGGAGGTTTTATCAAAAAAATTTGAGTGTGTTCTGATGTGCCTATGACTAATTCTTTCAAAATAAATTTATTTTTTAAATCTTTGAACCCTTGTACATCCACGACTATTGTATTGCTATTCATGATAGTTTCTTTACGATATTGCTCAAAGGCTTATATTCAAAAATACAATCGTTCAGAATCAAACAGTAAGCAGCGGTCTGATCAGGTATTTCTTGATCAGCTTCGATTTCGACTCGCACGTCAATGGATCCCTTTAAAGCTTCGTGTTGGCGAGAACAGTCAATCACGAACATTGGAGCAGTTTCTTTAAATTCTTTTATACTCAACAACGGTTCAGCTCGACGTCCGTGATAAGACTGCTGGAACCTAACGTACTGTTCGTATATTAAAGTATATTTGTTGTCAGCGAAACTAATGTTCAGACTTTCATAAGGGTAATATGAAGAATTTAGAAAAACTTTAACATCACGTATATGGCAATGGTCAAACTCTGCCATTGATAATGTTGCATTATGTTTACGGTTCGTTTGAAAAGCAATTACGACGAACCGTGGTTTCTCTATCTGTGAGGATGTTTTAATAGACCAGGTATGTTTACGTGTTTTGGGAAGTAATGGATACTCATATAAGTCCCAATTACGAAATGCGACTGTTATTGGGCGATCTTTTTCTAAATGCTTAAGCAAACTTATTCTTTCTCGATCTGAAACTTTAACATGAGGCACTCGCCAAGTAATTTTATTTATTGTGATATCATCCACAACTTCACCTGCATTTAATTTTAAGGTATTGAGATTAGTATTACTTCTCAAAAGAACTAATTCATGTTTACAGTTCATTATAATTTTATTATAATCTTCAGCAAAACCCATCACTTTATTTAGTGGTATACAAGCGGAGAATACTCCACTGCTGTCAGTTGTAGTGCCTGTTGGAGACCAACCCCAAACTCGTGCGCATTTAGATTCGTTATCGTTCAACGATAAATACGATTTCATTGTGGTTGTAACGCCTGCATTTTTTATTCTATCTATTTCTACTCCGTTTATTTCGTATCGAATATCTTGAAATAAAAATAGTGCAGGGTTATTAACAAAATGCACACTCGTTACTCGTTCTTTTTCTTTTGCGTTCTTATACACATTCACTCTTCCTTCAATATACAAACTGCTTAGTGAAGGCAATACGTAGAGATCTTGCTGATTTATCGGTATCCGTATTTCATCATTCTTGTTGAAACTTGTCACGTATGGTTTATACGAATGATATTCAAAACTTTCGATACTGTTATCGCACGAGGCAGGTTGAGTTATGTTTAAAAAATTCATTTTATCAATCCCAGTGATTTCAAAAAGTCTTTATTGCTTTTTGTTAATTTCTTTGTTGATCGAACTGGTGCTCCCTTATGAGATGATCTCTTAGAACTGACTTGAGTTCGTGGAATATTTTGGTTTTTATTGAAAGTCAGCATGTCTTTTTAAAGTGTAAATATAGCTGCACTTCCTCACCGCGTAAGTTAATTTGATTATTATCAGCGTCTAATAGTCTTATATTAATAGCACTTATTGAACTTTGATTGACGGGAAAATAAATTAAATATCTTAGGTATTTCAATTATTCTATAACCGGGTGGTACGTTAGGTGCGAATTCGTAAATTATGTGGCTAGCTTTTCCATTCACAAATGATCCACTGATTACATCACATTCGATGCGCACGATAGTTGTCGATAAAATGCTGACAGGATATCTAGACTCTGTATTTATATTAGCTTTTATTGTCTCCATTCCAAAACCCAAAATTTTACCCAACGACTCATTTTTATTGAAGTGAACTTCTTCTGAACAAAAAATATTTGTTTTCAATGTGTTGTTATTTGCGGTCAATCTCAGCACAACATTTTTGATATTGCTCTTAAGATAGTCACAAATATCTTGAAGTTCATAGGACCCTTCTGGTATTTTTATCACGCCATCTTTACCATAATAAAATTTATTGTTTCTTCCATCTATATTAGGGATGGAATTGAATGTTGAAAAATATAATAAACCGCACTCATACTCTCCGTCTAATTGTATTGTAGGAGAGTAATTTGTTATCAAAGAGGCTCCGCTGCCGGTTATCGACACAGTGAAAGACATGTTTATACTGATAAATTTTATTACTTAACTCTTAATATAAATGTTGTTTCCAATACTTCTTTAAAAAATTTAAACACAGATGACCGCAATTTATAGTACCAAACTTTTGATACCGTACATAATTGTAAGTTATTGACATGTTCCTTAAATATTTTATCAATTCTAATGGAGGTTTTAAGTCACCAAAACTATCAAAATATTCACAGTAATCATTCTGTTTTACATAGGCTACCCAATGTGTTCCAGGATTTTCAGAACTATCTAGGTTCAATATAGCACACTCAATTTTTCTTGGTTTTGAGGGAAGTGAATCTCTCATAAATACTCCTCGAAAATATGGAATTGTAGTTGCGTGCTTTAAAATGTCTAGATTTGTAAGGGGGCGTTTGGGTAGCCCTTTGTTTAGTTTTTTGAAGAATTCAAGTATAGTCCAGATCCTCTTTTATGAGGCTTAATATACATCCCTTTTCCCAGAGCGACTGCTTCCATTGCCTTGTTATGTCGTACAGATTCTTGTAGGTTTTTCTGAGCAACCTTGGAATCATTAACAGCTTTTGCTATACCTGCCGCACCGCCAGCGAGAGAACCAAGGGCTGACAAACCGGCAAAAATTGGAATGAGAGGTAAAAATCCCCCAGTTTTTGGAATAGGAATACATCGTGGTAAACGTATTCCTTTTTTGTTTTTAAATAATTTGTTTGCAGAAGCATACGCAAAATTTATAGCTGTGCGATTATCTTTAGATTTTAACTTCTTCAATTGAGATTGTAATTTTTTCACAATTGACATAAATGGACGTATCCCAGCACCAGCTTTGATTTTTGCTTTCATTGCATTTTTTACTATCCAAGATGCAATTTTTTCACCTTTCCCAGCATCGCTCGACTGTAGTCTTCTCTTGGCCATATTCAAAAGCTCTAAATCCGCTTTATGTCGAATGTTTAAGTCTTTGTTGTTATAAGCAATGTCGTGATACATACAAGCTTCATCCAATTGATTTATACCACGATCACCTTTTAGTAAACGCTTCTGAAGTTTAGTTCCCGGACCACAAAATTGATAACCAGGAATATGTAGCTCGATTGGTAAACTATTAATAAGGTTATTTAAAAAACCTCTACCCTGCTTCATCGATCTTTCTTAAATGAATAATTTTCATCAGACACACAATTTATATTACAAAAGTAATGCACTCTTATCAACCCAACTGTTTTCTTCCTTACTGAGACCTAACCACTTAACAAAAACTTTGTTACCTTTTCTTTTAATAACTTTCTCTATGAGATAAAGGTCAGGAAATTTTGTTCTTTGCAGTTCGTGTTCGTAGAACGAGCCTAAAATTAACTGTTTATGTTTATCTTCTAAAATATATGTAGGTGGGTTTGTATCGTTAACCTTGACTATATTAAAAATTTCTGTCGACCAATTAGGTGTATAGCCTTTGTAAAAATCCCCCTTAAATTTGCTAATACGAACACTATCATTAATGCGAAACTTGGGATATCTGCTAGTACTAGATATTCGTGTTTGCATAATGTTAGATCTAACTTCCACCTGGTTTGCTTTATTCACATCAATAGGTTTGTATTTAGTAATACGGTGAGTAGAGTTATTGTATTTTTCTACTACTGAGTTTAAGTTAGGTCCTAGCCATTGGTAAGAGCCATATAAACTAAAGAGTTTGTAAAGGTGACCTTTTATTGTACGAATTACTCGTTCTACAATAGCAGCTTTTTTAACAGAGTGAGTGGAATAATGATTTATATCATACGTTCTCATCAACTTTTGAAAAACGTCATTATAAAATTCTTTGCCAAGATCAGTTTGTAAATTATTGGGTTTTCTTGATGAACAAGATAATATCATATGCATTGCTTTAGTCACGCTATTTTTGTCTTTTGATTTTACGGGATTTACCCATACGTATTTTGATAATGTATCGATAACAACCAAAACATATTTGTACCCCTTGTTGAAATGTGAATATTTTTGAAAATCCATAAGATCAGCTTGCCATAAGTCATCTAATCCTTTTATGATAGTCATTCGCCGAGGAAAATTCCTTCTTGCTGCTTTATGAATTTCATTAACTATGTCTCTTTTACTCATTTTTGATTTAATTTAAGCTTAATCAAAGTATCTACTTCAGCTTTTGAATAAATGTTCTTTAATAAGCGGTCTGATGTTAGTTTTTCCAAATTCTGTAGGTACAGTTTTACATCACTCTGATTTTTTTAAAATTCATTCCTTAAGTCTTGTTCGATTTTATCCACATAAGCTTTGTTCACTGCTTCATCGTCTTCGTTTGGTGGTGAAAGACCTTTTAATTTACACAATTTCAAATCGTAGTGTCCAGCGTCCGATTTCACTAACGTATCGTTTAAAGTATCCACAAATTCTAATAACCGTAAACGTTTATGAACGTGATGACCAAATTTATCTATATTCATTGCAGTCTAGATGAGTCAACGACTGAAATCATACTGCGCAGTCGTCCTGATGGAAGCTCTTTAAGTTCTACATTTATAATACCAGCTTCATATAATTCTTCTACAATAGCAATGATTTCATTACCTACTCCATTGTTCCCTACTGCCCACGATGCTAATAGTAATTTTAATCGTTCTATTAACTCGTTTGGGTCATCCCAGTAAACATAATCTGTATTTTCTTTTACTTTTTTCAATAGTGGAATACCTTTTCCTGTTGGAATACTTTCCAGGCTTGAGGAGACATTTCGAGAGAACTTGAACAAAGGCTTAATAACATTATTATATTTAAACCCTTTGTTGCTGTTTATTGGTTTTGATGACTCGAAGTTACGTCGATGTGCATTCGTTTCTATTAAAATGGTTTTATAATTTAGTAAATCGTTGTCAGTGACCACCTCTAAATTGGGTTTCTTTTTAAACAGTAGTTCTTTTAACCCTACTGTTTTATCAAAAGTTAGTGTTCCGATTTTTAAGTATTTGCCGTCGTCAAAAACACGGGTTTTGCCAAGCATTAATTTTCCACGTTCATTTCTTACACCAAACGGTATGTCATCCATTGCTTCAGATGATGTAGACCATGATGATTGATTCTTAACACTTGGTGATGACTGCAAAGATTTGAAGGATCCGTCGCTCACGTTGAATTTGTCAGAAGGTGATACGACAAGAGTTTTATTATAACCTTTAACTTTCTCGCGTTCACTTTCAGAACCACCTTCGTCTTCACTCATAAATTCGCTGTAATCTTCTTCGGAAGTACAAGACGTAAGATGATCATCATTTTTATTTTTTTTCATCAACGGTTCATGAGCCTCTTCCTTGAGATGTTTATTTACATTATTGTTTGCTAATAAGGTAAGAGGATCTACGATGGGTTTAAATATTTTTTCCAACACTGTGTTATTTGCATGCTTTACATCTTTTATTATTTCAACTTTTCTTTTAACAGCTGCTGCGGACTTAACAATTTGTTCTTTAAGCTTTTTTTCCATTATAAAGGATACGTTCGCTTTCAAGTCTCAAGTAACAATGATTAATATATCATTAAACATCTCATTTTGTATGTTAGTCCACCACAACAAACGTGTCAAATGTTGACCTGTAGCATCCATTGTTTCTCTCACAATCCTTATTAATCACTAGGTAGCTGAATGGTTTCTTCCAAACAGCGGAGCATAGTTCACGAAACTTAGACCATGACATATCAGATCCAACATGCTCATCATAAACGTGTTTCAAATTGATGTCATCCTGTTTAAATAATATTATTAGATTTGAATTGTCCCTTACTAATTGTTTGGGGATTTTGGTATAAGTCTGATTAATATAAAAACAATCAATGTTCTTATGACGTCCCATTGCAAAATAATCTCTTATGTTGTTTTGATTTTCACAAGCAACATCATCAAAAACTATAATAGAATCTGGCAAAGCTTCATGTGGACTCAAAATTTCCCTGTTGTGATTGTATTTATGCAACGATGTACCAGGAACCATATCTAAAACTTTCTCCAAATATAAATATTTAGCTTGGTATAAAGATTTTGAATAAACATACAGATTCCTAAAACGCGGGCCATCTTTATGTAACAATAAACTGATTACTAAATTTGTCTTTCCACAGTTTGATGGGCCACAGACAATACACCGTATAGTGTTCGGCAATAAGTTACCATGTCGCTTAGACCCGTTTGAAGGTGGGGGACATATACATTCTAATTTTATTGATTCTTTTTGTTTTATGAATTTCATGTTAACGTTAAATCTAACCGTAATGTTTCATGTGTTATATGAAAATGAGCCTAATATGACATAGTCTTTATATATAAATAATCTCATGTCTGATAAATCGGTTCACTGAATTAAGTCTTATCAATCAAACTGATATTTAAATACAGTCAAAAGCGTAAAAGCATATTTTCACGACATTAAATGAATTGGGCATTTTGGCTCGCAACAATTGAGTCCGTCGTCGCGCGGAGCAGCGACGTAGCGAGCCTGGGCGAGCGTTCAGGACTCAATTGTTGTGAGCCAGAATGCCCAATTTATTTACTACTACGATTTCTAGAACAGTTTTACGAAAGTAATCGAACAGCAGTAAGATCGTTCAAATATTTTCATATTGATTATTGGGCATTCTGGAACAGTTTTACGAAATTGATCGAACGGACGTGAGATCAATGGAGTGAAAAAACTGTTCCAGAATGCCCAATAATCACCTACTCCTGTGTGGTGTGTAGTGTGTAGTGTAGCTGCAGCTGTGTAGTGTCGGCTTAGAATAGCACTACCCCCTCTCATCCCGTGGGTGTCGTAAAAGGCGACTAAGGGACTCAGCCTTCAGGGATGGGCAGCAGCGTCTCCTACAAACTTGGCCATACTGCGATCGCCAACCCGCCTGCCAAGCGTGGCGATTATAGCAAACCCCCCTTTTTGGGGAGGCCTATACCCAGCAGTGGATGTTGTGACTGAGACGACGATGAGGAAAAGTGTGATTCTTCATTCAGCCTGCGTTATATTGATGTATTGAAATGATCGCAGGTTTGTGTGTTTAATATACTACCACACAAAAAAAAAACCAAACGCTTACAAAAACAATTGCTTATAAGTAAACTTTATTAAAAATGCATTCTTCTTCTTCTTATTGTATGAGGATTAGTGGTCACCTCTAGTGTCAGAGTTTATCAGGCCGTCTATAAGGCCTCTGACTTGGCTTAACGACTGTTAAATGACGCGGAAATGAGCGCTTCAAAAAAATGCATTATTACATACTATTACATACTTTATTTATTTGGTAGGCACCTATTTAAATAAAAAGAATCATATTTTGACACTTTTCGCTAACATCCATATAAGTACATAAATAAAAAACAATTTTATTACCATAACAATACTGGGCAAACTCAAGAAGTTCCAACTGACGCTTAATTGGACTCTTTAAGATGTTTTCTTTTAACTAATAAATAAATAAACTAAAAGAACAAATAGTTATGCTTGCTCGTCTGTGTATTTCAGTAAATTCGAATGACCATTTAAGTTAATTTCAGAATCTGGCGCAACACTCCTATTTGCATCTAAATTGCGCAGTAAGCCAGTGGCATGGCCGAATTTGGCGGGCGGTAAGAAACCGTTTAAGCTTCGACTTAAGTAAGAGTTAAGTACGGTCTGCAGGGACCTTACCATACAGAATTCATTACGTAGTATGCAAATAACTGTTGTTTTATGCGGTAACAATTCATTGGATTAGATTAGCTTTGGAAGATCCTGTGCGTTATAAGTGGTGGAAAACGTTATCCACTCAACTCATACTGTTAGGTGCATTGCATTGTTACCGAACACCGTAGTTGCCGTCACTATGACGTGTAACAGATCGCGAGCATTTTTAATATTTCTTTCATAAAATTAGTGCATTATCAATTACCGTCGCGATCATCGGGTGCATTCATTCAATATCATCATTTATCGATTGTTTTAGATTTGAACAATAAATAGTTTATCAGTTATCAAGCATTTGTTTTAATGCTCTGAACCGGAACACATTCAAGTAGTCAACAGTAACAAGCTGAATATACAATCGAGGAAGTTCCCGGTCGACAACAATCGGATTTTTAATTAAGTATAGTAATTTGACAGGTGCCAATGTCATTTTGTAAAAATAATGCTTTTTTTTAAATGTAATAGGTATTGAATTTGTATACGGGAATGGAATCAATACTTACTAAACTGGAACTGCATCTGAGTATACCATTACGAAAAATAGTTTAAAGCCGGATTATTTTTACAAACTGACATTGATACCTGTCAAATAACTGTACTGAATTAAAAATCCAACTATATTAGAGTTTTTTGATTCTCGGCTCAGTCAGGCGATTGATTAAAAATCTTTAAATGCAGTTTATTCTCTTCTTACTATGTACACATTCAATTCAAATTCAAATTCAATATCATTTATTCAGTCTAGGCTGTTACAAGCACTTATGAACGTCAAAGAGGCTACGCCATCGGTTCACAAACCCTACGGCGAAAGACCTAGAGAGAGGGAGAGAGAGAACCGGCAAGAAACTCGTCAAGGGCTGTTTTTTTCTCCCTGTTTTATTTCATACAGAGTCGTCAAATTAAAAAGTGACATTAACATATCAGTAAGGAAAATACTAATTAAAATATAACATTATATGGTTATTGTAACCGTAAACAATTTATTTACACTTTCCCCACTTGTGCGAGTGACGTCTACTATATGCATGCAGCGTCTCCTCCAATACTTCGAACACGTGGCCAGACGTGAACCTGACAACTTCGAGAAGCTCGTCTCGTAGTTCATGTGGAGGGAAAGAGGAGCCGGGGAAGATCACCGACCCGATGGACCGACATGCAAGCATCTTTTCGGATGGCCGAAAACCGCACTGCATTGAGAGGCCTTACAGACCGTGTGACTTTATGCTGTCGCGACCCTCAGTCATGAGGATACGAGGAAAAAGAAGACGTGTGACGTAGCCCTGAGATGCTTTGAATATTTATATTAACAAAATATTGTTCAAATACAAATTCATAATCTAAAACTATTAAAATGCTCTGAAACAAACGCTGATATTAGAAAAGAAAAGCTAATTATTATTAGAATATTAATCAATATTGATGATTGACATTAACCAATATTGTTCAAATACAAATTCATAATCTAAAACTATTAAAATGCTCTGAAACAAACGCTGATATTAGAAAAGAAAAGCTAATATTTATTAGAATATTAATCAATACTAATATTATAAAGAGGAAAGATTTGATTGCTTGTTTGTTTACAACGAATAAACTCAAAAACTACTGAACGAATTTGGATGAAATTTGGTACACAGATAGTAGATGGCCTGGCTATGGACATACTATACTTTTTATTCCGATATTAGGATTAGGACTATGCCTAAGTGACGGAAGTTTCCTACTCCGTATCACCTACGGATAGCTTATTAGTTAGAAGACCGGAACTAAGAATGAATGAGAATGCGTTTTGACATTGTCTCTACTCCCAGTGTTTGTGCCGTTTGTCCAAAACTAGTACATCCGAAATCAATAGAGAGTAGGCACCATCCGTAGTTTCGGGAAACTTACGGACGGGGGCCCGTATCTTAGTTGACGGGTTTAGAGAGTAGGCTTCCAGGCTCCAGGACACTAACCCTACAGCTATGATCAAAGTGATCGATTAAATAAATAAGTCCCAACATTAAGGCCGAGCTAGAACAAATTGATACCCACCACAACTACAATTAGGGGCCACTGTCTTTGCCTTAATGGGTTAGGGCTAAGGTCCTAATGGCCCCGTCTTGCGGTTTGGTATACATAGGTATAAGGGAACAGGGATGAATTTCTGTCTCTTAGTCATTATTATAATGGAGTGGAGACTGGCGTACGGGGTTACTTAGAAACACAGAACAAGTATTGGAAAAACTTTTTTACCAATTCTGTTTATTAATCACTAAAATTATTTATTTAAAAAAATCTAATTATTGTAATTTTATTAGTGGAAACTTCTTGTATCCAAAAAAACTCTTGCGGTGGGCTATGCTTACGAAGATACAAGTATGATAATATAATACTCTTACACCCATATTCTAAGTCGTTCCTCCAAAACTTACTCGTCCTCGACTTAACGAAACCTCAATTGAAAACCTCTTCGAAATACTCCTCGAAATCGGTATTCTTAGTTATAACTCCATAAGGACCTGGAGGAGCCAAAGAGTACGTAGCCACACCGTTTTTACCCAAGACAAGGTTGAGTGGAGTGTAAAAAGTTTTGGAGGAATGACTTAGAATATGGGGGTTTGTCATTACAATAGTGAAGACTGAAGGTTTGGATTTTCAATTGTGTGAGTAAAATCTTAACTTATTTTGTTTGTTATATTTATCTTTTAAATAAAAAACTTATTTTTGTAAAAACTCGACACGCTAGGTCCTACGGTTTGAAGTGCTCTTTTCGTCTATCTCGAATTCTGGATATGGGTCTGTGGTTTGTCAACATCTAAATAAAAATGTTTCTTTCACTACGGGACGTTGGCGGAATTTCTGTGGAAAACGGAAGAAGCCAAAACTAAAAAAAAAAAAAAAAAAAAAAAAAAAAAAAAAAAAAATGTCGTTCACGTTTTCGTGTGGTTTTAAATATTTAAGTACATATTTGCTTGGAGTTACTTGTTCCAGTATGAAATTTATGATTACTTTTTATAACATCGTGTTCTACCTTATTTCTTTTAAATGTTTAGACATACAAAATTTCTAGCTACATTATTTACTCAGACCCTGACGGGACACCGGTGTCATCATTTTCTAATAGAGTTTAGTCTTGTATAAACATCTTGATTTCAGAACGAAGCCAATAATCAATCAATATACTCCAATCGTGATAAAAAAAATTATCTGCTCTTTGGTTTGAAGTGACATTTGACATTTTTGAAATCGTGATTTTTTTGGGTTGTTTTTTTTTTTATTTATGTGTTTTTTTGCTATTTCTAACCACATAAAATAAATATACTGTTGATGTTATATTTTTTTTAGTTTAGTATCGGAACATGGTTAAAATATTCATAAATCTAATACAGTTTACAGATTGAAAAAATATGGTATGTACGGTAACTTATAAAATTTTATAGAAAAGCATAATTTTAGGGCAATGGTTTTTTTGGCACGTCATTAGTATGGCATGGGTCTGAATAGTACGGCATTATAATTAAAGGTTAGACGATGAATCTGCGAGAATAATCGAAATACTTGTAGCAAATGCTTTGTTTCAACTTTCAACATATCTGACATTTACGTAACTCAAATGCGCCGGGGAATATCTTTGAATCCATTCCGTTGCAGTTGGAATGTGGTTCATAAATTCCAAACGTTCTTCACTTTTGTCGAAAACGTTTGAGAATACATCTTCAAGAGAGCGTCTTGGTGATTTGTCGTATTTCGTTCAATCTCTTGCTTGTAACGCAAGTTTATCTAAATGAATATCTAAGGACCGGTATTTCTATGTCACCTTATCTTATGACTTTAACTTAAGTAAAGTTCAACATTGGAGCTAAGTATCACATATGAAAGACAATAGCGTATTTCAATCCGGATATTCCTCGCCTTAGCTAATCTAGGATTCATCGCCATATTGCAACATAACAAACAAAATATGACAATTGTCTATGAATTTTGATGTCATTTGGTGACATTGAGCGCTCATTGGCTATGCGTGCGCGCGGCGACCAATGAGAATTGTGGAGGCTCTACAATAAAAAATAGCGCCAAAAATAACATTTTTAAATTTATTTTAGAACTTCTTCTGACTTTGAAATTTTTTCATAACAATATGCATCAACTTCAAAATTTCTCATAATATTCTTGTTATTTGCCATTATTTCTACAATATAAGTAATAAGTTTTACGCTGAGCTTTTATTTTATGCATTCATTTTACCAGTATAGTGCCTATCAGTAAACGTTCTTCACCATTTTACATCATTTGCGATTATCTTACCATAAAATGTACCTTTTAGTTTAAAACTAAATTATCTTTTTTCGAATCATAAATATGTTACCATAGCAACGAATCCCGGATCGGCATTTAACGGCCGGTTTCAATAATTTATCCCTAACAAGAGATAGGCCTATCTTAGTTACGTTACTTAGCAACCGCTGTTATTTCGGGTTATTTTGGGCTGAATAACAAAAATATCTAGGCAACAAAGCTCTAGTAAGCTTATCTCTTACTGTAGATAAGTTATTGAAACTGACCGTAAGTCACAAAATGGACTTTATGCGTCACTTAACTTTAATTGTTTATTGATATACACATTTAGGTGGAACATATCTTCAATCCTGGAAAAATTCAAGATAAATCAATATTGAAATACTGGCCCTTAGTGTGATGATTTATCACCACAAGCTTTTAAACCACCTTTGTGGTCTTGTGGTACAACCACCGGTATCAGACCCATCAGACCCAGGTTTCCCGGGTTCGATTCCCAGCGGGGGTACAGGACTTGTTGTAAGTCCGCCTGGCTAGCTACTACCTACTTTGCAATCCAAAATAAGATTTGTTTCAAATTACGCACCAGGAGTTTCATTACACTTCCTTTTTTTATGAACAACGGGGAGACTCTTTGCCATCATCATACCTGATGTTAAGTACTGATAAGGCTGAAGATGGAAGCGAGCTTCCCCGGTATCCTCATCACCGAGGAACTGGCTATCTTATCTCTAACTGCCGTTACCTCCCCAAGTTAATTTCCTTTACAAATCATACTCAAAACTTAATACTCAAATGCTCAATCATCAAACCCTGACCTTCTAAATCACAACAGACTCATTTGGCCAGCTACACACATTACGAAGTCACTCGAGATAAGCGCCGTCGGTTGTGGGAAACCACACGCGCTGTAAAACTGATGGCTGGGGACGTTTCGGACACAAGATTATCCCAGTCAAATCAATTTGGTCTGCGGGCGAAGGGACGTTTAGGTACGGACCTCGGATACAACATTATCTCGCTTTAAACTGTTCAGTTTAAGTAATGGACTTGTATAAACAAGTATAGACATATAGATAATATTATAAAGAGGAAAGATTTGATTGTTTGTTTGTTTGTTTGCATTGATTAGGCTCAGAAACTACTGAACGGATTTGGATGAAATTTGGTACACATATAGTAGGTAGCCTGGTTATGAACATAGGATACTTTTTATCCCGATATTCCCACGGGAACGAGAACCACGCGGGTGAAACCTCGAGCGACCGCTAGTTTTACTGGTAAAATGAAAACTTGTGGTCATACTTTTGTGTAGGATTTTTTACTTGATCTCATTTCATGATATTTTTTCACTGTAAAAAAAACCCGAAAATATGCATGCGCTACTTTTATAAATTTTTTTTGACAATTTAAGATCTTTAAAAAAATGTTTATACTATACCTATGTATAGATTTAAGAATGAAAACATTTACTCGAGATAAGAGCCACCAGTTGTGGGAACCCACACTCACTGCAACACTGATGTCTGGGGACGTTTTGGACACAAGATTATCCATTTAATTAAAGGGAAAGGGTTTAGGTACGGACACAGCATTATCTCGCTATAAAGTGTTCAGTTCAAGTAATGGAATAGACTGAACTGACAACTTGTTTTACTGATAATATGAAAATGTTTGGTAATACTTTTGACGTTTCGGACACAAGATTATCCCCGTAAAATCAATTTGGTCTGTGGATGGAGGGTCGGTTAGATACGGACTCCGCATTATCTTGCTTTAAAGTGACAACTTGTTTTACCGATAAAACGCAGATTTTGGTCATACTTCGGTAGGATTTTTCATTATTTGTAGGTACTATCTAAAGAAAAATATGATTTTTCTAATGATATATTTTTTTTATTTTGAGATCTGAAACCAAAACTAGTATGCGTTTAGAGCATTACAAAATTATGAGACTTTATAAAAACAACTTTCACTAACTAATACCCCACTTATTACGATGAACGTAATAGATTATTTATTTACATGTCATGAATTTGTTTGAAGTTTCTTTGGGCAGACAGGATGATGGTTGAAATAGTAATACCTAATAATGATTGGTTAAATTTGGTTAAAATAATTTTAGCTTCAGATAATGACAAAAGTAAAAATGTAACTACTTTATGGTACAATTCAAACCCAGCTGAGCATTTGATATACTCGTATAACTTCTGTCGACTTACTTAATGTTCACTGGGAGTGACCAGGATTCGTTGTCTGTAGACCGCTATTGACGTGCAATTGCGAGGCGAAGTTAGATGCAGTTTGCGGGCATATTTCGGCCGGCGTCGAACTTCGGACGGCGTGTTGTGCACGCTAAAAGCCTTGCCAACTTGGTGGCAGCTTAAGTGCAGCTATTGTTACAGTATTTAGGATTTTAATAGCATGTCGATGGAACCGAAAATAGATATATTGGTTGGGGATGTAAGTGTTTGGTTGTGGAGTTTTCGTCTCATTATTGTTGTACTTTAATGGGATAATTACACAATATAATAATTTACTTACTAATTCTTATATTGTTTATGCTATGTGAGCTTCCGAACAAGTTTGTATTTATGTTTGTTTCACAGAAAGTATTACACGATTTTTTAAAGTTTCATCAAAGTCGGTTCAATGATTTTGAATTGTCTGATGATCTTTTCTCCAAGTTCTTTTAGACGGGATACGAATCTGCAAGCTTTGCTTGGCTTATGTGCCATTCTTTTTGATCAAGGGGGCGTCAAAAGACTGGTAAAAATTTACTTCAAAGTTAGAAATAAAATTGGCTTTCTTTTTTTGTTATAAATGAAGATTTATTTACAAACAACTAGCTGTGCCCCGGGGCTTCGCTCCCGTGGAATTTCGGGATAAAAAATAGATAGTAGCCGATTCTCAGACCTACTCAATATGCTCACAAAATTTCATGAGAATCGGTCAAGCCGTTTCGGAGGAGTATGGGAACGAAAACTGTGACTCGAGAATTTTATATAATAGATTATGGTGCTGGTGGTGCAGTAATTGTTACAAATTGTTACAAACATAGGTACCCAACAGTGTTTACATAACTATTCACTTGATCCATCCATCCATCCATCATCAGCCTGTGGACGTCCACTGCTGGACATAGGCCTCTCCTAGCTAACGCCTGTTGTGGCGTTCGTAGGAGGCTATTAGCCTACTGCTACTAACTATTCACTAGACAGTACATAATCTAGATTCGTAATAAGTACTGGCACGCAGATAGGTGTATTGCAATATATAGAATCTGTTTTTAGTTTTCTCCAGCCGATTAGGAAAATTTTACGTAGACGAATTGGCAGCGACTGTGAGTTATAAATAATATAGTGTGCTGAAAACTTTTCAGACGTAGAACGAAACTGAATCGTAGAGTTATTTTAGTTCCTTTGCATTGAATCTGATCCAATAGACCCAAATCATCTTTTCCACGTAGAGTTAGATACTTTCCGTATGCAGTCATTACATACACTTTCATAATGAATAAGAAAGTGTACAAGTATGTTTGTCGGTTTTTTTTAATGTACGACGGGGAGACTCTTAGCCTTCATCATACTTGATGTTATAAGTATTGATAAGGCTGAAGAAGGAAGCGAGCCTCTCCCGGAATCCTCAATCACTGAGGAACTCGCTACCTTATCTCTAACTGCCGGAACACAACAATGCTGAAAACATTATTGTTATGGCGTCAGACTTAGATAAGATAGTGGTAGCTAGCCAGGCGGTCTGATACCGGTGGTTCTACCACTAGACCACAGAGGCGGTAAAAATAACGGAAGACGGTATAAAAAAAACACCAAAAGCACTAAGTATATAATTATTGTTATATGATGTAACTAAAAATTTACGGTTTTCGCAATTTTGCCTTTATCTGTACTGTAAGACGTTACTTCGTACCAAATTTCAAAATTGTAAGTTCACGGGAAGTACCCTGTAGGTTTTGATTCCCGTGCGAGTTTCGAAAATTTGCGGCATAAACGGCTGTATCTTTTGATTGCTTTGGCTTAGAAGTTTGATCTGTACACAGCTCCAAGGGACAGTAGACCTGAGTATTATATATAAATTTCAGTTTGATACCTCCACGCGTACCTGAGAAAAACGGTCTTGACAGACGGACGGACAACGAAGTGATCCTATAAGGGTTCCGTTTTTTCCTTTTGAGGTACGGAACCCTAAAAAAAACTTCAATATAATGCTTTCAGTAAATTTAAAAGCACGCACGTCCGTACAAAAACAGTCATTATTTTTTCTTGCGGAACGTTTTTAATTACTTAAAACACATCGCGTATTAAAAGTGAAGTCAAAAGCGAAAAAGTCATACAAATACTGACTTGAAAGTAAGCATTCACGATAATTATATTTTATTTGCATGCAGCCCGACGAGGATTTTAAACTTCAAAGCTGAGTAAACCCGGTTTTAATGAACTGTTTCGTTTAGCCTGATGTGAGCGTTCGAAGGGAACAGCTATTGCAGAAACTAAATGTAGATATCGTATGTGTTGGTAAATTAATAATAATAATAAAAACACTTTATTGCACACAAAGACAAAAAATAAAGAAATAAGAAAAACAGACAGAAAGCATACAAAAGGCGGCGTTATTGCTAAATGGCAATCTCTTCCAGGCAACCTTGGTTAGAAAAATAATGACGAAGAGGACTAAGGGGAGTGGGTGCAATTATGGGAAGAAGAACATAATATAAATAAAATAAATAAAGTATAATATAATGGAATTGAAAAGGAAAATATAAAAATACAAAATAAGTAAATATTATTAAAAGAAAGAAAATGCTTTTTAACTTGATCGCGAAAAGATGCCAAAGTACGAGCTTTTCTAATACCTTCTGGAAGAAATTCCATAAACGAACAGCGTGCACAGAGAAGGAGTAGGAGAAGAAATCTGGTGAGTGACAGGGAGTAGCGAGAGAAAGATTAGAGGAAGAACGCATAGTTCGTGATGAAGTTGAGGATAGAAAGTTGAATAATTCTTTAAGGTAAGTGGAGGGTATTTTTTTTTTTTTTTGGGAGTTGAATTCGCTGTTTCATTGCCGTATCTTACAGTAAGAAGAGGTAGTTGGGAGGAACAGGATGGAGAAAAGAAGAGAAAGAGTGTGTTATTATTTATAGTCCCTTCTATATATATTGTACAAGCTCTCACAAAGTGTGTTAGAAAAAAAACAGGAAAAAAAATGTGTTCTCGAGCCATTGTTGTCACGCCTTATTTTTTCATTAACATTTCACCTGCGTAGTTCCCATTACCGTGAACATATCGGCATAAAAATAGACTATGTTATTCTTATCCTTTCAGCTAACTCTATGCTAAAAATCAAGTCGATCGGTATCTTAGTTAGGGCACAGATTACTCCGCCGGGTCTTTGGGGTGATTACCACCACGGACCCCCGTAGGCCAATCGGCAGCTAGAGGGCAAGTAGTGAGGGGTATAGCTGGTAGTACCCCCCCCTCCCGGCCGGTAAATCCGGTACATAACCTCGCACCTCAAGCCGCCGCATCAAGTTAACACTCCGTGTCGAGCATCGCACTTCATTTTGTGGCCAGAAAACCTGAAGACACTTTTGGATTGCCGTAGCATTGTAGTGACCTCACAAATTAACGGTATTTTTTGTCTTTAAATCACCCAATTACGCGACACAAAACTTGAAGCTCCTACGCATTTCCGTAATCAGCTGACTGACTTTGACATCCGTCTGTCATTCAAAGTTTTAAGTGACAGTTTAGATTACGTTCGGAAACCGATGCGTGACAATAGTGCATGTAAAGCCTGACCCACACTGGGCTTTTGCGAATGTTCGCCTATCGCCTCGCCTCGCTGTGATTGTCATCCTATTTGCGATATACCGAGTTGCTTAGTCGCTATCATAGCTTTCTTTTTTATTTTATTTTTCTTTAAATCTTCTTATTTCTTCCGCAATCACTCACTATGGCAAAGTGTTCCGCTTGTGGCAAGTTCATCTCCCCGGCGGGTGCTGCTAGCTGCACCACTTGCACTAGCGTTTACCACAAGGCTTGCGTAGCAATGTCGGATGCCACTGTTGTTCCTAAGGACTGGATATGCCCAGACTGTAAGAAGAAGGTCAGGAAAGGCGATAACAGTTGCACCCCCGTCAAAAGCGTTTGTGGCGGCGCACCCTCGCTAATTCCGAGTAACACTCTCACCGCCCCTGCTCCGACCAGCGGGGAGTCAGAGATCAGTATGATGCGGCGCGAGCTTTCCGCCAGCATGTCGGAGTTCCGGGAGATGCTGATGGAATTCCGCACGACAGTGTTGAATTTGGAAGAGCGTATGAATGACTTCGGGCATCGACTGGAGGTGATAGAGCAAAGACAGGCGGAAACTCCACCTGCGGCGGATGAAGTTGTAGAACTGCGCCGAACAGTAGAGAGTCTCAAGTCGGAAATAAATAACAGGGACCAAGAGATGCTCCTATCCGACTTGGACATCGGACACCTGCCAGAAGAGAAGGGTGTTAGTCCGGTCCACACTGTCACCGTACTGGCCGCCAAATTGGGGGTGACCCTGGAGCCGAGAGACGTCGTCTTCGCCGAGCGCGTCGGGGCCCCGACAGCGCCACCTGGCGGTGCGGAGGCGCGCCCTCGTCGCGTGGTGGTGCGGCTGGCGCGCCGCGAGCTGCGTGACGAGGTGCTGCGCGCCGCCCGCGTGCGCCGCGGTATCACCACGGCCGACGTCGGCCTTTCGGGCCCATCACGGCGCATCTACATCAATGAGCGGCTGACGGCGACCAACCGCCGCTTATTCCACCGAGGAGCGTCTCAAGCACGGCTGGCGACACGCGTGGACGAAGAACGGGCGGATCTGTGCCCGGCAGGAAGATGGCAAGCAATTGCATTACTTTCGGTTGGACGCTGATATCGACCGTGTTTTTTGCACTGTCCTAGTTGCGCGTGGTAATTCGGCCTGAAAATAGTATAGTTTTGCTATATAAATCTGGTATGAGTAGTTCCAACATTATGAAGACACAAAAAAATAATACTTTAAACTCAGTAAAATCTTTTCCTTTAATTAAGACAAATGGGATAGTTCTTAAAAATTACATCTGCACAATATTATTATTTTATAATTATTTTTAATTCTGTATGGACTTTATGTGTGGTTACAGGCACTTCAAAACAAACAAACCTCTATTTAACACGATCGCTAATTTATTACAAAGTTTTGTTATTTTATTAAACGACAATAGTTAATAGGCTTCTAAAAATCGGTTTGTACAATGCAGGTTCTCTAGGTACTAACCATGACAACTTTATAGCTACAGTCATTCGGCTCGACTTGGATGTACTAGCCATCAACGAAACTTGGTTAAGGGAAGGGGAGGAAGGCCGTGCACCCACACTGCCAGGGTATCGGTTACGACACATCCCGCGGCCGCGCGATAGGCGCGAAAGAGGGGGTGGCGTCGGCTTTTATATAAGGCGTGACGTGAGGGTTCGTACCTGGCCTCACCCGGTAGACCCATTGCACAAATTAGTGGAGCAGATGTGGTTGGCGTTGACCCTTAACGGAAGGAAGCTTATTATTGGCACTGCATACCGTCCGCACTGGATGAGTATAGACCTATTCTTTGACGCTCTTTCGGATACAATCAGTTCAATCCCCCATTACGACCACCTGATATTACTTGGTGATTTTAACATCAACTTGTTACAAGACCATGAACAAAGTACAATTAAATTTCATACCTTTACATCTTGTTTCAACCTTGATCAATTAGTCTCTGAACCCACACACTTCACTTCAAATAGACAAACTCTCATTGACGTTGTGTGTTCTGATCTAAACGTAAAGAGTATATCCCAAGACCACGTTGGTTGCATCCATGGTCACCGTCTTATCAATTGCGAGTTTAATATCAGGCATGAAAAACCTGTCCCCCAAATAGTTAAATTCAGGCCCATCAAAAACATCTGTGAAGATAGTTTCATCAGGGATTTACAAAGTATAAGATGGGACCTGATTTCAGAAGCCCACTGTGTTAATGATTCGTTGAACATTTTTAATCAATGCATTGTGGCCATGTTTGATACTCATGCTCCTGAGAAAAGTGTCAGAGTCAAGGACCATGTCCCACCTTGGATCACTGATACAGTCAAACTCATGATGAAACTGCGCGACAAGGCCTTGGCCGACTACCACGTTCATAGGCCCGACAGTACTAACACGTATTACAAAATGTTAAAGTCGTCAGTAAATCAAGCACTATTTCATGAAAAGGCAGCTTATTTCCAATATTTCATTAATTCCAATATTCATAACCCAAAATTACTATGGAAAAATCTTAAAAGTACAATCTTGCATCAGAATAAAAATGACCTACCTTTATGCTTTAATGATCCCAATGTTATTAATAATTATTTTATGAATATACCTGGCAACTCAGATGTGACTATTTCCCTTTTGACATTTTTTGAATCCAATCGTTTTTCAGACTCAATCTTTTATTAAAAAATTAATTCGACGAGTACAGAATGCTTGTGCTCGCTTTTGCTTCGATATTCCGCCAAGGGCTCACGTCACACCATACCTAAATAAACATGCTATGCTTAAGATGCAACACCGCCGGAAGTTACATTTGGCATGCCTGATGTTTGGCATTGTAAAGCATGGCACGCCGATTTATTTATACAGTAAGCTGTCTTGGTTCTCAAGCCGCAAACCTTATGGGATGCGAAAATGTACTCACCAGCTAGCTACCCATCGACATTCATCTGCCGCCTTTCGAGGAAGTTTCCGCTACGCAGCATCCAAGTGCTGGAATAACATCCCTCCACCAATTAGGGACCTGCAAAGTGTTTACTGTTTTAGGGGCAAACTCAAGTTATTCCTCATTAATTCTCAAAGAATGCAGGAAACTTTAAGACAGGACATAAGTGTTCTGTAACCAAACATTGTCATTGTTTACTTACCTAGTTTTCTGTCCCAAACGTTTGTGTCGTTTTTGTTCTCGTTGTGAACTGTCCTTGTAATTATTGTGCAGCTAAAAGGTTGTTTCTTGGCTTGGATCTGAGTCATTGCGTTTGATATAGCATAGTTATGTATTTTTATAGTGTAAAATCTTTTAAGCTAATTAAGTATTTTGTTTTTATTTGTTTTTTACCTTGGTGTTTTTTTATTTTTTTGCCTCCGTATCGGATTGTCAAACCGGTCACGACGGAAGATCAGCGCTGGTCGTAGACCACGCATTATGCTGAGTCGTGACCGATTTGAGACAAATTTCTTTGTTTTTATTTTTAAGTATGTTTTTGTGGCGTGTTATTTGATTTGTCTTAAATTAATTAATTTTTCTTTCTTTCTTTCTTTCTAAAAGCATTCCCCTTACTCAAAAAAAAAAAGGGTAGTTACTACCTAATTGTCTAATTTAAAATCTATCACAATCCCTTTCAGAGGTATTGTGATTGTGATATTTTCGTCTGTCATATTGCTTAGACAGTTCAATTTCGTTTATTCCATACCTTTTAAATCGCGTCCCGATCACAATCCTTTTCAAATGTCAAATAGTGACGGCCTGAATATCTTTCAAATTACGAATTGAAAGGGATTGCGATAGATTTAAAATTACACAATTAGCCCCCTGGTAAGGGCGTGAAGGAAGGATAAACAAACACACTATCGCATTTATAATATTAGTTATGCAGGCTAAGGATAAGATTAGAAAAAGCGCTCATGGCCACGCTTGACAGACTGATCGTATTTGATAACGTTTGTTAAGCAATGTTCGGTCCGGTTAGGTGTCGGATGGGTGACCCTAAATTGGCATTACAACTGAGCGCTTCTGTGCTTCGGAGGGTTCCGTACTTGTCTGCGAAATTTGATGCTTCGATTTTCATTATATCGATAATTCAGTTGTGCGATTTTTCATTGTATCGATGCCTTATTAGTGCGATGTAACGTAAGTGCGATAAACCTTACAGTGATTGCCGTTGAACCGTCGGTCCCGGCTGTTGTCATCTGATAACAGTCGTTAAGCCAAGAGGCCTTATAGGCGGTTTGATAAAATCTGACACCAGAGGTGGCCACCAATCCTCATACGATAAGAAGAACACCAGTAGTTAAATACTTACATGTTTCATTTCTTTCAAAATCCTTTTTGCAAATTAATAACACTTTATGAATCAACTTTTATGTTTTGTCAACTGTACAAGGTCATTCTGTAAAAAAAGTGGAAATAAAAATCGACTGTAAAACATCTAGTTATTATGTTTCTAATATAGCATTATGAGAAAACAGCCTAAAAATTTCTCCTTTATAATTTAGTTACGTAAGCTTCCAAGCAAAAAACATCTAGCAGCATTTTCCTTCATGACAAATAGAGACTGTAAACCGATTTACGTTTCAGAAACTCACTCAACTAAAATGTTTCTTAACTTTTTGGCACGTGGATTCAATTCCGTGCAAAACTTTAAAATATTATAAGTCAAGGATAATCACAAAAATATTTATGCAAAGTACGAAGTCGTGAGGCAGAAGAACTATGTAGTTTCAACTACGAAAGAACCAAATAAAATAATGACCCGAAAACTCGAAAGTTGGGCAAACACATAAATTGTTTCAAGAGGAATCCCTTAGCTCCAAGAACCGATAACCTAATGGACCACTATAACTCTTATTGCATCGGAATAAAGACCAACTTACAATGTTACGTACTTGAATAATGTCTTCACTGTTTAAGAAAAAGATACACCGCTGATTTCGCTTTCTGGTGAACTCAATGCTTACTGTTTCAAGGTTTGTTTTCGCTTGAAATGTTTTTGTCCATAGTAAGTACAGTAAGCGACTCGTGAGGTACGATGCGATAATTTATTAGAGGTCACTGACCACTTTTTCGCACCCTTTTAGTATTTGTTTCTAACTTGTTTTCTTTTGGGAAATTACCGGGAAGAAATGGGTTATCGACTAGATTATTAAAGATAGTAATTTGGGATATGATTGGGTAGTTAATTGCCAAATAGTAAATGGTCTAAGAGAGGTATAAAGCGAAATTTATGTCGTTTTAACAACCGCCTCTGTGGTCTAGTGGTATAACCACCGGTATCAGACCCAGGGGTCCCCGGTTCGATTCCCAGCGGGGGTACATTTGTATTCGGTTTGGTTGGTTGTAGGGCTTGTTGTAAGTCCGCCTGGCTAGCTACCACCATCTTATCTAAGCCTGACGCCATAACAACAATGTTTTCAGCATTGTTGTGTTCCGGCAGTTAGAGATAAGATAGCCAGTTCTTCAGTGGCTGAGGATTCCGGGAGAGGCTCGCTTCCATCTTCAGCCTTATCAATACTTAACATCAGGTATGATGAAAGGCTAAGAGTCTCACCGTCGTTCATAAAATAAATAAAAAAAACTCTCATTTTAAAGTGTACTAGTTAATGCGACAAGTGCTCTCCGTGCAGTCCTTCTACACTCAAGAATGTTTATATAAAAATAAATAAATAAATATTCGCATACAATCACACCAATTATCTAGTCCCACGTTAAGTTTCATGAAGATCTTGTGTTATGGATACTAGATAACGGATAAACATACATATATACTTTTTTTTTTTTGTAAATACATACTTAATATACATATTAAACACCCAGACCAAGACAAATAGACATGTTCATGCACACAAATATTTGTCTTGTCCGGGGATCGAACCCGGGACCTCTGGCGCAGAAGGCGGGGTTAGTACCTCTGCGTCAAACAGGTCGTCAATATATTAATATTAAATGTAAAAAGTTTACATATTTAATGTGCAAAGTGGTGAAATTTTACATCTGGCACAAATGTCAATAGGTCTTTAAGTAAAAAGTTTTTTTTTTAACTAAAATAAAGAGTGCTTTATAATCAGCAGACCCAGTTGTGAACCTTAATATTTTGACAGTGCAGAATCCTGTTGAAATTAGTTGGCTTAGCGCCAGACACGTCGCAATTAGATCGCGCCCGCCCCGCTGCGTGCGAAGTCGTACAACCTGCGACACACCACATAAATACAATAATCAGTAAGGCAACTATCAGATACTATCGTCTACAAGTTATCGTGGTTGACTTGCTTTTTTTATGAATGACGGGGAGTAACTGGCTATCTTATCTCGACTGGTTGGCAAGGAGCAGCAACAGACGAATCTGCAACAAAAAGGAGCGGACGGATTAAAAAAGAATCATCATAATGGAAGCCTGCGACCTCGTACAACCTGCGACACACCTTTTATAAGTGTTTACGCCATTTCCGGCTTCCCTATTTTAAATTCGCGAGCTTCATGATGTGGTTCCTTACTTCTATCCCTTTGCTACTCACACCATCGTGCGCAGAGTGAGAGAACTAATCAAGCAAGTGAAGTGCATCGTTATTCGTCGCGTTAAGTCCTTCCGTTTCGACAACCGAGCCGCGTCGCCATGATGTGCGTGCGGCTCCTGATATAATTTAAAATAAAATGCATTAACCGCAGCTTGAATTAATTATAAACTGTGTAATGAGTGATTCAGTGTTCTGAAGTGTGTGGAACTTAGCCGGCCGGCAGAGTAACCTAGGCCTAGGGTTCCTGTCCATCCGGCATGTGTGAGACAGTGAGTAGCGTTTCCTGGAGTGCAGCTGAAGGCAAGATACTCCAGAAGCTGAATCGAACCGCGCTCAGTGAGTCCCCTTCCCTCTCCATAATATCTAAGGTCCACATCTTTTTTTTCTGAACTACAAATCTCAAACCGCCCCTCTAGCAGCTATACAGTGCACTTATATTACCGCCATCCCAATAAGTATAATCAGTAAGGTACGAGTAACTGACAGATAGAACCGTCTATAATGTTTCGTGGTAGGCTTGCTGGCAGGACTTGATGCCATGCACCTACTTCATGCGTGATGTCCTGTTCTGTCCTGTTCGCCACACGCCCAGCACGCTACCGTCCTGTCTGTTCTGACCCTTTCGATTATTTTAACTTATTTTATCTTTACATATCGACGTGCTATTTTTATCGTAATAAATATTGTTAATCTCAGTCAGTATTTCATTTGATCTCTCTTTAATATCTAAATTTAATTGCCGTTACTTTTCATAACGTAACAGCCTGCCAAAGAACGGAAAAGATAAAGATAATAAACTTTGGGCCACCCATCCCCTAGGCTAACATACTTACCACTGCGTTACCCAACTATCCAAAAAATAAGGATACATTCCATTACTGGTAGACAACCTTCACACCTGCTGGGTGACAGTTGGATGAGCTTTTTAACTCGGATGACCATTTACCAAAATCTAATCCATTTACTAAAGTTCATCCAAAAATGGATCAGTGGTTAGGGCGCGTCAGGGTTACAGACAGAGCTGTCTTGCTAGCTATCACTATCTTATCTAAAGTCTGTCGCCATAAAAAACAATGTATTCACCATTGTTGTGTTCCAGCAGTAAGAGATAAAATAGCCAGAGTTACTCAGTGGTTGAGGATTTCGGGAGAGGCTCGCTGCCATCTTCAGCCTTATCAATACTTAAAATCAGTAGGCCTAAGTAAGATGAGCACCGCGACAAACATTTCTCTACACTTATGTTGCGTAAGCGCACTGTATGTTCCACTCACAACATACATACGACAGACATCGCGAGATAAATTTCGACAAATAGTCACGGCGCTCATCTTAGCCCTACTGGAATGATGATATGAAGGCTAGACGTCTCCAAGTTTGTTCATAAAAAAGATGACATACTGGTTTAGCTTATAATTACTGTGCCACTTACATCGAAGAGTTAACTTCAATTCCATTGTAATTTCTAAGTTACATTCTGAATGTTCTAATTAACTTATGGTAAGTAAAATATCGACACTTTGCTGCTTTACCTCAAATGGTAGTTAATTTAAATAATTAGGCTGAGTAGATACTGCGACCCATCATTATTTATTTTTCATTTGTGATATACAGGCTGTTAAAAGAGCCATAACGAAAACGAAAACCGCGTATCCTTCCATCGTTACTATAATTTTCTTGTATGAAGCCAAACCTGTAAAATTGATAGTTAAGGAGTTATTGAGGAATAAAGTCATTATTTTTTTCTATAAAGCAGCAAAACCGCAATGAATATCATAACAACTCAATGATACGGGGCGGGTCAACTACTCATACTCTATAGACACAAGCAAATGTTGTTGCACGCGTTCCATCGCGTGTAAAAGTTAATACCATTTTTTTTACTAACAATTAAAGTCGTTTCCCAGTATTTATTTTTACCTTAATGTTATTTCGTTTGATGTACACTACGCATATACCACGGCTTCGGTATGGATCTTTTAACACCATGTATTCGGTTTGGTTGGTGGTAGGACTTGTTGTAAGTCCGCCTGGCTAGCTTCCACCATCTTATCTAAGTCTGACGCCATAACAAGAATGTTTTCAGCATTGTTGTGTTCCGGCAGTTAAAGATCAGATAGCCAGTTCCTCAGTGATTGGGGATTCCGGGAGAGGCTCGCTTCCATCTTCAGCCTTATCAATACTTAACATCAAGTATGATGAAGGCTAACCCCCATATTCTAAGTCGTTCCTCCAAAACTTTTTACACTCCACTCAACCTCGTCGTGGGTAAAAATGGTAGTGTGCGCTAGGCCTAACACCGAGTGGCTACGTACTCTTTAGCTCCTCTAGGTACCGATTTCGAGAAGTATTTTGAAGAGGTTTTCAATGAGGTTTCGTTAAGTCGAGGACGAGTAAGTTTTGGAGGAACGACTTAGAATATGGGTGTAAGAGTCTCCCGGTACTTCATAAAAAAAGAGAAAAAAGAAGAATGCAAAATACTCCACCGACATGAGGGCAGCTCTTAAATTTAAGAAGAAGAAGAACAATACGAATTGTTTACTGAAACACTGAAAACTAATCTGTGAATGCATTCAATGAAGAATTTTATATATAAGATAAATTTTTAATCGAAAAATATTGGAAAAAATCAACTCGGCTACAAGTGAATTCTCAGATGGAACTCGAACCCACGACCTTTGGAAATCCGGTACAATGCTCTAACCACTGAGCTACCGAGACTTTGTAGCTCAGTAAAAAAATAGCATTGAAAATTGCAAACATTCAAAGAGTCATAAATAAAAAGATAATAATAATTGGATTTTCTTCTTTTTTCTTCGATCAATTTTGTACTTTTACGCCTAGCATCATAATCGAAATAAAAGTATATTTGCTGACATGTACTTTTATTGCGATTATCGGGCAGCACGAATATAAAAAATATATAGGAATTTCAATCAGTTTTATATTTACAGTCTTCACAGATAACAAAACAGTTCATATATTTTCATTGAAGCTAGGAATAAGCAAAGATTCATCTTCAAACACGTAGGGTTTCCCGATAGTATTTTGAAGGCATTCGCAAAGTCACGAAACATCTAATGTATTGAGATTCGAGGCCGCTACCCACTAGTGAGCAGCACAAACAGGGATTTAGTTAGGTGTCATTGCCAATAGAAACTGTAATGACATGGCGTTGTCATGGAGTTGCAACGTTTTTCTAGTAGATGGCTAGTTCTTCGGGCGGTTTGAACGCCGTCATTGTCCTCAACATATTTATATATTTTTAGAGTAATAAAATTCTGTCCTCGTGTCCAGTTACGAATATAGGTCCCAGACGAGTAGCGTTTAGCAGCATAACCTTTATTATTTTCCCACTTATGCATGTTACTTTATATGTTGAGGACAATGACGGCGTTCAAACCGCCCGAAGAACTAGCCAGATAGGTATTTATTATTCTCCCTCATAACTTATAGTGACTGCTTGAATACTTATACATAAATGCAGTTACATTATAATTACTAGACTCAGAAAAAATATTACATTACTGATTACTTACGAGAATTTTTATCTCGAGTGTGGAACATCATATAAAAAAACGACAAGTGCGAGTTGGACTTGCGCACGAAGGGAATCTATAAAAACGGCAAAATAAAATCACGTTTGCTGTATGGGAGCCCCACTAAAATATTTATTTTATTCTGATTTTAGAATTTGTTGTTTTAATACATCATCTGTGGAGATTTCAACCTAACTATCACGGTTCATGAGATACAGCCTGGTGACAGACGGACAGACTGCCGGACAGCGGAGTCTTAGTAATAGGGTCCCGTTTTACCCTTTGGTTATAACTGCTTTTTTTTTTTATGAACGACGAGGAGCCTCTTTGCCTTCATCATACCTGATGTTAAGTATTGATAAAGCTGAAAGATGGAAGCGAGCCTCTCCCGGAATTCTCAGCCACTGAGGAACTGACTATCTTATCTCGAACTGCCGGAACACAATAATGCTGAAAACATTGTTGTTATAGCGTCAGGCTTAGATAAGATGGTGGTAGCTAGCCAGGCGGACTTACAACAAGTCCTACCACCAACCAAACCGAATACAACATGTACCCCCGCAGGGAATCAAACCCGGGCCCCTGGGTCTGATACCGGTGGTTATACCACTAGACCCCAAAGGCGGTTAAAATGTACATAAGTAAATAAAATAAGTAAACATATTAATAGTGGAAGTTGAAAAAGAAAGATATAAAACTGCATGCGAATGAGCAGGGGGGCTATTCTCGCGCTGAAATATGTCGAATTCGACATTTTTATATTCTTAATTTCTTTATTAAAAATCTAAGTAAAATCTCTACAACTGTCAAAATCCTTTAATTTCAATTATCTTTGATAATCCTATACTGTCGAAGATTGCTTTTAGTGAGCCTTTAATACAGATTTTTGACTCCAAAAATGTCGAATTCAAGTTGTCGAAGGCGCGAGAATCGGGCCCCTGTAGTAAGAGAAAGAACTGTCTTCTTACTTCAAGAAGACAGTTTCGGTTAACTCAAAATTGGTTCAGTTGCTTGGGCGGGAAAAGTAATAGACAAACAGATAAAGTTAGTTTCGCATTTAAAATGTAAAGATATAAACATGTCGCTATTAGTATACTGACATATAATTTGGGCCGTGTCTTACATCACAGTTCTCTTAGCACATTCGGATCAGGCTCACTCTTATATGCCTGTGAATAAAACATAACAGAATTTAAGATTATACTTTATTCGTAGAAACATGGAGCTTTTATGCTTTTTGGTTCGTTATTAAATTTATGCATTTCTTTCATCACGTATAAGGATATGTTCTGAATATTTTATTTACTCGATAGTCTTTTTCTTGCACGGCGTTTACAAACACATTTCGATACATTTGCTTTTAGCCTACAACACTTGGCATAATCTTAAACAACTTTAATACGTAGAATCTTTTTAAAAAAATGCTCATAAAATAAATGTGATTCGCTTACTTCCCCGTTTTATTTATGCGCCTAAAAATATACCAAGATAATTAATGACTGCCATCCACAAATCAAAATTAATTCAGTTAATCATAATTTCGCATTCCAAATGCAATCTATTCCGTCTAAATGAAAAATTTTCGGCGTCCGGCACTTTGTGTACGTCTGTACCTAAGACGCATACAATAATTTGTCTTTTAAATTAGGAAGGAACAGAGAAAGACGCGATATAATCATGGATTTCTTTTGTTTTTGCCGCCTTCTACATCGCTCGTTTTGCAACGACTTCCTCTGTCATTTGTTTAAATATTAAGTAACTTTATTGGCTAAGTGGGTTGCTAATGTATCTTTGTTAACGTTCGTTGATAATAAAAAAATGTTAATGTAAACATAAAAAAAACAATGAGTAAGTACTTAATACAAGTCGATAGCGAGCAGGAAAGTAACGTATCGCCATGTAAAATGCCTTGGTTGTCACCGACTCCAAAAGTTTTATCTTCATTTTTTGAAGTCGGTTTTAATTTTTTTTCACAAGTAGGTAATTAGTTACATATAATGCCACGTACTTACACCTAAAACCAGTCCATACACAACAATGATGTACTTATTTATTAAATAGAAAAATATTGGAAAAAAATAACTCGGCAACAAGTGAATTCTCAGATGGGAATCGAACCCATGACCTTTGGAAATCCGGTCCAATGCTCTAACCGCTGAGCTTCCGAGACTTGCGAACCACCGTCGAAATTCTCCAATACTTTTATATTTTTAGTACGCTGTAGGCCAGCGTTGTCACATCAATGCTAGGAATATCCTTACATTCGAAAGAAACATCTTTTCATTTTTTTTTGCAATAATTCAATAATCCAATGCATGCAATAATTCAAAAATCATAAACAACAATGATGTATTTTTTTTTGTTCTGGCTTTCTTCCGTTTTCACAGAAATTCCGCCAATGTCCCGTAACGAGAGACAAACGCTTCTTTTTAAATAAAATATGGTCAGTAATAGTTACTGGGTGTACAGTTATGGATCTGTTTCTTCCTTGAGTTTTCTTTTTAACCGACTTCAAAAAAGGAGGAGGTTCTCAATTCGACGGTTTTTTTCTTTATGTATGTTCTACCATAACTTTGCCAGTTGTTAACAGATTTTTATAATTCTTTTTTTATCTGAAAGAAAATGGTTTATGTGTGGTCCCATATTATTTTTACGAAGATCTGGCTAGTAGTTTTTTCATAATCTTGAAGAATATCAATCACATTTTGGCAAGTAGTCGTTTACCTAGATGTCATTGTTGTGTATGGGCTGATTTTTAGTGAAAGAAACGGCACATGATGTAACTAAAAAATCTGAAATAAAAACATTTTATAAAAAAAATTGAAACCGACTTCAAAAAGTAAAAAATAAAGCTTTTGGAGTCTAAGTATAAAGCCTACAGGGGCGTGCATTCCATATAGGCAATTAGGCAGTGCCTACCTCATTCAAAACCTAAATAAATATACAATAAGTGTTAAAGGTACATATTTTATTTTAGTTTAAACTTCTATTCAACACTCACCCACTAAGATTTTCCTTACGCTAAATATTGAATACTTACCTGTAGGCAGTCTCGAAATTGCCTACTCGAAACAAGCAGCGTTTTATAAGAATACAACTTATTTAGAAAAAGTATTGCTCAAGTATAAACCGCCCACGGCAAGAAGGGCGCAGTTTGTACGTGTAACGTTCTAGCTAACTTCCGGAATATATCAGTATAAAGTAAGCAATCCTACCTGACGAATAAATTTGGTCGCGAATTATTTTTTTGAGTTTTGAGTTATTTATTTTAAAACTATCATATTTCCTAAGATATTCATTAAAATTAAATGATGTAACGGACAATTTTGTTCAAAATTAAATACTTGTGATGATTAACGTATTTATTTAGATAAGGATTAACCCTAGCGTGTGCGCGCTATGAGCATTTTGCCGCCCGTGCTAAAAAAACGTTAATAATTCGGAAAACAATTGCCCATTAGGCTTGCGCTTTTTAGTAGCAGCCCGTACTTTCATTCACAACGTGTGCCGAAAGGCTGGAAGCAGTCAGTGCGCGGGGGACCGCTTGAGGAGGAGATTTTCACTATCAGGTGTCACCAGGCGGCAAATTGCTCACCGCGCGCCCACTCATGTAAGTAAAAATTGTGCCATTTTATAATCAAACCAAAGGTGGTGTTGTTGACGTCGTAGACCAAATGAAAGAAGAATATTCTCTCGGAAGAATAACTTGCAGATGGCCAGTGAGGTAGCTTTTTTCAATGATCAATATTGCCGGTATAAACACTCGAATTATTTACAAAGCCAATACTGAACACTTGATGCTACGCCGACAGTATTTGAAAGAGATTTCTTTGGTCCTGGTCAAGCAATATATGATAACACTCTAGGGTTATGAAAACAGCTTCTCAAATAATGCATTAATTAGAACAAATTTTATTATCTTAAAAATGGTTATAGTGAGTTAACCATAAAAGATAGACATATGCTGTCGCGGACTTTTTTTAGAACTTTTAATGGGGAACAATTTCATCATACATGGTTTTTACGTCATTTTAACCGTTTACACACCTTCCGCAACTGAAGCTCCCAAAAGTAATATGTTTTTCCCCGTTTTTGCAACGTTTTACATTAATGCTCTGCTCTTTTTAATCGTAGCGTGATATTAAATATATTTTTACCTTCCGATTTAAATGGACTATCCAGCACAAATATAATTTTTCAATTCTAACAAGTAGTTCCGGAGATTAGCGTGCTCAAACAATCAAACTCGTCAGCATTTTAATATTCCTACTAAATATTACGAACCTTATCATTTATGACTAGCGGCCGCTCTCGGTTTCACTTGCCGCGTGGTTGGCGTTACCGTGGGAATATCAGGATAAGTCCGTAGTTTTTGAATGAAAGAGTAACAAACATTCATCCATCCAAATATCCTTACAAACTTTCAAACTTATAATATTCGGTAGCAGGATAGGATAATTGCAAAGTTACTAGTTAAATCTACAGTGCCTACTACGCTGGAAAACCAATGCACGTCCCTGAAAGCCTACTTAATATACAATAATTGTAGATAAATTAACAATGATGTAATCTATGTAACGACTACTTGCCAAAACGTAATGGATATTTTTCAGGATTACGAAAAAACTACTTGCCAGATCTTCGTAAAAAAATATGAGACCACAACTGAACTATGTGCTATCTGAAAAATAATTTTTAAAGTCGGTTGCAAACATACATACATAAAAAAAAACATACATAAAAAATAAAAATATACCGTCCACTTGAGAACCTCCTCTTTTTTTGAATTCGGTTAAAAGATTATGTCTAGTTAGCAATTATAGAATATAGTGAATAAAGTCTGCAACAATCAACAGAGCAATAAATTGATTACAAATAAACATAGTTGATAGTATTCAATTAGTGTTTCCAAACTAAAATATTGGTTTTTTAAGCATAATCAAATGGACTTTACGCACATGGGAAAAGCTTTTGGTTTTGATTCATAAACCAACCGAAAAAACATTGATGTCATGACGTTTGTGTTTTTTGTGATGTCACGAAGTGGGTAATGATTAATAAATCTTATGTTCATTATCAGCCATGTTAATGAAACACATGGCACAGGCTGTGGGCCGTGGGCAATGGGCAATAGGCAATGGGCAATGGGCAATGGACAATGGGCAATGGGCAATGGGCAATGGGCAATGGGCAATGGGCAATGGGCAATGGGCAATGGGCAATGAGCAATGGGCAATGGGCAATGGGCAATGTGCAATGTGCAATGGGCAATGGGCAATGGGCAATGGGCAATGGGCAATGGACAATGGACAATGGACAATGGGCCATGGGCAATGGACAATGGGCCATGGGCAATGGGCCATTGGTCCATAAGTCATAGCATATGGTGACGTGGGGCAATAAAAAATATAATATTAAAAATATTAATATTAAAAACCCACGACTTAATGTGCCTTCCGAGGCGCGAAAGAGCTCAAGATAATAAGTTTTGGTCACCCATCCCGTGACCAACCATTGTGAAAGTTGCTTACAAACCAAAATCGCAGGCCGAACGCGCTAATTACTGGCTCACAGAGCTACTTCTCCGTTGTTGTTGTCGATTAAAAAATAAAGATACCAAAGGCTTCACTTTTCAGTGGCCTTAATTATCCCTTTTATGCATTGCATAGGTGCGCATTTATCGCGGAAGCACGCCACAGTAAAAAAATAAGCAGCGTATTTCCGGATCGCGCTCACAATTTTTTTATCCTTTTTTTATTTCGGTTCATCAAAAATGCAAAACTGGATGGAAATGTATGCAGTTTCAGTGGTGTGTTGTGGAAATTTCGTCTCCTCCGTGGAAAAATTGTGACTCTTTTGTAATGCAGATAGAGGTAACGTTACTTTAAAAAAAATATTTGTACTTGTATAGTGCGGTAGTTAATTTGTTTCCCACTTCGCTGGAGAATAAGGAAATTTGCGTATTAAGCTCCTAAGTTTGCTACCTTTGTCGACGAGGCAGTTAAATGACTTTGTAAAAGACTAACTTTGACGACCTCCGTAGTAGAGTAGTACGTACACTGGTTTCAAGCTGTCGCCTACTCTGAGGTCCTGGGTTAGAGTCCCGGTAGGGGCAAATGTTTGTGTGATGAATATTAGCATTTGTACCTGAGTCATGGATGTTTATTATATATTTCTCCACATAAATACTTATATTTGTATGATTATTTGTATTTATATCCGTTACCCTAGTATCCCATAACACAAGCCTTACAGTGCTTACTTTGGGGCTAGTTTAATTGATGTGAGTGTAATATATACAGGTAGGAAAAAATCTATGGGCCCTGGAGGAGATCTACCTTAAAACCTTTAGGAAACATTTATTTTTAAAGAAATAAAACTGCATTCAAAGATTTTTGTAAATTTTTTTTATGCTTTTTTTTATAAGCTTTATTTTTTCTATTGAGTTTATAAGTTGAGTTTTTCATGTGTTTCCTTTAATTTAATTAACTGTTTGTTGGAAAGAGTTGAACCTTTTGACTGACCCTATCGATTGATGGTATAAAAGTACAGAATGTAATTTTTTACAGATTTTAGCTGGTTCGATTCTTGGGTGTAGGAAGCGTATTTTTCAAATGTTTCAATGCGGTTGTGTTTCTTTAAAAAAAAAAAAAAAATGTTTCTTTCAGTAAAATGATTTAATTATAAGATTTCCCCTCCAGGGCTCATAGATTTTTTCCACCCTGTATATATATATGAGGAGCCCGTGGCGGCGCAGTGGTTCGCGGGCTCGGACGATTGTGAGGTTAAGCAACTTTCGCAATGGTCGGTCATGGGATGGATAACCATAAATTGACTATTTATAAATCTTATATTATAAAATGTTTTACTGAGATAAAAAAAAGTGACAAAGACTAAACTTACTGTAATTTAAGAAAACAGCTTCCCTAAGACAAATAAAATAAAAAATTAAATATAAATTAAGGTGGTACGACTACCATACAAACAAAAATTGCACAATTATTGGTTCATCATACCTTAATAATTCATAAATACATGCGCATCTAACTCGTTTCAGATATTTGATTGCGCGAAATAAAAAAAAATGTACTTTCATACATAAATCACGAATAAACTAATATCTCACGAATAAACTCATCGCATTTATATACATCATGTATAAAAGTACATTTTTTTAATAATTTCATGCAAACAAACAACTGAAACGAGTTAGTTACACATGTATTTATGAATTATTAATGTATTGTGAACCAATTAATTTGCAATGTTTGTTTGTATGGAAGTCGTACCACCGTAACAAAAATGTTTGTATGTTTCTGGAAGTCAAATCGACCCATAACGAAGTTATGAAAAGCGCCATCGATCCAATGTGTCATCATAGGTACACATGTTTTATAGCTCTACAGATTATGGAAAAGGCTGTCCCTCCAAATTTATACCGACAGGACAATCACAATTTTTAAAAAAGGCCAAGAGCCGCAATCAGTCTTTGGGAAAGCTAAAATGACGCAATCCTCAAAAATCCCGACGATCTCGTTACAATTTATGTAATCAAAAATGCAAATCTTTTCAAATTACGCTGATTCCGCATCTCTCACTACGCCCTTGCTCACTTTAACCCGTTTTAGATGGTTTTTGATAACATTTAGGTACTCGGATTTTTTAAAGCGACCTATGAGAATTTGGGAAAGTTTTTTTAAACTTAATAAACTTAATAAACTTTATTTCCAAAAGTGGGTACATTGCAAACTTATTTCTAACGGCCTCTGCACTAAGCTTTTGCTTGTATCGCAGTGACCAAAAACAATTTAATCGGTGTAATTTACTAATTGTCGCGTTTGACGCACCAAATCGATAAACAAATTTATAGTTACTTTATTATTTAAGCAAGTAATATAAGTAATTTAATAATAAAATTTTAAACATGCTACTTTACATTTGATTATGGACGTGTATGGATAGGTGTGTGTATGTGTGTGTGTGTGTGTGTGTATGTGTGTGCGCGAGGGTATGTAGTGTAGAACGTATGAGTGGTGAGTGTGAAGTGTTGCATGCGTACGGGTTTTGTAGGGATGAAAAGCAGATTTACAAAAATGTGCTTTCCATTAACCCATTGAAGATTACCTGAACCCCGACCGCCTAACGGTATAGCTTGTGGTATCGCTATAGCTATAAATTTTTCAAACCCCCTACAAAAGGCTCCCGCTGACGCTATCACTTTCATACTAAAATGCAATAGTGAATCCAATAGATGAATAGAAATATGTAGGAATTAGACAAATTAACAACCCTATCGTTGAAAAGTTTTATGAGAGTTTGATAACACAAGCTATACGTGGTGGTCGGGGTGTTGATCTCATTGAGATAAAATGTACATATCATGATTGCAGGTACCTACAGTCAACAGCACGACAGGTTTTGTATTTGTACTACGTCTGTACGTTGTCTGACGTCCGGACATGTGTACCTAAAGTGTTTTCTAAAGCTGTTGCATTGTCTGCTACATTTGAAGACAAAATCCATGAGGACTTTCTTAAGCGCACAACTGAAAAGTAAGAAAAAATAATACCTATTTATATCGATATACATTTATTCACGTAGTACACAGTAATATCCGCATACTTTAAATATTTGAACACCCTATAACTGTTTGTCACACAACAAAAAATCACAACAATATTTTTTGAACATAATAAATGATACAAAACAGCAATAAATCTCAACAAAACACACGTGAAGGGTTGCTCCATATATATCCGCGTGGCTGGTGGCGAAACGATAAATTTCCAGGCGTTTAGCTCACAAATGCGAGCCGAATAAAAAAAAGAAGCCGAAAACTCAGGCTCAAGTTTATAAACTTTGTTTCGTTTCGCGCGTAAATCAACCGGAGTTCGCGATCGTAAAACGCACGCCACTTCATTCGCATGCAGTGCGAAAGTGATATAAACTATATTGTCAACGACGCTGCTGTTTGCGCGCGAACAAAGTTTGGGAGCGACGCTCTTACAAGTTCGTAAGAGGTTTATCAAATCGCATTTTGTTTATAGTTTTGACGTGAGAACCTTGTTGCGTTGAGTTCAAAGAATTTAATTATGTTGTTTTGGGTTTTGAAGTTTCTTCCATTTTCTGTAACTTTGATCTATTAATTCGTCATTTGCTAACAGGACACCCGGTGTTCAGAGAACATTAGAATATTAATTGTGTCTCAGGGTCTCATAACTCGGGTCCTGCGTTTCCCTTGGATGAGACTCTTAATTTACAGTACAGAGACAGTACTTACTTTAACTCATTTAAATTAAATAATGTGTTTCCGTTAATTTGAGGAAATGATTCGATCGATGATAGGAAGTTCGTTTCTCTAAGTAGTATGACGCGTGAAATTTGATTGTTAAACCAGTAAACGTTTTTAGGGTTCCAAACCTATAAGGAAAAAAAGGAACCCTTATAGGATCGCTTTGTTGTCCGTCTCTGGACGGACGTCTGTGGACGTCCATCCGATCGAGTTTATCTCGAGAAAGCGTGGAGGTATCGAGGTGAAATTAAAACCATATAATTCAGGTCAACAGTCTGTTGGAGGTGTAAAAAAATCAAACTTGTAAATTAACGTCAAAAAGATAGGGCCGTTTATACCCCCAAAAGCATATATTTCGACACTCTCAAGGGAATCAAAATTCATAGGATACTTCCCGTTGACCTAGAACTGTGAAATTTGGCAAGCAATATCGTATTTTACTACGAATACAGGAAAAAATCTTAAAAGAATGCATTTGTAATCGGACACTGAATTTCTTGAAAAACTCGGAAAAGTGTTGAAATAAAAACCATATATTCACGTTAACAATCTATTAAAGCTGTGAAAAAATAAAACTTCACAATTAATTTTAAAAAAGGTAAGGCCATTTATGCCGCAAAAACTCATACTTCGACACTCTCATGTGAATCAAAATTCATAGGGTACTTTCCGTTGACCTAAAACTATGAAATTTGCCAAATAATATCGTCTTTTACTACAAGTACAGGAAAAATAAAAAAAACTGAACATTTGTTATTAAATCATGAAAAGTTTAGGCTTAGGTTTTGGAAACTGTATTTCGGGAAAACATCGGAAAAAAAGTCTCAATTCATATTATTTACAAATATGTGTCCGAGTCCGACTCGTAATTGCCCGGTTTTTTCATTATTATTATTGACATCAAATGATGGCATAAACAAAAACACTTCTCTAATATTTGTAACCAATGAAAAGAACAATGGGAAATGCCTACGTAATACAAAACTGTGACTTAAAAAAAATCAAAATATAAGCTTAAGCTATCATGGTTCTCTACATTTTAATATGACATCTAGTATGAAGCGCGAACCATTTGTTTTAAAGTGTATTAAAATTCTCCATTCCATAACAGACGGGGTCTCTAAGCGATACAAAAGGAGAACTTAGAGCCCTACGTTTTAAAAATGTGGAAATGAAAAGTAATGTTCTGCGCTTCCAAGTCCTCATTAGTATCTGACAGGTTGTTCCTAATACGGCGCGCTGCTGCAGGTGACTGGCTGACGCTCACACTGTCTTAACTAAATTATTATGAATATACTAATAATTTAATTAACTTCATCATCGACTCAACCACATGACACACACTGCTGGGTATCACATCACACATCATCAGCCTGTGGACGTCCACTGCTGGACATAGGCCTCTCCTAGCTCACGCCTATTGTGGCGTTCATAGGAGGTTATTAGCCTACTGCTACCACGCTGGCCAGACGGGTTGGAAGAGGGTTTATTTCAAGTTTTCCTTCTCTCGCACAGGTGTTCAATCCGTCGAGCCTCTTAGTCGACTCCTACAACATCCCCGCCATGTAAAGGAGTGGTGACACTTGTATTCTTAGGCCGTCACCATATGGCACCTTAGGCCGTCACCACACTGGGTATAGGCTTGACATATTGAGTAGCTCTATAAGTTCTAAAAAGACCCTCCTACGTCAACTAACTTTGAAGTATCATGTGCGTCACTGGAGCAACACCTTCGTTCAATTTACAAAATAATTTTTTGATCGTTACTCACTTTATGAAGCTTGTCTTGGGCGTAATCATGTTATCGCACTAAGCGTTTTGACTCGACTTTTATCATCCGCACCGCCAAAGAGTGGAGCTCCTTGCCCAAGTCCGTGTTTCCTGACACTTACAATTTGGAAGTCTTCAAGTCACGGGTGAATAGGTATCTTCTAGGCAAGCGCGTTACATTCTAGATCGCATTTTTGCTTTCCATCAGGCAAGATGGCGGTCAAGCGCATTACGTATAGAACAATAATAAAAACAAAATTGTTATTATAATAATACTCTGATTTGATGTTATTTTTAACTTTTATTTTATTTTATTGTTTGCTATGATGACTGTAATTAGTTTTGGGTAATAATTCTATTTTACATTATTTTAAATTAAAGTTATTAATAATCTAAATTGTTGTGAAAACGATAGTTCAAATGCATGTTGTGACTGCCTATAATTAATAAGACACTTAAATTTGTATCTTGTTTTATTATTATTAGTTATTATTACTTTTTAACAGAGTGAAAAAAATGAAAAAAAAAATGAAAAAATATTTATTTCGTTAACAGAGGGTAGATATCTTAACTATAGTGTTGGGGGCCCTCTGTTAAGTATAGTAATACCTGTAGTAGAGGAACCCCGCTCCTCCGCATTAGCACGACAGAAACTATCTACTTAGTTTTAATTTTCTAAATGTAAGTGCACTTTAATATAATTTCTCCAAAATGTACTTATTAAATCTTTATGAACAAATAATAACAAAAAGTAATTTGCGTATATGTGTGTTTGTGTGTGTGTGTGTGTGTGTGTGTGTGTGTGTGTGTGTGTGTGTGTGTGTGTGTGCATGATAATGTATATGTGTATATATTTATCTTATATATTGTAACAAACCTTCAACCTCATCATAGCTTTGTTGCATTAAAAACATTTTCAATTTCTTTTTACACTCAACATATGTCAAACCGTATACATCAATTTTATTATTTACAGCGTTGTATAAGGTTATTGTTCGCCTAGTATACTGTCTACATGCATATTCAGTTTTAAACTTATCTTTATATTCAATTTTATATTTCCGCCTTTTATTTGTCATGTTTGGTTGGAAGATGATGGATTTATGATTTTTTAAAACTATTGTAAAAATGTAAAGTCTTCTCACCGACAGTAAGCCACTCAAAGTATACAATTCTGTAGTGCTGAATCTAAAAGGTTTAATGTACATGACTTTGATTAGGCTTCTTTGCGCTCTTTCTAGTTCCAAAAACCTTGTCTTAGCTGCGCCACCCCATATTGAAATGCAGTAACTTAGTATAGACTGCGCTAAAGCTATATAAATTTTGTTAATAATTTCTTTCGTGCAAACATGTCTTAGAGATTTAAAAATGTATATAAGTTTTCTTAAACGATTTGACATTACTTCCAGATGGGAATACCAGGTTAGTCTTTGGTCTAATATTACACCTAAATATCTTGCGCTAGAAAGCCGATTCAACTGTGGACAGTTACAGTTTAAGCAAAATTTACAATTATGTATTTTAATATTAAAATCATTTTTAGGTTGGGTGGTGTTATATATAGTGAAGCAGATATAATTTGACTTTGTTATATTTAAAGATAGTAAATTTTGATTAAGCCATGTAGACACTTGAGCCAGGCCCGATTCTGTGGTCTTTTTCACTGATTCCCAAGTGTCACCCGTGAACACTATTGCTGTATCGTCAGCGTAAGCAAAAATTTTTCCATTATTGAACTTCATATTGCACATTTCATTAATATAAATTAAGAACAGTGTCGGTCCCAACACGCTTCCCTGTGGGATTCCGTAGTTTACATCGACACTGTCACTAATAAAAGTGCCAATCTTAACTGCTTGCCTTCTACCCGTTAAATAACTGCAGAAAAGGGAGAGAGAGTTATCTCGTATGCCAATTTCTTCAAGGCGGTTTATAAGGATGGGGATTGAGACGGTGTCGAAAGCTTTTTTAAGGTCCAAGAATACTGTTATGCATTTGTTGTTCTTATCCACTTTGTTTACAATTAGTGTAGTGAGATCTCTAACAGCATCCTCTGTAGATATGTTTTTGCGAAACCCATACTGGGAGTCAGAAATAAGTTTGTATTTATTGAGGTAACTGAGTAATCTTTCATTTAGTACTTTTTCCATAATCTTCGACAATGCGGTTAAGACAGAAATAGGTCTAAAATTGCTGACGTTGTCTCTATCCCCACCCTTATAAACGGGAGTGATAATAGAATTTTTGAAGGCGTCGGGGAATATACCCTTACTAAAACATAAGTTAATTAATTTACTGATTATAGGAGCTAACACACGTTTACCGGCTTTTAGGAAAGATATTGGTATGCTGTCTAATCCAGTTGCGCTATTAGAATTAAGGCTCATAATTATATTCTCTATTTCAATAGGATCAGTTTCTAAAAGTACAAATGACGTCGGTTGTAAATGTGTTAATTTCGGCATAGAGTAATTTGGAGTATTAGCAATGATGTTTTCAGCGAGCGTCTGACCAATTACTGAGAAAGATTTGTTAACGATATTAGTTGATTGTAAAGGATCTGCTGCCAGGTTAAGTGCAAGCTGTTTTAGAACATTTAAAGTTGGTTATTTCATTTACAGTTTTGTATAATTTTTTAGGATTATTTGACGATTTTTCTAATTGATTTCTGTAATAGTCACGTTTAAATTTTTTGATGAGGTTATTACAAAGGTTGCGTTTACCTTCTGTAAGTTATTGTTAGGATGTTGTTATTTGGATTATTACGTAACTTTCTTTGCATAGCATTTCTAGTACGAATGCACCTCAATATACCTTCAGTAATCCAGGGCTTAATTAGACGTTTGTTACAGGGAGTACGTATAGTTTTGGTATTGACAGCAATAGCTAGTCTAATATTCTCTATAAGTAAGTTAGTCACTATATTCGGGTCATCATGGTGTTCTATATCGGATAGGTTATCTAAGCGCAAATCTTCGAGTGCTTTTTCGTAATTTATCTTATTTTTAACCAAATATGTCGTTTCATGGCGTGACCGGTCGCACAGAGAAACAGCCAGGAGTATCATATAGTGGTCGGTAGTTGTGGTGTTAAGTACAGCAATAGAAGCATCATATTTGGATTTATTTAGTTTAATCATAAAATGGTCTAGACAACTAGGACCCCTAGTTGGTTCCCTATGCCCAGGGAGCAAGCCATGTTGTGACAATGTATTGAGATAACTAATTCTATTATTAAGTTCAAATGTTTGCTCAACAGATTTTTGAATAATATTTATATTGATGTCTCCAGTTAAAAATATATTTTTTCGCATATTAAGTGACTCAAGATGGGTATTTATAGAATCAATAAATCTATCTGCATATTTATTGGATGGTGATCGGTAGATACCTAATATAGTAAAACAATCCGTTATAATTTGAATACATGACGCATCAGTTAGTATTATTTCTTTAACGCAAACTTGAATACCGTTTTTAACAAACGCAACTACACCATCATTTTGGTTGAGGTGATTGGTGGTGCAGTAACTTTGATAATTTGCGAGATTTGGTACAGGTTTATTTTTATCAATTCTACACTCCGTCAGAATAATAATGTCCACATTAGAACTAAAATTCGATAGATTCAATATTAAATCATCCATATTACAATATATACTTCGTATGTTCTGGGTCACTACTGTAAGTTTTGCGTTATTTATTATATTTTGCGGCAGGTTTTCGAAAGTAGTGGAAATGCAAGTAGCGATCTCACTGTTGTCTATTGCAGAAATTGTTTGTAGAGTGCTATCCATAACTTAAAACTGAAAAATAACTATTGTTGTATCTGCGGTACAATGTACTGGTTGTCAGTGTTTCATCTAAAAGGTAATTAGAGGTACGTATTTGAAAATTATCTTTGTTATTTAAGTACAATAAATTGTATAAGTAAAAATGGCATACGGTTGATTTTTGATTATTTTTAAAGTTAATGGCAGTCAACTTTTGATATTTTTTAAAAGTACTAGACATTTTGAGGTATTTAGGAAAGAGTAATAAAATAATAACAATTTTGTTATTTAATTAATGCGATCTAGAATGTAACGCGCTTGCCTAGAAGATACCTATATTCATCCTCGACCATCGCCAGATCGTCGTTGCAGCATGTCGGGGGCCTACCCACGCGTTATCCGGTGCGTCGACTTTATACTTCAACTAACAACTTTTGCGGAATATTTAGTGCGATTTATTTACCCGAAATATATATTTGGAACTATAATTTTCCGGTTTATTTGAGGCTCCTTGGCTTCCTGACGTTTCGGCACATTTTCAGTTGCCGTGGTCACGGGTTGACTAGCTATTTTTATGTCTACCTTCACAAAGTTGATTTATTATTGCGTTCGAGATCGGTTAGATAATTACTTATTAAAAGTTAATAATTTAGATTATTAATTTAATAATTAAAGTTGTTTTATTTCAGTTATGAGTGCGCGAAGAAACTTAAGATGTGTTTATCGAAAATTAAAGTTTTGTTGCCTTTTGTTGAACTTCGTAGTAGATTTTTATTTTATAGTTAGTTAGTTAGTTAGTTAGTTAGTTTTATAGTTAGAACGGGAGGCAACCGACCATCGTAAATTATTTGACTGCCATAAATGCCAAATAAGGTAACTAATCCATCACCGATATTGTTATTATCATCGGTTAGTTAACACATTCTTGAAGTAATGTTGATTTGCGCTATTTCTAACATAATTTTGTCATTTTTCTAACACCTAATGTACCTCATGTTAACCCTTTCGCGGACATTCAACGCCTATAGCAGTGATAACAATAAAAATTCTACTGTGTCTCGTTTCGTGTTAAGACTCGTCTCTATCGATTCAGAGATGTGGGATTTTAATAAAAAATGACATTTAATAGTACACACTTCCCTTAAATATATTAGTGTTGATTAAATTTGTGACGCTACAAGTATCACAGATTGCATTTTCCCATCCAAATGGAAATTCATGCGTTGAACACAGTGCCAAAACAATATACTGAAAAATATGAGGTGAGTGAAATTTATAGTTAGTTTGTCGCACAGGACATACAAATTGTGTTATTTTTTCAATTTTACGCCTGGGTTTTTTATGTTACATCAGAAGTTTTAGGTATGACACGTCAATTTAATGGTGACGTATGGAAATTAAAAAAAAACCATAAAAAATCGAAAACATATTTTTCGAATTTTTATAAGCAGCGAAAATTTGCAATAACTCCAAATTTTTTAAGGACTTTTAGCACCTTTTTTACTCATGCATACCTAATTCTAAAACAACAAAATTCGCTATTTTAAAATAATAAAAAAAACTTTGCACTTGCGAAGGCGAAACATAATAAAAAGCGGTTTCTTGAATTTTATTTTAATTTATAGTATTTCGGGTGGCCACTACACCCGAAATTTTACTCGTGTGGCTCCCGTTCCCGTGGAAATATCGAGATAAAATTTTCTTCATGACAGTTAAAAGATATCCTGAAATTAAAGTTCTGAAAGAATTGGACGATTCAAGAGTACTAACTTATGAGTATGTTTCAATAAAGTTCCTTTTAATTTAGAATAGAATAAAAAAGCGTTTTCACCTCACAACAGCGAGGAACATTTTATGGTTGTTCCCGCTTTCAACTTACGGTAAAAAAATCTTTAAACAATAAGTTTTATCTAAATATACCTTATTCTTGTTGTTTTAATGATACAAAAAACTAAAATATTAAAAAAGGGAGTATTATAGTTAATTCAAAGTGAGGTGAAAAATTGTGTGTTGCGCTCGGCAGAAAAATTTTTAGCGTCTTGTACCTTTGAAATCCTCGCTTCGCTCAGATTTCGATAGAGGTAACTCGCCGCTAAATAACCAACTTTCCAGCCTTGCATACCAAATAACTATTATTCGGTACAGGTAAAACAAATACATTCACTTCACTTAGATATGTGATAATCATAAGTGATTTAAAGATTTTAATCTTATATATTTTGCTTAATATCAAACAAATGCGTTCCGCCCTTTTTGCGTGAATCAGGTGATAACAATATACGAAACATTGAAACTTTCAAATGTTTTCATTATAATACTATAGGTAAGTTGGAATAAAAAATAGATTCCCTACATCCGAATTTAACAGGCAACAAAATTTATCAAGCTGGTCGGTGTAAGGGCGTGCCCGCGCGCACTAAGATAATTTGATTACGTATGCATTAAGTGCATTTCCATTTCCCCCCGGACAGATCTCTGATCTCTTTTAAATCCGCCTGTGTAACTCTTAATGACGCGTCCTCACTTCGGTTCAGTTGGACTGTTTAACTGATCAGAGAATTCTAACGTTTAGTTTAGTCGCAGTTTTTTGTCGGTATTCGTTTTATTATTTTAAACTTTGTTACGCTATTGGAAAAGATTTTTGGGAATTATCACCATTTGGTATGTGCAAATGCATTTCCCCCACCATAAAAAAGGAAGCATCATCATGTCATCTAGGTACCTACTACCCTCACGTTATTTATCCATTGCGCGGTTCAGAGCCTCAAATGTAAATCTAGAGAGTAACATTAATCATTATAATTTTCTTATGGCGTTTCTTGTGATCTACTTTATTTAAGGTTGCACAAAAATTCGTTTTACGAATTCGAACAAAAAGAACAACGTAATTTGCTTAGCAAAGCTGTCCAATTCCATAGGTATATTTCAAAAGCTTTGTCAAGTTACTTACAATACTTTACACGATATAGAAAAATGATTTTTGGTGTAACGGGACATGAGTATTCTTATTATTATCGAAATGTATTCAAGCACACACAGCAAAATAACACCTCGCTTAACAAAATCCAACTAAACTTTAACCGCCTCTGTGGTCTAGTTGTCCGACCACCGGTATCAGACCCAGGGGTCCCGGGTTCGATTTCCAGCGGGGGTACATATTGTATTCGGTTTGGTTTGTGGTAGGACTCGTTGTAAGTCCGCCTGGCTAGCTACCACCATCTTATCTAAGTCTGACGCCATAACAACAATGTTTTAAGAATTGTTGTGTTCCGGCAGTTAGAGATAAGATAGCCAGTTCCTTAAAGTGAGGATTCTGGGAGAGGTTCGCATCCATCTTCAGCCTTATCAATACTTAACATCAGGTATGATGAAGGCTAACCAGTCGCCCCGTCGTTAAAAAAAAATATTTTTTTTTGTACTAAATTGATTAAATTCTGTTATACAGTGTTCACTTTACTCTATCAACAGCCGCCTCTCGTATAATTTTAGTGCAGTAATATTTTATTAGTGGTAGCCGGTGGGTAGTACTGCAAAAATGCTTCCTGATTTTTTCAACGTGCCAATGGCATGGCCAACGGCTTGCTGCAAATTTAATGCAACAGTGTCCATAACAAAATTTTAAAAGGATGTTTCGTCATTTATGTGAAAAAATACACAACGCTTTTGTGCGATGGAACTTTTATTGGACATTTTATGTACCTTTGGATACATGATTGGACATGTAGTACATTTTAAGGCGCTACTCGGAAAAAGTATGGACTTTCTGATATAAAACTAAAGCACGGTTACAGTTGTTACAAATCTGGTAATAACATATATATTTCTTCATACCTTTATCTAGGTTCATATAGTTTTAAAACACGATTTTATGATTTTACCTCGACACTTTTTCTTTTCGAAAAGACTTTTAAAAATACGAAAATTCAAGATTATTCTTAAATGGGGCTACTTACACTATTGGAAATTGGTTTAATAAGTGGACACCAATAGTATTTTGCATCGTATAGAAGCATTTTTTTTAATCGCTGTAGTTTTTCAATACGACGAATTCAGTTTTGACGACCTGTTTGGCGCAGGGGTACTAACCCCACCTTCTGCGCTAGAGGTCCCGGGTTCGATCCCCGGACAAGACAAATATTTGTGTGCATGAACATGTCTATTTGTCTTGGTCTGGGTGTTTAATATGTATATTATGTATGTATTTACAAAAAAAAAGTATATAAGTATGTTTATCCGTTATCTAGTATCCATAACACAAGTTCTTGATGATACTTAACGTGGGCTAGATAATTGGTGTGATTTGTATGGAAATATTATTAATACGAAGTATTTTGTGTTTTTTTTTGCCTAATCTGCAAAATCGGTCTCGCTCCCGTGCGCGTCGTTTTCTCATTGCTATCTCGCTACAGCATATTTTTTTCGAGTATCGCCTTAAGGTGCTTGTTTACTGAGAGCATTCACGTGTAGGTAACGTTACAGTACCTTTTTAGGTACTTACTCGAAAGTTTCTCGTACTAGCCCAATTCGATATCAAGAAGTGAGAACAATTACTCATTGACGTCATAGTAGGAGACTCTTATCGCGACTTGTGAATGGTAAAACGAAATCTTTTCCATTTTGATAAAATGCATAATCAATATTTTCTTTGACTTTGGAGATGTCATTGAAACTTGTCTTTCTAGAAAAAAATATAAAATTAACTACAACTATAAAGTATGTGAAGTGGAAAAGCATTACCGAAATTAGAGACCCAGAGACCATAGCCAAAGTAACAATTCCAAAACGCTAACGAAGTTCGAAAATAATTAAATGTATGGGATTGGCGGTTTGGCAAAGGGCGCGCTCACGTGGTCTAACTGCATGTCAATTGGCGCATATAGACAATAACGCATCTAATTATCGTTTCGCTACATAACGATGTTACTTTTTCTACGGGCCCAGGTGTTATAATGGATTCCAAATTCACATTATTCCCCACAAAGATAAAATAGTTAATAAGTCATATAAGTTTTTGGGTTTCATATAATTTAGGGGACTCAAGGTTTACTTTTAATCTTACTTTAAGTAGTAATTATATTGAAATAAAACAACTTTTACGGATATCAAACGCGCTATATTTCCACGAACTAAGTTGTAATTGTCCGTATTTTTAGGTTTTTAGGGGTTTTTTGATTTTCCCAACGTTTCGGCACCTTTACAGCTGCCGTGGTCACGGGATGACTGGCAACTTATAAGTCTACCCTCGAAAAGTTAATTTATTTTCGTTTGGATACGGTTAGACATTTACTATGGCACAAATTATTATTGATTTGATATTTTGATTTAATTGTTATTTTAATTCTTTATTATTAAGAAAAGAGAAAACTAAAGACTCTACTGGCAGTTCACAAATTGGGAGGACCTTTGAAGAAAGAAGCTGCCAAGAAAACTTCGAAAGCGGGCCGACCTCCATCTTTATAAAAAATTAGCTAACCGTATCTTTGGGTCTTGCAGTGCGTGATTTGGGTTGAGACTTTAATTTATGGATAATAGGGTCCCAAGCTGGTGGAATCTTCCACCCATCATCTCTATTGAAGTTTGGGTATTTGGTGATTTCAATAGCCTCACGTAGTAATTATATTTTAAGAAATTGTTTGTTCTAAGAAAAAAAAGAAACCCACCTATATAGCCTGTTAGGCAACATCGAATTTTACCGAAATTTCTTTGACCAATCAATCATCGAAAATATGTGTGATTACTACACTCCAATCAAACACAAATTCAATCAAGTACAAAATAGGTAGCGATAAAAATATCAAGTAATCAAAATAAAAAATAATATTTTGTTTTCATATTACCAGCTGCGACCGTTTCTTTTTTCTGTTTACTTAAAAACCCTTATAAAATATGACAAAATAATCTCTTTCTAACAGAGACAATTATTCACTGTAACCTTAATACCCAAAAGCTACTTTTAAAGCAATTTGGAACAAACTCAAGGAGCTATTTTAAAAATTACTCGGCAAAGTAAACATTACAAACACTAATGTACAACACGAAATATTCCCACGATTAATCACGTAAAATGGCGGGGGAACCGCTGAACTTCACTACAGGTATTTAAAACTTGAATTATTATAATAAATTGTATCCGTTTACGGCGAAGACAGCGGTACCATGTTGGTTATGGCAGCCCGACATGCAACGGTGTCATTTTAGCGAGGGGGGCTATTACTAAACAACGAAAACGTTTCGATGCAACTTCATTTCTAAATGCGTTCGAAATACTACCATTAATAGTAAAAAAAAATAATGACCACGTAATCTGTTTCTTCCTAAAACAATATTTTAACTATGGTTGCACTGGGTTTTTGTGCAGTTTAGTAGGTATTTATGGTACCTTTGTCTAATCAGACACTTAAGAGCTTTATATTTTCAAAATCACTAAAATATATTTGAAGATTTGAAGTGAGACCCAAAGGCATTGTGTTGAAAAATATCCGTCTATTGAATGGTCTAGTATTCAAACTGTAGTTTTTTTTTTTTTAAATAAAATTGTGTGTTACTAATTTCGAATTGAATTACGAAAATTTCGTAATCTGGTTTTCTCAATTATTAAACAATGGAATCTTTTCGGTAATTGATTTGGATTATCAACGACATTGTTCTCCGCATATGTGAAAATGAAAATGTTTTCACATTTTTAATGAGAATTATAGAGCAAAATGGCATTGGCCAGTTACTAACGGATTATTTTCTTATCGGCATAAGTATTAAAGAATGTATAGAGTCAATGCATAATTATTTCGGTCATGCTCTAAAGGAGATGTTCGTTTTTGGACATAAATTTAAAAATATTTAAAACTGAAATCTTGTTTTTTTTTATAAGGCTCTTCTTAACATTTTATGATTTGATTATTTATTTTCTTCTCATTAGTTTATTAATAAATTCTGCATGATATTAACACAATTCAGAAACTTAAACCAAGCGGCTGCCGGCTGTACTGGGTACTTCTTTTACATTAGAAAAAAACCTTTAAAGTCATAAACTAATTAATAACCTTTAACTTTTAAACCTATAAATTGACATAAGTAAATTGTCACTGTCAGTGCCTCGACCAATGAAAAGGTGGGATTTAGCATTCTGTAGTTCATGTCACTCAATGTGACAAATGTGAATCGAAGTTGCCAAAGTCGAAAAGAAGTTAGGTTGCTGTTTTATTAACGCTAATTATCTGTTTTTATTAATTAAAAATTTTGTGTTCTTTGCATATAATATAATTTCATTACTGTAGGAATTAGGGGGCCCAGCTTCCGTACAAAATGGAACATCTGCTTTGGTGTAATGGTCAATCAAGGACCTCTACGAAGATCGGTCCTGCGCTACCCTTATTCAGCGGCTTCCCACGAACTTCACCAGATAGTCGGTGCACCTTGTACGACCCTTGCCTACTTCTCGTGTTTCTTTATGTAAATACATAGACAATATCACCCAGAAAGGTATAAGACTTTTGTGTCAGGCGGAAAGAACCACAGTAATTTTTGTTTCAGGACGGATCGTCCTACGACCTCTAGCGTAAAAGCAAGATCCATTGAACCAGTCAAACATCCTTATCGTCCGATACTACACCATCGTCTGACCACTTACATAGTCCACCCCCGTTAATATCCTCGCCCTATCCCAGAAGCTGGCGTGACTGCACTCGGCTCGTTAAACTCGACTGCTTTACAACTGTTACCTGTGCAAACTTTGTATCTGCGATGGATTAAAATTTTACATACTTTCATATGCCCAATGACTTCTTGCAAAGAAATCAACTGACAAGAGCAGGAGATATTCTTTTTATAGCGGTGATAACGGTAGATACATCTCTGGCTTCTTTGTCTATACTTGATTATGATGAATACTTAACCCAACGTATAATATACCCTTTTAGTACTTCTCTTTTTGTGGTCCCCCGACAGAGAGATTTTTTTTTTGTTTTTTTTTTTGTGTCAGGGTTTAAAATTTTAAAATTTTATTTTTATTTCATCTTTTTTAAATTACACACAAAATAAAAAAAACCGAATTGAAATCGCTTCATTCGTTTAGGCACTACGAATATTTATGTACAGAAAGACAAAAAAATTGCCGCCATTTTGTTTTTCTTGCTGCACCTAAATTTGCCCAGGGTATACATTATTTTAGTCAAATCACTACCTTTGTATCTTTTACCGTTTCGGCGGACAGTTGACCATCTCCATAAATGGCCAGATGGATTTTCATCAAACGTGGCTAAGAACCATCTCGATTAATTTAGCTTTCAATTAAAAAACCGCATTAAAATCGCTTGATTCGTTTAGGCTCTACGAATATACGGACAGACAGACAGACAGACATAGGCTTCAAAATTATAACATCCCTCTCTGCGCTGCGTCGGGGGTTAAAAAAGGAAAGATTTGATTGTTTGTTTGAATTAAATTTTAATTGGCTTTGAAGCTTCTGGACCGATTTGAAAAATTCTTTCACTGCTGGGAAGCTGTACTATCCCCGAGCAACATAGGCTACATTTTATCCCGATATTTCCACGGGAACGGGAACCACGCGTGTGAAACCGGAAGCAGCTGCTAGTGTACTAACATAAATATACCACCCAGGCACAGACAGAAACAAATAAATCATAATATTAATGTTATTAGTCCAAGGTGGGAACCGAACCGACGACCCCCAGCGTAAATAGCAGGATCATCGAACCAGTGCAAAACTTTTATCGTACGATATTGCACCATCGTCCGACCACTCGCATAGTCCACCCCCCTTAATATCCTCGCCTTATCCCAGAAGGTGGCGTGACGTCCGCGATTTGCCCGCCCGCACTTGGCTCGTTAAACTGCTGTATTCGACTGCTTTATAACTGTTTCCTGTGTAAACTTTGTATCTGCGGTGGGTTAAAATTAAAAATACTTTCATATGCCGAATGCCTTTTTGCAGGAATAGTCTACTGCCAATGTACAGGATAAACTTCATATCTTAAAGCGATAGAGAAAGAAACACATTTTTTTATGACTTCAAAAACAAAAAAGATATGATTTTGTATTAAAAAAAAACGTTTTTCTTCTCTCCTGAAAAGTCAGGCTTTGGTTTATACGCCAATTGAACCCAAAGGTATCAATATTAATATTCTAATTATTTGTAATTTAAAAGTTTTCTTTAACTTACTAGTCGACCGGGAAGTTCCTCGACTGTAGCGTCTCACGAGTCCAGATGCAATTCCTGCCATTCCTCGCATAATGGGAGCGAAGCGAGCGAATGCTTACGCAAACATCTATCGTTGTCGACGATCACCGCAAATGTTTGATGCTATATCGTTTTATGGCTTTTGAGAGAATCTTTGCATGGTTTGCATATTGTTATACTAGTTTGTGTGTTCAGAGAATAGCAGGCAAGACTTTTGCTTGCACTTCGAAAGACATAAGAAGTTCTCAACTTAAAACTATAAATAAAGCCTGTTGTTGGCTGTAAATATCAATTCCAAATTAGTGGGTTATGACCCATTTTACCCAACACTCTAAAATAGGATTCATTAGTAATTAAAATGACACCAAAGTTAATAGCAATTTAAGTGGTAGTTTCAACGATTGATTTATTTCTTTTATGAAGTACGGGGAGACTCTTAGCCATCATCATACCTGATGTTAAATATTGATAAAGGTGAAGATGGAAAGAAGCCTCTCCCGGAAATTGTCAGCCACTGAGGAACTGGCTATCTTATTTAAACTGCCGGAACACAACAATGCTTAGAACATTGTTGTTATGGCGTCAGGCTTAGATAAAATGGTGATAGCTAGCCAGGCAGACTTACAACAAGCCCTACCACCAACCGAATACAATATGTACCCCCGCTGGGAAACGAACTCGGGACCCCTGGGTCTGATTCCAGTGGTTGTACCACTAGACCACAGAGGCGGTTAAATGTCGATGCTTCTGTTGTTAATGATAAGGATTATATTATTAAGTCAATAACAGAGATATCGTTAATATATCGATAGGACTACAAAATATACCTTTGCAGCATTTGTATAAAACAACTCGTCAAAGAATCAGAATCATTCGTTTAATGATTGTTTGCAATTAAATCGTCGGTTAAAATTTTAATCACAATCCCGTCTTGATCAGTCGTTCGTCCCGGGACCATTGTTATGGACCCGGTGCCCAACCGGGTCCATAACAATGGTCTTACATTATTTTATAACATCTACATGTACATTATGGTTTTGCAATAAACTATTGAGTATTGAGTCTCCGGAGTCCAGTAGTTCAATGATTCCTTTGTGTTTCTTTATGGATCGATATGATCGACTGCAACGTAGGTAATTAATATAATGTTCAACATATTGACTTTTATGTTGGATAATTGATTAACATTTGGCGGTGGCATTCTACTTATATTAGAAAAAGTATTCAGTTTCTGAAGATTTCGTTACACTTTTTCTTCTTTAAATCTTTATTTAACAGGCGTAGGGTTAAAACATTTAACTCCTCTTCTATTCAATAAAGATTAGAATTATGATAAACTAGCAGCGTTTTACCCGATTGGTTCCCGTTCCCGTAGGAATATTGGGATAAACACAATCCTACGTTTTAATCCAGGTTATTTACTATCTGTCTTCCAAATTTTATCAAAATCCGTTCAGTAGTTTTTGCGTGAAAGAGTAACAAACAAACAAACAAACTACAACACTTTCGCATTTATAATATAAGTAGGAATTAGGATTAAAGTATATCATAACAACAATTATACCCAAATGTTTTGTAACTCGCATTATGACAGATGCTGCATGTGTAAATGATAAATCTACGAAGACTAGAAGGAACCTATCAATACAAATGTATTTTAATGTTGTTACTACTACAACTAAGTTCATAATAAAATAATAATTAATAAATATTTCTTACACTCACACCAATTAACCTAGCCCCAAAGTAAGCACTGTAAGGCTGTTATGGGATACTAGGGAACGGATATAGATACATACAATTATACATATATAAGTATTATTTACGTGTAGAAATATATATAAACGTCCATGGCTCAGGTACAAATGCTCGTATTCATCATACAATCATTTACCCCTACCGAGATTCGAACCCAGGACCTCAGAGTAGGCGACACCTTGAAACCGGTGTACGTACCACTCTACCACGGAGGTCGACTCGTAAAAAAATATCATTTGTATAAAATCATAAATTAAATAGCTGTAATCGATCGTTAAATATTAAAAAAAAGGAATTCCTCGCATTGATATAACGACGCCAGCCTTGGACGATTTAACGGTGGTTTTTAAACAGGGTGCTGCAGCGTATTAAAAATGTAAAAAGTATTAGTAAAATTCGACACTCGGTCGCAAGGCTCGTAAGCTCACTGATTAGAGCAGTGAGCCGGATACCCAAAGGTGGCAAGTTCGAGCTCTGTCTGAGAATAATTTGTTGATGAGTTTTTTTCCAATATCTTTTATCATAATTTTAAACGCAAAAACTTAAAAATCGTAAGTTATACTCCTATTTTTAAGTCATACTGGTACTTGTGATTAGATGCTACCTATGTAAATAAATACATACCTAATTATTGTAATCGTCTAATCATAAGTTTTCGCAGTAAAAAGGCCCGTCACAACGCTAACATCCATTTCCAGTATTCCATTTTCTTGTAACACGATGGAAAGTTCTAAGCATTGGAATCTATGTATAGTCACAGTGACACCATTTACAAGGGAAAGTTACTGAACTACCAGTGCTGCCGACTCACGATGCGGGCCGAGTTTAGATGGGACGAATAGTTGGGACACATGCCGCGCAATGACTAATCTTATATTCTGGGTTCTAACTTCTGGGACAAACGAGAGCGATTCGATTTTAAACGAAGGGATTTTGTAGGTTTTAATGACGTTCGTTTTTTCACAGTTTTGTGTAGATTGCCAGTAGTTTTGTTGTTGTTAAAGACAGTACTTATATGTTTTTCTTTTTTAAATTAATATCTTGATCTAACTTCGGGGACTGAAAGCTGTTCGATTTTCAGTTTCAGACGAAGGGGATTTTGAAAATATATTTTTATTTTTTAATTAGTCTTCAGGAAAAAAACAATTTTAATAAACGCATGCTTATTACGCTTAAATATCATACATAAATTAGCAAACTTTCTACAATTACATTAACAGACATAGGTATCATTATTCAAAACAGTCAATAAAACTTATGATCAAATTAAATTAAAATGAGTCACAAAATAAGGTGTCAAAAAGATAAAAGGTAAATAAAGTGGTCGATATATTACAATAATTTTAATATTTTAATTCGAATAATAATAATAATAATAATAATAATAATAATGTATTTATTTTCTCTCACACTAAATACTTATTACATTTAAGAGTTTCTTAGATGCTAAAATAAATTTAGCCAGGTGCTTACAAATTAAATGTGAGAGACTGGTATCTGTACTAGGATAACCTGTCTTACAGATTACCAGGCCCTCGACTCACGGAATAGGACGTTACATCGCCAAAAACAAAGATACAACAATAATACAATACAATACAATACAATATACAATACAATATTAAGAGAAAGACTTTCATGCTACTTATGATACATACAAAATTATATTCGATTTTAAACTAAATATTGGTGTATATGGGATGATGTGTAGTGGGTATGTCAAGGTGTGTGTGTTTGTGTGTGTGTGTGTGTGTTTTGTATGTGAGTGGGTGTTACTGCAGTACATTTAATAAATTCTCCGTTTCATCATATGTGAGGTTCTGTAACCAATCGGTTAACTTTATTTTACAGTGTGTTATAGATAGTGAATATAAATATAAGATTTTATTGATTCTATTATATAAGAATGGTCCAAGGAAACAAAAAAAATATTTTAAAGTGACTAGTCTCATGGGATAATCCTAGTTTAATCATCTCGTGGAGATTACAGATTGAATTTGTTTTCTTTTTTACGATTCACGATGCGGGCCGAGTTTCGATGGGATGAATAGTTGGGACACACGCCACGCAATGTCAAATCTTATATTCTGGGTAGATCTAACTTAGGGGATGAACGCCAAATGACAGCTGTTTGATTTTCAAAAGTTAGAAACGAAGATGATTTTGAAAGTAGTTTTAATTGCACTGGTGTTTAACCGCCTCTATGGTCTAGTACTACAACCACCGGTATCAGACCCAGGGGTCCCAGGTTTAATTCCCAGCGAGGGTACATATTGTATTCGGTTGGTGGTAGGGCTTGTTGTAAGTCCGCCTGGCTAGCTATCACCATTTTATCTAAGCCTGACGCCATAACAACAATGTTTTCAGCATTGTTGTGTTCCGGCAGTTAGAGATAAGATAGCTAGTTCCTCAATAAATAGGATTCCGGGAGAGGCTCGTTTCCATCTTCAGCGTTATCAATACTTAACATCAGGTATGATGAAGGCTAAGAGTCTCAAGAGAGAAAAATAAAGCATTTACATAGAGCAACGCGGCGTTCTAGTTACAAAAGCCGCGTTGCTCAATGAGCATTTATGATATCGCAGTCTTGTGTAGGTTGCCTACAGTTTTGTTCTCCTTAGATATTGAATTTGTACGATGTACGATTCATGATGCGAGAATCTAGATGGGACGAATAGTTGGGACACATGCCGCCGTGGAATGGTGGATCTAACTTTTTGGTCAATAAAAGCTTTTCAATTTTTTTAAGTTTAAAACGAAGGGGAATTTCGATTACGAGACAGATTTTTGTAGCGTGTGGATTATTTTAGTCACGTTGGAGGTTGTCAATAGTTTTGTTGCCGGTAAAGATTGTATTTGTTTTCCTTATTTATGATTCATTAATGGTTTTTTTAAGTTTTTTTAAGATTAAAAGTAACCTGAATTCAATTAAAGTTAAACCCAGCAGTAATAGTAGAGGGACGTTAACTGATTTTAGTGCCCCGTAGATTGGAGCCGTTTATGGCATTCGTAACTAACTGTTACTTTTACTGCTTATAATCGCTATAAAAGAAATCGTAAACGGAAAGAATTGGAACAGTTTTTTTTTCTTCCTTCTATTGTTGATTATAAGTGTACCTTTATCGAGATTAGACCGGAGTGTTTATCTTTTTTCAATACATGTAAGGTTTAGATTGTGTTGAAAAATATTTAAAAATAGTAAAATATTTAACTTAGTATTTAATAATATTATAGAAATGTAAATCGTCGATTAAGTGACAACACCTCCTAACTACCATTTTTTATGAATGAATATTATGATCATGTAAATATTTTCTGTGCGTATAGGACCTATTTCCACAGTGTTTTAATATGTATTTAAAAAGAAAAATCCGATAGAAGAAGCATTAGCTTACATACACTTTAATTTCATGTCTGTCACATTCAAAAAAGTATAGTCAGGAGGAGGGAAGATTTCCTAAAAAAATGTTAGTTAGGAGGTATTGTCACTTCATCGACGAAATCGCTTATGTGAAAAAAAGAAAAAAAAAAGAAAAACGAGAGAGAATTAAAGTAGTAGTCTTGATTAAAGTACAACCAAATGTAAATAAAATACCTAAGTATTAACCCTTATGCGGACATTCAACGCCTATAGCAGTGATAACAATAACAATTCTATTGTGTCTCGTTCACTGTCCGCGGAAGTGTTAAAGTCATATTTTCTCTGTAACACGCTTTTATTTAATGTGACCAAATGTAACTAAATAAGTAAATAAGTAAAATGTTGTATTATTCTAACGAATCGTGTGACAAACAGCATGTTTCTAAAGGTTGTTGAATTTAACGAGACAATACTTTGTGTTAACAAATGTAGTTTATGATTTTGTAATTTTTGCATTTTTCAATGCTATTTTTATACTTATGGTAAATTTTTAATAGAAAAATATTGGAAAAAATTAACTCGGCCACAAGTGAATTCTCAGACGGGAATCGAACCCGCGACCTTTGGAAATCCGGTCCAATGCTCTAACCGCTGAGCTACCGAGACTTGCGAACCACCGTCGAAATTCTCCAATACTTTTATATTTTTAATACGCTGTAGGCCAGCGTTGTTACATCAATGCTAGGAATATCCTTGCATTCGAAAGAAACATCTTTTCAGGTGTTTAACGATCGATTAAGATGCAACTGCCAATAACTTATGATTTTGTAATTTTTGCATTTTCCAATGCTATTTTTATACTTATGGTAAATTTTAAATAGAAAAATATTGGAAAAAATTAACTCGGCCACAAGTGAATCCTCAGACGGGAATCGAACCCGCGACCTTTGGAAATCCGGTCCAATGCTCTAACCGCTGAGCTACCGAGACTTGCGAACCACCGTCGAAATTCTCCAATACTTTTATATTTTTAATACGCTGTAGGCCAGCGTTGTTACATCAATGCTAGGAATATCCTTGCATTCGAAAGAAACATCTTTTCAGGTGTTTAACGATCGATTAAGATGCAACTGCCAATAACTTATGATTTTGTAATTTTTGCATTTTCCAATGCTATTTTTATACTTATGGTAAATTTTAAATAGAAAAATATTGGAAAAAATTAACTCGGCCACAAGTGAATCCTCAGACGGGAATCGAACCCGCGACCTTTGGAAATCCGGTCCAATGCTCTAACCGCTGAGCTACCGAGACTTGCGAACCACCGTCGAAATTAAGTAGTGTATTTGAGGGTGGAAGATCGTTCCCGATGCTATTACTGTGACGTCTAGCCTCTTTAGTATTCTGGGGGCCTACTTCTTTTAGCGCAGTATTGTCTCAATCTTACCATGCTATTTCGTACTACGAATCTCATAAAGTAAGCTTGTTTTTTCACTGAAGTTTCGTGACGTTTTCGTTCAATCATCGCCTCCAAAATGAAGTGTGTCAAAATGTGTCAATTTCAATAAAAACAAAACGCAAACAAAACGTTTTTAAGACATGATGGTTTCTAATAGATGATGGTAGGCCCCCTGAACTTGGTGAAAATGGTTGCCGTGGCAACAGCACACTGTAACACCTTATGCAAGTGATTGTTTTGACTGAGCAATAAAAAAGCCCTAAAGAGTCTTAGATTTGACGATATACGTCAGTTTAATACTATTTAGGTGTGATATCAAAATTGTTTTGGAAAATTTCTGATGTACTAAATAAGGATTAAATAAGGATGTAAATCTATACTCTATACCTGGGGTGTCCAACATAATTTTGTAGTTAGTATTTTTGTAACCGTAGCGGGCCAAATAAAATGTCCAATAGCGAAGGATTAAGTAAGCACTCTCCTAGCTATTGATGTCGTCGCGGGCCGGATGAACGACTTATGAGGGCCACATTGTGGCCCGAGGGCCGTATGTTGGACGGGCCTTCTCTATACTAAATATTATAAAGAGGAAAGCTTTGATTGTTTGTTTGAAACGAATAAACTTAAAAACTACTGAATAGATTTGGATGAAATTTGATACACATATAGTAGATAGCCTGTTTATGAACATAGGGTACTTTTTATCCCGATATTCCCACGAGAACGGGAACCACGTGGGTGAAACCACGAGCGGTCGCTAGTACTAGATAAAATAAAACCTTAGATGTATTCAATCGTTTATTCTTCAGTACATTCAAAGCATTGCCATGTGCCCTTAATCTAGTCTTAACAATATATACATCTTATGAAAATGATTCGTTCCTCACTTACAATATCGACAACAATAAGGCTACACGTTTGTATTGAAAATAAACCTTAAATCTGATTACATAAGGTGTATCTTTACTTGTTGCCGGTGAGGAGTTTGTTTACAAATTCAATCTTCGTTTAAGCACTTGTGTCTATCATTATAAGATAAGGCCAAGCGATTTTCGTAAGCTAGCTGTGGCACATTTGTTGTAGACGGTGTTGTCAGCTCTAAACATGTCGTTAACATTAATTACATGAGCGCGCAGAATTCGGAATTATGGCGATGTAGTTTAAGTCAATGTAAGATTTGTGCTGTTGTCATACGTTTGAAGACATGTATTTTCTGTATTTGGTCACTTTCGAGAGGAACCATGTCGATCTCTCTCAAAAGTTGAAAAAAAATATTGTCAACCAAACGAATTTTTCGAAAAAAGAACAATGAGGTTATTAGCCTACTGCTACCACGCTGGCCAGACGGGTTGGTAGAGGGTTTATTTCAAGTTTTCCTTCTCTCGCACAGGTGTTCAATGCGTCGAACCTCTTAGTCGTCTCTTACGACATCCCAGACTTGTAAGGGAGTGATCACACTTGTATTCTTAGGCCGTCATCACACGGCACTATGTACTATATATTGTTCGTTTAATTGATTGTAATTCCATGTCCTTCTCGTGTCATTTCAAAGTATATGTTTCTTAGTTCTATGTTCAGCAGTGGACGACCACAGGCTGATGATGTGATGTGATATACATAGTAATCGAAATGATTCCGTGTATAAACCATGTGATGCCAAAACTGTGCGCAGCTCAGTATTAGCATCAAGCGGCGGGCGCTTCCTGCACTGATATTCTGCTGAGCACAGTAGTGGTGACATCAGGCACACTTGAATGTTTCTTTGCAATAATTTCAAATCAATCGTAATTATCATTTTATATTTACAGTTTAAAAAACATTTCAGAGCTGACACTACAGCTACCGACTAACGCTAGCGTAAAAACCTTGTGCATGTTCTTAAAAACCACCTAACTCTCAACCGTTGACAAAAATATATTCTCATTTCATTCTACAAATAGTTAAAATTAGTTATCTATCTAAGTTCGTCGAAGTCAGAATTCCATTATCAACTATTACATGATAAATTAATACAAAATCATTACAGTCTTTTTGAACTAGGATGGTTCCGGTGACGTTCCAAGTTCGACAGTTCTAGAGATGTCCCATATTGAAATCCTATCGACTTATCTATTGATTTTTTCTAAGAGTCAATGTACAATCGGGGAACTTCCCAATTGTACTATGACTCATAGAAAAAATCTTCTTCTCGGAAGGTACTAAGGTTAAGGAAATAATTAATTATTTAAATGAAACACCTATTACCCTCTAATATTTGTGATATAAACGTTTTCTGTATAATTATCTGTTATTATTTGTTATTGTTGTTATGTTATTAAAATAAATCTCCCTAATAAAACTCTACTGATCGGGAACTTTTCCCCGACTGTACCTACTTAAGGAGAAATTTAAATATAATTTACTGCTATTCCGACCACGTGGATTCCAGTTAAATAGCTTAACTAAAGATTAAAAGTAATGTTTGTGCTGATCTTTGTGGTAAAATCAAAAACATTAAAGCTGCCAATGTTAATGTCAGCAAAAACGTTTGATTTGTAGTATCAAAAAACTCGCTGAGTTTTGTTTAAAATTTAAAGTATCTACTTTTTCATTGTTATCGACAAATGAACAGCGGCAGTTGTCGATTCTGTTGTGTCTCATCTCTACCCTGTTCCGAATCACACATTGGACTACTTTATATATGAAATATTTTTCTATAGTATTGAATTAAAATGTAATTAATAGGTATATATTTCCATAGGTATAGTTTAACTTTTTTTTAATAAGTTGCTACAGTAAATAAATTCCTTTTCAAAAATATCTTACTGACATAGTTTACGCGATTCTGACAAACTTTGAAGTGTCACAGGAATCATCCTAGTTGAAATAGACTATAATAACTGCACTGAAATATTTTATTAATGAAACATCCCGACAGAATCATCAATTCACGTAAATGTAAAGTTAACAATTTAATTGATGAGCCTTAATTCGATTTTGATATTTAATTTCAATACCACTTAAATTACATGCAGTTTTTAATGTTTCCTGTCGATTTGCCAAATATGTACTTACATTCATCGCTGACTTTTCATCACAGCTGTCACAGTAATTTGTACATTTGTGATAATTGTTGGATTCAACAGTGCGACAAGTACCTACCTACAGGTACGGTCAGGTATCATAAATATGAAGGTATATTGGTCGCACTGTACGTAGTGCTGCCTGCGATGCAAGAATCTATAAAATTAATAAATAAATAATTAATGAGTTAAAAAATAATCGGTAGAAAATGGAATGTCCAACGCTATCTGAATTTGCCTTAACTAATTTAACTTCGCGATATTGTCAGCATTTACAACTAACGTTCCAGAGTTCATCAAATTAATGTCGCAAGCGTAAAGTTGACTACTTCAACCCCTCCGCTGCTGAGGAATCGCCACAGAGATGGAAGAAAGTATAACCCATATAGACAAATTGGTAATTTCAATTTCAATTCAAAATTTTGAGACTTGCCGAGTGAAATTAGTCTGAATCTTTGTGGCTGCTCCTGCAAACTAAATAAGACGGTCACTTGTATATCACACTCTTATAAATCTAGAACGTCTTCAATAAAATATGTTCCGCTAGCGGCGGCGCCATATTCGCCATTACACCTTTGCTTTTAGAGTCATCTTTCCTATGCAAACACTTTTTCTCTTTGAGCCCTATCTCTGATTTATTATGAATAGTTTTAATTTGCGACGATATTGAAAGGTTCCGCTTTTTGGTCCCGCACGATTTCACTTCACAGTCAGTTTTGTCACTTTTATCACTTCTAGGCTCTATGCGTTTCACCTCGGGCGGGTTATCTGGCTTTTGTGAAACAGACAACCTTGTATGGTCGAAACATTTCGTTGATTTCTGTGGACAAAAGTTATACTTAGTTAATAATTTAACCTGTTTAGTTGCGTAGATACTGGGGCGTCAAAACTATTATAAAAATTAACGCATATAACGACGGTGAGGTGATGAAAGTTGCATACAATTCTTGTAGCAACATAGTATCTACTTGTGATAAGCTGTAGTGTTATGATTATCGTCATTATCGTTAATTTTATAGGGAACGATCAGAATAACCCTCATATATATTTAACCTCTCTAGTAATGTAATGAGACATAATAAATATTCTATTGTTCTCTGGACACCGGTATCCTTTAGGAAAATGACGAATTAATGACAATTGTCTACCAGTAACAGTTATCTACCAGTAGAATGCGTTATTTCCAGAATTCATTGCCAGTAAGTAAATAAACTTGCATTGCCAAGAAGGTGCTTTTTAAATATGTTTTCTTGTTCTATACCACTTATTCAATGAATTCTTTGTAAATCTGTCCAGGCCGTAATACGTACTAGTACACATAATTTATGAGTAAATTTCCTCTAGGGTACTAGACATAAAGTACTAAAAGCCTTCAAGTTTCTTGAGTGCATTGAACTTTCTCGATTGTCTTTAAGGCAGCTTTCGTGTGATTACTTTACGGTTCCCGAACTTTTGCTATCTTGCCTTGTTTGCTGTCAAACGAATGTTTGTTATGTTTTAGTCTATTCCGTCAGGAGACTTCATTTAGGTTAACAAGTTGTTAAACGAAGGACTTTAATTAAGAGACGTTATCTTTCGACAGTATTATTTAAATTTTAATATTCTAGAATCTCCTTGGTTGGAGTTGTAAATTCATCTTGTATCTCCTATCTGGTCTTGTATCATCAGCACAGAACAAAAGAAAGAGTTAATAAGGATCATACACCTAGTACTGAAAGAAATGCCGGTTAAGCAGACGGTAGATATGAAAGTCATCAATGTTAGAACTGTAAACATCAGTAATACTCACAGCAGGGTTGACCGCCTTTGAGTATATCTGGACCCGCCCTTCCAGCTCCATCTTAAGCCGCCAGTCCCGCAGGTACATGTGTGCGGCCGCGGCGCTCGGCCACCCGCGTCGCCACGTGTGCCATCTATACAGAATATCATAATCAATAAAAAAAAACTGTGTGTGTGCTCTGGGCTATGGAGGGCTTAGGGATGTGTTGCTAAGCGCAAAACTGGAAAAAGGTTCGACCATTTCGATACATTTATTTTTGTTTTTTCGTATTTTCGTAAACGCACAATGAAGGTTTTTACGGTGAGAAAAAAACTACACTTTCTTGATCTCTTGATTGTGTACAACAGGCCAATAACTTTTGACAAACTTTGAAGTCTGTCGGGACAACTAGTTATTAGTGCTAATAGTACCTCGTCAGTAGCTGCAATGTTCTCGACTTCTGCCCCAGCGACCGGTACATGAGTGCCGTCGCCCGGAACGAAATGAGGTCGCCCCTGGTCGGTTTGTCTGTGTGCCGGTGTCTAAACGACAGCCTGAGTGCTTCTAGGTAATACTTGGATGCGGGTAGAGGCAGCCCTGCAACAAGTTTTACTTTTATAATGAGATCTGTCAAATACTTTTACGGCGAAGGCCAAAAGGCTGTAAGCTGATTATGGTTCCGTTACCGTTAAAAACATGCAAACCGTAGTTACGAAATCGTTTTGATGAAGGAATTATGAAACATCAAAAACTTTTTTTACTATTTGACAGACAACTAAAATATAAGTAATTAGTTTCACAGCTGAAGATTCGGAAAAAGTACTCCCAGTTCCTGGTCCTTCTAAGTGAGGATTCTATGCTTATACGGAAAATGCTGCAAAAGATTTTCTTAAATTATTGAATCTATCCTCGCTTGCCATTAACCCTTGGACTTCAGCCAATCCCAGAATAGTACGAAGTTCTCCCAGTGCCCAAGGTCCTATATGTAAGGAAACATCACGATTTATTTATTAAGCATAGCGATGTTCATAATTTTAATACTAGAAACAAGAATAAGATTGCCGTTCCAAGATTTCGGCTTGAAAAATGCAGTCGCTCGTTTTTGGGGAAAGGCATAGCCTTTTTTAATAAAGTTCCACAACAAGTGATTGAGCTGCCTTTGCATAAATTTAAAATATATGTTAAGAAAACGCTCTTAAGCAAAGGTTATTACAAGGTAGATGATTATTTGAAAGACCGAAATGCATGGAAGTGATACTAACATAAAACATGACTATTGTAATTGTATAAAAGGAAAATATTCTAATAACTGAGTATAAGAAAATTTTCCTCTTATATTAAATATGTTTCAAGATTGTAGATTTGTGTTTGGCAACGACATGTTCCTTTGTAAATGTTGTTGCTTCTGTTAAAGCCGTTTTTCTTATCAGTTAAAAGATGTCCTGAATGGCTGGTAGGAAAAAAAAATTTGACGATTCGAAAGCACTTATCTATAAGTCTATTTGAATAAAAATCTTTGACTTTGACTTTGGCCAGTTGAACAAGCTCCGTGAGTATCCTATGCTTGTCCAAAAAGTGCCACAAGAAGACCTCCTAAAATTATTTAAGGTGATCATTTCAATATTTATCGCCATCTACCACTCACCCTTAGTCTTCAGCCAGTCCCCGAACATCACAAAGTGCTCCCAATTCCCTGGGTCTAGTTGGACCAGCTCTGTGAGTATCCTGTGCTTGTCTGTCTCCGGCTTGAGGGCCAGTAGCTCCACATAAGCTGGAACGAAGCGGGGCTGCAGCCACACGCACTTCTCCAGCATCATCACAGCTTGGGTTGTGCGACCGCTCTTTCTGGAAATTGTATTGAGAATTTGCGATGTTCATTGAAGCTTAGAATAGAATCCAACACTATTATTTGTTTTTGCATTATTATTTGGGCGATTTAAAAGGTTCTTACTAAACTTAATATTGTTTTGTTTATTTGCATTTTTTTTTCTATTTACTGTTTTATTAAGTACAGTGGATAGAAAAATCAAGAGTATGAGGCTCGGTAGCTCAGCGGTTAGAGCATTGGACCGGATTTCCAAAGGTCGCGGGTTCGATTCCCGTCTGAGAATTCACTTGTGGCCGAGTTAATTTTTTCCAATATTTTTCTATTTAAAATTTACCATAAGAAAGAGGCTTTTTCATGCGCTCTCAATGATGAATATGTGATTTACATGTAAAGTTTGTGTGCCGTCAACTGTACATGAATCCATATTGAAAAGTATAAGATGAACAATTTGATTTGACAATTGATTTAATCTAAAAAAACTGCAGTTAATTAAAAGTTTAACAGTAGCGTCACTACTGTCGCGAGATAAATACAATTGTTTCACTGATATTTCACATCACACGCAAACTTTAATAGCAATTTTGAATAATTTACAGATTAAACTTGCAGGAATTAAATTCGAATCAACTAAGTTGGTTATTGCTCGTCTATGAAGTTTGACAATCGAAGAAATTACTTGTAAAGTTTCCCAAGGTTATAATGTGCGTTGACGTGATGCTTGTTAAACTTGATGGCTTGTAAGAAGTGGTGTTCAGCGTTTTCTGATCTTGAAACCAAAGTTCCGATGTTGTTGTGGGCACTGGCGTAGCTGGGCCATAACCTGAGAATAATATTCAATGATAATTTTTTAAATGAAAATGGAGACACTGCATGTTATACCTACAATAATTTTAAGGAAAGAATAAGCACTAGTAATTAAAAACCAATATAATTTCAAAGAAGAGGTTTTCTTCGTCGATTTTAACAAGAAAAAAGTGTAAAATTTACACAGAAAACATGTTATTCTCTTGAGGAGCCCGTGGCGCAGTGGTTCGTGCGCTCGGCCTGCGATTGTTGAGGTTAAGCAACTTTCGCAAAGGTCGGTCACGGGATGGGTGACCAAAAATTTATTATGTCGAGCTCCTCCGTGCTTCGTAAGGCATGTTAAGCCATTGGTCCCGGCTGCATTTGTAGTCGTTAAAACCCACCAATCCGCATTGGACCCGGGTGGTGGGTTATGGCCCGTTCTCCATAAGGAAGGCCAGTGCCCCAGCAGTGAGGACATTAAAAATGGCTGATGACGATGATAATCTTTAGCAGTAGGTAGTTATTTCTCAGTATTTTTTGTTGTTGTTGTCACTGATGTAGTTTTAAAGTAATACAAATAACATTGATCCCTGTCCAAGCACGAAGTGATGGGTCGAATAGATTGTCACCTCGCAAGAAATAGCATTCGCCCAAAATGAAAGTCAATAAGGCATTTGTCTCTCTCAAATTATTATGCCAATAACTTTTACTCTGTATACTTAAAAGGAAACTGTTATTGTGCCAAGCGATAAGCCGAGGAGTGCAGATAAAGCTACTCGCGTTACGTCAGTTATCCACCGTCTTTGATACCTAAGTGCCTCTTTGTAATGCTTGATAGCGCTTTCCTGCTGCTCAGTTTCACGCAGAAAGTTGCCCAAATTGTAGTGCAGTTTGGCGTTCTGCGGCAAAGTCACTAGATCCGCCCTGAAACAAACAAAACACATTTGGAGGTAATTTACACACGAAAGCGCCGACCGACCGTAGGCGAATATTGCGAGGTGTAAATCGCGGTGAACGTTTGTGCCATGCTAAATATAATGCCAGTGGAATTAAAACTAAGACTAACTTTATTTCATTTTAAACTTTAAGCATGAAATAACTTGTTTTACTATGTAACGATATGACCGAATCATTAGCAGATATCGAATTTCTGGGAAGATTCTAATCAATGGTTTTTCCATTATTACGAGTACATACTAGCGGCCGCCCGCGGTTTCACCCGCGTGGTTAACGTTCCCGTTGGAATATCGGGATAAAAAGTAGCTTATGTGTTAGTCCACTACTTGAAGTCCCTACATACCAAATTTCATCCAAATCCGTTCAGTAGGTTTTGCGTGAAAGAGGAACAAACAAATAAAGAAATTGACATACTTTCGCATTTATAAAATTAAAGTAGGAAACCGACATGATTTTTATTAAAAGTAGGTACTTCAATTTTACTCGAACATTCGAAATGTTCAAATAATTGAACAAGATGGCACTCGATGAAAGCAGAACAATTATTGGACATTAATGAAAAACCTTATAGAAATGGTTTGGTCGTAAACAAGTAATAAACGTTCTCGCTGAGAATGATGAAATTGCACCATAAAACGACGCGCTTGATTAGTGATATTTCATTAGCCAGTAAGAGCTATTATTCCTTATGAACTTTGACTTATTCACCTATAAATTCATTATCTACCACATTCTGTGCGTTGGCGCAAAATCTGAACGTACTGCCAGTGCGTTACGAAGAAATACGTTACGTTATACATATACGTTGTTTGCCTGATTTGCGTTACTACCAGTATTTTAGGTACCAGACCTTACTTCCGGGTCCACTCGGCTGTGGAAACTCATCATACTAAATACTTTTTTTGAAAAATCCTTAGGTCACATCCCTGTTTATAAACAGCTGCGGTAGCACGGGGTTCTGGAGAGTATTTTGAAAGATATTAGGTTTTTTCCAAATCATTGATTTACGACCGACCATATATTGGACATTAAGCGAAAAACTGCTATAGATGGGATTCCATTAATTGTTATCGATATTATTTATTATTGACAGACAGAAACGATTTAACTTAAAATCAATAAACTGAGTGTTTAAACAAAATTCTTTGAAAAATAGCATCTTAGACTACCTGCTTCTGTGGTATTTGACTCTAAACCAGAAGTCCCGGTTTGTCTAGGACATTTCTGACTAAATCACCTGATTGTTCGAAAAGAAAAATGAACCCGTGACTCGGAAGGCACGTAAAGCCGTAGGTCCCGATCCGTATATCTGGTCGTTACTTAGCCGTGTCAGAGGCCTATTAGGCGGCTTTCAGTCGATTTTCGGTTTTACAGCGTCATCTTGAGTTTTTCGAGATCGTTTAGTTTCTGCGGGCTTGCGAAAATCTAGCCATATCGATACACGTGTTGTGTGAGTGCAGGCTGAACTAGTGCGAGCTGAGGCTCAGCGCGGGTGCAAGTAAGTGGTTGCGGGGTTGGGGGGGTATACAATGGGAATACCACTATCTCTTTCCTACACATAATTAGAAAACATGCCCCCGTACAGAGCGTAAAACAAGGACAAAGGGCTGTCGCACAGTCGGAAAGTCCGATACGTCAAAATAGTGGTCGTAACGCATTCTTAGAGAGTTCGCTTCATGAATGAGACTATTTACTAAGTTTCTGTGACGAAAAATGTTTCACACTATTCACACTAAACCTGTGTAATCACGTCCCTGCGTAAGTAGTAGTTGTCATTGCATTTATAAATACCAATTTCGTATTTCGTATATGGATGAATTAATTTTGTTTTATTTTTAGTTATCACAATATTTCAGGACTTCGTCGAAAAATATATTACTACGCGTTTACAGAAACGCATTTATGCCGCATCACTATAATAATAAATCACACATAATATTAATTTCTTTCCGTACTTTGCATTAAAATTGAAGACTTAAAGTTGCTAAAGCAAAATATTTAACTTAAACATACCTAAGCAACGTAGCTCTGTCCCGCCAGTCAGCGTTCCTCCTGTGAGTCCTGGCAACGCCGCTGGCAGCAAGGATGGCCAGACCCACCACTAGAAATGCTTTGGTGCCAGGCTTCGAGTACCACATCAGTTGTACTCCGTACGCAGTGATGATAACGCTTCCCACACTGTTTATAAATTGTATGTTATAGAAAACTGTTCTTTCTCCTTGAATTTTAGGTGAATCAAACTCATAAAAAGTAATAATTTGTTTAGTAAATGGATGGTATGAAAGACTTTGGAAAACTTGTTAAAGTTACATTTGAAGATGTGGCAATGACCTTCATCTATTAAGAAGCAGTTCTTAATTAAAGAGCTGATTTTATAGACATGAATAATATTTTCATGGTGTTTCTAAATAGATAGTAACACTTATTACGTAACTTTGAATATGTGGCGATGATCTTTATCCATTCAGAGAAAGGTTAAGAGTATAGAGCTCATTTTATTGTCAAGAAATAAACAATTAATTCCAAGGTGTTACTAAGAAACAATCATTAACCTTGGAATGTAGAGCACACGCTCGGCGATGACAAAACCGACGGTGACGAGGAGATTGCTGGCTGGCACGAATGGAATCACCAGGAGCAGCAGCCCGATCACTGCTGGGGTGTGCCGCTGAACCTGGCAACAAAAAAAACATTTTTTTTACTTTTTAATTGGGCAAGCATTTTGCCACCCACTGGCCTGATAGCAAGCTAGCTGTGGCCTGATATTTAGCATGCTAACAATTATGCATGCCCAACAAGTATGCACCTATGCACTCTTCTTTTGAAGAGGTCCAAATTGTTACTACAAAACGTGATCTTATAGTAATAAGACTACTAAAACTTTTATTTTTATTCGCTCATAGGGAAACAGAGGAATGGTGACGCGCACCGAATGATGCTCCGTGGGTAGGCCCCCGACAAGGTGGACCGACGATCTGGAGAAGGTCGCGGGAGACCGCTGGATGCGGCCTGCGAAAGACCCATCGTCGATCGATGGAGATGTTTGGGGAGGCCTATACCCAGCAGTGTGTGTCTTATGGCTGAGACGAGGGAGACAGAGACACCATCAGTCGTTCATTCATAAGTTGATGGCACTTTTAGATTAACAGCATATTTGGTTACTGGTTACACAGATAAAATAAGATCAGGACTATCATCTGTTGTGACCAAGCAAATGTTGCTAAATGCACCTACATATTGTGATGATGTGACGATTTCAATACCTCTACGCGCGTGTTTTAAGTGTAGATTGAAGACGTTTGATTTCGGCACAGACTTTTGATCAAGACCTGTCTGCTTCTAATCTCTTAAAAATTTGGAGTGCGGTGCTCATAATGTCTATGACTATGAAGCCAATCTATAAAACACGATCTTAAACTTAACCTAGGGACCTTCCAGTTGAGAAGAGCCCTGAAATTGTTACTTACCTCCAGATCAGCTATACACCTATAGCAGAGAAGTAATAACGCTCCAAAGGCAGCACAAGTGAGCAAGTTCCTCGGGTCCCAGCCACTAGTGATGAGCGGTACAGAGCCCATCTGCCAGTCATGGCTGAGCGTCCAGGGACACAGAAGTAGCCACCAGTTAAACGCTGCCAGGTAGCAGAAGGTCATCAGTCTGTAAAGAAAGTTTTGTTGTAGTGATCGCCAATGGTTGTTATGAATAAGGTCAGAATGAAAGAAGCACCGTTCTATCTTTCAGAAAGCATCGTATATTTATCAAAAAAGTGATCATCTAAGTACGAGTATATTTTCTGTTTTAACATTTAACATTTACTCGCTTGGACTAATTTGTGTGGTATCAATACCTAATAAAGCATTTTTTTTCACCAATTAACGTAAGCTTGTCTTATGGGATACTAGGGTAACGGATATACATACATTTAATTATACATATAGAAGTATTTATGTGTAGAAATATATATAAACGCCCATGACTCAGGTACAAATGCTCGTATTCAACATACAAACATTTGCCCCACCGGGATTCGAACCCGGGACCTCAGAGTACCACGTACCACTCTACCACGGAGGTCGTAAAAAATAATAAGTAATAATAAGTTGAATTTTAAGTTTTTAATTAGGTATTGATCCCACAATTAGTCCAGATCCAGAAGATCTTAAAAATTAGAGTCCTGACAAAAGGAAAGTTTCAAATTATAATGTTTACACTGGGAAGCCACTCGTTTTAAAATCATTAAATTTCGAACTAGAAAAACAACAAGTGTCGAGTCTCAGAAGTGTAAAAGTTTACTTGATAAAAGTGTAAAAGTTTATCTAAGTGGCTAGAAAGTTACTGAATTTACTTTTGAATAATAAATAGCAATATTCTAGCCATAGATAAGTAACAAAAATATCTATCAAATGAATCTAATTTGTCTTTGATATAAAAAAAAGTTTTCAACTAGAAACTGAACAATGGTGTACTTTTGAATAATAAATATCCATGATCCATTAGGATTGATACGAAACCGTTACACTATAAGTACATTAACATCCATAACAGGTGACGCTAATATATCTTACTATGCTTAATATCACTTTGACGTGTGTAATTTTAACATGCCTTTCATATTATCATCGTAAATATCAAAAAATGCTGAACATGATAGAATTAAAATCAGATAGGACGACTGATCAACTGTTTGCGTGTCAAATAAAATTGATAACGAATCGAGTTCAGGGACCTGACTGACTATGCCTCTATGGAACAATTAGCTTAAATGGAAGGAAGTGCTTCGGCTTCAATTGCTGTAAACATTTTAGTACTATGTCGTACTAACTTTTGTACTTCGACGGACTTAACACGGTGGAAAACCAGCGCGGGTTGTAAGACCATGCATTATGCTGAGTCGTACGTTTTGAAACAAATCATTGACTACTGTTCTCTGTGAGTGTACTGGCTTTCGTAACTGACTGTGTAATTTGTCTCAAATAAAACTATTTTTCTTTCTTTCTTTCTTTACTTCAGGTTCTTTTTATTGATAATTTAACCGTCCCTAACGTTTGAAATATTAGGTAACACCACCGGTACCACATTCAGAAATCCCCGGACTTGAAATTGCCATTGGGCTTATCAGTATGCGGATTGGTTGGTGGTACGACTTGTTTTAAATCCTTCAGGCTAGCTACTACCAATTTGGAAAAGTCTGTCGCCATAGCGACTTAAGTAGTGGGATATAAAAAAAATTGCTGCTACGACTTATAATCAAATCAAATCATTCATTACACTCATGTGGTTAACAAGGTGATGGTAATTAATTTTAAGTTACAACTTTTTAATTTTGCATTTTACAATGCTATTTTTAAGTGATATATATTAAACAAGAAAATATACTAGAAAAAAGCAGTCTCATGTCATTCAATTTTAAGTTCCTTAAATGAGCGTTCATATAGGGTATTGCAATATAATCTTATTATCTACTTAAAATTATGTTACATTATTTATTAGTAAGTTACAGTTATTATTGTAAGAGATAATTGGGCTTATTTCGAATGGTGGATTAGTAGGTAATTGAAACAAATTGAAATTACATGAAATTTATTTAACTTATATGAAATATGTCAAGGTTAATGAACTTGAGCATTAACATAATTATAGTATTTCTCAGCTAGAATGGTTACTATGACACTTCAAAATTTTCCGAATTGGGCATAGGAGGTACTATGTCAGAAAAATGTTTTTGAAAAATAATTTATTTACTGTAGCAATTTAGTAAAAAAAATGTGGAAACACCTCTTTGAAACATAAAGTAAAATCTGTGTCTATAAATAACGTTTTAATTGATACGATAGAAAAATATTTAATTTTTTTGTAGTGCGATTCGGAACGGATAGACTTGAGACACAACAAAAAATTAACAACTGCCGACGTTCATTAGTCGATAGCAGTGAAAAATTGTAACTTTAAATTGTAAAAAATACAAAACTCAGCGAGTTTTTTGATGCTACAAATTAAATGTTACTGCTGAAATTAACATTGACAACATAATGATTCAATTTACCACATAAATATGCATATACAATACCTACATTTTATCCTATATTATGTTTACGAGGGATGATAATATAACCGGATTCCACGTGGCCCGAAAAATAGTAAAATATATTCTAATTTTTTCTAAATGTAATACATTGACTCTCAGAAAACATCCATAGATAAGTCGATGGGATTTCACTATGGTGAAAGAAAAATTACGGTTGTAGTAAATAAATAACTGCAATTATTTATAAGAAATATAACGTTTTATTACACTAGAAATAATTTACGCGGCAAAGGCAACAAGTGACAGGAGCGACAGATTAGTTAGACGGTTCTTATTACACAGAGTATGTATTGTATAATGGTTGCGTTCCATTTCACTAACAATTATGGAACATCTTTGAAACTGTCAATATTGAAACGTTACCCGAATCATCCTAGTTGAAAAAGACTGTAGGCTTACATTATTTGTTCTGAATATTTTAATCAATCAATATGATTAAATCTGTTTGTAATTGTATGTGTTGTAAATTGTGTAAGAGGAAAATATTCTAATAACTGAGTATGAGAAAATTTTCCTCTTGTATTAAATATATTTCAAGATTGTAGATTTGTGTTTGGCAACAACATGTTCCATAGTAAATGTTGTTGTTTCTGTTAAAGCTGATAAGTTTCTTGCGGCCGTTTTTCTTATCAGTTAAGAGATGTCCTGAATGGCTGGTTGGGAAAAAAAATTTTTGGACTAATCGAAAGTACTTATCTATAAGTCTATTTGAATAAAAATCTTTGACTTTGACTTTAATAGTCAGATTGATCCATCAATTCGATCTGCTTTGAGATTGCGTATGTTAATCATTTTCATTTGGCAGTTCATATTGTATGTCATTGGTGTTAATTTCCATACAAATTGCAGCTGATCGAATATGATATGTACGGTCAAATGAAAACGATTGACTTTAGGCAATCGCAACCCAGATTCAATACTGATTTTTTTTATGAGCGACGCCGGGGAGACTCTTAACCTTCATCATACCTGATGTTAAGTATTGATAAGGCTGAAGATGGAAGCGAGCCTCTCCCGGAATCCTCAATCACTGAGGAAACTGGCTATCTTATCTCTAACTGCCGGAACACAACAATGCTGAAAACATTGTTGTTATGGCGTCAGACTTAGCTAAGATGGTGGTTGCTAGCCAGGCGGACTTACAACGAGTCCTACCACCAACCATACCGAATACAATATGTACCCCCGCTGGGAATCGAACCCCGGACCCCCGGGTCTGATACCGGTGGTTGTACCACTAGACCATAGAGGCGGTTAAACACCAGTGCAATTTACTATTTTCTAATACTTTGTCTACCTCCGTTAGATCTGAACGTAAGTTGCTAAGCTGTTATGTTGTTTTATATGTTTATATTTTATATTTATATGTATTTTGGAATGAGATTGAAGATGTAGATTGGCATATTCTATAAATATAGATATTTATGACCTACCTGACGAAAAAGCTAGGGTGAAAAGCAGCTGGGTTATCCTGGGGGGAGAAGGTAGGCCACGTGCCCTGCAGCAGCGCCAGCCTGAGGCACACCAGGAGTGCCAGCGAGACCACCACCTTGATACTCCTCACTGAGAGACCTGTGCATTTCTTCTCGATTTTCAATGCGCAGATAGACCTATGACGAACATATTAGTTGCTATTATTTGCCGTGTTACGTCATCATCGTTTTTTATCATAAGTTAAAAGCTAAGCTGCTCAGCATACCGGAAATTGTTGATTGGTTTAAGTCAATTCATCAAAACCTGGCATGTTTGTCTTTTTTAATGCGGCAATCGCCAACCCGCCTGCCAAGCGTGGCGATTATGGCAAACCCCCCCTTTTGGGGCAGGTCTATACCCAGCAGTGGGAGTTATGTGGCTCAGCCTACGACTATTTAAAAAATGACAAACTTTTTTAAAGGCAAGTAATTTGAAATTCGAATATCGAAACCTTTTTACAAACGGCCAGCATCTATAAAAATCGAACGCTAGATTGAGCAGCAATATAGTCATTCCAGTCTCCTTGGCTAGCATTCTGTCCGCCCTTAGAGCTATGCTGAGTCACGCACATTTTTTACTTTTAATTTCGAATAATAAACGAACCTTTTTACAAACGGCCAGCATCTATAAAAGTCGAACGCTAGATTGAGCAGCAATATAGTGACTCCCGTTTCCTTGGCTAACATACTGAGCGCTCCTAGCGCTATGCTGAGCCACACACATTTTTTACTGCTCGATGGCCTGTGAACAAAATGGAACACAATTTTTTAAGTCTTCCTAGGATTTTCATATAAAAGAGGTTTTGACTTGGGTTACAGTGTTTGCGTTGCGGTATCGATAGAATAAATAACTAAATAAATTTCATACAATCACACCAATTATCTAGCCCACACGTCAAGTTTCATGAAGAACTTGTGTTATGGATTCTAGACAACGGATAAACATACTTATATACTTTTTTTTGTAAATACATACATAATATACATATTAAACACCCAGACCAAAACATATAGACATGTTCATGCACACAAATATTTGTCTTGTCCGGGGATCGAACCCGGGACCTCTGGCGTAGAAGGCAGCTTTAGTACCCCTGCGCCAAACAGGTCGTACAACTGATACTGATAGAATTTTAATGAACAATTTGAGTCATGTTGCTAGATATGGTTTTATATAAATGGATTCTTACGCAAGACGTAGGTAAGCCTTTGAATACTGTACCTAAACATACTATTTTTATTTATAAGTGACACGTGCTTTTACTATGGATCTTGGTATGTTATAATACTTATATTACGTTAGTATTCTTTGGTTATATGATGAAAGCTTAACTCAGTATATTAAAATAAAACAACTTTTACGGATATCAAACGCGCTATATTTCCACGAACTAAGTTGTAATTGTCCGTAATTTTTAGGTTTTTTAGGGGTTTTTTGATTTTCCCTAAAAAACCTAAAAATTACGGACAATTACAACTTAGTTCGTGGAAATATAGCGCGTTTGATATCCGTAAAAGTTGTTTTATTTCAATGAACAGTGCGCGCCAAAACATAAGATGTACGTATCAGTATATTATTAAATAAAACAGTAAAATCTTACCTATGGTATACTAGTAATGAAGATAAGAAAAATATACACGCTAATACATCAGCTCTTCCAACTACCCCGGCTACCTGTCAAAAGACACAAATTATTATTCTAAAGAAATATAAACACACATAACAAAACAAAAGAGGAGGTACTTTTCAAAACTTGACTGCTCCACTTTCCATAAAATTGTTTTTTTTTTTTTTGGCAACATTAAAATGATGACTCAGCGAAAATTAAAATGCGCCAAAATTTGATAGTTACATCAGAAAAAAGAATAAAAGGCATGATTTCGTCACAAGTAGATTATTTCACTTCAAAATGACATTACCCATTTCAAATATAAATTTTTGGAACAAATTGTGATTAAGCCGGAAGTTAATTAACTATTTTAGTCTGAATTGCAACCAAACAATGACAAAACATGTTTTGTCTCTACATTTTTCAGTCAGAACTTTATGTTCAAAACATGATAATTCCTCTAGAGCCAATCTAAAAAATCAACAAAACTTGATTGTTCCAATTCAGCCGCGTCAAAACTAGATTACCTACTCCATTTCAAATTTTGGATTTATACTAAATATAATTTTTACTAAATTTTAAATCCTGTACAAAGCAATGACTATTGTAATTGTCGTCTACAATAATGCATCAAAATTTCGGGTTAAAAACATAGCTGCACACCTAAAAACAATTTTCTCAAATTGTGCAAAAACACAAAAAGTGGACTAGTCAAGTTCTGAAAAGTACCTCCTCAATGTGTTATGTCATTTATGTATGACAAATACCACAAGGTTCGTAACGATATTATAGCGAGGCTGCTCACAAGGCTGCTTCTTTGAGCAGTAGTCGAAACGAGAGGCAGCCTCGCAGTGGGGTCAATTTGCGTCCATACGTTTGAAATCTCAAATCTTACTAGAAAACGAAGTTGTTGTTTCCATGTCTCGAGTGCATTACGCAATACACAATGCGGTACTAGAGCTTCCTATCACGACCGCCTCCCGATAGCGAGTCGAGTGACGCTCGCCTCTACATTACTATACGTGGCTGCTTCGCTAGCGAGGAGGCATGCCTCGCAATGCCACACCTTTACATATAATTTTTTATATTTTTAGGTATACATGAAAATAGTGTCAGAACTTAGTACTCGCAAGTATCCTCTAGATAGGCTAGAGACCAACCGCCTCAGGATGAACAGAATGAACAGCGAACAAAAGTGCTAGCGCGCACGACTAGCGCACAACAAGCCGCGCCCAGCCTGCGTGAATATCTTTAACTATAGTATAAAACTACATTATTCTATGACCAACCGCCTCAGTATGTACGGGGTGAACAGCGAACAAAAGCGCTGCGAGCGCTGCAAACGGCCGCTGCAGTCGCGCTACTGTGACGCAAGCGCGCACGACCAGCGCACAGCAAGCGGCGTGCAGCGCCACGTTGCACGCGTGCCACCACCACGGACGAAGGCCTGCGAGGGCGTGGTTTAATCTGTAACAAATAAAAGAAATTTTAAAGAAAAAACAAAAATTGTTTTATTGCCGCTTCGAAACGTTTTATTTACCACTAGCGGCCGCTTGCGCATGGTCCCGTTCCCGTGGGAATACCGGGATAAAAGTATCTTATTTCATTCAAACCCTTTCAGTAGTTTTGGAGCCTATTCAATGCAAACAAACAATCAAATCTTTCCTCTTTATAATATTAGTAAAGATGTAGGATGTGATTAATTCGTCCAAGTGAAGGATCCTTTGAATACTAAGCTACAGTTAATTTAACAACATTTTTTTCAGTTGGTTCTTATAGCTTTCAGTCACAATTCTACTTATTTCTAATTATAAAACCTAACATTTAACAATGTAATAAATAACATTTAAGTAATTTAAAGTTGCATGCAAACATGTATTCTAATTTAACAAATAATAAAATTGGTTTATCTTGGTCCAAATGGCTCTATGTTTATAAAGTAAAAAAAAACGTTTAGTCATGCCCTATTTTAGATCACAAAATGTTTTGTTTATTAATAGATGTCAATAATGTTTACTTTCAAAGAACTCAGAAGACTGTTAATAAATAATTACCCTGGCGCAGCATGATTGAGGTACTACACTCACCATCATAAAAATCGCACCTTTTAAAAATCCCATTTTGAAACTTAGCTAAACCTTATTTGCAATCAATTTCCGAGGAAAATGTAAGTATATCATTAGAAAGGTAACGAAAAGGAGTACCCAAACAAAATCAACTTTTTTATGGATTTTAATGTGGATATACTTAAAAGAACTAACGTTGCCTTGGAATTTGAATATTTATTGATGAATCATAACTTAAAATTACAAATACGAGAATCTACTATGGTTATCTAGTGGAACTTGTCTGGACAATTTTGCCCATAATATTAAAAGAGCAAAATATACCTCATGACCCAATAACTCAAATAAATGTTGACAATAAAATAATAACCGACTCCAATTAAATTTCTAAAAGTTTTAACAATTATTTTGTAGACAAAGTTGTACCCGTAATAAATTACAATAAACTATATAACTATGACATGCCAAATAATATGAATTCCATGTTCATGCAACCAGCGCTACCAAGTGACATACTTAATTAAAGATAAATCTTCAGAAAACAAAACTGATGCAGTTTAGCCAAAGAATACCTAATTTGAAAATGAACATTCACCATAATACTCAAGACGTAAAGGAAACTGATGATACGACTTTTTTAGGTTTGCAAATTGATAATAAATTAGACTGGAAGTGTCATATAGAAAAGATATCTTTAAAGGTAAGCAAAGCCTCATTTGCATTATATAAATTAGCGCCCGTTCTTAATACTGATGGTCTAGTTACTGCCTATTACGGTACAGTGGAATCTGTGTTAAGATATGGAATTATCTTTTGGGGTAATTCTGTTAAAACAGAAATTATTTTTAAAATTCAAAAACGATCAATACGATCGATGTTTAGTTTAAAACCCACTGATAGTTGTCAGGATTACTTCAGAAAGTACAAATTGTTAACATTAGCATGCTTATACATTTTCGAAGTAGCTTTATTTGTAAAAACGAATCTAATATTATTCAAAGTCCAATCATACGTCAGTAATAGAATAAGGCAGAATAAAAACACAAAGCTTTGCGTATGTAATGCAAACACGGCGCTTATGCATAAAAGTATTTTTGGTATGGGCCCTATTATATACAATAAGCTTCCAATAGCCATGAAAGAACTCGGCACAAATTTATTCAAAATTAAACTCAAAGCATTTCTTGTAGAAAAGTGCTACTATAGCGTAAGAGAGTACATAACAGATAAAACATTACCTAACTTATAGTATAGTAATCAATTATTTTGACATGTATATCTTTGATATTATTATTATTATTTCGAACTATCTGACATTTATATTTTATTTTTAACATGTATAATTAGCTTGACATTACATATATATTGCATTTTGACAAGAAAATAATTTAATCACCAATATTTTGTACCTTGAAATTTAGTTTTTTAAGAGGCGTAGTAAAGGAGATGATAGAGAAGGAGATATCATTTTTTTTTTTTTTTGTTTGAGTTATAATTAATGTAATTGACTAGGTATTGTAATTTTTGTATGCCTCACCAGGCCAAACATGTATGAACATAGCAAAACCCTGACACCTAATGTACACTCATGTTTGACAAGAAATAAATGATTATTGATTATGATTATTATGATTATGTTTATTGGAATAAAAAAAAAGGATAAAGTTTACAAAACAATAGCACTCCTTAATTATGCTTTTTGTAATTAACTAACTTACTAAATATTTTATTTAATGGTTAGATAACGAATCACCCCTGATGAACCTGCATTAATTGCATTTTTAATGTCAAATTTGTGTTATTATGCTGTTTTAATGCAATGAAATATTATTTACTAGCTTCTCGACCGCGGCTTCGCCCGCGTGGACTACACGACTTATGCTATTGTGGGTTATCCATAAGAGATAAACATATACCACCGCGGAGTTTTCTGTAGATCTTTTCAAGGTGTACAAATACTTAGTTCATTATTTTGATAAATCTCGTAGGGTTCAGCCTGCGTTTGCAATGTAAGCGGTAAATGTAATCATTTACGACATCACATTAGAAAAATCAAAAATTACAGTATTTCTCTACTCTATATTGAAGGTTATTATACATATAAACCTTCCTCTTGAATCACTCTATCTATTAAAAAAAACCGCATCAAAATCCGCTGCGTAGTTTTAAAGATCTAAGCATACATAGGGACAGACAGCGGGAAGCGAATTTGCTTTATACTATGTAGTGATTAAGTTTATTTATTAAGCTTTCAAACGATACCAATATTGGTACACGCCTTATATGCATTTGTAAAGTGTTAATAACGCTCAAGATTTTTTTTAAAAGGTGCGATTTTTTTACCCTTGAGTATATTATCACAGACTATATAACTTCTCTTTCCTACAGTCGGCCAACGGACACGTCTTGACAGTCTTGTCAATCGTGCGGGGGTTAGCGGGGCGAGAGCTAGCTAGTGAGACCGTGCTACCATACATTTGCTTGGGACACGCCGTCAGGCCTATATATTTTAAATGAAATTTATACGGGTATCGTTATCATGTTTTCGGAGGTGCTGATTACGAATATGGAGTAACTAGCTTCCGGCCACGACTTGTCTGCGTAGACTTATATATATATTCTTTACAACATACAAAGTAAATAAATAAAATTTAAACTTGTGACAACTCTATCGATCGTTCTGTCAAAAGCGGCGTGGCGCGAGTCTTCAAAGGCGTTGTGCCAGTTCTTGATTACACTGTGATATAATGATGACTTACATAATTATTATATACACTGACTTTCATAAATCTTAAATTTTTGTTTTTGTAATTGCATCCATTATTTAGATTTTCTTTTTCCTTTACGTACTTTTTTTTTATTTAATTATAGTCTTCGCTATGTAATTACCATCGTTGGGAACTATATTGGCTAATAAATTACTTATAGTTATAATAATTCTATCTGTATTATAAGCGCAGTATGTTTCGTTTAATTAAATAATATAAAAAGAAATCGCTGAGCGTTAACAGAATTGATCCTCTGCTTTCGTGTGCACTTTATGCTTTTTATAGAGTGCTTTTGACAATACTGTTAAAAATTCTTTAAAGGATTTAAATCTGGTCAAGGCCGCCAATTTAAAAGCTTTTGTCAAGTTTGCGAAGTTAGACGTTTAATGAGACGTGAATGGACTTTATACGGCGCCGACACCGTAATTAATCACCGCTGTTTTGTGGTTTATTATTAGTCGAAACTTTCGATGTAAACAAAAATGACACTGCAAAATTGTTCAGAGAGCAGGAACCGCTGTTTAAAACTCAAACGAGTTATCAGTTCTTTTTTATTTAATAGGACAACCAACAAGTCATTTAAATACAATCCATGTGTTGTTAAAAGTGTCCAATGTTGCCTAAATGACAGGCTGCCACGAAAAGCACAAACACTTGCACTTACTATAAACTCATACATGTAAAACCAATTATGTTTTATGATAGATATGTCACCTCCATAGTAACTTGCGATGAAATATGTGACACAGACTGCACACATTGACAATTGACAAGTACTACATATGGACACGAATAAACGCGCAAATTAAGGAGATAGCAAAATTGAATCGGACCCCAAATAGGATCTTCCCAATGTTACACAATGCGAGCTGGTATGACATTATCTGCTTTAAATAAAGAAAAAAATAAAGAAAACACATTTATTAGCCACATACACACAGGAGATAAACACACGCAATCATACAAGAAGCAAGGAAAGAGTTATAACAAAGTACTAAAGAAAGACCATTTAGAAGTTACAATATCATTACTTACATGAAAAACAAATTAATGACTGCGGGGCCAATAAATACCCCGTCTCAGCATAATGCTACTGAGCCACTAGTAGATGTGCTAAGGGACCCATTAGCGATGTTATTCTGACGGGGTTGTAACAAAGACACAAGTACACACTTCTATACTATATATTAATATTATAAAGAGGAAAGATTTGTATTTTTGTATGTAACGAATAAACTCAAAACTACTAAACCGATTTTGACGAAATTTGGTATGAGAATCCTTAGACCCCAAGTAGTAACATAGGCTATAAATGATTCCAAAATTCCCACGGGAACGGGAACCACGCGGGTGAAACCGCGCCCGGCCTTTAGTATAATATCATTTCGTAAAACCTAATCTACGCGAGCTCACTGCGATTATGTGTGATTAGCATTTGCGACTGTTGCTTTTAAGCAACTTCCGCAATTCGGTCAAGCGTTGGATGATGACGTGCATCGGAAGGCACGGTAAGACGTTGGACCCGGCAGTATATGCGTTAGCAACACCCACCACATTGGGCCCGCATCCTGGGTCATGGCCCATTAGGAGGGCGTGCTCCAGCAGTGGACATTAAAATTGCTGCTGATTATGATGGTTTCTGTATAAAAAATGGTATTTAACTTACTTGATCATAAAATATAACAAGATATGTTGTGCTAAGTAACTAGTACAGTCAGGGAACTGCCCGGTTGACCATAGGAAGCTTTTTTTTAATAAAGTTATAGATATACAGAAAACCTTTATATCACAACTAATAGAATATTAAAAGGTATTTCATTTGAATATTAGATTATTTTTTTAACTTTAGTACTTTCCAAGAAAACGTTTACTATAAAAACTACTGGTCAACCGGGAAATTCCCCGATTTTACCTATGCTATCTTAAACCAGTGGTATAGAGATTCGCATAAAAGTATCAATTTCCGAATCCACGTTTATAATTAGTTTTGAAATCCTTTATGGAACCGAAGCCAAAGAAGATACGGTTTAATTTGGATCAAATATTCTTAACATCTTAAGAATCATGTAACGGTGTATTATATTCGCTCATCATATCACCTTAGAAGTAAGGTTTCTACTTCAGTCTGTTTATCTTAATGTTGTGCTTAAAGCTAAAATATTTTGATCTAAAATAAATTGATACTGACCTGTATGTACCTCACAACTTGCAGTACAGTAATCTTGCAATGCGAGAAACGTTGTAATGTATGATAGATAAGTTTTTCTTTGCCAGTTGAAAATCGTTTACGGTTAAAATAATCATAAAATTTTATATTATAATGGTCAAATGGTAACAAGGTCTCCCGCCGTAGGGTTTGTGAACCGATTTCGTAGCTTCTTTGACGTCCTTAAGTGCTTGTAACAGCCTAGACTGTATACCTAAATGATATTGGCTTTGACTTTGAAAAAGTTTACAATCAGGAATAATAACACTGAAATATAGATATTAGTGAGCTTAAAAGCTATTCAATAATCATTATCAATCTACGAAATAATGCAAGTTCAATTCCGCAGGTGTTTTTCTCAACTCCCTCGACAAGCAACGTTTTAATCTTGTATTTTTTCCCAACCACTAATGTTTTAATATTTATTGAAACACAATTTACAAAAGCAAAATGAACAAACCCTTATTTATATCAACAATATCAACCATTATACAGCCAAACGTGACCAATATTCCATCGAGATTCGACGGCACACAGAATTTCAATAATATTGGAACACAAAAGTACAATGCTCACATTGTGTATCCCATACAGGATAATATTAGGCAGACATCATTTTTTACGAATACTCACACATTATATTTATTTCGGCAAGCGTGGGGGCTCGGTATAAAGATGTACAGTATTTTTGCCTTCCTATGTTCGCGAGTTATACGCTCAACGCGCCTCGGTTCGGCGAGAGAGAGGTCAGCAAGAGTCCCAGTCTCGAATGCGCCGCGGTGACAAACGCACGCTGTGAACACTTTGTACGCATAAGCGTGTGGTAATGGCTACTCTAGTGCCGTGTGGTGACGGCCTAAGAATACAAGTGTCACCACTCCCTTACATGCCTGGGATGTCGTAAGAGTCGACTAAGAGGTTCGACGCATTGAACACCTGTGCGAGAGAAGGAAAACTTGAAATAAACTCTCTACTAACCCGTCTGGCCAGCGTGGTAGCGGTAGGCTAATAACCTCCTATGAACGCCACAATAGGCGAGAGCTAGGAGAGGCCTATGTCCAGCAGTGGCCGTCCACAGGCTGATGATGTGAATGGCTAATCTATGTTGGCAGGCAGCCCTATCGCGTATTACGTACCACGCGGCTGCAATAATAATAATTCCCGTCAGGACGACATGAGACAAGTTGCTTTTTTCTAGTATATTTACTTGTTTAAAAATTATATTACAAGAATAATTAACTATTATTAAGAAAAAGGCTAAGACATCTTACTGTATGTAATGTACTTACTTATCGTTATACTGTGGGCGTTTCAAGAAATTATGTCACAGGAAACAGGCGCAATAAAGTGAGGTCGAATGGGGAAAAATCAAACGTTATCTTTTTGTGTTTTTTTATTACAATCACAAAAGGTCGATGCAATCAGGTCTCGGCGTAAAATGTTATCTTGTAAGTGTATCGAGGATTTGCGGAGTGCGACCATCAAAAGCTTTCGGACAATTTGCGGCGTTATTGTCTATGAAATAGTCGCGCGACTTTAAGTATTGCGACAAACAAAAGTGTGTGGCGAATTGAACAATAAATCTGGACCACAGACCTGTATCGAGATAGACGAAAAGAGCGCTTCAAATTGTATGAGAACCTAGCGTGTCGAATTTTTCGTATCTACCATGACGATACGGGCGAGATTTAGTGATGTGAAAATGTTATGGACGAGCTCTTGCAAGAAAGCAGTGCACAATTAACTATTTTCGTTTCTGAGTTACGCATGTTTCCATGGCAATGGTCTCAAGCGGACTGACTTTGGTCGAAAAACTTTGACCGTGATTTAAACTCTTTACACGCAAAGTAGAATAAACTTTTACCGTCTATCTCGATATACTGTGATCTGGGGCCCAATTCTGCTAATGCTAAATAACAATCGTATTCCAGTGGTATTTCAATGGTTGTGCAGTTTTACACAGTTCTTGTTACAACAGTACATAAACTAACACTAAACGTAAATAAACACTACTATTGAAACACCACTGAGAGACGATTATGACAAAAATTTTGCAGAATTGACCCTCTGGACATCTGCGACTTGGAGTGGCCAATATTAATGGTGCTCGTCGTTATAAAATTTCTTCATAAGATAGTTATATTTGTACAGTACGTAACATATTAACCGCCTCCGTGGTCTAGTGCTACAACCGCCGGTATCAGACCCAGGAGTCCCGGGTTCGATTCCCAGCGGGGGTACATATTGTATTCGGTTTGGTTGGTGATAGGACTTGTTGTAAGTCCGCCTGGCTAGCTACCACCAGGTTATCTAAGTCTGACGCCATAACAACAATGTTTTCAGCATTGTTGTGTTCCGGCAGTTACAGATGAGATAGCCAGTTCCTCAGTGATTGGGGATTCCGGGAGAGGTTCGCTTCCATCTTCAGCCTTATCAATACTTAACATCAGGTATGATGAAGGCTAAGAGTATAAAAAAAAAAGTTTTTAACTCGTCAGGCCTCGGAAAATAAGACACAATAAATATTTCATTGAGTGAGGCCGCTGGCGGTTTTGTGATGCTTATCGAAGTAGTCAATCAATTTTCAAGATCAACATAATCTTTTTGTTAGGCCAGCTTGTTTTTCAGATCAAACAAGAATAATATTACTGTAGTAGTGACTTACACCCATATTCTAAGTCGTTCCTCCAAAACTTACTCGTCCTCGACTTAACGAAACCTCATTGAAAACCTCTTCGAAATACTCCTCGAAATCGGTATTCTAAGTCATAACTCCGTAAGGACCTGGAGGAGCCAAAGAGTACGTAGCCACTCCGTGTTAGGCCTAGCGCACACTACCATTTTTACCCATGACGAGGTTGAGTGGAGTGTAAAAAGTTTTGGAGGAACGACTTAGAATATGGGGGTTAGTACCCCTAGTTTTTGTGATTTTATTTGTATTTTCTTTTCTGCAGAAAATTATAGAATTAATATAATTTCTTAAAAGACCTGTGGGCTAATTGTCTTATTTTAATATCTATCGCAGACCCTTTCAATTCGTCATTTGAAAGATAACTTCAGGCAGTCACTATTTGACATTTGATAGGGATTGTGACCGGGACGCGTTTTGAAAGACAAAAATATCTTTCAAATGTATGAAGTGACATTTAAAACATCATTCGTTCCGAAAGGGATTGCGAGTATAAGTGACACAATTCCATAAATCGTTATCACAATCACAATACCTTTGTGATAGATTTTGAAATTAGCCAATTAGGGGGCGGTTTGGCGCAGGGGTACTAAGCCTGCCTTCTGCGCCAGAGGTCCCGGGTCAGAGAAGACAAATATTTGTATGTATGAACATGTCTATTTGGTCTGGGTGTTTATTATATGTTTATTTTATATGTATTTACAAAAAGTAAATAAGTATGTTTATCCGTTATCTAGTATCCATAACACAAGTTTTTCATGAAACTTAACGTGGGCTAGATAATTGGTGTGTTTGTATGCATTTTTTTATTTTATATACTGATGTTCACGTATCTTTCACGTGTACTTCACGTACGGTCAGCAGCACCGTACGTGAAGTAAATCAGTAATAGTCTTTATGTAATTTAATTTGCACTACGAAAAACGCCTCTATTACGAGCGACGTAAGGGCGCTCTCAAGGTCAAAGTATAAAGCCGTAGCTGTTGTTGGCTGTATATTATGAAAGAAACAAAGAACGAAAGAATAAAATAATTTATTCGCTGGAAAAACATGTATGTACATTGCAATAGTCTACAATACTAATTTGATCCAATAGTTTTCTGCCGTATACAGGTTGGCATGCAAATATTAGTTTAAGTATTCATAATCAAACAAAATAAATAGTAGAAATTCGACGTGTCCTCATAGGTCTCTGTAGCATAATTGGTTAGTGCATTGGGCCGGACTCCCAAGGATGCGGGTTCGAATCCCGTCAGGGCGACATGAGACTAGTTGCTTTTTTCTAATATATTTTCTTGTTAAATATTTATTATATAAAAATAGCATTGTAAAATGCAAAATTAAAAAGTTATGATTAGATGGCTGTTTCATCTTAATCGATAGTCAAACATCTGTAAAGATGTTTCTTTCGAATGCGAGGATATTTCTCTCATTGATGAAGCGACGGTGGCCAACACCGTAGAACGGTGAATATACTAGAGAAATTCGACGTGTCCTCATAGGTCTCTGTAGCATAATTGGTTAGTGCATTGGGCCGGACTCCCAAGGATGCGGGTTCGAATCCCGTCAGGGCGACATGAGACTAGTTGCTTTTTTTCTAGTATATTTTCTTGTTAAATATTTATTAAATAGTAACTAATTTCATATTTTAACAAATTTTAATTCTATATCAGTTTATTATATTTCATGTCAGTCCATTGATACTAGTAACAAATTACAATGATGTCAATTGGATTCAATTACAGTCATCTATACTAATATTATAAAGCTAAAGAGTTTGTTTGTTTGAACGCGCTAATCTCAGGAACTCCTGGACCGATTTAGAAAATTCTTAGACCATCAGAAAGCTACATTTCTCCCGAGTGACATAAGCTATATTTTATCCCGATATTCCCACGGGAACCGGCACCACGCGTGTAAAACTGCGAGGATCCGCTAGTAAAATATAAAATTTAATTTAGGCTCAACCACTACACGTGTGGTATGAGACGATAATCAGAATTACTGTTGTACTGATAAAGAATGTAACCCTGAGGATACTACCACAAAATAACTAAGATTAGTATTGTAACATAGAAACATGTACTTATTACGATATTATTACTCATTATTATACGTTTCTTGTTTTTTAGTTCAGCCCATTTATTATTTTCTAGCAGATGTTGATTTTTCCATCAAACGTGTAAGACCAATTTTCTTTTTTGAAGTGAAAACTTCTTTAGCGGCGTTGAGCACTTTTTCTGTAATGGGTATAAAATCTTAAACTCGCGTCAGGACACGTGACCTGATCGAAAAAGCGTAGGACGGATGGAGAATGTTGAGGTGACAGGTTGACTATGGTCTCGGTTGCTTAGCGACAGACTGTTGATAATGTCTTTTACTTGTCTCTTGTTTTATTGTCAATATATATTTTTCGATTCTCTATAATAACTAATGTTTTCTTATATCTTATTACCTAACTTAACGTTCACTTTAATATGGTTTGTCATGTTTGTGTACGATAGCGCAATAAATGAATATTGTATTCTACCACATAAATGATAGTACTTTTATACTGATAAAGCAATTGGTGCAAAATTATTCCCTAACCATTCCAAAATATCAAACATGCTCAACGTTAATAATCAAGTTTTCACTTCTGCCGGCACTCCCGGAGTGCAACCCGTCTTTTTTTTTTCTTTATTTTTTGTTACTAACTTACTACGATTAGGTATTTTATTATTTTTATATGCCAATGTTTAATGATGGGTTTCGACTGAAAATTCCCACTACTCATTGCGCTAATAAGTCAATCCAATATTATGCACGCACGAGTCGATACATTCGTTGATAGAATAAAAGTTTACACAATACACCCATTTCTAGGCCCTAGACAAGAATGTTAAGATAGCCCTAGACTCTAGATAGGGCTATTCTTATCTATTTTAACACTAGAACTTTATACTTTTACTTTGAAGTCCCTAATTTTTTTCTAATCTTATGGTGGAAATCAAATGCAAACAAAAAAACACATAAGTAGGTATATTGAATTATCTTACACAACTTCATCCCCTTTTTCACCCCTGTAGGGATGGAATTATAAAAAATGTTGAGATAGGTATATATTTATTTTCATTCGTCAAAGTAAATACAACATTTGAAAAACCTAACTTCGAAATTGGCGGACTGTCATACAAACTTTCATCCCTTGTTTTCACCTTTAGGGGCGGAATTTCCAAAAAATCCTTCCTTAGTGGATCCTTACACTGTTTAAGGTATCATTGTCCGAAATATCAACCCGTTCGGGGTGTGCTGATAGATCAGTCAGTCACCTTTGAATTTTATATATTTTATAGAAGATAGAAAAAGAAAATTAGCTCTAATCAAAATTGTTCATAAAAAAAAAACATAAAACCTTTTCATACTCTGCACTACACAAACGAGTCTTCAATATACGGCCTTATTCGCGTAAAAGTTTTATATTCCGAAAAAGTATGATAAAACAATAACTATGTGCTGGGAGCCTACCGCCATATCTTAGCGCAGTTTTTTTTTAAGCTTACCATGCAATTTTTTACTACGAATTTCTTAAAGTAAGCTTCTTTTATGACGGAAATTTTGTGACTTCATCGCTCAATCATCGCCTCCAAAATGTGTCGTGTGACAAAATGTGTCGTGTGACAAAATATGACAACTTGAATAAAAACAAAACGCAAACAAAAGGTTCTTATGACATGATGGTTTCTACTAAATGATGGTAGGCTCGCCGGGGTCTACGTGCTAAGCCCGTTTTCCTCACAATTTACCACTGCTCAAATTAAAGTTGGAAGTAAGAAAATACAGCATTTACCACTCCCTTTGTGGAACGATTTGGTAGTCGTCATGGTAGATACAAAGCGTGGGAGCCTATCATCAACTGTTATTGTGATTCATTTTAGGTTATTTTCAGGTTATAAGAGTTAGATGCCGCTATAGGCGCTGTATGACAGCATCCCACACTCACAACCTAAAAATAACCTCAAAAGAAACGCAAAGAGTTGACGGTAAGGCCTCTAATCGTCAAAATTCGTCTCGTACGTAATGGCGAATAATGTCACTATTTACTGTTTATCCTCTTCACTACGCAAACGAGTCTTCAATATACGACCTTATTCGCGGAAAAGTTTCACAATCCAAAATGGAATGTTAAAAAAATAACCATGAGCTGGGGTCTACGTGCCAAGCCCTTTTCCTCGCAATTTACCACTGCTCCAATGAAGGCAGGAAGTAACAAAATACAGCATTTACCACTCCCTTTGTCGAATGATTTGGTAGATTCAAAGCATGATCGTCGAAATTCGTCTCGTATGTAATGGCGAATAATGTCACATATTTACTTTGAAGACGAATGCTTACGCGTCAAAATATATTTACGCAAGCAGGATGAATAAATTGTGCCATATTCAAAATAACTGTTGAAAGAACCAATATACTTGCTTGTTACTTGATGTTTTGTGGTGTCGAGTATTCAAATTGAGAACTTATTTAGCTCTTTTATATTATAAACGTAGGTGTCCGTAGTCCGTTTTTTAGATCATACTATACCTAGTGGAAGACATATTAACTGCCTCAAGAAAATGGTTTTTTTTTATTGGCCGTAATAGGTATGCTCGTATTCATAATACAAACATTTGCCCCTACCGGGATTCGAACCCGGAACCTCAGAGTAGGCGACACCTTGAAACCGGAGTACGTACCACTCTACCACGGAGATCGTCAACAATAGTCTTCGCAATGACACAAAAAATCAGTTCATTTAAATGACCACTTTACAGTTAGGCATTGGTATGCGCTATACCAATATATATCCGCTATACATCCTCGCATGTCCTATCAAATGTACAGACATCAAGACACCAAGTTTCACATGTTAACCTTCACCTATCTGCATAGCTTAAAAGTCTCATAGACTTATAAGCTATGTAGATAGTGCAGAGCGCTTATTCTGTAAGCAACAATCTTGGCAGCAGCGGAAGCAACATTGGTGATCGCTGCACCATTTCCAATACTTATTGACAACGGGGGGCTATTCTCGCTCTACGATAACTTGAAATCGCCAAATTTTCTAGTATATTTTTTTATTACACCAATTATCAAACCCACGTTAACTTTCATGAAGAACTTGTGTTATGGATACTAGATAACGGATAAACTTACATATATTTTGTAAATACATACATAATATAAACATTAAACACCCAGACTAAGACAAATAGACATCTTCATGCACACAAATATTTGTCTTGTGCGGGGATCGCACCTGGGACCTCTGGCGCAGAAGGCGGGTTTAGTACCCCTGCGCCAAACAGGCCGTTAAATTTATTCATTAAAAGTGTAAATCTGTACTGCTGCTAAATATTTGTCTCAATGATATACGACAATCCTTTCAGAAGTCTTACAAGAAGTGTCGAAGATTATTTTCAGTTGATTTTTAGATTTTGTGGTTCTAGAAAATGTCGAATTCAAGTTGTCACAGCGTGAGAATAGCCCCCCCTAACTTGACATATGTCATGATACTACGTCAGAGAATACTATGGCTGTATTCATAATGCAGTTGTAATGCTTGACGTGACGTCGTCTGTCCTAAAATGGTCCATTACGGGACATTTAGCGGCACGCAACATCAACATTCAAGTGACAATGGGGTGGTCAACATGCAATCCACAGTTTTCCGCATTGGTATCAATCGATCTGATTATGTACCTATGTCCTACTTCTACGAAATCGGTTTTAATAATATGAACGACCACTTCATTGCACTAGGTTTTTTAACATATTAATTAGCGCTGGAATAAAACGCATCTAAGTCCAAATAGAAGCCGATGTCGATATACCCGAATTCAGCGTCGATATATCTGACGCAGAATCTCGAAATTTAATAGCTACACGCTCTATATCGCGTCTAAGTTTTTAATCTCTAAAACAGGTATTTTAATTTTCCTTGAAAATTTGATGTATTGCCAATGCATACCATAGTGTGATATAGTAAAAAAATTATAAAAAAAATCCTAAGGCAGAAAATTTTTTAAGTTATAAAATAATACTTTTTTGTTAACGTTATTTGAGTAGTAACCCTTGACCAGTTTATTTCCGGTTGTTCTCGTTACAAGGTCTCATACCGTAGGGTTTGTGAACCGATGGCGTAGCTTCTTTCACGTTCATAAGTGCTTGTAACAGCTACTAAATTAACAATATTGAGTTTGATAAGACAGATCCTCGTCAGAGAACAAAAATTCGCTCCAGAATGCTACGGGAGGCTATTGAAATCACCAAATATAAAATTTTCAATAGAGATGATGGTTGGAAGATACCACCAGCTTGGTACCCTATTATCCATATATAAAAGTTTTAACCCAAAACACACACTACAATACCCAAAGATAATGTAAGCTCTTTTTGTAGATAAATATCAAATACAAAGGTGGAGATAATCACATCGTAGGTTCTACATAAAGGTGGAGGTCGGCCTGCTTTCGAAGTTTTGGCAGTTTTTTTTTCGAATATCCTCCCCATTTGTGAACTATTGAGTTGAGTTGTGAGTCATTAGTTTTCTCTTTTAGTTATAGTAAATACTTTAATAATAATAAACAAATCAAACTATCAAATCAATAATTGTTGCCATATACAAATTAATAAATTTTAGTAAATGTCTAACTGTATTCAAACGAAAATATAAATTAACTTTTCGAAGGGACTTTTATGTAGCCAGTAATTATGTGACAGTAAAACGTGGTGAAAACCAAATAACCTTAAAAAATACGGACAATTCGATCTTAATTCGATAAATACCTCAAAACCGTGAATATCCGTAATAGTTTTTTTTTATTTCAATGAAGAGTGCGCGCCAAAATTAAGATGTACGTATTCTTAATAAAGTACGTATTAAAATTGGGGCCCGTTCTCTTTGAAATTCATAATTAATCACTACTACATTGAACTGAATTAAAAAAATAATGAACAGGAAGAAAAACCAAATAAAGCCGTCGTCCACTGATTGATTCATCGGCCCTCGAACAATCTAATTAACCGAAGGAAATTACAACAAAAAGGCGGCGCGTACCAGGGGCGCTATTAATTTGTTCGAAACACGAGCTTAGGAAAAATCTAGTAGGGTCCTAGATCACGTATCACAAAACGAAGAGTGCAAGTAAACGGTTAATGGTGGCGTTCCACTGCGACGCGATACGAAAACTGATGCGTAAACTATATGTTTTTTGAAGACTATTCCTTTTTGGACAACTAGAGATAACATTCTTAAGCCAAACATTTGCTTTTCTTAATGATAATTCTGACTGAAACGGTGTACCTATACAAAACGACATTAAAGATAGGTTTTATTTATAACTAATGCTGCCCTTGTCTATAGTAAAATTTTGTTCAGGAGGCGTAGCACGAATAACTTTCGAGTGAGTATCGAGGAAGTAAAGTAAAAAAATGTATGACATATTGAGCAGCGTTCCTACCGGACGTAAACGGAACTACATTTCCTATACATTTTTTGCCATTACGTGCTCGATACTATTTCGATAGTTGTTCGTCCTTGCCCTATTGGTAAAACTAATGTTGTCTCTTCTTTTCTATTAGCGAGTGAATGTTTTAAACCAAGAGGTGTAACACCATCTCTTAGCGCAGTGTTGTTTTAACCTTACCATGCACTTTTCATATTGCGTACTACAAATCTCTTAAAGTGAGCTTGTTTTGTGACGGAAGTTATGTAACGTCTTCGCTCAACCATCGCCTCCAAAGACTGAATTTAGTAAAAATGTGACAACTTCAATAAAAACATAACGCAAAAAATATAACATAATATTCTTATGACATAATATCGTTATTTAGATTATTTTATATAAATTGTGTTAAATAAAAAAAACTGTATTCGCTAACTCTTTACTATCTAATCATTTCAACAAAAAAACCTACACCAAAAATACATTTCAAAATGTCTTCGAAAGGCAGTGTTTTTATAACATTAAACAACAACGAGCTTAGGTATATCTTTACTATCTCAGCTTTTAGTATTCCCAATCATTAAAGCCCATGTCTGGGCAATCGGGCAGGCTATTAAAAAGCAATCAGAAGAGCCATCGGGTTTGTTAGCGGACCTCTCTGTTTCCGTGTATCCTGTTACAGGAGGCCATTGATACCTACGCAGAAATGATACACTATCGTGAAAACAGGCCAATACTAATACACAGGCTAAGTGGACTTTTTGTGTTACTCTAGACTGTATTAAAAGTATCTAATGGGAAATAATTTTTTAAATACAATCCCGATTGAATACAACCTGTGGTTTAAGATGCAGCAGTCATTTGTGGAAGTCCTCCTGTGGCATTGGCCTTCCTTGCGGGTGGATAAGGAGCATGAGCGGTGACTAGGGAATTCAATAACGAGGTCACGAATTTCCGGGATCTAATCTCGGTCTAAGCTGTGTGGTGTCGGCTTAGAATAGCACTACCCCCTCTCATCGCGTATGTGTCGTAAAAGGCGACTAAGGGACTCAGCCTTCAGGAGACGGGCAGCAGCGTCTCCTTCAAACTTGGCCATTCTCGCCAACCCGCCTACCAAGCGTGGCGATTATGCCCCTTTTTGGGGGAGGCCTATACCCAGCAGCGGGTGTTATGTAGCTGAGACGACGACGACGAATCTCGGTCTATAATTTAGCAGGATCCAGTTGGACTGGCGGGATTACAAAGAAGCGTGATTCACACGTGTTACTTTGCGCGCCACTTCAAGTGATTTTAACCAGCATGAAAAGTTCTTGTGGATCTACAACCCAACAACCTAGTCCTGGGAATGTGAGCAACCTTGAGAATTTAATAAAGAAGGAAATGAACTATTTTGAGTCAAGTGGATTAAAGTGATGACTTACGGTAGTGAAACGTGGTCGCTAACTATGGGTCTGATAAGAAGGCTCAAGGTCACCCAGCGTGCAATCGAGAGGGCTATGCTCGGATTGCTCGGCGTTTCCCTACGTAATCGAATCAGAAATGAGGAGAACAGTAGGAGAACTAAGTAACTGACATCGCTTAGCAGCTACGTTGCCTCAGACAGACAAAGTCATATCAACTTCCACTGGGCATGAACATTTACTATACTTCCTCTTGACTGATGGAGTTGACCACCCACCAATCCGAATTGGGCCTGCGTGGTGGGACATGGCTCATCCTCCTTTAATATTGTATTAAATAATAAATAAATAATATTTCAATTTTAAAATATTTCTTACACTCACACCAATTAACCTAACCCCAAAGTAAACGCACTAAGGCTTGTGTTATGGGAAACTAGAGTAAAGGATATAAATACATTAATTATACATATATAAGTATTTATGTGTAGATATATATAAACGTCCATGGCTCAGGTACAAATGCTCGTATTCATCATACAAACATTTGTCCCTACCGGGATTCGAACCCGGGACCTCAGAGTCACCGACACCTTGAAACCGATAAAAGGAGGAAATGTGGTAACAGTGTAGGTTTACAAACACATTCAGGATTACGGTAAAAGCTCACGTCTGTTTTACATTTTACGGTTCTTTCAAACGCATTTTTATACGTTTTCTTCATTTTCTTTAATGTGGTTCATACGGCTGATGTAGCAGCCCGCATATATTTTTGTACCACTTTTTGCTGGAATGAACCGACATGATTAAAAATGTTTTTCAACGGCAACCAAAAGCAAATTTGCTTTAATTAGCGAAAGCATAGCTAAAATAAAGAGACTTCTAATATAAAAAAATTATGATGAATGAAATTAATGTTGAATTTTTAGGTATTGATACTAATGATAATGGCTCGCCGTAATCACACTTTTTTTTTGTAAATAGAACCACTGTCTGCTCTAGCGAGGACAGTGATTATTTCTTTCCATAGTAAAACCTGAATAATTAAAATGTTATAGGTGCGGATCTAAGGAATTATGCCTACTTTTGACAAATGACCTCCTCAATTGTGCATTGTTTCATACGAAATTTAAGTTGATTTTTCACTACCTCGTTTGAAAAATTTTGTTTTACGTACAACTTTAGGTGATTTTATTTTTTTTAAACCGTAATGCACGAATAAGTTCATGGATGAAAGTCTCTCCACCGAAGGGCCAGCGATTAATTGGCGCGCGGCGGAACCGCAGCGGGAAGCATTACCGCACGCCACTGCAGCCGAAATTCCACGGCGCGCTTAATGCGATGAACTTTATACACGTCTCAATATCTGAGTACATTTTGAATACAGGAACAATGATTTCTATTGCCCGCGATATGTGGACGATATAATCAACCTCATTCCTTAGAAATTTTACTGTTCCCACGGTTGGGCACAGACCTTCAATATGGGCGCATGAAAAAATGGACCATGACCCTCCAAGCGGGTCCAATGTTGACAACAACTGCAAATGCAGCCTGGACTATTGACTCGTGCTTTCTGAAGCAAGGAGGAGCTCCAGATAGTACATTTTTAGTCACCCATCACGTAACCGACCACAATAAAAAAAACGCACTCGAAACTTAAAGCTTCACGAATCAAAGCCGTCACCGAAGGGCGAGCGATTAATTGGCGCGCGGCAGGGCCTCTGGGGAAGCATTACCGCAGGCCACTGCAGCCGAAACTACGGCGGGCTTAATGCGATGAACTTTATTACACGTATTAGCAATGTTAGCAATTAGCAAATAGATATACATAAACAAATTAGCAGCTGCTGAGACTATATTGGTTAGGAGATTAATAATGAATTAGACAGGCAATGATTAGTACAGCCGGCCCCATAGTATAAAAACCGCTGTATCGTTTTCTTTCTTACCCCGCTAAGATGGGCCAGTGGCTCGTTATCGGTGTACGAGTGTCCGAAATTTCGCTCATGCTAAAGCTTCGGAACGGGAAAATAAGCCTTTTGAAGTCGGTGTCAGCCAAGGCGACAAAAATAAAGGATTAGGGGGAGAATGTAGAATGCCTTGGCGGGCACCGACTCCAAAAGGCTTAATCATTACTTTTTGAAGTAGGTTTTTATATTTTTTATAAAAAGCTTTACATTAAGAGGAGAATACATAGATAAATAAAACTCTCGCTTTAGTCCACTGAAGGGCGCCTAACGCCTCACTTCATTGTAACCACCCTATTTATATTTATTACTGCGAATATATAAATTATAAATTGGATAAAAGGAAAATATTCTAATAATTGAATATGGAAAATTTTTCCTCTTATATTAAATATATTTCAAAATTGTAAATTTGTGCTTGGCAACAACATGTTCCATTGTAAATGTTGTTGTTTCTGTTAAAGCTGATAAGTTTCTTGCAGCCGTTCTTCTTATCAGTTAAAAGATGTCCTGAATGGCTGGTAGGGAAAAAAATTTTGGACTATTCGAAAGTACTTATCTATAAGTCTATTTTAATAAAAATCTTTGACTTTGACTTTGACTTTGAATAAAATTATTTGTATTTGTACTTAGTACTTACCATGTTATTTCGTACTACGAATCTCATAAAGTAAGCTTGTTCTTTGACGGAAGTTTTGTGATGTCTAAGCTCAATCATCGCTTCCAAAGTGTGAAGTGTGTTAAAATGACAACTTCAATAAAAAGAAAACGCAAACAAATCGTTCTAATGACATGATGATTTCTTAAAGATAGTAAGCGCGCTGATTTTTTTTATGAACGACGAGGAGTCTCTTAGCCTTCATCATGATTTCTGACACAACTCCTTTCCACATGCATCGACAAAAAAGAAAATGTAAAAAAAATAGATGGCAATGATCCAGCCCCTTAAGCTCTACAATTAAAGTAAGCTGTTGAGCCGTGACGGTGAAAGCGACCTAATTTGAGGAATTCCAGGTTAAAATGGAAACGTCTGCCATGACATGGCGCTTGGCACTACGCTAATACAAAGCAAATATGATTTAAACATACAAAGCTTTTTAATATTAAGAAAAAGAAGCATATACCTACCTCAAAAGATACATATCTATTCTATCAAGAAGAAAGATTTTATTGTTTGCTTGTTTGTTTGTTTGCAACGAATAAACTCGAAAACTACTGAACGGATTTGGATGAAATTTGGTACATAGATAGTATATATAGCCTGGCTATGAACATAAGATACTTTTTATCCAGATATTTCAACGGGAACCGGAACCACGCGGGTGAAACCGTGAGCGGCCGCTTACGAAATAAGGACGAATGATTCAATTCTTTCACTTCGCAATTCTACTTTATTAGATACAGAAACACCAACTTAAAGTTTGTTGCCGCTAAAAGTAGTAGTGACTCTATAGTTATTCGGTGTTAGGCAGTTCATGTGTGCTATTTTAGCCACAACAAAAAATAAACTATACACCAGAATTGACCACAAAAGCGGAAAAGCTCGTTTGTTTATTCAGTGCAGTGGATGGTTTTGCAACATTTGTGGTTACACACAAATAACTTTGTGAATTCACTGACATGTCACATCGTTTTTAAGCGTGGCTTTGACTGAAATGTTGAAAGTGTTTCAACATTTCAGTCAAAAACACGCTTAAAAACGATGTTTCAATTAGAATCACATGAACAAACATTTTACTGCTTCTAACAATAATAGGATAACAATGTTAACATGGTAAAAATCCCGTTTTTTCCCTAATAATAGTGATAGTAACCATAAAAGTTTAAAATTTTACTGCTTAATTGACATACATTAGATTACGCATACGGTAACAATAATATAATAAGTTGTATAAACGGGCCTTTAGCATCAATCTCTCCCAGACAACCCATATTTTATTATGTTTCAAATACGCGAGCAAAATAAAGTACCTAGTGCCTAACAACTCAGATAAACGAATTGACGCAACAATTCATAAAGTTATACCAAAATTTTTGGTCGTGTACTCTGCGTGCGGCCCGCTGCACCGCACTGTAGGTTGTCATCGCTGATTGCTTTTTCAATTAAATTTCTGAGGTCTGCCGAACCGCAGCTCGATGCACTCTGTTAGTGCTGTTACTTATATTGTTACATAAAAGTAATTTACTTCAAATACGCGGGAAAGCTTAAATAGAGAATATTCATAACTCTACCCTCGGTGAACAATTTGATGCGACAATTTCATAAACTAATATCCCAATTTAGGGTCGTGTACACTGCGTGCGGCCGTACACCGCACTGTAGGTTGTCATCGCTGATTGCTTTTTCAATTAAATTTCTGAGGTCTGCCGAACCGCAGCTCGATGCACTCTGTTAGTGCTGTTACTTATATTGTTACATAAAAGTAATTTACTTCAAATACGCGGGAAAGCTTAAATAGAGAATATTCGTAACTCTACCCTCGATGAACAATTTGATGCGACAATTTCATAAACTAATATCCCAATTTAGGGTCGTGTACACTGCGTGCGGCCGTACACCGCACTGTAGGTTGTCATCGTTGATTGCTTTTTCAATTAAATTTCTGAGGTCTGCCGAACCGCATGCACTCTGTTAGTGCAGTTACTTCTATTGTTAGCCGCTCCGGATTATTGGGAACGCGCGGATTTTTATTTGGAAACTCGAGCGGTGTTGGTATTGGGTAATAACTACGCAACGTTATCTAGCGGTTCACTGCGTTTGGGAATAAAAGTACGGCTTTTGTCGTTTTATATCATTTGATTAATGGAAATGGTTTGAAAATATCGATTGCTACTGTCAGATGGATTTTAGATTGCTTTAACACTCGAAAAATGCGACTTTTTAAATTTTATTTGGTTTTCATCTTCAATTTAGTACAGAAAAACTGTAAGTATAAGAAACTATGGACAGTGGAGAATATAATGGGACTTGGTAGTTGTTTGTCATTTCTACTTCGATAAATGAAATGATTCATTACCACATTTGAAAGTTACCAGTGAAGTTGCTCCATTAAACATTTAATAAAAGAAGAAACACAAAGTTTAATTGATTTTACCCATAACAAAAAGGTCGTCATCGTCTCAGCCACATAACACACCCACTGCTGGGTATAGGCCTCCCCCAAGGATCTCCACAACGATTGGTCCTGCGCTGTCCGCATCCAGCGGCTTCCCGCGACCTTCACCAGATCGTCCGTCCACCTTGTCGGGGGCTCACCACGGAGCGTCGTCCTGAGTGTGTCCATAATAAAAAGGGGTTGTTGGACTGTCTAAAACACAATTTGACTACATTTGATTTTGCCTAGAGCTTAAAGTGATTACTACATAATGGGTCAAACACTCAAATCTATTAAAGCACAAAAAGGTGTCATGTTAAAATTCTTTGCCCAAAACTTATGTCGCAACACCTAAAGGGCCATTATTCGAATGAAATTTAGTCGTTAACTTAACTACAGTAATGTGCATTGTTCGGGATCGTTTTGTACAATTCTGCGGTTCATTCGAGGTTGGCAAATAGCGACCTAACTGCCAGGCTCGCTGCAGTACAGGATTTATATTTAGTTTGTCGCTTTACATCACAGATCAGTATCTAAACGGTTCACTTTTGTGGCAATGTAGTTAAAAATATTTTATATTTAAATAAATTCGATCATTCATTTTGGGCCTTTACTGAAAGTGCCGGGCGACCAACAAAAAAGTGGTAAGTGACTTTTGGTTAGAACTAGTTGTTTAGAACAAAATTAATAACTGCATCTCGTTCGATACGTCGTCGTCTTCGTCTTAGCCACATGACACCCACTGCTGGGTGTAGGCCTCCCCCGAGGATCTCCACGACGATCGGTCCTGCGCTGCCCGCATCCAGCGGCTTTCCGCGACCTTCACTAGATCGTCGGTCCACCTTGTGGGGGGCCTACCCACGAAGCGTCGTCCGGTACACGGTCGCCATTCCAGAACCTTTCCGCAGCAACGGCTATCGGTTCTTCTCGCTCGTTAGATACATCCCCACATAAATTTATTTACACCTACATTCCATTCCTACCTACATTCCCATTGTTATTGTTTCTAGTAGAACTCTTAGCGCAGTATTGTTTCAATCTTACCATGCTATTTCGCACTACGAATCTCTAAAAGTAAGCTTGTTTTTTGACGGAAATCTTGTGACGTCTTTGCCTTCAAAGTGTGAAAAAATATGACAACTTCAGTAAAAACAAAACGTGACAACACACAACTTACATGATGATTACTAAATAGACGATAGTTTGCACGCTGATCATTGACGAATATGCCTACGTTTACAAAATCTCGTTGATAAAAGTGAAACAAGTTTATTTCTTACAAAAGGCTTAGTTTTCACTTTTTGAAGAAGGCTAGAAAAAAATCTACATTAGAAGTTTTTTTTTTCTCTATTCAGCTAGGTAACACTAACACAAAATACCTACCCTACCCTACCCTATCTGTAGGCAATACCAATAAACGTAAAGTGCCTAACATGAATTATTTATGACCTTAATAGTAAATCTAGGTAATACTTTCTAACAAACTGTGTCCCTTGTTTGTATTCTCAAGATATTTTTTTCATAAACAACTCTATATCTATACCTACCAGTAACAAGGGCTCGAAATATGGCGTAGGTAAGACCAATTTTTTTCCAAGAAAATATCTGAACTGTGTGGTGGATCGGTAGGGTGTGTTTTCTAAAAGAGAAGACGATGGGAATAGTACTATTTGGACCCTTCAGATACCTATAGATACTGTGTCTTGGTTATGCCTAAATTCATCACCATCAGCCTGTGGACGTCCAATGCTGGAAATAAGCCTCTCCTAGCTCACACCAATTAATTATAATACTCCGTTTTGGTTTTATTATATTATTTTAGTTCATTAAATCATAAAAACAATAACAATAAGATTAACCTATTTGTTATAAGAATTTTATATTAGGCTAGGTGAGATTTCGCAACCTTTAATTGAATTTCGGACTGTGACATAAATCTTTATTTTTAAATTGTCTTTGACTTGTACCTCATGTCAGTGTGAACATTTACGGAATCGTTTTCATTATTTTTAATAAGTAACAATATATTCCTACTTTAGATAACTTTGAATTAACTATAATCATCCATCATCAGCCTGTGGACGTCCACTGCTGGACATAGGCCTCTCCTACCTGACGCCTATTGTGGCGTTCATAGGAGGCTATTAGCCTACTGCTACCACGCTGGCCAGCCGGGTTGGTAGAGGGTTTGTTTCAAGTTTTCCTTCTCTCGCACAGGTGTTCAATGCGTCGAGCCTCTTAGTCGACTCTTACGACATCCCAGGCATGTAAGGGAGTGGTGACACTTGTATTCTTAGGCCGTTATTAACTATAATACTCCCTTTTTATTATTTTAGTTTTGTATATCAATAAAAGCGAGAGAATAAGGTATATTTAGATTAAATTTATGTTAAAAAAAATTTTTACCGGAAGTTGACCGCGGAAACAACCATAAAATGTTCCTCGCTGTTGTGAGGTGAAAAATTGTGTGTTGCGTTCAGCCTTGGACGAATTAACCACTGGACGCGTAACGAGGACCGCGTTCGCCTTTACCCCTCTGTCACTTACCCTGCCTTTTTGACACAGTAAGCAATATGGCGTTGTCAGTATGACGCGAGATCTCGAAGTGGAACATTATCTCAAAAATGGGTAAATGCGCTGTGTTAATTTGTAAAAATCATACCGGACAATTAAAAAATGTTTCTTTTCACGCGTAAGTACAATTTTAATCTATTAGAGCAGCAATTTTTCGAAAAATAAATAAATTTTGGTATGTAAACAAAATGTAATACGTCATTTCAAAAAGTAATCATTGTACATGTAAATTCTTCAAAGATATTGCATAAGTAATTTGGTTGGGTTATATGTATCACTCATTCATTCAATTGTCATTTTTATGTCGTATAGGGCTTGAACATATCGATAAACATATCGATGTATGTAAATGAACGAACGAATCCAATTTTAATGTAGGAACTATTTAAATTAATTTCAGATTTACAGTTGAACCCCTAACAAGAAGAATTGGGTGGAAGCGGTACGCAGGGAGATAACATGGACGTACTCAGGTCTTAGATAACATCTAAGGTCTGATGATGGAGCCAGAAGATGGCTATAGGAACTCTGTAATTAAACGACGCAACCCTACGAACTTTGAGCTCGTTATATTTGAAATATAGCTTCAAACTTTAAAAAAAATGTTGCTTATTTCACCCGCATGGTTCTCGTTCCCGTGGTAATATCAAAAATCCTGTCTTAGTGCTCGCCAACATAGTTAAAAGAACCTGTATGCAAAATTTCAGTTTAATTGGTTTAGCCGTTTGGGCTGTGCGTTGCCTTGCCTGTAAGTCAGTCACGGTATTGTTTTTTAGTATTAGACTTATGTTGTACATTATCATGGTGTGTTGTACATTAACATTTAAAATGTATCATAAGTATAAAAATAGCATTGACAACGCAAAAATTAAAAAATCATAACTTATTAGCTGTTGCATCATAATATTGATCGTTAAACATTTGTTTTTTCTCTCTTTCGAATGCAAGGAAGGATATTCTTACAGCGTATAAAAATATAAAAGTATCGGAGAATTTCGACAGTGGTCCGCAAAACTCGGTAGCTCAATGGTTAGAGCAGTGAGCCGGATTCCCAAAGGTCGTGGGTTCAAGTCACATCTGAAAATTCACTTGTGGCCGAGTTCATTTGTTCCAATATTTTTCTTGTTAATCATAAATGGTGGTTACATTTATGATTTGTTTCTAACATAGACCTTGTTAGGTCACAGCAAGAATAAAATAATTATATTTATGTATGTACGTAAGCTATATTATACTATTTTTTAATCTTATAATATTTTAATTTTAAGATCGTTTTATTATATTCAAGTAAAACAATCTTAAAACTACAATAAACTATTGGTTGAAATATTCTTGCAATTAGTATTTCAGCTAGTAATTCCTAGAAAGATACTGCCTTGGCTTTTTCTTAAATATAGGTAATTTATATGCGATGTTTTGTTGATAACTTCTGGGAGTTTGTTGTTTAAAACTGTCATAGCGTATGCTGGACCATACGCTATCCAAACGCTAGTCTACTATTTCTAATTTGGGTTTAGGTTGTGCTAATTTCGTACGGTGGCGTAAATTTTGAGATCTTTAATAAAGTGAAAACAAGTGTAAATGGATACTAGAGTTGAAATTAAAATGTTTTAGTCTCAACGATCTTCTAATGTCGATGATTATTTTCAATAAGTTTTAGTATACTTAGATTTTTGGCTCCAAAAAAAGCTCGAGAAGCACACAGGGGGTTTATTGTCTAATTTTAAGTCTATCACAATCCCTTTAAATTTTTCATTTAAAAGGTACATATTATTCACATCGCATCACATAGCATCGCGCCACAACTATTTGACCTATGAAAGGGATTGCATTCGATTATAAAATTAAACACTTAAGGAGGGGTTGCTATTGTGTATGTCCTATACAATGGTTCTGTAATGAACTAATTACCCATATTTTGTTTTATATGAAAAAGCTCGAGTGATTGAAGAAGTTAATGTAAATAATGAATTATATTATTATATAAACCAAATATTAATGTTTTTTACTCACTTAAAAAGTATTAGTAAGTAAATTGTAAGTCCGCCTGGCTAGCGACTACCATCTTATCCAAGTCCGTTCCGGCAGTTAGAGGTAAGATAGCTAGTTCCTCAGAGATTGAGGATACCGGGAGAGGCGCGCTTCCATCTTAAGCCTTATCAGTACAGTACTAGTATCAGGTTGCATGTATCTACCCATTTTTCACAAAAAAAAACCCAAACACAAACGCTTTGGAAACCATATTGTATAGTTTTTATGAATTTGAGGTATTTTTTTAATGAGATTTTCATATTATTAGGTGCTTTTTATTTTTCCACGAAATAAACAATTAACTTACCTACTAATTTCTTTAAAACACACATGATTTATTAAACTCAATAAGTTCATTCATTCACTCCTTACCTATCGTGCTATTTATTTTTCCACGAAATAAACAATTAACTTACTATTTTTTTTAAAACACATGATTTATTAAACTCAATAGGTTCTTTCATTCACTCCTTACTTATCGATAAAAAAAATATCGATTACTTCAAGCACTACTGTCATTATTTGACATTAGTAATCGCCCCTCACCCCCGCAAGAATTGGTTGATCGTGTTTTCATACATTCTTCTCGGGTTTCGTGTCCAGTGGTTAATTCGTCCAAGCGTTCAGCAGAAAAGTTTTTAGCGTTTTGTACCTTTGAAATCCTCGCTTCGCTCAGGATTCAATAGAGGTAACTCGCCGCTAAATAACCAGCCTTCCAGCCTTATTTATTTATTTTATTTCGGAAGACAAACAGCTTAAAATATTACAATAGATTTTAACATAAAAATTGAGAGCCAATTACAGGTCTTCACCAATAGAGACAGTTTTAAAACTTGCATAACAAATTACTATTTTAATACTTAAACATATTGATTTACTAAAATAACGGAGAAAACTTTTAATACGTTTCCCTTACTTGTTTTTTTTTATAAAATCAACCTGACGCTGACGCATAAATACGAAATTCCTCACAGCAAAGGAGTTAATCTTCCTACAAAAGAGGCCATAATTAAACACAAAATATTTACGTAGAACAACATACCTACTCATTATCTTTACTTCACAGAAGTGAGCAAAGACACAAAAGATACACGCGTAATTAAAGTCACAATGGCGACACTGAAAGCAGAAAGTGTTCTGAGGGTGTGTTTATTATTAAAAAATAAAACAAAGAAGCAAAGGCCGGCGGGCTTCAGAGACTCACGTAAAAACGGAACAAAATATTTACAAACTTTTTTGTTCTCCACTTTGTTTGCTTACGAAAAAGTAAGCTACGAGTATGCCTACGAAAACAGAACAACCTGATACGATCCGAAATAGGTAAGTCGATTTGAAAAAAGAAGATTATTTTTATTTTTTCGAACTCAGTTTGAAACTTGCAAACATTATGCAGACAAATAAAAATTAATAAAAGTATTCACATTGATTCACATTTAAAAAAAATACATTAAGGTTCACAGAACGGAGCGAAATAGGTAAACATTGATTTAACACCTAAGGTCTTATTCTAGAAAACCCGCCTGTCTGAGCGGTATAGAGTCAGGTTGATTTTTTTCTTGTATATTTGCAAATTCAAAATATATCTTATTATAAAAATAATTATCACCGTTAATGCAAAAAATTATGATCTTCACGTGATTATTGTTTTTCATTTATGAACGACGGGGAGAATTGAATCTAACTATACAACCCCTGACTCAGTGACATTAGCTGCTGCTTCTGTGTATCGCGCAAGCAGGTGGCGAACCGTGATAGCCAACTTCGTCATCAACCTTTTTTAATGTCCCCACTGCTAGGGCACTGGCCTTCCTCGTGGATGGATAAGAAGAACGAGCCATGGTCCAACAAACGGCTCCAATGCGGATTGATTGGTTTTAACGACTGCATATGCAGAGGTGACCAACGGCTTAACGTGCCTACCGAAACACGGAGGAGCCCGAGATACTACATTTTTGGACACCCATCACGTGACAGACCATTGCGAAAGTTGCTTTACCTCAACAATCGCAGGCTGAGCACACGAACCACTGCGCCACGGGCTCCTTAGCCAACGTATTACCTCTAACCTCTTGTATTCTTATGTGATAAATATTAAACAAGAAAATATACTAGAAAAAAGCAACTAGTCTCATGTCGCCCTGACGGGATTCGAACCCGCATCCTTGGGAGTCCGGCCCAATGCACTAACCAATTATGCTACAGAGACCTATGAGGACACGTCGAATTTTTCTAGTATATTCACCGTTCTACGGTGTTGGCCAGCGTCGCTTCATCAATAGAGAAATATCCTCGCATTCGAAAGAAACATCTTTACAGATGTTTGACTATCGATTAAGATGAAACAGCCATCTAATTATAACTTTTTAATTTTGCATTTTACAATGCTATTTTTATGTGATAATTTTTAATCAAGTAAATATACTAGAAAAAAGCAACTTGTCTCATGTCGCCCTGACGGGACTCGAACCCGCATCCTTGGGAATCCGGCCCAATGCACTGACCAATTATGCTACAGAGACCTACGAGAACACGTTGAAATTCTCTAGTATATTCAACTTTTTCTACGGTGTTGGCCACCGTCGTTTCATCAATGAGAGAAATATATCCTCGCATTCGAAAGAAACATCTTTACAGATGTTTGACTATCGATTAAGATGAAACAGCCATCTAATTATAACTTTTTAATTTTGCATTTTACAATGCTATTTTTATGTGTTGTATTCTGTTTAATGTGACGGCTGCATCCTAATCCTGTTTAGACACGGAAGATTCCGGAGCTCTATTTAGAATCACTCGTCGCGCGAGTGGCGAGGCGAATGAGGAGGCGATCAGGCGATTAGCGACCCTGCGTGCGTGGACATAGCACGCTTTTCGCTTTGCACCTCGCGCGCTCGCGTTGGGAGGCGGTACTACAGGCGACAAGCGAAGCTATATAAATACGGGCAAGGTCGCTTTTACGAAATACGGAAACTCAAACGTCGCACGAAAATCAGTAGAATCCTCGAGTCGTCTCAGCCACAACACCCACTGCTGGGTATAGGCCTCCCCCAAAATAGGGGGCTTTACCATAATCGCCACGCTTGGCAGGCGGGTTTGCGAACGCAGTATGGCCAAGTTTGTAGGAGATGCTGCTGCCCGAGTCCTGAAGGCTGAATCTCTTAGTCGTCTTTTACCAAACCCACGGGATGAGAGGGGTGTGCTATTCTAAACCGACACTACACAGCTAGAATCCTCGAGACAAGTGAATCAAAAACAGAGCTCCTCAAGTTATAAGCGCTATTGATTTGGACGGTTGCATAGGCTTACATCGACATCCACTGATAATCGTTCCAGGGATTTTGATCAGCAATTGGATAATCGGGAACATCGCAATTGTACAACACCTATTTCACAAGTATTTTAATATCCTCAAAGTCACTAAATCCTTTACAACAGGTTTCTTAGCGTTTATCAGCCGGCTCGAGGGACAAATTAAAATATGCTCTGGTTTCTTAGCCAATTAGAGGGATTTGATAAATAAGCAGCGGGTTGGGTAACAATTTAACAGACATTTTGTTATTAAACTTTATAAAGGGACTTACAAAATTATAATAAATGTGTGGATACACTTGGGAAAGATTAAGTCATTATTTTATTTTAGCGTCCCGTTATAATGACAAAGGTTTTTGTTGGAGCGTAAATTTTGGGTAATTATCGAGTCTTTAATGAGATTTAATGTAGATAATTCTTTCCTCATCTTTAATTTATCAATAGATTTGGAGACACTTTTTAGCTAATTATATTTGATTTGATAAGCACTTTTAATAATGATGTTACTACAAATGAGTACAATATACATAATAACATTCAGACACGAAATTGACATTAATGTCCAAGATGTATTTTTTTTCCTGTTTTGCCCAGTTATGGCCCTTTTTTGCCCAACGGCACCGTCAAGAGTAAAAAAAAAAAATTTCGTCTTAAACATCATTACACAGAAAATGAAAACGCTAACCATTCCAAAATTTCCATTAAACATCCAACAGTGTCTTATTGAACCCTACATAATACAGCCAATATTTACTGCTCAATTGTATGTAAGGCTGGCTCCACACGGCGCCGATCGCACGTGCGTCAGCAGTACGTGTCGCGCGAATAAACGCGCGTGATGTAACGCCGCCATTATCAGCCGCAAGCGCGCGATCCATCATGCCAGTCTGCGCGACTTTTCATCCAGAACCCTTGGCTCAGAACTAAGGGTAGGCAGTATGGAATCTTTAGAACTGTCAAGTACAAAATTATCAATTTTACTGAAAACAAAATAATAGAAGGTAGCAAGCAAAGCAGCTGGCAAACAATGAACCAAGGTAGATTAAATCAGTCACCTACGTGTACTACGGGCACTTTTGCTTGCCCGTGGTACACCTCAGAATCAGAATCAGAATCAGAATCAGAATAATTTATTTGTGAAATGTAGGTTAGTTTTACAATAATGGAAGAACTTGTGTTTGTTAGTATCACTACATTTCCACCTTATGCTAGGTATACAAATATAAACACAAGATGACGCAAGCCATGTCACTTATAAACTAAGTCTAAATTTCTATCTTCTTAAATCTTATAAACCTCGGTTCGACTGGGAGAAATAGGGTCACTTATCTGGCCCGTGGTCCAACGTTTGCATGCCTAGGAATGAGGTAGTGTTTATTCTATTCACCTCTATTCACCAAAAATGTCTAATAGAATAAATATTGAACAAAAAGTACCAGGGCAGCATATCCAATTAGGAGTTATTATATCTTAGTTCAAAAGCTGCTGCCTATAAAAACTCGAAATATCTAAAAAAATAACTCCTGGTCACCTATGCGATCCTGGTACTTACAGCTAATAATATTATAATTTAATCGGTCGAGTAGATTTAGGTGTACATAGATTATATACACCTAAATTTATAAAAGGGTGTACCACGACCATGTCTGGATTATATAGGTAGCAGTGGCGAAGAGTCCCTTTTAGGAATCCCACCACACCAATCCACCATACAGTTCAGATAATTTTTGGAGAAATTTTTGGTCCTGCTTACCTTTGCCATTTTTCAACTCCTCGCCACTGGTAGGTAGCATAACTTATTCTACTGAAAAATTTATAAATAATATTGCCCCACTTCTATGTCTACCGCTCTACAAATTTTTCAATTTTTTCGAGACAAAACTGTCATACTTCTTTATGATGAAATAATGATAATTACAATAAAAAAAAAACACATTTTTTACGTGACAAATATTAAACAAGAAAATATATAAAAAAGCAACTTGTCTCATGTCGCCCTGACTGACGGGACATTTTAAATGGTCACATTTGTTTCTAATGCTAACCTTTAAAAGTCAAATAAGTTAAAATCGGTAACACAGTAAAAATTTCAAAGTTCGTTAACTAATAAAAAAAAAAACCATTTTAACAAATACATGTGTGGTTATTCAAAAACACTTTTCACCAGTCGTATAGAAAAAAGTTGTATTACTGCCTTCAAGTTGACTCCCTGAGCTATCGGACTCAGTAACTTAGATCGTCAAACGCGCTCTCACAGGAATAAATCTGAACACGCGAGCGATTCCTCGCTCGGTCCGGAATGGGCATTACATTTGCAGAATTACGGAGGTGCTAGATAGAAAAAAGAATCAAGCGTGGTATCGCTAGTATCTAAGATATCTCTATCTCTCTCTCTTAATCTGTTGTCGGCTGTCAATCAGAGGTATTTAACGTTTTAAGTAGTAACTGACAGCTTTCCTGATTTCAAAGTATTTTTTTTTTATTATCTAAACCTTGATTATTTCTTCATATTATTTACGAGACGTGCACGACTGTACTTTTTATTTTTTGACCTCTAAAATAATATAAGGGCCAATTGACTACTACATATTTTTGAGGGTGTCAATTCGCACGCTTTTAAATTAAGTTCGAGCGAATAGCCTACAGAAAAATAATATTTAAAAAAAGTGTCGATTTGCACATTTCGGGCGAGTTAAATTCGTGCGAATCATCAATAACCCTGTGGTTCGCGTCGTTGGCCTGTGATTTTTGAGGTTAAGTAACTTTCACAATGGCCGGTCACGGGATTAAACCAAACATTTACTTTCTCGAGCTCCTCCGTGCCTCGGAAGGCACGACAAATCATTGAACACACACGTGGTGGATCATGGTCCATTTTTATCCATCCATAAGGAAGGCCAGAGCCCCAGCAGTGGAGAAGTAAAAATGGCTTGTCTAGTTTTACTCGTATAGAATACTAGCGGCCGCCTACGGTTTCACCCGCGTGGTTCCCGTTCCCGTAGGAATAACGGGCTAAAAAGTATCCTATGTTTAAATAAGTATAATAACTGACTATGTGCCAAATTTCATCCAAATTCGTTATGTAATTTCTGCTTGAAAGATTAACAAACAAACAAACTGACATAGTTTCGCATTTATAATTTTAGTAGGAAGGCTGTTTCTACCAACACGAGAAACAGCCTAAAAGAAGCAGGCTGTCACGCGTCGCCGCCCTTTTGCGCAAATCGCAGAAGCGCCTCTATACAAAACTCTTTGTAGTCTTTTTACGATTTTTAAATTCTTCACGTTTTCATAAATATTTTGGTATATTACTCATATCAAAAACTTTTAACTATGCTTCCATCAAGTTAAGTATGACAATAAAAAAATAACAATTCAACTCTGAATAGAACAGTCAGTTTTTTTGCCATAGTCATAAGTGATTCATCAGTCATTCACGTAGTCTGAACATGACTAGATACTTAATCGCTACCAAATAATTAATTATTTTCTACAAAATTATTTTCTGGTATGACTAGAAGTTTTTCGGTAATAACATCGTCTAGTCTAGACTTCTAGACCAAGAAAGAAAGAAAGAAATAATTTGTTTGCTGGAAAACCATGTATGTACCTAAAATACATTGCGATAGTCTACAATATTAATTTGACTCAATAGTTTTCTGCCGTATGACTAATCTGCTTAAATTGTTGTGAGCCAATAAACGTGTGATAGGCAAATATCAGTTCAATAGCGCAGTGGCGCGCGCTCTCGACCTACAATTGTAGAGGTTAAGCAACTTTTGCACAGGTCGGTCACGGGATGGGTGACCGAAAATTTATTATCTCCGTCCTTCGGAGGACACGTTAAGCGTTAGGCTACGTGGGACCATCTGACTCGCGTGGATAGTCATGGCCCTTTCTCCTTATCCATCTATAAGGAAGGCACGAGCACTGTGGGTTAAAATAACTGATGATAATGGTGTAGGAGGTTTAACTAAAGGAGATAAACACCTGAAATTCGATTCAGTTGGAAGTTGTACACTCAAATTGGACAGTCGAACGCTTAACCTAAACATTAGCATACAGATCTTCGCAGAAATATGTTGATATTTTTATGTATAGAATCGTAAAGTGAGCATGTTTGTATGAAAATAACGGGGTGGGCCATTCATTAGATGTGCCGGTGAGTGTATAATAGTACTACAAGTGTTGTACTCACTGAATGAATATTCTGACATTACCTGCAACAAAAAAGAAAATATTAATTAAGTGCAGAAGTCACTTTTTATATTCATACTGCGGCAAACGATATATGAATGTAAAAGTGATAAATATTATAGAAATGCGGTACAAATATTATCAAAAGATATTTCGACTTCTGAATATATTATTTTAAAGACAGACAGAAAGAAAGAAAGAAAATTATATTTATTTGGGACAAACACGACAATAAGACACATCAAAGTAGTACAGAAAAATAAAAACACAGTTTGTCCCAAAACGGTATTTTTGTTATAACTTTTTAATTTTGCATTTTACAATGCTATTTTTATGTGATAAATATTAAACAAGAAAATATACTAGAAAAAAGCAACTAGTCTCATGTCGCCCTGACGGGATTCGAACCCGCATTCTTGTTTAATATTTATCATATTATTTCAGTTCAAAACATTTTTCCTTTCAGTTCACTCGTCATTAAATAAGATGTCACACCAACCTACGCTTTTACAAAAAAAGGACTTTCATTTTCCGAGATTAAATTAAATGAAACCAAACATCTTTTCTCAACGATGTCACGTATACAAAAACGATGCCGAACTTTCCAAGCCAAACTTTGACATTTGACCTTTCTAATAATTACTTAAGTATAATTTACGCGGTCGGGTCATAAGTACTGTCACACCTGTCGATTATTTTATTTTTAAGGGATATTTAAATTCTATTTTGATAATCGATTTATAGACATTCGAGGACTATAAAAACAAATAAATTAAAGTATTTTCTTAATTTACGTAAACGCGAAAAGGAGATGGGGTTGTGTTTGTCAGTTATATTCGTGGTGGTTACGAACGAGACAAGTCATATTTTCAATCTCGTTAAAAATTTAAATATTACTCTGAGCTATGCCTTTAGCTACTATTAAATGGTTGGGGAAAGATTCAAGAAACGGAGAGAGAGAGAAAAATGGTCATCCTGGTACGGTTCGGACGTTAGCGGCGGTAAATGTAGTGAAGGTGCGTATTCGATAAAATCCGGTCCAAAAAAGATAACAGCATTACAGAGGGGACTTAACAAAATGACCGCAGAAAGTTTGATAAAAGAAAACGTGGGATAACAGGCTACTCGTAGAAAAAAATATCCTCTCCTAGATACGTGCCTGAAAACAAATATTTTGAGCCGATCTCGTGTTTTGTTAGAACGGCACGCAGGAAATAAGCAAGTCCCGATCCTGTTTTACGATAAAAAAAAATTACAATGGAAGAATACTGCAATGCCCACAGCAGTGAAGAATCTAGCAAATGTGTTCCTCGAGTCCAGCGAGGCCAGTTACCCTTCATCAGTGATAGTTTGGCTAGGAATGTCGTATTTTGCCCTAAAAATATGTTTTTCTTTGAAAAGTGTATGTTAAACTACAGAAATTTATACCAAAATTAGTCCTGAAAGATGTCGTAGACCACTCTATCAGACCACATAAAAAATCAGCGATGGATTTTACAGCAGACTTCAGAGCCTGCTCACATAGCCAAAAGGACCGATAATTATCTGTACGCCTATGAAAATCGACTTCATCCGGCATGACGATTGGCCATCCTCTAGCTCAGATTTCAATCCGTTGGATTATGAGATTTGACCCAATTTAGAGCAAAGGACCTGCGCTAAAACACACCCAAATTTGGAGCCTCTTAATGCATCTTTCATTAAAGCAGCCGCAAAAATAGCCATGTACGTGGCGCGTACTTTTAGAGATGCGTAAGCGCGAAGATAAAAGGCTCGCATCGAAAATCGTGCCAGCGATTTTGAAATATTTTTATCATTTAGTAATAATTATGAGATAAGCTTTCTTTTCATATACATTAAAATAAATATTTAATTGAATAATGGTTTTTACCTCATTAAGAAGTCGTGACAGAACTTATGACCCGACCTAGTATATTTCGGTTGCGAAATTGAAATACCTGTTTAAATTACTTTTTAATGAAATTATTACTTATTGCAGAAATGTGAAAATTCCTCTGTCTGATGATATTAAAAAAAGAGCTTACCTTTGAAATCAGTGGTATAAAAGTGCAAGCAAAATGAAGTGGGTCAATCGAGCGCAGAAAGACGGTTGTTATATTATTCTGTTATTCTGCGGTGCAAAACCGCAAAGTTTTTTGCGGCACTAAAAAGGCCCCAAGTTATGAATTCCTCACCCGTATTTATAGACCGCCGAAGTGACGTCGCTGCCTGGATGCTCCCCATTTATCAAAAACGTCGCAAAATACGAAGTCACTGTCGTCAGTCGTCTTATGCCTCAATGGTAATGGACTGAGCGTTATATTTTATGAAAATGAGCTTTTACGAGAAAAGTAAATGTAGGTGAGCGATGGAATGGCTGGTTGCCTTGATGCGGATTGTCCGATTGAATCCGAAAAAAAATATAAACACTAGATTTCTTTGCTTTTGCTAAGGTGCTTATGAAGATACGTTTTAAGTATTTCATTTATCCCTATTAATCCCTTATGTAATAAACTCAGATAGGAATCGCGAGTCCATAAGATATAAATCAAATACATTGAACTTCATTTACACACTTTTTGTTTCTAAAAATAATAAAGAAAAAACAGAATTTTTATCCAAACATCAACTTTTAATTAAATTCTACCGTGTTATACATTTACGCATGTCTTTCCTGTTGAAACATATCATATTTTTTCAGTTCATCTAGGCAAACAAGCAATATTAAATTCCTCCGGTTACAAAAATAACAGATATTATTACGCCGCTCACCAACGTCATGTTTTCGTTCTCACGCCTCCTATTAAAAAAAAAGAATCATAATGGCGCCTAGACCGCCAAACAGTGGAGCGCCATTTTAATTTTTCGGTTGAGCGAGCGTGTTTAAAAAAAACCGAATAATTTCCAACCTATGGCGGAGTATGAAGAGAGTTGCAAAACATTGTTTTCGTTGTAATATGTAAAAGGTTTTCTTGGGCCTGTTATTATAAACTCTGGTTGTAACGCTTCTGAGGCGTGTTTTGATAATTATTTACGCTCATTTATTTTCAAACATAAATACATTAGCTAATTTTAATATACTCGAAATATGATTCGAGTTTCAACTTTGGTTTTAATTAAACAAAACATTTCGTATTTATTTTGCCAGAAGTACTTATTTATTATTATTAAGAGCTACCTGCCAGAGACTTGCATGTTATATAAGGGTTGTAGCGTGATTGTGTTTTGTTATCGCATGGAAATTTATTCGGGCACTCTTGTTAGAGTGGACATGATTGTTGATGGACAGAGTTGCGGTTTGCCGGCGTCATCAACTCGCTCCCAGCCCGTCTCGCTCGTCTCTCCATAAGTGTCGTCGGTATCGACATCGACTTCATTTGACAGATGGATGTGACATATTGCTCTTAGTCTTTGGTAAGTTTTCATTTGTGTCAAATAGAATCAAAACGTCGACTTTCACCGTTGCGAAAACATTGTCAACTGCACAGTTTTCGTCATGAGGTAGATCCAACGAATCGCAGAGCGGCCTCGTGGTCTCTTCCCCTCTATGTGGCCTTGTACTTTAAGCCTCTTCATCGATTCCTCATTTCTGTAGATGTGCCCAAAGAACTTGAGTATTCGCAACTGCACAATCGACGATAACCTATCTCGTATGTGAAGTTCTTTGGGGATGGATGGTGCATAACGCTGTCGTATTTTTAGCAATCGTTTCCAACACCACATGTGTGTGTGTGTATGTGTGTGTGTGGTGTGTGTATGTGAGAGAGAGAGAGATTCTCACATTACACATTTCTGAGACTTTTCTCATATTAAGATATACTTAACCCTATATTGTACTTGCAATGTGATACTAATTTTTTTTTTTTTTTAATTATTTTTTATTACGTAGTTTTATCTCGCTAATTAAAAATCATTTAAATTTAACCAGGTATGCTCTTTACAAGAAATAAACTAAAAAATTGTTACGTCGAATTGAAATCTTTTACCTCCCGAAGTCGAATATCTTCGCAAAAGTTTGGAAATTTGCAAAACTAACTTGTACAATAGCGAGCTATCAAAGTCGTTGAAGTCTTATTGGCTTTGGAAACGAGCTCCAGACTATTTAGCACTTGTATTATTATTTTACAAAACGGTATAGTTCGATGATGAAAGTTTGATGTTTGTTTTATATCAGTGCAATATAATTTGACTACAAAACGTGTTCGATATTACACCTAGTACGAGCTGACATTAGCTATTAACGTTATAGAAAATACTATGAGATGTAATGCTCAAGTCGTTGAAGTAATCTTCATTTATTGTCTCAATTTTTGACAACGATCAGTAGGTAAACGAGTAACTTTTGAGTAAGTATGGAGGAAGTAAGTATTAAACATAGGTATGACAATTATAACTTTTTAATTTTGCATTTTACAATGCTATTTAAACGAATAACTTTTAAATGTAATCGAGTAACTTTTGAGTAAGTATGGAGGAAGTAAGTATTAAACATAGGTATGACAATTATAACTTTTTAATTTTGCATTTTACAATGCTATTTTTATGTGATAAATATTAGACTCCCAAGGATGCGGGTTCGAATCCCGTCAGGGCGACATGAGACTAGTTGCTTTTTTCTAGTATATTTTCTTGTTTCATATTTATCACATAAAAATGGCATTGTAAAATGCAAAATTAAAAAGTTATAATTAGATGGCTGTTTCATCTTAATCGATAGTCAAACATCTGTAAAGATGTTTCTTTCGAATGCGAGGATATTTCTCTCATTGATGAAGCGACGGTGGCCAACACCGTAGAACGGTGAATATACTAGAGAAATTCGACGTGTCCTCATAGGTCTCTGTAGCATAATTGGTTAGTGCATTGGGCCGGACTCCCAAGGATGCGGGTTCGAATCCCGTCAGGGCGACATGAGACTAGTTGCTTTTTTCTAGTATATTTTCTTGTTTAATATTTATCATAGGTATGACAACTTGAGCAGAGTTCCTACTCTGCGAGAAAAGAGAGACAGAGAGAGGGATATAGAGACGAAGAATAGAGAGACAGAGTAAAAAAAGCTGTGATATCAATGCTTTTGTCGTAGGACTCAAACACAAAATACCTACCCACTGACGTCATCATGAACGATGTCAATGTCACACGAGATGACAAACTTCATCTGAAAACCCAAACCCGCTTACACGCCAATCGGTTTGATGAAAAGTAAATTTCTGCTTGACAACAGCCAGATATGCGTGCCGGTAGTAAACCACTCCGCCACCGGCCGGGCCCGCCCCACCTGCAAATTGTATCGATGGCACAATGCAGAGGGCAAAAGGCGAGAAACACTACCCGCATTCCAAAATAACCATGAAAGGTGACCACAAACGTCAAATATAAAAAAAATTAGAGGAGAGAAAAGAGAGACAGAGAGAGGGATATAGAGACGAAGAAGAGAGAGAGAGAGAGAGTAAAAAAAGCTGTAATATCAATGCTTTTGTCGTAGAACTCAAACACAAAGTACCTACCCACTGACGTCATCATGAACGATGTCAATGTCACACGAGAAGACAAACTTCGTCTGAAAACCCAAACCCGCTTACACGTCAATCGGTTTGATGAAAAGTAAATTTCTGATTAACGCCAGCCAAATAAGCGTGCTAGTAGTAAACCCCTCCGCCGCCGGCCGGGTCCGCCCGACCGGCAAATTGTATCGATGGCACAATGCAGCGGGCAAACGGCGAGAAACAACCCGCATTCCAGACCGACTGCAATCTCACTGTCGATTAGGAAGATAATGAAAAAGCGACCCAATTCACTTTAAATTTGAATCGTAAATTACTTTGCATGCACTAGTTCGTACATTTTTTTTATCTTGTTTTCTTCTTTGCTCTCGAAGCTTTACTCTTAGTTGCTTTTTTGATAGCTTTTCTTTGGGGATTGAGAAAATGTTTGTACAGTCTCTGTGAATAAATGCGAAACGGAAAAACAATGAATCCAAGGTAATGCTCAGAAGGAGTTCCTTGTGTCGGAATATATATTGGTTGTCATCACTCAGCGTGATTTTGGCTTGCTTGTTATGACAGCGAAGTGAAATGTGTAGTGTAAATCGGAAAAAAAATATAAGATAGTTGTGTCACATTTTTCATTTATGTACTACAAATTATCCTAATTTTATAAGAAAATAATGTATAAAATACCGGTTCGGTACTTATTGCAATATACCGATATGCACATCTCTTTGTGATTGACATATTTATTGATTTTATATTTTCATTTTTATTATAGGTTGGTCAGTAGATACATGATTTAATTGCACAAGTAGGTATGTACAGTCCATTCTTCGCAAAAACCTAGATAAAGAACAAAGCACAAAAAAAGCCCCCATTTCACTTACAAATTGTAACAATTACGAAAAAAACCTACGAATAATTGCTTTGAAGTTATACCACTCTCTCTAATCATTCACCAACCTCTGAGGAATCATATGATTCAGAAACTACGAACCACTTAAACCCGACAATCTAATAAAAGGTTTCAACATCTTTCATAACATCACCAAACAATTGTTTCCGAGATATTTATTACTTTAGCAATCTCAAAAGTTTCCAACCACCTAACCAAACCTCAACAAGTAATATCCTCATAATTCACACTCACTTGAAAACTTGAAGCAATTCGTCAACAGATGTACGAACTTCGTGTTGTCACATAAAGACCGAGCAACATTGTCAACATGTCATATGTGTCAACACTCGCTTGACTTTGATGACATATTGGGTGGGTGAGACTATTCTTCGGTATTATTGAAAGATTGCCAAAGCAGTGGCAGAGGGGTTATGTAACACTGTGTATACGTAAACTTTGTTTTTTCGCATAATAATAGGAAGAAAAGGCTATTGTGCGTAATACATACTCAGTCGTTCTTATAGAAGGCGACACCAACAGAAAACAAAAAGTAATTAAGAAGTTTTATGAAAAATAATAGGAAGAATAGGTTTTTGTGCGTAATACATACTTAGTCGTTTTTATTAAAGGCGACACCAAGAGAAAACAAGAAGTAATTAGGAAGCTTTATGAAAAATAAACTTGTGTATACTAACAATTAAGAGTATTATAATATGACAAAAGAGCAATGAATTTCATCAGCTCGTTATATTTGGTTTTGTTGCTTGTTTTGTATGTAAACGCCGTCATAATCGCCTATTATTAATTAGTGGGTATTAATGAAGTATCTGACTCGGTCATTGTGTATAAATAATTTTAAAAAAAAGACATAACGTCACTCAAATAACCATAGATTTTGAAATTTTTCGCTCCGCAAAAAGATCCTAATCAAACACTAACCGCCCGAGAGAGAAAGTGACAGCGAATAAAGTACAGCTATGTCAATATTTTCACGAGTAAGAGGCCATAGCGTCCGGTCTGTTCGAGGTCGCGGTGGAATTTGTGCATTTTTGTAGTAATCCTTCGATTACAATTGAGAATATGCAATTATTACCATAGACTTACCCCCATATTCTAAGTCGTTCCTCCACAACTTTTTACACTCCACTCAACCTCGTCGTGGGTAAAAATGGTAGTGTGCGCTAGGCCTAACACGGAGTGGCTACGTACTCTTTGGCTCCTCCAGGTCCTTACGGAGTTATGACTTAGAATACCGAATTCGAGGAGTATTTCGAAGAGGTTTTCAATAAGGTTTCGTTAAGTCGAGGACGAGTAAGTTTTGGAGGAACGACTTAGAATATGGGTGTTAGATTTTTTTTGCTCCGCAAATAACAAGCTGCATTTGTCGTCACGTATTTTATTGGTTGTAAGTATCCGATGGCGACTGTTAATAAGTTTTATTTTAAATAAATATAAATATTTCTTACACTCACACCAGTTAACCTAGCCCCAAAGTAAGCACTATATGGCTTGTTATGGGATACTAGGGTAACGGATATAAATACATATAATTATACATAATATAAGTAATAATGTGTACAAATATATAAATATATATATATATATATATATATATAAATATTACTGTGTGCTACGTTGTCCCAGACAGACAGTTACACACACACGTCAAACTTATAACACCCCTCTTTTTGCGTCGGCGTCGCGTCGGAGGTTAAAAACGTGATACAACAGTATCAACTAAAACATTTTACGTCACAAATACGTTCCGTTGCACTCCATTTATAATGGCGTCTTCTCCATATTGACCAAGCTCGTGCAGTCCCGTGTTTACGAACGACAGCTCGCCCAGTGCTGTTTGCATAATTACACGCACGGACAGCTCGACAAACAGACTACCGTAACGCAAATATATTAGATAAATTACACATTTGCAAGAAAACAAATAAACTGGTTAGTCGTTTTCTTAAATAGTTGACACTTTCTTTAACGAGTGCCAGAGGTAAATGTGTTGCTTGTAGTGACAAAAAAATCGCGTTTTTGTAGGGTGTAATAATAATACAACTTACATAAGGCACGTATACGAAGAGAAAAAGGTTTTACTTATAACTATTTAAATTTGTATTTTACAATGCCATATTTTATGTGATAAATATTAAGCAAGAAAATATACTAAATAAATATACTAGAAAAAAGTAACTTGTCTCTAGTCTCATGTCGCCCTGACGGGATTCGAATCCGCATCCGATCCGGTCCAATGTACTAACCAATTATGCTACAGCGACCTATGAGGACACATCGAATTTTTCTAGTATATTCACGTTTCTACGGTACGTACGTAAATATAAAATTTTCTAATTATTCACGTGATGGCTATATTCAAATTATGTAATAGCATTATGGTTTTGTAGATGTTAATTTATTGCATTGGACAAAATAGTAATAATCAGTTAATATTAATATCAAAATAATATTTAACGGCAAAAAAATATTAAAGTCATTCCCGTTTACAAATTCCAAAATATTCTATAAAATGTCATTAAGAAAAATAATAAATGGTCACATTTATACACAATGACCGAGTGACCGAATGACCGACAACTCAATGTAACTTTTGGAATAAAAAAGCATTACAAAATGGATTTAATATGGTTTGAAACGATGTCTACGTTTGGTACTTGGATATAATATTGTTTGAATCGATGTCTAAGTTTGGTTCTTTTTTTATAAAAAGTAACTTATACAGTTTGATGCGTCTTATTTTGACATGAGTTCCAAGGTTTGAAATAGATAAAAAAATCCGTTCTGTACTATTTTATTTCGGTGGGTGGAGTTAATACACTTTGATCTGTTACTTATCATATAGTAATATGTATGTAAACCAAATACAAATCCTTTGATCCAACCTTTTTACTTTGTTAGGACTTGATATTAACCCAAATTCTTTGATCGAATTTTTTAGGCCTGCTTGGAATTGGTGTAAACCTCACTTCTGAGAATACTTGTACCAGCCTTGAACTTTCACTCACAATTGTGATTGTAAATGGAATTCCTTTTCAAGTAAACAACTAATCAAATGAAAATAGGACTGTCCTTCGACACACTATTTCGTACGTCGATGAATTCCTTACGCATATAAAAGAGTAAAGAAATTAGGTTCTCTTTTTTCGTTCGGCGAAAGCTATTTTGTATTCCGATGGAATCGAAACCTCACATTTCTAATTTACATACCATTCAAAATTGATTAATTATATTTATATAGATATCCCTAAACTATAATAATATAGTTTGTATCTTAACTTAAATTATACGTACTACAATTTTTAAATCTCAAACTGAAAACTCAATTGAAATAAAATAACTTTTACGGATATCAAACGCGCTATATTTTCACAAACTAAATTGTAATTGTCCGTATTTTTAGGTTTTTAGGGGTTTTTTGATTTTCCCGACGTTTCGGTACCTTTACAGCTGCCGTGGTTACAACTTAGTTCGTGAAAATATAGCGCGTTTGATATCCGTAAAAGTAGTTTTATTTCAATGAACAGTGCGCGCCATAACATAAGATGTACGTATGAAAACTCAATATTATCATTTATTCAGTCTAGGCTTTTACACGCACTTACGAATGCTAAAGAAGCAACGCCATTGGCTCCCAAACCCACGGCAAAATATTGACTTTGTAACGAGAACGAAAGGTACGTTTTGTCCAAAATAAAGATAATTCAAAATTATGGGTTGACTACATCTATCAGCACGGAATGGGCATGCAACACCTTACACCACATCCTGTTTATTATGCACGATGGTGGCCAAATGCCTGCCCAAATATTATCAAAAAAAAAAACGGGTTGCACTCTGGGAGTGCCGGCAGAAGTCAAAACCGCTTAAACGAAAATAACGATCAAAATATATCTTGACCACAACTTCATAAAAAGTTGATGAAAACGGAGACCAACTTGATTTGGCAGGAAAATCCATTAAAACTGACATGGCATCAATATGAAAGTTGGTAGTAATGAGAGATCTTTATATAATGGTTGTTAATAACTAATATACGTAGATCTTTCAAGTATGGGACTTTATGTAATTTGAAATAGGTCATCGGTAAATGGTCTTACGAATTTTCGATCAGGGACACGTGTCTTGCCGCGACTTTGGCATTTTTTACCCATCCCAAATATTTAAGACTCTGATGATTTCTGAAAATCTAGACAAAGGTAATAATGTTTTAGCAGTCTTATTAGATATGAGCCGCGCTTTTGATTTTGTCTCGCATCCTTTATTACTACAAAAACTAGAACGATGCGGGATAAGGGGAACTGCTCTAAGCTGGATAGAAAGTTACCTTAAAGATCGCCATCAACGAGTAGAGATCACAGGTTTCCCATGTGACAATAACAAAACAAGAAACAGTTTTTGTCTCTGACTCTCTTCATAATGGTTACGGTGTACCACAAGGTAGCATACTTGGCCCATTATTGTTTTTAGTCTATATTAATGATTTGCCAAGCGTTATTGATCAAGAATGTATATTATTCGCCGATGATATAACTTTGATTATTAAAACTAAGAATCATAATGAACTTAAAACTATCGCAGAAAATAACCTCAAAGAAGTAATTACCTGGCTCAAAGCTAACAATCTCACAATTAATTTAAACAAAACAAAATGCATTAAATTTAAAACACGTAACTCTGTACATCGGGAATTAGATATTAAATATGAACAGGACAAAATTGAAGATGTATCAGAAATAAAATTCTTGGGTATTACAATTGACGAATCTTGCATTTGGAAACCTCATATCAATGCAATGGTTAGTAAATTGGATCGTTTTGTGTACGTCCTTAACAGAATAAAACACGTAGCATCAAAAGAAGCAGCAGTTTTGGCATACCATGGCTATGTGTCTTCGGTACTACGATATGGTTTAATATTATGGGGCAACTCAGTTGAAATATCACGGGCTTTCAAACTACAAAAGAAATGTGTTAGAGCAATTTGTGGTGCGGGTTATTTGGACAGTTGTAAACCGTTATTTAAACACTTGAATATTTTGTCCTTGCCATGCCTTTACATATACGAGGTTTGTACCTTTGTTAAGAAGTACCCTCTATTATTCAAAACAAATAATTATTACAATTACAGAGGTAGAAAGGGAAATAATTTGTTGATTCCTCAGACAAGGCTAAAATTGCATTCGAATAATTCATACTGTATGGCAATACGTCTTTATAATAAGTTACCAAATGAAATGAAGGAACTGCCACTAACTAAGTTTCAAGGTGCGCTATCAAAAGTTTTGAAAGAAAAGAATTATTATACCATTAATGAATATTTAAATGACAAAACATTAAAATGAAATTAATTTATTACCGATTTGACATTTATTTATTATTTAAATTTGACTTGTATAATTTGAGCTGTTTAGAGATTTTTGACCATTGAATGTTTTTGATAATTTTCTTTATATTTGATATGACATTGTAATTTTATTTTGATTTATATAGTTTAATGCAATAATTTTGACTTAATTCTATTTTGGTCGGATCTAATAATTTTTCAATGAACAATGGACAATTTTATTGTATTTGCACATCGAATCATTCGGTAGAATATGCGGAAACTATACACTTAAAATCTATACTGTACCATATTCTAGCAAATAAATGATTTATGATTATGATTATGATTATGATGTGCACAACGCCGCTAAAGAAGTTTTCACTTCAAAAAATGTTTTTCTGTTGTCATTAGAAAACGGAATGCTATAGCATCAGCATCACTGATTCAGCCACGTGCGGTCGCATTTTCCACTCTCTTTCTTGCTCTAGTAAATGACAGTTCTGAGAGGCATAGGAAAGTTGTCTGCTGTTTACTATTATTCTGTGCCGTACCAACAAGGTGAAAGCCAGGCGTGCTATTGACTGTACAATATGCACGCCACGCTGATGATTACAAGCTGACGCGCTCTTATCAGGCTCGCAAGAAGATCTATTTCTCTAGAACAGCTGTCAATCTTTATTTGTTTTTTACATTTATATCTATAATAAGCAACCGATCGACTTGAAAGGACGGTCAGTAACATAGGCCAATTTTTATCCCGATATTCCCAAAGGAACGGGAACCACGCTGGTGAAATTATTTTATTAATACTACTAATGCTATCTATTGTGTGATAGACGTATTTTCAAAATTATTTTTAAAATGTTAACCGCCTCTATGGTCTAGTGGTACAACCGGTATCAGACCCAGGGGTCCCGGGTTCGATTCCCAGCCATTGTATTCGGTTTGGTTGGTAATGCGTTAAACTAATTCCACGCGGAAAAGTTGCGGACGAAGCCGCGGGCGGAAGACCACCTATATAGATTCTCCTCGGGTGCCTAAAAATGATAAAATATTCACCTCCCAACATAAACATCCCTGTAATGTGGGTACCGAAACAAAGCTACCATTGTCGGGACACCGGGTTTACCGACTTGTCCCGAAACGGCCGTGAATGTTAAGTATTTCGGCCCCTTTCGGCCCAAATAACTCGACGATATGCAAAATATGCTTCAAATAATGCATGGATGGTTAAAGTTTGAAGTCAGCTTGCAAATTGGAGACCAATTTTCGAGTAGAGGTCTAGCTCAGCTAGGCGATTGCGTAAAGTCAATCGTATTTATTTGACAGTTCATATTGTATCATATCGTATGTCATTCCATACAAATTGCAGCCGATTAAATACGATATGAACTGTCAGATAAATACGATTACCTTACGCAATCGCACCCCTGGTTTTGAAACCTAAATTACTTTTAACCGCCTCTGTGGTCTAGTGGTACAACCACCGGTATCAGACCCAGGGGTTCCGGGTTTGATTCCCAGTGGGGGTAGATATTGTATTTAGTTTGGTTGGTGGTAGGACTTGTTGTAAGTTCGCCTGGCTAGCTACCACCATCTTATCTAAGTCACCATAACGACAACGTTTTCAGCGTTGTGTTCCGGCAGTTAAAGATAAGATAGCCAGTTCCTCAGTGATTGGGGATTCCGGGAGAGGCTCGCTTCCATCTTCAACCTTATCAATACTTAACATCAGGTATGATGAAGGGAAGAGTCTCCCCGTACTACTAAAACTTTATACAGGAAATAGCTCTATGGTTTACATACCTAAGTACCTATAGTGGCTTTTATGTTTACTAAGCACAGATAACGTTTGATCGCCAACCTAGATATACCTTATTTTAATAAACGTTTTGAGTTGTTTTCTTATTTCAATGATTTATATTATTCCTTGTTAATTTATTTGTAATTGTCCATCGCCAGTTAGTGGCCAAATGCTTGCTCGTATATTTTAAACACTAGGAAACTGACGCTTCTTTGAATTCTTAACGCTTTTTAACGATTCTTATTTTGTGGTGCATTCATGCATCAATTTCAATTACGATCGTGTGAAATAATTATATGGAAGGCCATCTAAAAATAGCAATAAATACATAATTAAAACAAAGCAATATAATTTACGATCGCAATTTCAAGTCATATCATAATTTGAGGTTGTTCTTTTCCCCATATCAATATCAAAAATGGCGGCAATTCGATATCCAATGCAGTCAGACTATTCGAAAATGAGTCTTATTTTTTTAATAATATGACATGTGTGTTGTTTTTAAAAGCGCAAAGAGGTTTTGGTTTTGCTTCGCGTGTTTTGACGCAGTAAAAAATGTCTAGGGTAACGGGATGATTGCATGGCACCGACCGGCACGAGGCGACACTTTTGCGGCTCCTGCCGTAACTGGCTGATTGCGGAAGCAGTTATTATTGGATAATCCGGAATATAAACAAAAACTCCTTCCTTGTAAGGGTGTAGTTATCTTTCTATAGTTTTTTAGCGGCGTCGTGCACATCAGAGTTTTAAATTTTTGGGATGGGTAAAAAATGTTAAAGTCACGTCAGGACACGTGATCCTGATCGAAAATTCGTAAGACGGAGGGAGAGTAGGGGTCGGGGATTCGTCAGCTTCTGCAGCTGGTGCGGGTTCGAGCCATAGCTCCTTCCCCGGGCATCATCTCATGGGGAACACTGCCCCATGGTGTTTGGTTGCCGCCTGAGCGGCCGTCTAATGACGATGTGGGTGCCCCCGCCGGAGTTTGTTGCGCGGCCCTTGCGCGGTCTGCCGCACCGGGTGAGACCCCCATAGTGGGGGAGGCCCAGCGAGCGCCTGCGAACGGGCCGCGGCTTACTGCAAACGGGTAAGGGGCTATAATTTAGGTAGGGGTAGTGGGGGGGACGGTAGGATTGGGTAGGGTGGGCTGGGGAAGTGGCGGGGGCACAAGGTCTCGGGGCAGTGTTTTCTTCCTCTTCTTGGCCCTGTGTGTGGTGGTAGTGGGGGAAGGAGCTCTTCCTGCGGATTCTGGTGTTGTTGTTGTTGGTGTTGTTTGCTGTGGCGGTGGTGGAGGCGCTGGCGCGGAAGCGATGCCCTGCAGGTGTTGGTGGGGGCCGTGGTCGGCGCGGTCGAACATACGACGCGCCAGACGGCCCACAAAGTCCTGCACGGGCTCCACATCCAGGTCCCGCGCAATCACGTCGTTTCTGACGTAGCGCCCCGCGTTTGTGAGGATGCGGAGCGCTGTGTTCTGTTCCACCTGGAGCCTCTGGCGTTGATACTGCGAACAGAGATTGAGCCACGCCGGTGCGGCATACGTGAGCCGCGACCGGACGTGGCTTTTAAAGATCGAAAGTTTGGCCCTCAGTGGGAGCCGAGACTGAAGCACGGGGCGGAGGACGGCCCGCGCTGCGCGGGCCGATGTTGTCGCGTGGTCGACCTGTGCGACCATGTGTAGCTCGCGGTCGATATCGATATCGACCGCGAGGGAGAGTAGAGCGCCGGCGCGACGTTATAAAGGAAGTAATATCCCCCTTTCTTTCTACCGCGCGGCGAAAATGTATGCCTGCTCCTGCTGTTTCGTTTAAGCGGTTTTCACTTCTGCCGGCACTCCCTAACTTTTCAAACTGACCTAACATTAATATAAAAGTTGGAAGTAATGAGAGATCTTTATATAATGGTTGTTTAATATACGCAGATCTTTCAAGTGTGAGACTTTATGTTATTTGAAATAGGTCAACGGTAAATGATCTTACGAACGTAAGATCACGTGTCCTGACGCGACTTTAACATGTTTTACCCATCCCAAAAATTTAAAACTCTGATGTGCACAACGGCGCTAAAGAAGTTTTCACTTCAAAAACTAACAACCTCAATTCCTATTATGAACTTGAATCATGTCATGTCAATAGCAGAAATAATATCAGACCTACCAAACCTAGCACGTTGTATACATTTGTAAGAATTAAAGTAAGTTGTCCACTAGGTGACGAAAATAACCTAACCAAATCGGTAACACGCGCTTAAAGCAGTTACAAAGCCGTTGGCACCAGCCTAACCGTCCATTACAAACCAAATTATCATAAACAAAACACGACAAAGAACCGACGCAATTAAGAAAAACCTTTGCCCGCTTTATTCAGCTTTTAATAAACTGTAAAAAATAAAAGTTTCAAAGCTACATGAAAGACAAGAATGCAGTAATGATGCTCGGTTTGTCTCGCTTGCCACAGAACATAATGTTTTAGGCAACAGCACTTAGGAATGGAATGAAGTTTTCTGAAATTCCACTAAAGCATGCATTAAGTTTTAGTGCTAAAACATTTCCGCTGCAAATGTAATGTCCGTATTAAATTAATGCAGTCTGCCTTTGTTAAGGCCAGGTATTACCGTGTTGTCATATTAAAACTCATTTGTCTTGTATTACTTATGTTTAATTCAAATGAATCAAGGCACCAAAATGTCTTTTTAAAAGCGCTTTAGTTATAAATTACTTGATAATTTATTTATTTTATTTGATTCTTTTTGTTGACCATAATTGTTCGTTTGTTTAAAAAAGTCGGCCAAGTGCCAGTCGGACTCGAGCACGTAGGGGTCCGTACCATTATCTATGAAAACGCAAAACATAAAACAAAATCACGTTTGTTTTATGGGGGCCCCCTTAAATATTTATCTTATTCTGTTTTGTAGTATTTGTTGTTATAGCGGCAACATAAATACAACATCTGTGAACGTTTCATCTGTCTAACTATAACGGTTCGTGGAATACAGCCTGGTACCACACGGACGGACGACGGACGGACAGCGGAGTCTTAGTAATAGGACCCCGTTTTACGCTTTGGGTACGGGACCCTAAAAATCAACAATAATTCTAAACATGCCGCACAAACAATGGCGCACCTACTTGAATGCCCCCTGTGTCCTTCCACCCAGAGCATAAAGGACCTCATTGAGGCAGCAGACCACGCCATCCAAGTTGCTGTCCACTGGGCCAATTGTGAATCACTGACAAGACGAAGAAGATAAACATGCCAAGTCAGAAATTGAAGTAACAGCAATATTTTGGAATCTAAAGGCTAACAGGCTACACCGAGGCTTAGGCACGGTATAAGTGTCTTATTTTAAAGACTTAACAACATAATTCTTCAAATTTCATGTTATCTACTTTTGTTGGAATCAAAGACAGCTTTTTCTTAGAAGCATCTGATTTAAAATACATTATAAATCTTTCACAAGTCAGCTCCAGCATTCACGTGAAATAATAAGGTTTTTTCACCAAATGTCACTTATAATGAAAAACCAATTTAATAGAAAATATATTCAAAAATATTCAGACCGACCATCAATCGTACAGAATAAGCATTAGTCTTGTTGTAAATCAAGATTGCTATCATAATCTGACAAAACTCTACAGTTCGTTTCTCATTGGTTATTCGCATGAATCACGTGGACTTCGTGTCACGTCACGTATAATTCGCTTGGTAAGGCAACAATTAAAATCATTGAAATAGTCATGGGAGCATTTCTGTAACTGTTACGGAATGGCACACGCCATTTCTGAGCGGGTACGGGTAACATTGGTATAACGAAATTTTGTAAGAACTCTTTGTAAGGACGGTGTAAGTTAGAGAAATATGCAGGTTAATAAATAATATCTTATTGAATTATCAATTCCTCTGCATTTATGTTTCATCATTTCATTCATTCTTTGCTCTCGGTAGTATATTACCATTACAATATTATTATGATACACAATAAAGCGCAACACAAGACAAGCCAAATGCAGCGCTGCACGTGGCTGCGCAGTCACCGCGCGTCACGATGTCACACCGACCAGTCGGTCGTGCGTTGTAGCATATCAAAGAAGTCCCCTGAGAGTAGCGCTGAAGTCGCGTTCAACATCCGAAAATAAGTTCTTTTCTGACTTCTTTCGTGGGACAGACTATCGCGCGAAAATCGCGCGTTTGGTGTGTCATGTCCCATCATATACGATACTTTACGTCATAATTTGTGATGTGCTGTGCTGCGCTGCACTGCATTCGATCTGTCTCGCGCTTAAACCCTCACACTATAAAATTTGTGAGAGTGAAGTGAGATGACAGGGCGTCGAAGGTGCAGAAACAATAGTGGTAGATTGGCAGCTCATTGTCTAGGAGTAGTTTTCGAATGCCTATACCCTGTCGATTGATAGACTTTTACTTAATACAACTGGCAGCTATTCTATGTTTTTCTGTCACTCATGTCCAGCTAGTTTAGCATGGGTAATTTTCATGAATGATACAACAAATTACTATATATTAATACCAACTTATTAATCATTTACTTTGTGTTTAGTCATGCTCTGGAAATGGTTGAAGTTTTATTGTACCTATTCTAAGGAAAGAAATTCAAAAAAGTTAATGTTAGTACAATAAAAAGTTCCAATTAAATCCTCGGGTTTGTGTTGATAAATTAAACGTCAAAAGAATATTGGTCCCTTTGTTTTGACAAGGATAATCGATGCTCGATTCTAAAGGCGGGCGCATAATTAGGGCGGGCCGCAACGCATCGCATATAAAAATCCTACTACATCACTTTTGTAAATTTAATATGAACTATTACAGCACACAACATGCTGGCCGCATCGCAACGCGCGAACTGACAAATCGCTTTCTAGGCGTATAATTCATTAATTAATAGTATTCACGGCCCTTAAGGCGGTAAAAAACACTGCTCCGCGCGGATATTAATATTGTATGCAAATGACATCAATTACTATAGAAAACCGCGTTGTCCAACACACCGAAACCACACCGCGGCGCGGTAGCTCGGTCCGCTAGCGGATTCCGCCACTAGGCGCGGAGGCGCGTAGCAATATGTCAGAGAGAGTTGTGTTTTTGTATAACACCGCTTTCGCCTGCAAATCTTTCGATTGCGTATGCGAGAAGTAATTCGATTGATTCAAAAATACAACTCCTACTTCTCCGTCGCCGTGGTAATCCGCTGCACTGCGTTCCGAGGCGGGGCGCGGTGCCAGCGGGTGAACTGCGCTACTGAACGCTCCTACCATAAAATTGGACCAACTGTAAAAGGTAAAAAGAATCTGTTTGCGTGAGCAATACCATTAATTTGGTGCGTGAAAAGAACGCGAAAGACTCGCAGCGACAGCGGAACGACAGCGAATTCGCTTTGAATGATAGTAATGGATGGGTTTTGTGTATGAAAATTATCGCTGGCAGCTGCTACCTCTGCTTTGACTTTTGTTCCTTTGATGGCGAGTGATTTGTGTCTTTGATTAATCTTGTGATAAGGGTAATTTTGTTCGCGGGTGATTTTTTATTGGAATATCTGAAAATATGTGCTTGAAATTTAGTGTTCATTTAGCGCCTTACATGACGCAAAACGAAGAGTTTAAAACGTTAAATCGATAAATTTATCTTTCAGAGCGAATGCCCATGTAATAGGGATAAGTTTTGATTCTCACTTGAAGAAGGCATTTACAAGTTTGTTCAAAATCACACAACAATTCAAGCGGTGATTGAAGTCTTTAAATAGTTATAAATCTACGTAAATAGCTTAATGCGACTTGATAAACACATTTAGAATGTAATTCCGTTTCAGCCATCTTTTTTTTAAGTTTATAGGGTAAGAACGTGAGTCGTGTTAATTTTATGAAATGTTGTCAATTGCATTGGGAATTGGCAATATTGCCTACGGCGGTGTTGCCAACAATAATATGTACTTTTACCCCCCAATAACTAAACTTATATGTACCACAGATTAATGCTTAAGTTCAGTGTTACAACACTAAAGGTACGTATTGTTAGATATTATTTTTATTTGTGTTTTTTTTCATATTTTTTTCTTCGCAAGTCAGTGGTCTATTTTTTTAAAGATTAAACTTTCACGTTTTTATTTCCGAGCACTGTAAGCTTTGGAATACCGTAAAATAGTTTAAGAACCGCTTTGATTCCATTATGCGGCGACCCACCGCAACTTGACCGATATTCCTATTCAGTGGTTTTAATGAGAGCACTACTACACTTGTCATTATTTTAATGAAACCCTCTTTAACCGCTTAATGACCTCCTCAAATATTCAAAGCGAGCTGCGTACCGTTTTAACAGCCACTGTGGTCTAGTGGTACAACCACCGGTTTCAGACCCAGAGGTCGCGGATTCACTTCGCAGCGGGGGTACATATTGTATTCGGTATGGTTGGTGGTAGAACTTGTTGTAAGTCTATCTGGCTAGCTACCACCATCTTGACGCCATAACGACAATGTTTTCAGCATTGTTGTGTTACGGCAGTTAGAGATAAGATAGCCAGTTCGTCAGTGGCTGAGGGTTCCGGGAGAGTCTCGCTTCCATCTTCAGCCTTATCAATACTTAACATCAGGTATGATAAAGGCTAAGAGTTTCCCCCTCGCTCAAAAAAATAAAAAATAAGTATTGGGTTTAAAACAATAAGGATTAGGTGTTTGTTTTTTAAGGTAGGTAAATGTATAAAACTTTTATAGCTGGTTCAAAATAAGGTCAATGAAGAGAATTTTTTGGCTTATATTAAATTGTTTATAAGCTACCTTTTCATTGTTACTGATGTTACTCAAATAATTATAAGTACCATGCGTAAGTACCGCGTAACGACTCTTATAGGTCTCTGTAGCATAATTGGTCAGTGCACTGAGCCGGATTCCAAAGAATGCGGGTTCGGGTCTTGTCAGGGCGACAAGAGACAAGTTGCTTTTTTCTGGTATATTTACTTGTTTTAAAATAATTACTTATAAGTATTTTGATTGTTTGTAATGTAATGACCAAGAATAAGAAACTGCCGTTAGTTTGAATAAAACATGTCAAATATTGGTGCAGTGAATGCAGTGGAAGTACGTTCACTTAAGCTGAAGTATCAATCCTACTAATACTTTAAATGCGAATGTATGTCAGTGTGTTTGTTTATTGGTGTGTTTGTTTGTTTCTCTGTCACGCTAAAACTACTGAACGGATTTGTATGAAATTTAGCACAGATAGAGTAGATAGCCTGGATAAGCTTAGGATACCTGTTATCCCGATATTCCCACGGAAACGGGTACCAAGCGGGTAAAATCTCGGGCAGCCACTAGTACAACATAAAAATCACATCAAAACAAATAGGCATGTCATTTAAAATAGAAGAACTTATGTACACCTCTTAGCTACACACGGATGATGTAATTAGATAACACACACGCACACAGTCTCACACACACTCACTCACACACGCACACACACACACATTCACACACGCACACACACACACACACACACAAACACACTTTCCATTTTAAAATTTTGTCTTCATTGTTTGTGTAATAAATGTTTAGTACTTATTCATTATATTTTATTTATATCATGTACTTTAAGTTGAATACTAAGAAGGAGTGGTGTTTCCTAATACAGGCCACTATGCCCTTATATGTCTAAAAGGGGACTCCAGCAACAAAATTGTAATGTTTTATTTTAAATGTAAATTTTTTTTTTTTTTTCACCTCTGTATAATTTTCGTCAGAAATGACAATTTTCCCTTTTAAACAGGTCGAGTACTTTAACATACGTACAAATATTTCCACTCGTTAAGTCGTTAATAAACCCACTTAAAATAGTCTTAATGAGACTGACCCATACCGCTCATAATAAGCCCATCAAATATTAAAATATATCGATTGCTATGCCACGCTATGTTCATGACCCTTAACTGTAATTATACTAACAATGAGAACCTTCAGAAATAAAGATTTTAAATTAATTGGAAAAGTAGGGATATTTTTTGATTGAGAAATTATAGTATCGAATACAAGTGATAGCTACTTTTACCAATTAAAGTCTATTTTTAAGTCTTATTTTGTAAATAATGTTCCTATGACAATTGGAGCGTTTTCTAAATGTCTGTAAATAAAATAAAAAAATAGGATTCTTTTAACGGACGGAATACAGAAAGGAATAAAGAGAGAGAGAGAGAGAGAGTGTAAGATCGTTTTTTTTAGTTCCACAAAAGACCACACAATATATACCTACAACACAGATATTAAGGCGGTACCCCCACCGATTGTGGCGCCGCGTTGAATTTTATTTAATATCGTAATTCTAATTCACAATTTTAATAAAACTAAACGTGGAATTTTTAGAGCGCATTGTCTTGTATTTTTAGAAGGTATCGCTGATATTGTTTTTATTTGAAAATGTCGTCAAGTAGTGATGAATTTATTAATTCGACACCGCCAGAAGTCTCAGAGGCAGCGAAAAAGGCTACCGAAAAATCGACCGATAGATACTTACAAGCGAATCAAAATTTCATCGTATGGAAAACAAGCAAAGATGCAGATTCATTTTTAGAAAGTGTGTTGTTAGCCTGTTTCATGGAACTTTCTCAAAAATATAAGTCAAGCTCATTGTGGTGCTACTATGCAATGCTAAAAAGCACAGTGAAAACAACAAAACATGGATATTAATAATTGTTCAAATTTTTATAACTGCTTTAACAAGTGATTAAAAATTTATTCGTTTAGGAAAGTCCCGAGTTTTATTTATTTATTAACCGCCTCTGTCGTCTAGTGGTACAACCACCGGTGTCAGACCCAGGGGTCCCGGGTTCGATTCCCAGCGGTTTGGTTTGTGGTAAGACTTGTAGTAAGTCCGCCTGGCTAGCTCCATTATCCATTATCAGCCTGTGGACGTCGACTGCTGGACATAGGCCTCTCCTAGCTCACGCCTATTGTGGCGTTCATAGGAGGCTATTAGCCTACTGCTACCACGCTGGCCAGACGGGTTGGTAGAGGGTTTGTTTCAAGTTTGCCTTCTCTCGCACAGGTGTTCAATGCGTCGAGCCCTTAGTCGACTCTGACGACATCCCAGGCATGTAAGGGAGTGGTGACACTTGTATTCTTAGGCCGTCACCACACGGCACTAAAAAAATATAATATAAAAAAAAAAATCCTCGCAAATATGTTATAAAACGTCGTGTGACATACGTGCGCTTTGATAATTACCGCACTTATATCATAATGTACTATTACTACACAGTTTTTCACCGCTTACTCCCAAAGCAGGAAAAGCATGTACAATGATAGAAATTACAGTATGGCCTACATATTTAATAAGTACACCAAAAACAGTCTGAGAGATAATAAATAACAACTTACGAGTTGACTTGTTGAGTTATAATTTGAAACCGATGAACAACAATTGTAACAACAAAACAATCCCAAACATTGACTTATATATTACTAGCGTAAGGACCCGGCCAACGGTGCTAAAAAGCGTGCCAAATCGTTGGCCCTAAAATATCAGTTTAGGGCCAACGATGATTTAGTTGTCTACGGGAGACTGAAGTTGAAAGACGTTGGCTGTCATTTCATAAAAATTACGAATTTGTGTAGTAAAATGGTGCAAAAATTATGACCCAATAGTTAAAAAGGTCCGTGGAATATCGTATCATCCGTAAATAGCTTTACATTATTTTTATTGCATGTCTAACAATTTTATTTAAACGATATTATCTGGCTTATGAATTGTTCGACGACAGTCTTAACCCTAGAGTGGTCGAGTACAAAACTACCTGATTGGTCGCGTGGAATACAGGTGTAAATAAATATGCCAAATATAATTGAAAATAGAGAAAAATATCTTATTCTTCCGAAGTTAATATTGTCATAATATTGACTGTCATACTAAAAACCTAAGTTCAAAATATCTATGTACTGAATTCAGAAAGTATTAAAGTTTGAATAACGTGACCCCCGTTTCCACTGGCGAAACATTTTCAAGAAAACATGATGTGAACATATAAAGCGGCCACTGAGAGAATGCATTATTTGACAGCTCCTATCGAGAGCCATTGCTTGGTTATCCCATTAGCAGCCGCATTTTATTTTACATGTTTTCTTGTAAATGTTCTCGCTACTGGGCTCGTGTTGACACTTCATACAACCCAACCCAGTCCAGTCCAGCACTGACTTGCTGTCTATTTTCGGGCAGTCAATATAATTTGTGCGGGCAGTCTGACTTACTGCCCAATCTTGTCTACACATACCCAACCGGGTATGTGTAGACAAGATTGGGCAGTGGATTGAATTTCGGACCCAGTAAACACTAGGTCCGAAATTCCGAAAAACTAAGTTCAGTCTCTGGCATCGTGTCAATCACGCACTAATTTGAAGGAGTATTGAAGGGGTCGCGCGCATTATATACGTCAGTGTAGATTGACTTCGAGGAATAAATATCTTTAGAATATTATAAACATCATAGAGTAGCACCATAAAATAAAGCATTTTCAAGAAGTTAATCTATTTTCCCGTATAGTGAGCAAAAATGCGAAAATTGTGATATTATGATGTTATTCTACGGGGATGAGCAAATGTGTAATCCATGCGACCACTTGCAGGGTTAATGGCAGTAGATGAAGGCACTAGAGATGGGCCTTTATTAGAAACGATGCAAAAGAACTGAATGAATGAATCATTTTAGTCTAGTATGAAAGGAGTCGGTTCAGAATTCCCCTGACAAGCAGCTGGCATAATGAGAGATGTTATCAGTAAAGCTTAAAAATCCAAATGTTCTCGCATAATTATAGAATTTGTAATGCTAGCCAATATTATATATTAATTTTTAAAATAATATTTTACTATGAAACAAACGTATTATTGACATAACGCCAGTGCAAAAACTTGTACGCTGTCAATGGAACTAAAACTAAGAAACTAAGACCAAAATGTATCTAAAGTATGAAAACTCTGTCGCTTACACCGATTACCGCTAGTGGCGGTAGTATTTGTAGAAATATTCACATTTTAACAGCTGCATTTTAGTGAAGTCTTTTTATGGAAAGCTGGCTGGATAGTCGCCTTTAGTTCCATAGTTAATTAACTCAAAAAACGATAGTGAAGCGAAAATATAGGTAGGCTACGAACGCCGCGTATCAATAGCAAGATAATTGCACGGGTTACGGTGCTATTACCTACGTCTAATATTGCATTAAAGTTTGTTGTTATTCATTAAAATGCACTTAAATGGAAAATATTGAGAAGTTACCCAAAAGCCCGTCTACAAGATGATTATATTCTTTATAAAAATATTTTTCGTTTATTTCTATATAAAAAAAAATGCAGTAATGACAGATTGGACAAAAAATGTAATTTTAATTTGAAACAAGCCTGTTTTATTTTAAATTAATTAAACAATATTTAAAAATAGTACTAGGTCCCTAAATAAACTGGATGAGTGATAGATAAAATAGCTCCAATTGAACGAAATCGTTCACTTCTGTAATCTTTTTTGCCCACCTCTAATACACCTATGCGATGGAAGAAGTTCGAGTGAGTTGTTCACAGATGGCTCTGATTTTACTGGTATGAAACAGTTTTATGTCAGATGTTCATATGGGCGCATCCTTCCTTTTGAAATCATTGATCCCAAATGATTTGAGTGGTTTTGAGCATTGGAACGATTTAAGTAAGTATACATTTGTAACGAATTGTTTACTCAACTCTCATTGGTTTGAATGAGCTGCGAGAGCCAAAGCGGAATTGATGAACCGATTATTACTGTTCTGCTTACGGAACTTACAAGTACACAATCATTATAACATTGTTTACCAAATAGCTTAGGTATTGTAATGCGTTTGCGCTACTTTTATTATAAAAACTACTTTGTCTCAATACTGTTCTTATATTCAATCCATTAGGTAATTTTACAATTTATAAATTTTTTTTTTCAAACACGCATGGAAATGTTGTCATTATTTTCGAAAAAAAAGAACACGCGAAGTATCGAATTTACGAACAAAGAAAATCAAATCCATTGCAGGAGCGTTTTTTGAATTTGGAACATTACAAAGAGTATTCAACAACTCCAGCACGCCGTTTCATACAACATTGCTGGAGCGCTGTAATGTTCCAAATTCAAAAAGACGCTCCTGCAATGAATTTGATTTTCTTTTAGTAATTATTAAATGTATAATATAAAAAGTATGTTTTATTTTCCTGCATTCTTTTGAGAAAAGCACTATATATGCCTCGGCGGAAATGGCAATTGCCTGTCTCGTATTAGTGAAGTCCTCGCCTACGGCTCGGCCTTCAAACTCATACTCGACCTGCAATTGCCTATTTCACCGCCTTTGCAATAATGTACTATTATCTGACAAGGCGACCGTCCATATCAACGAACGACGGGCCTCTCTTTTCTTAATTTTATCATAAACAAAACCAGCCAGCAACGGAGTGGCGGTGTAGCGGCCTCCTTGTAGTGCGGAGACATATTACGGTCTCCATATTCTTGTGTTGCCACTTCCTTGTCTTTACATACTCGAAATCTGTATTTTTGTGAAAAAGTATCCTTATCTTTTCAATGTCAAAAGTGATTTCAATTATAGTGGCAGAAATGGTAAGAAGCTATGTATTCCAAAAAAGCGATTACAGTTGTTTTCGAATAATTGTTTCTGTATGACTAACAGTATTTATAATAAATTGCCTAATGATATCGTCCAAATGACATTCAATAAATTCAAAAAGAATTTATTTAATAAATGCTATTAGATAAAAATTACTATAGTATTAAGGACTTAATGAATGATAAATTGTGACTTATTCTTAAATATTCCGATTGTACTATAATTACACTGTGACAATCGATTTATTATTTTATTATCTTTTTTTTTGAATTTTTAACATTGTTTTTTTTACGCACTATGTAAATCTATTGTATTTCTAGGACGCTTAATTTTAATTAAATTTTATATTAATTACACTGACATTTAATTAGTTTTAATACAGTATGTGATCTTTTGACTGAATTGTACTACCAAATTTAATATTTGCACGCTGACGTATCAGCAGAATATGTCGGTCATAATTTTATGTAACAACCCTTGTATCCATATTCTTGCAAATAAATTTATTTATTATTATTATTGTAACGCGCTTGCGCTACAGTACCTACTCCGGTGACTTTATGTGCGTGGACATTTGGTAAATCATTATGAGAACAATAACAACGAGAAATGAACTATCTTACATTATAACGTATTCTGAGAGGTTACCTACTAGTGACGCGCTCGCGCGATCGAGATTGAATGTCAATAATTATTACTGACTAGCTGTGCCGGCAACTTCGTTTCGTTCGTGAGATTTGGATCATTGTTTGCAATACTTCCCGACATATAAATATTGTCCGTCCACACTTAATTAATAGTCAGTATGGCGGTTCTTTGACTTACATTTTTATTTTTAAAAGAGACTAGGTACATAAAAGATATTTTTACTTTCTTTACTTTTTCTAGGTATTAGTAAAAGAAAATATGTTATGAAATATATTAATGACAAAATTGGAGTCAGGACAAACCAGAGCTATAAATTTTTGGTGGTATGCGATTTTTTTATGTACTAATAATAAAATTAGGCACCAATAAGTAAGCGTTCAAGGTAGGCGGCGTGTTAAACTACGATATACAATATTTTAAACTCCAAATTTATCTTTTGGAATACAGTTTTTCCAGACAGACGCTCTTTTTTGCGTTTGGAGAACTAGCACTAAATAGGAATATTTTTTATTTTAAAAAAATAGTTCGTACAATAGTCGTTAAATTAGAAAATGATTAATAATTAACAAAAACAGCCTAACAGTAACAAATCAAATAATACCGAAAATAATAACTACAATAACGGGAATAAGTAACTCAAAAACTACTGGACCGATTTTGACGAAATTTGGTAAAGAGAATCCTTAGACCCCAAGTAGTAACATAGGCTATAAATAATCCCAAAATTCCCACGGGAACGGGAACCACGCGGGTAAAACCGCGCACGGCCGCTAGTCAATAGTAAAGTACAGGCCGCGCCAAACTTTATTGCGACTCCGAAGTTGGTCGCAAGACGCGTCGCAGTAGCGAATTTTGGGTGTCAGCGGGAAGCAGCGGGACGTAATGCTGCGCAAATAAGCACTCGCAGCTAACTTCAGACTCGCAATAAAGTTTGGCGCGGACTATAGCAATTAGTTTTTATACCTTATTTTTCAGGTTTATGGTTTTATTTTGAAACTGGTTTTGCAAACAATGTTCCAAATCTCATGCGAACGAACTTGCAGGCATAGCTAGTAATTAATAAAATCATCTAACGATACGAGTAGTTCTAGCTTATATATGTGTAAAAAAGAAAGAAAATACAAGAAATTCCCGACTTATATATCATTTTCATGTAAAGCCAGTTAAACAATGTTTGCTCGGTCTGTCTAATACTTTAGCATCTGCCATTCGACTGCTGTAAACATGACACGCAAATGCACCTTAAGTACATCTAAATAAAGATCAGTGTGCAATAAATATGCAAATTGAGTGAACTTGTCGAGTCACCGCTCCCAGACACTGCAATAACATCCTTCTGAATGTCTTCTTTAAACGATACCCCGGTGTGTTTAAATATTTAAGATCGACCTTTTTGTTCGAAACGGTACAGGATAAAGTGCTTTTTACGGTCTGTACTTATTTACCATTGTTATTCAGGAAAAAAATATGCTAGGTCCCGTCAGTTTACTCACGGCGTGTGGGGTCTTAAGACATAGGAAACTTTCTTATCTTCTATACATTTTTAAACTAATAGAACAATACCGCGACTGATAGACAACGCTGAAATTATCCATACAGGATCCTTTCACGATGTAGGCGACCACTAAGAAAGGATTTTTTGATATTCCTACGAGAACGGAAACTACGCGGGTTAAACTATGGACGACCGTTATTTTTATATGCACATATTATTTCTGATGTTATACGACAGAAGGTTGAATCGCACGCGACTCTCTCGGAAACATCATCATCTGAGGAACTGGTTATCATATCTTTAAATTGCCGGAACATTACAAAGCTGAATTCGTTGTTGTTATAGCGAGAAACTCAATTAGGATGTTTGTAGAGCCAGCCAGACTTAGAACAAGTCTCACCACGAAGATGCTATCTTCTTAGCATTTATGGGATACATAATCTGGGATGCCTGACAAGTTTTAGTACTTAGTCTTGGCGAACACAGCCATGGGCGGTCACTAGCATAACAATAATATCAGTATAAAATCCTATGCGTTTAAACGAGCTTATTGTAAAAAAAAAAATGATTTATGAATTTTTGCATTTTAAATGCTATTTTTATACTTATAATAACTCGGTAGCTCACTGGTTAGAGCATTGGACCGGATTGCCAAAGGTCGTGGGTTCGAGTCACAATTACAATTTTATTCAATTAAATTATTATAAATTTCTTTGAGAAACCAAAAGCTTTGCAAGCTTCGACACAAGAGACGAGTCATTAAGTTCATGCAATGCTCTTATTCAATATTAAGTTGGCTACCGTAAGAAATTCTAATATTGCGATTATCGTTCCCCCGACTGAAATATATAGCGCTTTAGTTCCAGTACGTTTTCATAATGTTACGGGGGCTCGTTTCAGGAAGATTTGATATATGACCACTTGGGAACCGCTAGCTGGGAATCAGGTTTATAGTGGCTTACAGTATCTTGAGAAACCTTGCGGTCTTATGTAGGAGTATTGTGTCTAGCTTTTATTAATTTAGAAGCAGCCAGATACTTAGTACTTTTGCGTGGATGAATGGACTAAAACGCACTATGGATAGTTTGTTTTTAATGAACGGCGGGGAGACTCTTATCCTTCATCATACCTGATGTTAAGTATTGATAAGGCTGAAGATGGAAGCGAGCCTTTCTCGGAATCCTCAATCACTGAGAAACTGGCTATCTTATCTCTAACTGCCGGAATACAACAATGCTGAAAACATTGTTGTTATGGCGTCAGAGTTAGATAAGATGTTGGTAGCTAGCCTGGCGGACTTACGACAAGTCCTACCACCAACCAAACCGAATACCATAACCCCCGCTGGGAATCGAACCCGGGACCCCTGGGTCTGATACCGGTGGTTGTACCACTAGACCACAGAGGCGGTTAAATAGTTCTAGCGAATACTTATAAATTAGTCAGTCTTATAAATTATTACAGAGCTAAGTATAGATTCCACGTTTCATTTATATTTCGTTCAACAATACCTGCTGGTCAGTTTGATAACGGAACATTAGATTTTATAATTTCTACAAGTAATACTTCTGGATATCAACCGCGCTATATTTCCACGAACTAAGTTGTAATTGTCCGTATTTTTTGGTTTTTTAGGGGTTTTTTGATTTTTCCGACGTTTCGGCATCTTTACAGCTGCCGTGGTCACGTGGTCATCCCGTGACCCCCTAAAAAACCTAAAAATACGGACAATTACAACTTAGTTCGTGGAAATATAGCGCGTTTGATATCCGTAAAAGTTGTTTTATTTCAATGAACAGTGCGCGCCAAACCATAAGATGTACGTAATACTTCGGGCTTTTTTTGGCGAAATAAAAAATTGTATTTACCTTATTTTCACTCTATCAATAAAATCATAGTTTTTTTCTGGTAAATAAAACTAGGGCTCGAACTTGTGGCCATTGCCAACCACCGTCTTTTTACCGGCATAATTTTGATCAAAAGTGCGTGACCTGTCTGCTGCTTGTCTTCAATATAACCAGCTTCATTATTTATCATACACACGCATAGTGCGTGCTTTATCTGAATCCCTTGGTGGTCTATAAGCGTTATATAATAACAACGTCTAAAGCTTACGTAAGGCATTTAACGATCATACAAAAATTACGATATCGAAGTTTTTATTTTAATGTTGGAAGTTTGCATTCATAATGCTATTCTCTTTCAGTATAACAAATTTCATCAGACAAAAATTTGACAAGAAATTCTAAAGATCAGCGGGTCTACCATCATCTGTTGAAAACCATCATATCATAAGAACGTTTTGTTGTTATTTCGTTTTGAGGTTGTCACATTCTGACACACTTCACACTTTGGAGGCGATGATTGAGCAAAGACGTCACAAAAGTTCCGTCAAAAACAAGCTTACTTTCAGAGAACCGGAGTAGAAAATAGCATAGTAAGATTGAAACAATACTTCGCTAAGAGATCGCGGTAGGTCCGGGGCTCGCCTTAACAAATTAAGTAGGTAAAAAAAAGTCTTCAGATTCGGAATTAGTTTATTTGGTGGACAATAAATATTTCAATGATGTTTTTACGAGTTCTATGGTGGAAATATGCAGGAGCTTAGCTAAGGTAGCTTAAACTTTCTTTTTTTTTGGAAATATACGCAAGCGAATCTGTCTTTCTTTTTTCAGTTAGAATTTCAGTTACAAAGGAGATCATTCTCTTTGGGCCCTTTTCAAAAAATGCCGGTCAACAAAAAAAAAATACGTATAGTATGAACTGCTAGTTGATTATCGAATTCAGTTACTAACAGATTTTGATTGAAATTTATTGAAAGTTACATTCCTGCTTTAGTAAGATAGTTCTCACATAGATTTTTACTAAAGCAGCAATGTGACTGCACTTTCAATCAAACGTTGATAGAAACAAGTCATTTGGAGCAATAGTTGATATGACACAAAAGTTGTAGGATTACTCAAAGTCAAGGTATACAAGTTCAAAGATTCGTAACTGTTATGACTTTCATACATTCCTTAATTTCTAAAAACGCTTCAAACGACTTATTTTATCCATGCGTAGCAATATTTTTTTTTGTGGCTGGCATTTTCAAAAAAGGCTTGAAAATTTATGGAGCTTGAATGATATCCTTTTAGCATAATACACGAGCAGGTATAATAGGTAATCATAACTAAACTTTCTAAATATACCCCTTTGTAATGCTTAGTTCATCTTCAATTTAAGAGTTTAGCATTCACCGTGGTTTCGAGCACCAGACATTGCGTCCACTAACGCCACCACAAGATGTAATTCTTAAATCCTACAAATAAAGAGGGCACAATAAAAAAACAAGTCTCTCATTCACAACAATGAAAGCTTTTATCAAAATTATAATGTAAATTAACCCATTTCATATTTGACGCGTCTTGAATTGAATTTTATTTATATTGCAACAAACAATACACCAGAAAGCCTCATTAATAATTTGAAGCGTATTTTCATTTTGCTAGTGAAATAGAAACAAAAAAGTACAGGTTGTGCGTACGAGCGGCGAGGGACGAAGGTCCAACTGTGGCTGAGTCATGACGAGCCAAGGCATAAGAAACAAGCTGGAAACAGATAAAGATTCTAGCATGTAAGTAGTAGCACTAAGGAGAAGAAGTAGTAGTCCAATCAGCAGTAGAAGCACAGAATATATATTAGTACCTTACGGTACAGAAATTTCACTCCCGAGTTTAGGTATGATAAACGCAAGCGTCCGGTCACCGGACTAGTCTCAATAGGCTGGCACTCGCTCGACTAGTCGCACACGCAGCGCACGCATCCGCGAAACAAAAGTAAACTGAAAATACCATAAGGTACCTCTGACAGCCCTAGCAGATTGAGGCGAGACGGCAGCAGTTATTGTACTATGAACGCTATACGCAATGCAAAAGGTTGAAATTAGGGTGTTTTCCAGAATAGTAGGTAAATATCTCGGGGATTTTGCGCCGCTTGTATGGAAGTGAGACAGGCCTGGTAGAAGGCAGTTAATACGACGTTTTCACTACTTGTTTCAGGGGTACTAAACCCGCCTTCTGCGCCAGAGTTTCCGGGTTCGATCCCCGGACAAGACAAATATTTGTGTGCATGAACTTGCCTATTTGTAGACAAATATATTAAACACCCAGACCTAGAGACTGGGTGTTTAATATATATAATATGTATATATTTACAAAAAGTATATAACTATGTTATCCGTTATCTAGTATCCATAGCACACAAGTTTTTCATGAAACTTAACGTGGGCTAGATAATTGGTGTGATTGTATTTAATTATTATTATTAATAATACAAAACGAGAGGATTGCAGCATGTCTGCCAATATGAAGGTAGTACAATTTTTCGATTTACTTTAATTTTCACGAATCTAACACCAAAGTGACGAGAGATGCGTTACTATTCTCCGCCGGCCTTGACACGGGCGGTGGGTTTCTTTTTACATTTTCTATAGACATATCTGGGAAAGACTCTAAAAATACGAAACATGGTTTATTTGCGAACATTTTAGTTGGACGTTAATTTTAATAGAATATTTATATTAATTTCTGATAATAGAATATTTATAAAATCGTCTGTTGTGAACCGAGTGGAGGAGACTATCCTACAGTGAAACAGTTTTATACTACTGCGGAGGGTAGAGGTACAAAACTCAGTGTTGCAATAGCGTTACGGTTTATATGCGAAGTACCTAATAATATTAACAAACTTGTAAGATAAGTAGATCGATATGTAAGTATAAGCTGTAAAATGTTATTGTAATTGTTAAAACTGTATTAGAAATGATTAAATAAATAAAAAAATGCTGAATTTGAAAATTGCGAGTCGTGAATCAATCAACTATGATAGGTGGTAACTTCGACTTCAATTCTATCAGTTACAAGTCAGGTGTCGGATGGGTGACCGTAAATGGCATTATAACTGAGCGCTTCCGTGTTTCGGAGGGCACGTTAAACCGTCGGTCCCGGCTGTTGTCATTTGATTACAATCGTTAAGCCAAGTCAGAGGCCTTATAGGCGGCTTGATAAACTCTGACACCAGAGGTAGCCACTAATCCTCACTCGATAAGAAGAAGAAGGTACAAATGTTTCGCTTACTCTTGTGGCTCGAACGGAGACCGCAAAGCACTTACGAATATAATATTTTTATTACAATCCCACGGCGCTTAGGAAGCAAGGCGACCCACCAAATAAAATATTTCTCGAAGAACCTCTGCGTAACCGTTTTATGTTACACTAAACAATGTTGTCCTTTTGTTTCTGCGGATTTTGCAGTCCGCTGCCATGTTTTAAAGCGGACTATCTGGAAACAAAAGTTTTATGTACTTTAGTATGTGTTTTGTTTTGTCAGGATGTAATGGAAAGGAAATTTCAAACGTTTGTATACTTTATGTTTACTGGACCAATAGCTTTTTAATGTTCTTGAGAACTGGTGCTCAGTAAAGACTGAACCAATAATGTTGCCACAGTCTATATATCTTCTCTTAATGTTACTTGGACTCGATTTTATCTCATGAAAACCAAACAAAATACGATCTTAGTTCATGGACAGTGGAGTTAGCACGAATTACTTTCGAGTAAGTATCGAGGAAGTAAAGTAAAAAAAAAGTATGACATATTGAGCAGAGTTCCTACCAGACGTAAACGGAACTACATTTTCTTATACATTCTTTGACATTACGTGCTCGATACTATTTCGATAGTTATTCGTGCTTGGCCTACAGAACCCTATTATGTTATAAGAACATAACTTATATTATTATTTTCTACACAAAATTATTAAAAGTTTCTATATTTACAGAAATACTTTCATTGGCATTGGTAAAATCATTGATTGAAACTTTGGAATCAATCAATTCTCTAGGTTGTTTATGTTTCTGTTGCCTACGGTTCTGTTATAAAACTTAAGAAAAACGAATAGCCGTTATTTTATTGGGTTTTCTCTAAATGTGGAAAACTGCGGGATTGGACCATTGAGCTGGATTTAAAACATTTTTAATAGTATGTGCAGTTAGGGACATGTCAGGTTTTACACTCGCACTAATTAAGTTGTCGCTATTACAAAGTAAATCCAAAAGATAAAAGTGTATTTTGAGAAGTAAAGTGTATTAAGTCACGTTTACAAAATACAGAAGTATTTAGTTATAAATACACAAAAGGTGTAGAGTATCTAAGTGTTTTTTTTTATGATTTTTGAATGTTTGCATGTTTAATGCTATTTTTATACTTATGATAAATTTTAAATAGAAAAATATTGGAAAAAATTAACTCTGCCACAAGTGAATTCTCAGATGGGAATCGAACCCACGACCTTTGGAAATCCGATCCAATGCTCTAACCGCTGAGGCCGAGTTAATTTTTTCCAATATTTTACTATTTAAAATTTATCATAAGTACCTAAGTGCTTAATAACTCTACAACGAAAAAACAAAGTCAAAAAGAGGCGTAAAAAGCTTTCAAAAACTTTAAAACGCGTAAAGCCAACAGATATTTTGCGAATGAACTCGACGACACGGCTGACGTAAAGCTCATACACCGCTTTGAAAGTTATCGCACGGAGCCGGAGTGATCTTCATACAGATTTTTATGCTATCGTTTTTGTTGCTTTACAAACAGTAGTTTGCTGAACACCGATTTAATCAAAGTCATTATTAATATTGCTGATGGAAACAGACTAAGGTTATGAAAGTTGTTTATTACTAATCATATCATAATCTCATTATTATTCTCGACTTTTACGCCTAAGTTTACGATTAAATGATGAAACTATTAAGTTATACCTGACTTTTGTAATAGGAACATCCTTTTTATTTCTTGCTTTTATAAGCTTTTTTTGGTATTTAAAGACTGAAAAAAGAAGTTACCTTTTATTTCAAAAATATTTCGACACCTGCAAGGAAAAACATAGTAACTCAGTTTATTGCACTTTACAGGAGAGCACGACAAAGATTTAAAAAATCTTAGCAATTTCGAATAAGTCCTAATGCCAATCGATCTTGACCATATAAGTAAACGTGGTAAGACCTTAACTCTTGTAACATTTTGATGCCATATATGTATATATTTAATTATTTATTGTATATAATTAGTAAGTTACAATAAAATTCGTCCTCATATACTTTGTAAAACTACATTGTAACTCCAACATACAATCAATATTGTATGAAATTGATATATTCGTTAAATTTGAAATTGTTGAATATAATAATTTTATGTCTGAGATACAATGTTTTAAGACGTTTTATACTCTGCAGATTTTAAATTTTAACGAATCTATATACGATGATAAGTATAAAAAAACCGCATTTTTTGCTTAGTATGAATTTCATCTATTGAACAGATCTCAGTGGCGTGCACTTGGAGAGGCCTATGTCCAGCAGTGGACTGCGACAGGCTGATGATGATGATGATGATGAATTTCATCTTAACTCAATCCTGCCTAAAACTGAGTTACAATGTTTTTGCTTGCAGGTGTCGATTTTATGTTTTCATGAGATTGTATTAAGGAATGAAAGTTTTTCCACATCTGGAAAATTTCCATACATTGACTCCGATGGAGTCGGGAACGGTACTGTCGGTTGATCTCTAAAAGAATGGAATAAAAAGATAAAAAATACTTTTTAAAATTAACATCTCTCGCTGTTTATTCCCTTCACGATTACTTAGAATTTTCTGCGTCATTAAATCACAAAAGCCCCAACAGAATTCAATGATATTTCTTTAAGATTCGTCGCTACAAATTGGGGTTATTAATGTTAGTAATAAAATAGCCTAAATCTAAGCATGATGGAAGACTAATGACACTGGAGACTGGAGAACGCGGCAATTTTCAGTTCATTGGCGAGGCGACAGATTGTACTTGCGGGATTTGGTGAGGAAACAATTATTGTCATCAGTATTTTCGGCCGTTTTAATGTTCCAGCTGTTGGGATAGCGGCTTTCCTTATGAATAAAATAGGTTTATATATTTCTTACACTCACGCCAATTAACTTAGCCCCAAAGTAAGCACTCTAACGGCCGGTTGCTCCAAAATTCATAAAAAATTAATCAATTTTATTCAATTTTATTTTATTTGCAAAAACTTGTGGTATAACAAAGATCTTAAAATTAAGAAGTACCGTAACATGTCTACAACGTAAGTGGCGTGCAAATGTTTAATTATTATAAATTATATATATTATTTTTAGTATTATATATATATAAGGTGGATCCGAATCATACTTTGGCTAAGTGTCAGGGGGTCAGGTCAAAAGTAAAGAAAACATTTATGCCAAAGAAAAAATTATAAAAAAAAAAAAATTTAAAAAATTTAAAATACCATTTTTTTTTGCATTGGTTTTCTCTTGAAAACTTGACGCAAACAAATCCAAACGTAGAACTAAAATAATTCATAAAAATCAGCTCATTTATTAACGCACAAGTCGATGACCCCGCCACCACGCCGCCGCCGCGAGTAATCAGCTGATCGGTAGCGACGACTGTTCTGCGTGTGAACGTGTGACACTAGTTCGTATGAATGCACCTAAATAACACAGTACCTACAATTTTCTGATACGTGTTGTGTTGAGGTTGTCTGTAATTTATTACACTATTCAATCCTACTAGTTTAAAGAAAAAAAAACAAGTACCTATAGCTCATAGTCAATAGTTAAGTAAATCTGCAAAGATTCAATTGTTTTAAGTAGGTACTTACATGGCTTGGCGTCCAACAGGATTGTCAAACATTGGCCAAAACTAAATCAACTGATATCCCGTTAATAACCTTTCCATCACACTTAACAGGCTTTGAACTGGCTTAGTTTTCCAGTTCAGTTTCGATAAAAATTTAACGTATTATTACGAATTCATAAAAAGAACAAAATCACACTCGTTACCTACGTAATCGCCAACACTACCTCTTAGGTACTATTTTGTTATTCTGTGCTAATACTACTTTCCAAATTACGTTTGTAAGTACTTAAATTTTACACTTTCACGCTTTCAATTCAAATCTAGTACCTAACGAGACTTAATTACCTATAAAAACGATTATTTACCTCGCTTTTGCGTTTAAAGTTAAGTTTGTTCATTTTAATCCTATTAAAACAAGATTTAGATTCACCTACAATTTGCAATTGAAGTAATTATGGTTTCATATCAACCCACTCTCGTCAAGCTTCGTAAACTAATGTAATAATGAATAAAATAATACTTAATTATCTAGAACTAATAATCGCATCTAGATCTATCTAGAAGTAATCTAATTCGCCAGTTTACACCCATCCCATCACATACGGAATTAAGATAACCAATGTTCTTTAACTTGCAGTAAGTTGAAAGCCATTACCTACTCTAAAAATACTTCTTAAAATAGTTGAAAGTACTTACATGGGCTCATGCAATCGAGTTCATCTCCATACAATATTAGCGATAACATTTCATCACATTCACTCACTCACATCACACTTATAGGCTGTAAATGTAATAATAACTATCAATTCAATTAAAAATCAAACATAACACTAATTAATTTGTTATAACACTGATTATTACGTTTTTACATTTTACTTCACATTATTATTTCGTTATTACTATAAAGTAGGTATGTATTAGGATATTGTTTGAAAGAGTCGTTGCCTCGCGTGATCTCTCACACGACAACCATCCGTCGCTAACATCCTCAACAGACTAAAGAAATAAAAAAAAGACGTCATGATAAAATTGATAAATAGGTAAGAGACCGAGAGAGAGAGAGAGAGAGAGTCCGAGGCGAGGTGGGACGGTGCGGATGCCGGTGTCGCTTTGCCGCGCGTGCGACACCGACCGACACACAAGTTCAAAAGGCCCCGCTCTCATAAAGGTACGCCGCCATGACAGGCAACAAGTGACTTGTCGCTTGTTGCGTGAAGACCACTATGCAGTTTATTGATTTATTATAATTACGACTTATTGTTTACGCGTGTCGTTCGTCAACGTTAAAGTTTTATTAAATTCGTGAAAGTAGTTTTATTTAATTATTTACAAAGCGATGGTCGACGAATCACTAATAATGGCTGCGAAAGTTGGAATTTCAACAAAAGATTTGAAAAACTGAAGAAGCCGTGATCTAAAAAAACAGATGTAGCTTTTATCTTTTGTGAACGTTACTTTATTTTTCCGCATAATTCGATTTAGTAATTACGTACTTAGTTAAACGAAGTCTTCTTTGACAGTTCATAGGTTCATTTTATTATCTTGGGAGTCCACCAAAACGTATGACGTAAAACTTTAGGGTCCAACTTTTTTATAAATGTAAGTATAACTTCAAATCATCACTTTCATTGAAGTTACACAGGGTTTTATTAAGAATTTATTTAGTTAACATAATTTTCTGACTTTGCTCAAAGTAGGTTTGCAGTTTTATAACTTAAAATGCACTTTACGTAATAATGAATGATATTTCAATCGCCCAATCACTTGTGATCCAGAGACTATGCCGACGTTTCGTGTAGTGTTACCTTTATAATATCCGCGCGCGTCGCACGCCTTTGATATCTTTTTGAATTTTGATTCCTTCTGCAGTCTACTTGTGCATATTAACGCGTGTGGGTGTGTCGTTTACGTTTGCGTAAATATGCCTCGGAATCGATATACCAACCAGGAGTACCTGGAAATGGTTTCTGTTACCGTGGTGAAAAGTGATAGAGACACTTAAAAAAAAGTGGAAAAACACGTGTGCAAGCATGCCTTTTTGTGTGTTGAAAGACAAGGTGACCGTGTACAACAATTTTGTAGATAGTTTTTTTAAGTGTTAATAGGACTTGTACACCTTGTAAATGACCTGTTAATTTGTAAATAGGACTTAAAAATGTGTAAATAGGACTTGTAAATAGGTGATGAACTTTTAAACACGTCAAAGTAGTGTACTAATTCTGATTCTTTTACTGCATTTTATAACCATACCTACCTAATTTAGCAAGAGTCAAATTTCGATTAAGTTATTATTACATTAGTTTGCCAGTCCAAAGCCTGTGAAGTGTGATGGAAAGCTTATCACCGTTTTGTCAAAATCAACTAAGTCCAAAGCCTGTGAAGTGTAATGGAAAGCTTATCACCGTTTTGTCAAAATCAACTTATGAACACCGAACCAACCACGTGAGTACCTACACCAATTATTAAAGCAGCAACTTTTTAGATACCTACCTATTGATAACATAATACTTATGTAATTAAGGTAGTGTGTACTATTACTGTGTCCACATTATGATTACATACGAAAGTAAGATACCTCACGTGAGGGATCTTAATGAGGAAAGGGTCAGAGAGATTATTTGATGCATACGAATTACGAACTTAGTGTCAAACGCGGAATAATCGCTACCGATCAGCTGATTGTGCGCGGCGGCGTAGTGGCGCGGGGTCATCGACTTGTTCGGTGTATTGCGTTAATAAATTTGCTGTTTCTATGGCCATGATAATTTAAAATTATTTTAGTTCTACGTTTGGATTTGTTTGCGTCAAGTTTTCAAGAGAAAACCAATGCAAAAAAAATGGTATTTTGAATTTTTTTAATTTTTATTTTTTTATAATTTTTTTTTTGGCATAAATGTTTTCTTTACTTTTGACCTGACCCCCTGACGCTTGGCCAAAATATGATTCGGATCCACCTTATATATATATATATATATATATATATATATATATAAAAAACTGATATATATATATATATATATATATATATATCAGTTTTTTTTCATCATTGACAATTTTGTTATTCACAATCGTAACTAAGCAACCAAAATCTATGATAAAAAATGCTATGCAATAGCTTTACCGCGGCAGTCCCCGTGTGCGACACGTATTTTTTTAAGGTTTAAACCGCATGAAATTCATAAAAGTTGTTTTATATCAATGAACAGTGTGCGCCAAAAATTAAACTGTACTTATAAAACTATTATTGTATTGAGAATAAATTTTATATCTTGTTTCAGAACTTTGTTTTTAATTTAACGTTACCGTTTTTCGTTTGTTTTTCGTTATTATATGTCATGTTTAACCCCGTTTTCATTAGTTCGAACGACAAGAGTAGTTTTCAGTTCGACAATACTGTTGCCAAGTTTTTCGTGAAAAATCATGTGAGAGGTGGGTCTCGACAACAGCCGAAGAAGTTCGAAAACTAAACAAGCACCGTTCGTAAATTCTATCAATATTGTGAAAAGTTTACCTAACACGAAAATAATAGTATCTTAAGAAAATGTTCATGTTTTTCTTTTAGGAAATTGTAGGTATTATTTCATGAGTACTTTCAATTGATTTTTACAAAGTATATAATTAAACTAAATAACATAACACATCTTAGGTTTCTTCGCCCACTCATAATTGAAATAAAACAACTTTTGCGGAGTATTTAGTGAGATGTATTTACCCGAAATATACATATGGTCACAAAGTTGATTTATTATTGCGTTCGGATACGGTTACATAAATACTAATTAAAAGTTAATATTTGTTTACTATTGAAACAAAAAAACCGAAAAATTATAGTACCAAATATTTATTTCGGGTAAATACATCGCACTAAATACTCCGCAAAAGTTGTTTTATTTAAATAGCATTACGTTTTAACTAAATGTGTAGTAAATAGTACTTAGTAAGCGTGTTTGTTTTTAAATAATTCATTGATAAAAAAACAGTTTTTTTTTCACTTTCGTTGTTTTTAAGGAGATGTCCCAATTACGGGCTAAGAAATTAATGCCATTTTATATCAAAAACAACTGATTTCGAAAAAATACGTGTAATACTACGCAACTTATTTTAATAAAACGTTCAATACAATTACTTCATCATCATCAGCCTGTGGACGTCCACTGCTGGACATTGGCCTTTCCTAGCTCACGCCTATTGTGGCGTTCATAGGAGGTTATTAGCCTACTGCTACCACGCTTTGTTTCAAGTTTTCCTCCTCTTGCACAGGTGTTCAATCCGTCGAGCCTCTTAGTCGACTCTTATGACATCCCAGGCATGTAAGGGAGTGGTGACACTTGTATTCTTAGGCCGTCACCACACGGCACGACACAATTATTTAGCATAATCAAATCTTAATGTCATCAAAACATTTTCGTATTTTTTGTTTTGTTTGGATTTAATTTTTGTTCCTTCCAAAACTATCAACGGGTTTTAGAGAAATTGGATGATTGGAATCTGTTTAACAAGTAATAAATAGGTTTTATATATTCTGTACGAAGACCTAGACTCCATACATTTGGGGACTTCCCTATTGTCAATAGATATCTTAAAAAGTTAGCTCACCTCATAAGGAAACTCTTTGTTCTATTTCTGAAGCGAGTCCAAGCTAATTTTAAGCTATTGTTCTCGGCGCCACAACGAAACAATGTGTTCTATTAAAACCTGCATCTACGAATACTTTACTTGGCCTTTGTTGAGTAAAAATGAGCTCTGTGGCTTTGGAATAAGGTCGGTTTCGTTTATTGTATGTATACCGTATCGTGTATCGAATGCAAGCATTTATTATCGCATCGGGGCTGCGGATCCGAGTACGGAGGCAGATTTATAGCGAATGAAACCAATTTAAAGGGCCTTATTGGAAAATTACTTTTAAATAACATAAATTTTACAACGGGCTTTTATTATGGAAACTGATATGTAGACTTCCCTTTAAATGCTGATCGAAGTGAATTCTTGCGTTTATACGACGTCAGTCAGACAATTTTGGTGGGCACGATGGTGCAATAGTATTGTGGTGCTATTCAGCCAGGTCGTGGTTCCGATCTGAAGTTCACCCTGATGAACATTAGTTGCTGATCCGAGTCTGGCTGTTTGTTTTTAACCGACTTCAAAAAAGGAGGAGGTTCTTAATTCGGTTGGTATATATTTTTTTATGTATGTACACCGATAACGCCGAGATTTCTGAACCGATTTCCATGATTCTTTTTTTGTTCGATGCAGAATAGTTGCCAATTGGTTTTCGTTTTTCGTTTAACCCAGTACTTTTTATGTTATGAGCATTTTTATATATTTCATTTCATTGTTGACTTGGACGATGTAGTATTTACGATAATTTTGTTTAGAATGTACATGAAACCTTATCTAATCTAGAAAAACCCTGCTGTAGTTTACAAAACAGCCTATTGCAGACACTAAAAAGTAAAAAATAAACTGCGTTAAAAAAAACCGACTTCAAAAACTAAAAAGCAAAAAATAAGCCTATTGGAGTCGGTGCCAGCCAAGGCAATAAAAATAAAAGAATAGGAGCTTAAAGTAGAATGTCTTGGCTGCCACCGACTCCAATAGGCTTATTTTTTGCTTTTTAGTTTTTGAAGTCGGTTTTTTTTAACGCAGTTTTTTTCTTCTTTAAGTATTACTTACACCTATGTTGATAATCATCATCATCATCATCATCAGCCTGTGGACGTCCACTGCTGGACATGGCTCTCTTACCTCACGCCTATTGTTGCGTTCATAGGAGGCTATTAGCCTACTGCTACCACGCTGGCCAGACGGGTTGTTTCAAGTTTTCCTTCTCTCGCACAGGTTTTCTATGCGTCGAGCCTCTTAGTCGACTCTTACGACATCCCATGTAAGGGAAATGTTGGTAATAATATATCAAAATAAGGTTATTTTTAATGAAGCTGATAAGTTTGTAGTGCCCGTTCTAAAAGAGTCTTGAATGGGGCATGGGGGTGGTAAGGTTAAACAATTATGATCCAAAAAACCTATTATGAAACGCCAACTTGGCTTAAGCTCGTTACCTATGCATTATTTCGAAAAGTCACTCGAGGCAGCTCCTTTGTTCTATAGATTTCCTATGTTACACTACACTATCTTTATTTAACTTTCTCAGAAATGTTTATAGGTATTTTCAAAAAAATTTTTGTAAACTTATTCGGTATTTTTGGCAATAGAAAACAAAACAAAAGCCCCTGTCAAATCATTGTGCTTGTAGTGTTCCATAAAATGTCAATTTGTCTTTACTCGTGAAAATTGTAAATTGTTTTTTCATCAACTTTGCAGCACAAATAATTGGAAAAACAATTGAACATCAATCACATCAAAAATTATGGCAGGAACACTTTTTGTTTTTCTTTTTATTTGTTTGACTTCACTTCGTAAGAGCAGGCCAAGGTCAGAGACCGTACAGCCTAAAGCGAGGCGAGTGAAGTCCACGTGTTTGTATTTATTTTTTATTTTATTATTGCTTTAATTTGTGTTCGTCTGGTTGTTATCTGTAACTATTGTGTTGTATTGTCTGTTTTTGATGTATCTATAGTATAATACTTAAAATTATTTATTTGTACCAATTTTTTGTTTATTATTTTCATTTATGTTCTGTATTCGTTTCCTTATTATCTGTGTTATATGCATTGTGTGGTCTTTCGTGGGAATAAAAACATTCCATCTCTCTTTCACTAAAAACAATATTGAAATTAAAACTTTTTTAACTAGATTATGGTCAGCTGTCTCATTTTTTTATAATAACAAAATTAACAAGAATTATATAAGTAAGTAAACAAAATCAAAGCTAATATTAAGTCTTATAACTCGTGTCTAATAGAATTTCAGACGATCGTTTTACCGGTCCTATTAATTAAACCATGAGTACATAGTTCGCGGTAACTTAATCTCCAGACTCGGCCATTATTCACTGTCCATCGACGCTGAGACTAACTGTAAAGTTTACTTTGTACAGTCGACAGCTAAGCAACTTTACATGTTGACTGTACTGACTCTCTCACATTGGTACGTTGATATTTCGAAGTACAGTCAACAGCAGCTACAGCTTTACATTTAATTTTGCACTACGAAAACCACCGCTATTACGAGCGACATAAGAGCGCTCTCAAGGTCAAAGTGTGAAACCGTAGCTGCTGTTATAGTAATAGAAATAGAAATAGAAACCATTTATTAACAACACACACGAACACAGAAATACAATCAGACAAGTAGTATAAATAAAGACAGAAAAAAAAAACAAAAACAAGAATACAATACAACAAAACAAAATGTGTGCTGCTAATAGGCCCTGTCTCAGCAACATTAACTTCTGGGTCATTCGTTGATGGTCAGAATAACCCAGAAGCACTGATATTCTGACGGGGCCCAATGAGTGAGTAGCTACACAATAGACATAACAAAAACACAATTATAAAACAGTAATGATAAAATAAACAACAATAAAGAAATAAAGACAATTACATGCAACAATTATTTAAATAAAAACTAAAACGGGACACTAAAATAAAAAATAAAAAAGGTTGTTAGGCACTAAAAATTACGACTCCTTTGCCGAAATACATAAAATAAAAAAAAATAAAACAAAAATGGCTATTTGATCCTGACAGATGACCCTATGACCTTTGACATTTTATTTGATTGGTTGACACATGACTGTTGACTGTACCTCACCTAATCAGCTTAAGGTAATATCCTAGAAATTCTAGAATGTAAATTAACCGCGTCTGTGGTCTAGTGGTAACAACCATTGTTATCAGACCCGGAGGTCCCGGGTTCGATTCCCAGCGGGGATACATATTGTATTCGGTTTGGTTGGGTATACGACTTGATGTAAGTCCGCATGGCTAGCTACCACCGTCTTATCTAAGTCTGACGCCATAACAACAATGTTTTCAGCATTGTTGTGTTCCGGCAGTTAGAGATAAGATAGCTAGTTCCTTAGTGTTTGAGGATTCTGGGAGAGGTTTGCTTCCATCTTCAGCGTTATTTATACTTAACATCAGGTATGATAAAGGGTAACCTTTCTTCATAAAAAATGCAGAATCAGAGAAAAGATAATGACGCGCAAGCCTGAACACCACACACACATATACGTCAGGACAGCATAGAAGATTTTTATTTGTGAAAGTGAAGAGTACTCTACCACAGACAAAAAAGCGCTTCGAACTGTATGAGAACCTAGCATGTCGAATTTTTCCTATGTACCATTAAGTCACGAAAGAGATTTAGTGATGTGGAAATGTTATTGACGAGCTCTTGCAAGAAAGCACTGCACAATTAACCATTTTCGTTTCTGTGTGACGCATGTTTTCATGGCAATTGTCTCAAGCGGACTGACTTAGGTCGGAAAACTTTGACCGTGGATCAAACTTTTGACACGCAAGGTAGGTACACTTTTACCGTCTATCTCGATATAGGTCTGTGCTCGTAACTTAATTCAAAAAAACTTATCAATAAGTACTTTTAATTCATCAAAATGTTTATTTCCTACCACTCTTTAGGGCATCTATTAAAGCGTGAATCGCGCTTTCGAAGTTACTTAGCTTGCTGCATATAAAGGTGATATACAAGTACCAAATATGAACAGTCGGACCGCAGTCCTCGAATACAGACAGGGCCACGTTGCCCAAGCACGGGCACCTAGCTTGCAAGAAGAACTTCCCTTTATGCTAAATATATGATTAATATGGTAAGGGCTCTTTCAAATTAGACGTTTCGTGTCGGACCGCTGCGGTGCCAAAGCGGTGCGTTTGTCGTATTGCGCACGGACGGTCGTTTGTTTTCATACAAGGCGCGCGGTGCGGTAACAGTGCGGCGTCGGTACCGCCACAAGAATAGATAGATAAATGGTCCTAGATCAACATTGATCTTCGGCTCCCTTCAAATCAAAAAACCTCTAAAAACCCTAAAAATACGGACAATTAGATCATCGGGAGTATTGTAGTTAATTCAATCATACCATGACCACAGCGGCTGAAAAGTTGCGTCGGGAAAATAAAAAAAACCCTAAAAACAACAGACAATTAGATCATCGGGAGTATTATTTAATTCAAAGTTATTTAAAATAGGAATATATTGTTACTTATAAATAACAATAAAAACGATTCGGTAAATATTCACATGAGGTACAAGACAAAGACCATTTTATAATAAGGTTTATGTCACGTTCCGAAATCCAATCATAGGTTGTGAGATCTCACCCAGCCTAATATAAAATACTTAGGTATAACAAATAGTTTAATCTTGCAGTAATTGTTTTTATGGTTCAATGAACATAAATAATATAATAAAACCAAAACGCAGTATTATAATTAATTCAAAGTTATTTAAAATAAAAATAAAATGTAACAGAAAAGTCAATAATGCGATTCGGAACGCATTATGACAATTTTTTAGGTATTAAATTAAAAAAAGCACTTTACCGCTTACTTTACTTTATTGCATTGAGTTAAAGCACAAGAGAATTTATACAAACTGTGGTTAAACTATGATTAATGAATAAAGAACTTTGATAATCTTGTGGGTTGGATAGCAATACTTTCTCGAGAGATGTTTGTGTACTTGAGACATTTATATTTGAGTGCAATGTTGCGAAACCGGGAGGCGACTAAATGACTCAACTGATTTGTTAAACGTATGATTTATTACTGAAGTTATCCTAATAGTTACATTGTTATATATGGGAAGGTGACGCATACACCACACCTCCCCCCGTTATTTAAAAAAAAATTACAATATTGTTTACTTTTTTTTAAATATATTTTACATTAAAAAAAATATATCAAAATGTAAATATCAAAACATTTAATATATGTGTCAACGACAAAAAGGTAATACAAAGGTAAAAATTTCAAGAACAAGTAATTAGATATAATTATCTAAATCAAACAAAATTAATTATGTATTCAATGTTTACAATACAATGCAAAAACAAAGTGATAATTTCCAGCAAGAATATAAGTCAATTTTATTATTTTAAATATACTTTGATTGTTAAAGGTCTAAAGGAAATAACAATCAGAAAAAATGATATAAGAATTTAAATAAAATTGCGAAAAAAATAAGAACTTATCTTTCGAAATATTTTATAGAGACATTATTAGTGCATAATATTTTAGACCTTGCCAATTGAAAATGCCAACTGATATTATTTACCGATAGTTATTTTACTTACTTGATAGACACGCACACTGAACAATGCCTACGTATTGATACTACACATAAACAATGTTATCTTAAAAATAATAGACTTATAGGTACATTAAATAACAACTAAACATAACAAGTCATGTATACCTACATTTATTTATTGTTTTACATTATTATTATACTTATGGGAAAACATATTTTAGTTAGACAGTTGTTGACGATAGTACTTATTACATAGTCATAATAACTGCTTAATCAAAATTATAAATTTCAAAAAAAAACCAATAGGTACATAAAAAAAACATATGTCAATTAATAATCTTAAAACCGAAAACCATTATTTCTACTAAAAGAAGGTGTTTATTCTTTATGTCAAGTTTTTATTTATCATAGTCCGTGTTTATTTTCATTTCCTTGTAATATAGTCACAAATTCTCACTCAACTATTTATGTAAGTAATTTCTTCATACCTCGCTCGCGTTCACTTGTCACACTTATTAGGTACCTAATCATTTTTTATACTAGCTAGTCTTATTACAGTACTGTAAATACTGTGTGCACACTTAATTCATTTATTTAATATTTTCTTCATCACGTGGTACACTTTCATTATTTTAATAATTTAGGTACTTTTTTTCATCATTTATTTGGGCCGGCCGGTCCCTATTATACATTTATTTAATTGGTACATATTCATAGTCGACTTTATCATTATATTTATTTTTAATAAACAGTGCAACTTTGTGCCTGCTTGGGTTGTGCGCACAACTTCATTTTGGAGGTCATGGTTTAAGTCTCTTTTGGACTCCAACTTTTCTCACGGAGGAAGCTCGTTCGCACTATGATCGAATAAGAAGGATCTGACCCTCCATGTACCATATTTATAGGGTCATGAATTAAGGTAACTTTTGACCTCCAACAGCATTCGAAGGGGAAACTCGTCCACATCTTGATTAATCTGAAGGACCTGATCCCTATAGTACCTTTTACCTACGTGTGTACCATAATTCTACTTGAATACAACTACTTCATTTATTTCTCTCAACTTTTTCTACATTCTAAAACATACAGCATCAAATCAAACAAAAACAATCCTATAAAATGATAATTAGATTAATAAGAGTTTGCTTAGCTTTTGGGTGATCAGTCCAATTGCACGCCAACCTTAAAAGTCTAATAATCCGCACATCTTCAATATATTACGTCAACCATTACCAATTCATAACTATTCATTTCATCTTATCCATTACATACTCATAACTGTTCATAAACTTTCCATTCTGTACCTAATTGTCAACCTATATTAGTGCAAAAAGATTTTTAATACAGATATCTTTACAAAACATAATCTATCCTATCCCATATCTATAATTCAATTTATTTTATCAAGTCAATTTCTAAGTATTACTTTTGTATTCACATTTCTCATTAATCATCAACTTCTAGTTAGACAACACTGGCCATAAGCGTTAAGCGTTGCTTACGAAACATTTCAAGTAGATAATATTACATTACGCTCATTATACGAATAAAAACACCTATCATATTATATGATTATACAAACAAGCTTCTTGTAGAATTCAATAACAACTCCATATTAATAGTATCTATACTTATATCATGATCTAAATGCATTAGTTGTTTCAAAATAATTGGATTCTCCAAAATTGTAAAACTTTCTATACTTTTCCTATTCTAATCTAATTTCTAATTTAAAGAAAAAAAATATATATTTCATAAAATTATTGAAACTATGCATTTTGCTTGCAAGCGTTTAAACTTTTCAGATCTGTGCAGACTAAACTAAAATGCAAAATATTTATATACTTTTTGTTTTTTACTTCTCAATGTTAATTGTACAAATAAATATCAATAGCTCAATATGTCAAGTGTCATTTCCTATTTTACATTACTTCAACATAGCATATGTACCTAATAACCATCTTGTAAAAGCGATCAAAAGATTTTTAATACATAGCTCCACCTTTTTTTTACAAATAAAAATAGAACAAGGAACGCTATTAAATTCAGAAATCAAATTAACATATAATGAAATTTTATTAATTTATAAAAGTCGAACTGATTTTCTAGTAAACTATACTGATTACTTGTTATAATATATACTTACTTACAGTAAAATATAAAATAAACTCATAAAAAAATATTAAGAATCATTGCTACTAACGTTATGGTCTGCCTGTACTTATCTGAATAAATAATTAATTTTCCATTATCTAACTAAAATCAAAAGAAAATTTTACTTTACTTTCTATTCCAATATATCACTTTTAACTACTGATACGTAAATACGTTAATACACATCTTAGAAATTTCCAATTTGTGAAAAGTCTTTTCAATTATTATCGAAACCAGTAATATTCTTTAATTATGTCATGATGTATAAATTCGTCTTTAGGCTGTTATTGTTCACGTTACCAAGCACGTTACGCTGACTCGACTATAGCGCAATACGTATCTCTTTACAAAATGAATACTCGTGCGATAATTATTAAATGCATCGAGTTCGAGATTAAAACTACCAATTTAAATTTTACGAATTTATAAACTAAACTTTTTTTCAAAACTTATAAGATATTTACTTTTGTCATAAATTACTCTAAATTCAATTTCCAAAGTATAAAAAGTACAAATTTAAATATCCACAAGAATAAGAAGAAAACATAATTGCAATAATTACCCAAGATTTTTAACTACAAAAAAATAAGACAAAAACGTCTACTTATTAAATACAGTTTTTATTCAATTAACCATTTTGTTACGATTTTATTTAACGCCATCCATTATAATTAACCAATAAAACAAACTAGATTTAGAAAAATGTACGTATTTAACTATATTATGTTTTATAACAATTAGTACTTACCACCGTACGCTTTCTGTATACCACCGTGACATATCTAGGTACTTAAATCCTAGAACGAATGAAACAGTTTAAACACAGTCATTGTAAAAAAAAAGTCAGATTCATCATAATAAAGAATCCCGAAAGTAACATCCATTCAATTTTCAATACTCAATTTAAAATAAAAAACTAAAATTATATCTATTACCAATGTTAGCATGTTTTAATACAAAAACAATGCATTTAAACTTCTTAATTTAATTAGAAAGTTTCTTTTCAACAACAAAAGTCACATAAATCCGCATTTGTAAATTTTAAGTTTACGCAAGATTGAAAAAAGAAAGGAAACTGGAATTTATGGATCTATCTTCTTATCGTCAATAACTGATTTAAATTGACTTAAACAAATCTTATCTTATTTTTATGCATATTTATAAAATTAATTTTAGCTTATATCTTAAAAAAAAAATTGTATACATATTTAAAATTAACAGTTTAATGTTTATTTCAAATCCTTTTTTTATTATTATTTAATACGTAATTATTATCAAACATTATTAAATTTGTTTTGTATATTGAACCATACAATTAATATTGTAAATATATTCTTTATAATATTCAAATATCAAGGTTAAGTAGGATACATGATTGAGAAAACATTTTCGCACGAAAGATTGTACTTATGAATTTATACGAAATAATGATTGAGAATTGAATTTCTCTCTTTTTTTTAAGTTATATTTTAGCTGAAATAAGGTTAGTCACTAAACAATTTAAAGGAGATGATTACAAGGTAAAACTAAAACGAAATAAAATTGAAATAATTTTTAAGTAAAAAAAAAAAAATAACAAACCTTTATCCAATATTATTATTTATACGACGTATCTTTTTAACGTGCCCTTTACACACATAAATAAACAATAGTAACGGTGTTGAAGAAATGCGCAACGCTCCCGAATTCTCGAAGTGCCTCGATGTGTACAATGCCGATAGTGGCTCGAAGTCAACTTTCACCCTGCAGCATCCTCATCCGACTCCAGCATCTCCCGGCACCCAGCTCACTTGTACTTAGCTCCAGTTAATACATCCTCATCTCCTCATCTGACTCCTACATCTCCCGGCGCCCAGCATTTATCCTTCTTGAACTTCGCCACTCCAGCCGCAGCCGCAACGCACATCTTGTTCTTTTTCTTTTTTTTTTTGACGATGACTGCTCCACTTCATTTTGTTAACTATCTGTCCTTTTTTATTCACATTTATATGAAATCTATTTATGTTTAGTTTATAGTTTATTTCGTTCTTACTAAAACAAAATATTAATGTACTTTTTTTTTATTATTTTAATCTTAATTCCTACTTTTCACTTTAACGCAATATTTTTGTCCTTCACTAAACAGTATTGTTCATTTTTGGGTTTTCACTGTCACAAAAGTTACTGTTATTTTATTAATATTGATTTTCTTAAAATAACTAAACCGTCTGCGCAGCACTGCCTAAAGGCAGCACTGGCAGGGTCGCCATGCAATGTTGGGAAACCGGGAGGCGACTAAATGACTCAACTGATTTGTTAAACGTATGATTTATTACTGAAGTTATCCTAATAGTTACATTGTTATATATGGGAAGGTGACGCATACACCACATGAGAACACGCGGTATTTCTTAGAACAATCGTCTGAAATCTTTGTAAAGGTTAAAAAAATAACAAAAATATTTGACCTTTATTGAGAAAATATAATAAAATAATAATAATTGTTTGCAATAAATTCGAATTTGTGCAGTAATATCTAATATTGACCTAGAGTAAATATTATTATATTGTTTAAAATTTTTGTTTTATTTGTGAACTGTCTACAAAAACTGACTCTATAAAAGCTGATGTTAAACCTGGGGCCTTACCATCAACTGTAATGCAATTCATTGTAGGTTGTGGGAGTGGGATGCTGCCATATGGCGCGTCTAGCGGCGTCCCGCACTTACAACCTGAAAGTAGCCTAAAATAAATCGTAATACAGTTGATGGTAGGCCCCCTGTAAAGTAAATTTTACGATCAGTAGGATTAGCACGAACAACTATCGAAATAGTATAGAGTAAGTATCGAGCACCTAATGGCAAAAAATGTATAGGAAAATGTTGTTCCGTTTACATCCGGTAGGATCGCTGCTCAATATTTTTTATTTTTTTATTTACTTCCTCCATACTTACTCGATCTGATCGAATCAGAAATGAGGAGATCCGTAGGAGAACTAAAGTAACTGACATCGCTCGAAGGATTGCTTAGCTGAAGTGGCAGTGGGCGGGACACATAGCGAGAAGAACCGATGGCCGTTGGGTCGGAAAGATTCTGGAATGGCGACCGCGCACAGGACGACGCTAAGTGGGGGCCCCCGACAAGGTGGACCGACGATCTGGTGACGGTCGCGGGAAGCCGCTGGATGCGGACTGCGCAGGACCGATCGTTGTGGAGATCCTTGGGGGAGGCCTATACCCAGCAGTGGGTGTCATGTGGCTGAGACGACGATACTTACTCGAAAGTTATTCGTGCTAGACCTACAGAGAATATCGTACATAACACTCATCTATTATTAAATAAAGTCAATTCTTTGTTATACGACTGCTTACGATACTATCGATAGATCCTACTAATATTATAAATGCGAAAGTATGTCAGTTTGTGTGTTTCTTTGTTATTCTTTTACGTAAAACAACTGAACCGATTTGGATGAAATGTGGCACGCTTATAAAAGATAGCCGTATGACGAGCTCGTACCGGCCAGCGATTGTTGAGGTTAAGCAACTTTCGCGATGGTCGGCCACGGGATGGGCGACCAAAAATTTACTATCTCGAGCTCCTCCGTGCTTCGGAAGGCACGTTAAGCCGTTGGTACCGGCTGCATTAGCAGTCGTTAAAACCACCAATCCGCATTGGGCCCGCGTGGTGTGTTATGGCACATTCTCCTTATCCATCCATAAGGAAGGCCAGTGCCCCTGCAGTGGGGACATTAAAATGGCTGATGACTATGACGAATAAAAGATAGCATGGATTAAAACATAGGCTAATTTTTATCCTGATATTCCCACGGGAACAAAAACCACGCGGGTAAAACCGCGGGGCGGCCTCTAGTAAGATATAAAATACTTCAATTGATACACTAACTATCGTAGGAAAGTAAACTAGGTTAAGTAGTAATAGACTTAACATCTTTAACAGATTTATGATTGCCAAATCTGTTCAATCTACACATTTTCCCATATTTAAAGCAGTGGCGGTTCCTGGTTTATTGTCTTAGGTTAGCTCCAGGCTCAAGTTAGGTACGTTTTTTCTTAATTAAAACTTAAATTAATTGAAATAAACTTTCGATAATTATTCTACTTAAATATGTACTATGTAATCCTAGTCAACAAGGTTATTATATTTTTTATTATTTATTCGCCATTTGACGGGTATCTTAGATATTTTCAATAACTTAATCATGAAAATAATTGTAATTCAAATGAAATTACTTTTTAACGCGCTTGTATTTCACGAATTCACGAAATTAGATCTTACTTCCTGAAATACAAGCGCGTTAAAAAGTAATTTCATTTGAATTACAATTATTTTCATGATTAAGTTATTGAAAATATCTAAGATACCCGTCAAATGGCGAATTAATTGTCCGTATTTTTTAGGTTTTTAGGGGATTTTTGATTTTTCCGACGTTTACATACGACGTTTACGACATTCTGATGTAGCAGCTATATTACTGTAAAGTTAATCTAAATCCGTTTTAAGCCGCTTTCGCATTTTTTAAGTGAAATCTTCTTTAGCGGCGTTGTGCACGTCATAATTTTATTATTTTGGGATGGGTAAAAAATGTTAAAGTCTGACGCGACTTTAACATTGACACGTGACCCTGATCGAAAATTCGAAAGACCATTTACCGCTGACCTATTTCATATTACATTAAGTCTCACACTTTAAAGATCTACGTATATTAGTTAATAACAACCATTATATAAAGATCTCTCATTACTACCAACTTTCATATTGATGCCAGGTCAGTTTCAATGGTTTTACCTGCCAAATCAAGTTGGTCTCCGTTTTCATCAACTTTTTATGAAGTTGTGGTCAAGATACAGTCAATTTTGATGGTTATTTTCGTTTAAGCGGTTTTCACTTCTACCGGCACTCCCAGAGTGCAACCTGTTGTTTTTTTGTATTAGTAGGATTAGGTTTAATCATTGGTGATTGACCATTGAATCAGGTGTCATCCAGCGTTAATACCTTCTCATTGTAACTTGTCATTGGACCGTGAGTACATGAATTATTCACGCGGCTGCCTATTGGACCTAATCAGTCAAACATAATCGCCGGAACTAATCCAACCAATCGGATGAGTCGATACATGTTGTATACCGCTGCTGCACCTTTGTTTGGAACACAAAGGAAATCCAACCGTGAAATTATAATGTTGTATGCTCTTGAATTTAATATGGCTGTTCTATTATTCACATGTGAGCCTTTGTTTGTAGTTCGATGCTTTATTTAGGGCAGTTTAGGGAGGTGTAAGCTTTGTGTAAGTCCAAGAATTCATTTTGTTGAGTAGTTGTTTTTCACTAGGTCTTCATACAAAAAAACCTCCTGATATAAAAAATGAAAATATAAAGAAGGCTCAGTTTATTATTTTTATTATATTTTTATATTTATTATATACAGTGGTAGTCAGTAGTTGTTTTTCACTAGGTCTTCATACAAAAAACCTCCTGATATAAAAAATGAAAATATAAAGAAGGCTCGGTTTATTATTTTTATTATATTTTTATATTTATTATATACAGTGGTGGTCAGTAGTTGTTTTTCACTAGGTCTTCATACAAAAAAACCTCCTGATATAAAAAATGAAAATATAAAGAAGGCTCAGTTTATTATTTTTATTATATTTTTATATTTATTATATACAGTGGTGGTCATATAAATAAACGAGCGCTTACGTTATAATATTACCATGTCCGCATTTCAGTAGATTCACATTACCTATTTTGGGAGAAAGATGAATCGGCACTTCCAGCAATGTTAACACCACCGCCATTTTCTCCCAAAAACCATAAATACACATTTTGGCAAAGTGCGAACGCGGCAAAAGAGATAAGAGCTCCACTCTTTTGGTGAGGATCCACAAATGTCACGTGTTATCATAATTTATTAGTCCGTCCTGCAGGTGTACCCCAACTTTTCTAGTGTCACTAAATCTATTCTTACCACTCTATTTACATGAAAATAAAGTTCAATTTCACTAAACTAGTGTATGGTTCTTTTTGCTGTTTCGGCCGCAAGTTTATCTGTTACACACACAACGTGATAGTGGAACTTTATTATGAGAAATAGGTGAATAAGAGGAACAGATCGGGTTTGAAGTAAATTCTTACTCAAGAATTTGGTAAGGGAAACGATTATTCTATTATTTTAACAAGTTTATAAAATTTTAACAATAGCCAATTTAATTAAGTTAGCTTTTTATTATCAATACACCGTTTTGAAATATAACTCTATAAATCCCTTACCATTTTGCATGAACTCAGTAAGTTAAAATAATAAGAAAAAATGCAGGAAGAAGATGAAGATAACAAAATCATTGATATCATAAAAATCTATCTGCTGAGAAATCTATTCAAGAGATTATATATTTAATCAAATAAGTAATCAAGTGAAGTCTTATTTCAAGTTGTAAAAACAAAAATGGCGGACTCAATATTACGAGCGAAAGTATACCTCCCATCATTTAAAAAAAGAAAAAATCTGATATCAGGTCTTATCGAGTGAGGATTAGTGGCCACCTCTGGTGTCAGAGTTTATCAAGCCGCCTATAAGATCTCTGACTTGGCTTAACGATTGTAATCAAATGACAACAGCCGGGACCGACGGTTTAACTTGTCCTCCGAAACACGGAAGCGCTCTTGTAAAGCCACTTTACGATCACCCATCCGACACCTGAGCGGGCCAAACTTTGCTTAACAAACGTGATCGAATACGATCAGTCTGTCAAGCGCCGCCATACTTTCAATATCAAAAGAGGCATACCTACTTAAGCTCAGACAACAATAGTAGAGCGAGTATGACATTATTATTTTTAATGAGACATGGCTAAACAGCAGTGTTGAGGCCTCTGAGTTGTTTACAAGTAACTATACAGAAACGAGCCCTTTACAGCGTAAGAAAGATCTTGTGGGTTGTCCAAACAAATAAATAAAATTAAAAAAAAAAAAAAAAAAAAAAAAAAACAATAGTAACAGCTTACAGCAACAATAAAGCTTCCTCAATCAGCTGCAACCCTATTTTAAAAGCGTAAAATTAATGGAAAACGATAACAAATTGTTCAGATTATTTTCAGGCTTACGTACCAACAATCATACCAATTTTCCGACCCGTAACTGTATTCATAGGTATTAAATTTGTGCTCATTATTAATTCTGGCGTATTCGTTGCATAACAACTTGGCAACGGATCGTATTTGGCATATTACATGAATGGCACCGCCCGCCATTTATTCCCTTTTGGCGCCAACTCGGATGCAAACAACGGGTGGTATTGAAAAATACGCGACTCCAATCCGTTCACACGTGTGATAATTTAAAACGGTTTTATCTCTCGATTCGAATCCATTGCGTTTTTATGGAAGTTTGCGATTTCAATTTGTGGGGAAAGCAAGCAAACGTCGCGTTATACTTTTTGGTGTTGTAATAATTCAGAAAGTTAATATTCTTCAGCCAACTGACTTTTTGGTCCGAAAAATTATAAGGAATTGACTTGTATTAACAATCAATCAGTGATGCGAGTAGTTTACAACAAAACTAATGTAAGTATCAAGTCATCCATATTATTTATGTCATTAAACTACTTGAACAAGAAAATTACTTGAACCAAAGTAGGTACGCTTCTAATTCATTTTTGTTCTCTAATTTTAAAAGGAATTGTTTGATCACGGCTCTGAGTGAACTAGTCATTTAATTCAACTCTTATACAAATAATGTTTGAAAATTCTCTTTATGAAGCTTTTCCAATTTTATACGAGTATTTTATGGGAAAATGTTGAGGCTCTTATTAAATATATTTGTTGTAGCGTCACTAAATGTTTGTCCTGATCCTGAGCATAAGTATTTTGAATATATTTTTGTTTGATATAGAGTTTGCTGTAACTTAGGACCTAAGCTAAGTACTCAAACTAAGAAACTCCTTTAGGCTAGTACCAAAATAGCTAATTATAGCATAAAGAAATACAAAAACCATAGATTAGCGTTACGAAAATTGATAAACTAGGATATCAAAGCAATAAAAAAAGTCGTTTACTCCAAACGCACTATTCTTCATTAGAATGAGGGTACTTCGTCACATTTCCTAAATTCACAATATAATTGAAATAAAACAACTTTTACGGATATCAAACGCGCTATATTTCCACGAACTAAGTTGTAATTGTCCGTATTTTTAGGTTTTTTAGGGGTTTTTTGATTTTCCCGACGTTTCGGCACCTTTACAGCTGCCGTGGTCACGGGATGATGTCATGAGTCATCCCGTGACCACGGCAGCTGTAAAATAAAAATATAGCGCGTTTGATATCCGTAAAAGTTGTTTTATTTCAATGAACAGTGCGCGCCAAAACATAAGAACGTATTCACAATATAATTTAACATACCTGAATGATAACGTAGTAAGCGGCCTATAAGATTTATGACTATTCGGATCCGCCATCGGCATCCCCCAGAAGTCATTCAGAAACAGCTGTTTCAAAGAGTTGCTCCCCACCACGTCCGCGTTCGTGACCACCGCCGGGATGTCGTCATGCACGAAGTCGCCACTCAAACTGTTCAAGTAACTCAACACAGCTGTTGTCGTTACCATCGCGTAGATGGCACAATCGCCGTTCACTCTCCTTGGCTCTTCTTTGACTGTCGCCAACCGTCGTTTCATTTTCGGGCTATTACGAGCTCTTAACGTCACATGTCTACATTTACACATTGGTGGTTGTTGGTATCTGTAACAAAATAGAAATTGGTTAATATTTCCATATCGTGGATTAGTCAATTGAGTAAGGAAATAAGTGCCGTCGCAATTGGAATTTATCTCATGTAATATTCTGAAGGAGAACCCTATTATAACTTTGTAATTTTGCATTTTACAATGCTATTTTTATGTGATAAATATTAAACAAGAAAATATACTAGAAAAAAGCAACTAGTCACATAAAAATAGCATTATAAAATGCAAAATTAAAAAAGTTATAATTAGATAGTTGTTTCATCTTAATCGATAGTCAAACATCTGTAAAGATGTTTCTTTCGAATGCGAGGATAATTCTCTCATTGATGAAGCCACGGTGGCCAACACCGTAGAACGGTGAATATACTAGAAAAATTCGACGTGTCCTCATAGGTCTCTGTAGCATAATTGGTTAGTGCATTGGGCCGGATTCCCAAGGATGCGGGTTCGAATCCCGTCAGGGCGACATGAGACTAATTGCTTTTTTCTAGTATATTTTATTGTTTTATATTTATCAAAGAACCTTATATTTATCAAAGAACCTTATGTTTAGAATAAGCTTTAAAAAAAACCGTGTAACTAATATGATGACTGTGACATGAAAAGATACAGAAATTGTTATTTTAATTGTATCCAATTACAAATAGATATAACCGATACAGCTAATGCTACGAGACTACTACGAAACGGGCTACGTCGTAGTCTCGTAGCGTAAAGAGTTATTGACAGATATACTGACATTGCATCGCCTATATCGATTTAAACACTCATGTGTAGGAACCAAACTAAAATATAAGGTTGAAGTAATATCACTATTGATACGATGTATAATACATAGAAGCTTCAGGCAGATAATAGTTATTTGTTATGCAAGGCTGGAAAGTTGGTTATTTAATGGTGAGTTACCTCTATTGAAAGCTGAGCAAGTGAAGGATTCTAGGATTGAACCACAAGCGTAGCGAATGGTTCAAAGATTGAATCCTGAGCGAAGCGAGGATTTCAAAGATACAAGACGCTAAAAACTTTTCTGCCGAGCGCAACACACAATTTTTCACCTCACAACAGCGAGGAACATTTTATGGTTGTTTCCGCGGTCAACTTCCGGTAAAAAATTCTTTAAACAAAGTTTAATCTAAATATACCTTATTTTCGTTGTTCTAATGATATTTAAAAAAACTAAAATAATAAAAAGGAGTTTTATAGTTAATTCAAAGTAATTTAAAGTAGGAATATATTGTAACTTATTAATTAGAATAAAAACGATTCCGTAAATGTTGACACTGACATGAGGTACAAAACAAAGACAATTTAAAAATAAAGATTTATGTCACGTTCCGAAATCCAATCATAGGTTGTGAAATCTCACCCAGCCTAATATAAAATTCTTATAACAAATAGTTTAATTTTATTGTTATTGTTTTTATGATTCAATGAACTAAAATAATATAATAAAACCAAAACGGAGTATTATAATTAATACAAAGCTATTTAAAATAAGAATAAAATGTAACAAAAAAGTCAATAGTGCGATTCGCAACGCATTATGACATATTTTTTGGTATTAAATTAAAAAAGTACCTACTTTACCGCGCTAGGCCGCAAAAAGCGAATTTCTACGATGAAACTTAATGACAAAACCTCCTCTTCCGAGCGTGTGAGGTGAAATATTATATTTAAGGTACTCAACAAACGTCTTAGCATGAAATCCCATGTTCCTTTTTATTCAATAAAGCGGTCCCACGAAACGAATAAAATGAATTCCGTCGGCATATTTTGGCTGTCAGCCGCGCTAATCTAAATAACTATTTTTCAATATAGCCGCCAATATGCCGCTATGAATTTCCGTCCATCTGAAACGTGCTTCAAATGTGCGCCCAGAAAGAGAGAAGGTAGGCGATAAAACTACTTTGAGCCTACTACGGAAATAAAGACTGTCGGGGATTTTCAACTTACATTAAGCTAAAAATTAAATAAAATACTAAAGTGCTTATGAAACTAGTCAAGAAAAAACCGTTGACGAGATTCTTACATTCTTCGTAAGGTCATCGATTGTGAAATGGGCCGATATAATTTATCAATACAGTATCTTAACCGGTATTATGATCAATAAAATTTTTCGAAACTTAAAAAATATTTCATATCCTTTTTTACAATTTTTTCCTATCTGTGGCATCCATTTTTTTAAGCTTATAAAATCAAATATACATTAAAACGACCGTGGCCAACACCGTAGAAAGGTGAATATACTGGAAAAATTCGACGTGTCCTCATAGGTCTCTGTAGCATAATTGGTGCATTGGGCCGAAATCCCAAGGATGCGGGTTCGAATCCCGTCAGGGCGACATGAGCCAAGTTCCTTTTTTCTAGTATATTTTCTTGTTTAATATTTATCAATTATACATCTTCTAACCTGAATCAAAACAACATCTTCGATGTCCCGGTTTCATTCACAAATTCTGTGTATAATATTAATCTGTTATTTATGTTTTAATGAATTCAAAATTGTTCACTCCGTTACTTGAGACTAAAATATGGCATTTTTGTTCACCAATAATTTACTGTCTTAGTTTTTATTAACTTTCATTTGTATTTAGTTTTTTATTTATTTTCGCATAAGCTTATCACTATTTTTACATGTCAAGACCTAATGCAATAGAGAAACCACAATATTCATTAAATTAATACATTATCTCATATACAAATACTTTCATTACAAAATTAATTACCATACCAATTCATACCATCCATATTTATTATTCTCATAAAGATTATATTCATTTTGGATCAACAATCAACATCTATAAGTCAAAACTGTCTAAGGCATGTTTTGAACTATAATCCTATTATTACCGTTGAATTTATAAATGTTGTTAGTTTTCCATGTAAAATAAATAAAAACCCTTAGCCTTTGGGGTTCGCCAATATAAATCGGACGTGGCTTCACTTTGTATTATACGCTTTTGGATAATATCTGCCTCCACTGGGTCTGATGAAATATTTATTTACTGCGTCACGAGTTCACACATCACTGAGTTGAGGCGAATGGAGACCTGATTTTGCTATATAAGGTTTTATCGGAGGTCTTTTACTTACACAAAAATTCGAATAAAATTTTGGCTTCTGTATGGGTATTTAAAAGATTGTTTTTATAACAAATTCTAATTCAGATATCGTCACATTCATATTTATCTAATTTCAATATAAATCATTTAAGCGCATATTTACGTACGTAGCATAATATCTAGATATATAATTACAATACGCTACATCATAATTACGTAGGTCATTTGTATTATTTGAAAACTTCTGTTTTTTTCTGTTGATTCTGAAGTTTATTTTCTTAACCCGCCATTGGTGACCTATATGTCTGTGAGACCGGGTAGTTTAAAAAAATCAAATATTTTGGTCACCGTTCATCGAATTACACTGTGGTTTCGAGTAGCTGCCTAATTCAACGCCCCCTACCGCCAGTCTACCGCGCGACAGCGACGCGGACGCACGTTACAGAGCTTTGGCGTCAACCCGGTGCGTGAGACCGGCGTCACCAATTTTAGCAATAAGTTATTTTATTTTTTTGGTAGAAGTATTACCATTCATGCTATTTTATTTTAAGTTTCTAATGTCATAAGACTGACAAAGCCTGATTCTAGTGTTAATTCATTAAGATTGTTGCTTATTTTTAGTTTTAAAAAAACCTTGTTTTAATACCTCATAATTTTAGTGCTTCCAAAGATGTTGTCTATTGCTAATAAAAGAGATTTGATTACTGAAATATCTATGTTTTATTGACAATTAAAGATCAAATATTATATCTTTTCCAATGAAAAGTAGCATAAACTGTAAATGACAGAAAAACTCGCTGTCGAAAACCCCGGTGCGTGAGACCGGGGTCACCAACGATGTAAGTCAAATTCACGTCACCAATGGCGGGTTAAAATGTGCCGTGGTATTTTCTGGATATATCATATATGTCGAAAGCATATTTTAGTATGAGCTGTTTTACGAGATGCCTCGGCAGATTGTAAACTCATAGAAAGTCCGATTGGCTAATTGTATTGTTATGATTCCCAATTTGGGTTAGAAGAATTGTTTTGTTAATGTTAGTTTCCCTAGTCCTACAATAAAACGACCTGGTGCAACAAGCTCGCCTCAAACTGGATTTTAAAATCATTCTTTACAATTTGCCTAGTCAATTTGTAAAACAGTGAAATCTGCAACCCGCCTTCGACATATATACATATTGGCCAAAAAAGTATTAAACTTACTTTTGGTTAGGCAGCAGGTGTGACTGTAACAGATGTTTTTCATTACACTCACGCAAAGTAAATTAATAAGATTTTAACCCTCAAGTTAGATCCAAGACTTGTAAATAAAATTGCGTCACCAAATAGAACTCCGGTACCAAAGAGCTTTCCTGAACTTTTTTACTTTATCCGGTTCTTGTTGATACAGTATACAGTTCAATCAGAAAAATCGCCGGCCATTTCTGAGTTCACATTGTGTGCTCCTCTTATCGAGTGCTCAAGTTAATATGTGCTCAGTAAATAAACCCTTTCGGCAAAAAGGCGATTTGCAAATAAACTTACATTTGGATTCTGAAGTCATTAAGGTCTGGTCAGAGGCAGTCTCCGGGAAGCCGTCTCTGACGTGAAGGTGCAAGGTGTGTCACTGTGTTGCATCTGCATTTATTTGAGGGCGGGCGGTGCATCTTGCATGTAAGTTTTTCTTGTGGAATTATGCTACATATTCAACGACCTGTTTGGCGCAGGGGTACTAACCCCGCCTTCTGCGCCAGAGGTCCCGGGTTCGATCCCCGGACAAGACAAATATTTGTGTGCATGAATATGTCTATTTGTCTTGGTCTGGGTGTTTAATATGTATATTAAGTATGTATTTACAAAAAAGTTTATAAGTATGTTTATCCGTTATCTAGTATCCATAACACAAGTTCTTCATGAAACTTAACGTGGGCTTGATAATTGGGGTGATTGTATGCAAATATTTATTAATTTATTTATTATATTTTTCGTTTTCTACTAAGATATGGATTTCCGCCAAGTAACGCCTGATTCTATCAAATACTGTTATAAATGCGTAAGTGTGTTTGCTTGTCCTTCCTTCACACCCTATTAGTTATAGTTAGTATTCTTTGCCCTAACTAAGCAACCAATCAACTGGATTTTTGGTATAGAATCAAGAATCAAGAATTTATTTGCTAGAATGCGGTACATAAAAGATCTTAAATTATGGAAGTCACATCACATTCACCAGGAGCTGGCATGCAAAACATTAATAACATAATTATTATATAGTATGTCAACATTATTAGATAGGTACCATTACATTATATCATAATCTAATATAATTGATATTATTTAAATTATTTTACATTTTAAATTAAAAAATTCATTCAGATTATAAAAACAGTTTTTCACTAGCCATGACTTTAATTTGGTTTTAAATTGATTGTATAGGATTAGTTGTAAGTACGGAGAGTAACAAAGGCTTTTTATCCCGAAATTCCCACGGGAACGGGAACCACACGGGTAAACCGCGGATGGAAACCAGTTTGATATAAATTAGCAACTGCTTGAGTGAATTTCCCCGTTAACATTTTCTTCCATATAAAATTTCGCACACAGCTTATTGCGTTTGTACTTTTCCTTATTTTTTTTCTCTGTAAGGTATTTGTATAATATATGTTTGGTATTAACTTAGCTAAGTTATAAAATATTAAGTTAAAATATAAAAACGTAAATTTTTACTTTATAACAAAATTCATACAAAAGATGCGACTGCATTTGATGACTATCGCAAATCTAATTATAATAAAAAAAAAATCCGTTTCTTAGTAATTAGATATTATACATTAGATATCAATCACGTCTCATTGAAATATCCTATTCCATACTTCTTATTCATATTTGTCTAAGCTAAGAGCTCAATATTACCCACATAACTTCCGACCACCATCAATTATTACGTTATACGATGGAGCCTTTATTAATAAAAAAAAATCCAGCTTAAAGCTGCAGAGATCAAAGGGATTTACAAAATAATATTAGGAGAAGACGCTCTGATCCAATCTAGCGAGAACCACCGACATGTAACGTGAAAAAACATGATTATAGAGCCACAAATCTTTTATGAACGAGACTTGTTGATTTGAAATTGAGGTCAAATTAGTAAGTTGTTTATACATTTAAATTTATTTCTGTATTTGTATTTGTGGCTATTAAATTATGGCTCTATGACAATGTATAAAGTTCTAAAAACTTAAATCGATTTAGTATACCAAACCAGTTAAGTATATTTCTTATTCGATACTAAACTTTGTAACCGGATATTAAAGTTGAAAATCTTTTGAGGAAAGCCAACGTTTCTGAAAGTTACTGTACCTGTTGCTCTGAGTTTTGAGCTCGAAGTCAAATCGATTTATTCGCCGTAAAACGCTTAAAAGATGGAGGCAGTTTCATAGTTTAGTTTATGAATTAGACATAATGTGTAAATCATAATTTAAATAGCAATAAATATTCGTTTGCTTGTACGAGTATAATAATAGACATCAATATATATCTTAGGAAGGTGAAACCTTGTTAAGAAACAGAGTTCGGGCTTTGCCAACTGATGAAGTAGCTTCTTGAATGAAAAAGTGTATTTTCGTCGACATAATAAATACGAGTACTAGACAAAAATTTATTTTACACATTTATTCTATTCGGAGTCAAGACAGTGACTTAAAGCATGGCTATATCCCAAATGATGGTATTTCTTTGTTTTTGAGTTGTCGTGTTAGGTATATTATATGAATTTCAAATTTTCGTTTGTGCAAGATGTGTTTTTCTGCTAAATAATTAATGTCGCCACGCCATTGAGTGAAAGAAATAGTTTTGAACTTTGCCGTCGCCAGTGTGAATGGAGCTTAAGCTTTTATTCTCAATTGTATAGAAAACAGTAAACTCTTTTATTTAAACTTTAATAATTTTGAATTATTTTTCTACGTTACCCATTCAACTATAATAAAACGTCCCTAAACCAATATTCTACTTATGTAAATCAAATGTAGGTAGTATAAAATAAACAATTATAACCCAGGAGTGGGGGGGTGGGGTGGGTAGTTAATTAAATTTACCATGCGTGCTCAGAAAGCCGCAGGCCGTGTCGGGGGCAGGTGGCGTCGTCTTCTGTATTATTTAGACAGCTACTAACCGCGTGTAAGACATACTGAAATACGTACAAGGCTTAGCTTTCTGAGACAGTGGGGTAAACGGTTTTGTGATACTCTCAGTAATACATACATACATAAATACCTTAAAGCCATAAATCCCTTGCGGAGATGGCAGAGCTACAGCTTATAGCCACACCTCGCCGCTACAGCTTATAGCCACACCTCGCCGTTTCAGCTTATAGCCACACCTCGCCCCTACAGCTTATAGCCACACCTCGCCGCTACAGCTTATAGCCACACCTCGCCGTTTCAGCTTATAGCCACACCCCGCCGCTACAGCTTATACCCACACCTCGCCGCTACAGCTTATAGCCACACCTCGCCGCTACAGCTTATAGCCACACCTCGCCGCTACAGCTTATCGCCACACCTTGCCGCTACAGCTTATAGCCACACCTCGCCGCTACATTTGGTATTTGTCGGGTTTAGGACAGTCTCACTCAAAGTAGGCGATAACGCCCCCCTTGTGGACCCTAGTGGCCTAGAGGAGGGCCGGTAAAGGCTCAGAAAAAAGTTTTTAAGATGTAGTAAAGTAAACATAGGATACTTTTTAATTAGAAATGTTGTCAAAAATTTCGTCTGTGTGTATCGTAATTGTGATTTTGTTAATCAGGATTTTTTATGGAGTTGAGAAATTTGACCACACTGAAGTTTTTTCAATGTTGAACCGAGTCATCATCTCTATTATAAAACGCATCGACTTTCCGAGTGTCATGAATATTCATTAATAAGTCACTTTAAAAACTATAAAAAGAGTGCTATTTTAATCGATCAGCAAAAAACCTTTAAGCTTACCTATCTAATATTTTTTGATCAGCAAATAAACATACCTAATTAGTTAGGAAGTAAAGGCCCAACAGACTGTTTCTGATCAAATTATACATTTTGCTGACTTTAGTACTAAAAGGTTTGAGTTCTGAATATAAAAATCTTATCACTAACTTTATAATTACCTTATCTTTTTAATCTGTTTAACCTTCCAATATGTACTAGTTCCGTCAATCCAATAACCTTATACGAACGTGTATTTTCTTATATAAATTCTTTGGCTAGTCGTGAGAGTACATGCGGCGAGGGAGGTTATGAATTTAATTTAGCGAGGCTACTTTATAGAGGACACGTGACCAGCATGGCCGACGAGCCTTGCGTAAGAATATAACGCTGTAATGGACGTAATGATGTAGTTATGCATGAACAATGGTTGCTGGTATGTTCTTTTATAAAAATAAAATGTTCAAGTTATGTACGTATTCAAAGTATTTATTAAGAAACTTGATACTTATTTCAGGTTTAGTGGATCATTCATCATCATCATTTAAGATGGAAATGGAGATTTCTAATGTTACATTATTTAATCACTGATATAAATGTAGTACGGATATTTTAATTGTAGTTTTTCGGTTTTTAAAGTCTGTTGTAGTAAACGTATTTCAATAATCCTTTTATTTCACTCCACTGGTATAATATATTACTTTGAACCTAAATATCCTAACTTGTAGTTCTACTGTCACATTATATACTTATTATGTAGCAGATAAACCTTCTTCAAAACATTAAACATTTTATAATCTTACTAGCGGATTCTCGTTACCCGCGTGGTGCCCGTTCCCGTGGGATTGGGATAAAATATAGCCTATGTCACTCGGAAGAAATTTAGCTTCCTAATGGTCTAAGAATTTTCTAAATCGGTCCAGTAGTTCCTAAGATTAGCGCGTATATATATAGTATATAGTATAGATAAAACTATTCAGCTCCATACCACTAACAAATAACAAGACAGATTCCAGGCACATATCACTAACCTTTGACGCAGAAATAAACATTACTCACTACCAACGAACCTAGAATCACCGAGGCACAAACATAGCAAAATAGTCCTTCCACAAACGGTCCAAGAATGCTACCCTGAGGGAGTGGGTTTTAGACAAGTCAAATACGCAGTTGTTTCCCGCCAAAGGCAGGCATATTTGTCATTCGGTGCGTACAGCGGTCGCCCCAGCAAAGCAGAAGGGCCTTTGTATAAATATGTTATGAATTACCACAACCGACGGTATACGCAAATTTGTTCCTCTACGGTCAACCTGTTAATTACTGTCGACATTGTTGTGAAATGCGCGGGAAATTTGGCTACCATGTTTGATTTTCGCGTCAAAGAGCTTTAAAGCAAAGTTTAAATATTTAATATTAATGTTCAGAATGCAATCGCCGTTGGCCGTTCTGGACGTGGTCAATTGATTACGTAGGGATTTTCGGGTATTATGGTTGAAGAGGATTACAAATAGCCTATTAAATGTTGGCTACCAGATTATTTATTAATTGAAAAATTGCATAAAAGTTCCTACGAAAAAATCCCTTAGATACTCATCGCACAAATCTACAATCTACTAATACCTTCAAGTAGTTTTTGATGCTTTAGAGTGATCCGCAAACATAGACGGCCTCCGTGATAGAGTGGTACGTACAACGGTTTAAAGGTGTCGCTTACTCTGAAGTCCTGGGTTCGAATCCCGGTAGGGGCGAAAGTTTGTATGAAAAATACAAGCATTTGTACCTGAGTCATGGATAATTATATATATATACTTATATATGTTTAATTATATGTATTTATATCCGTTACCCTAGTATCACATGACACAAGAATTACAGTGCATATTATGTGGCTAGTTTAATTGATGTGAATGTAATATCAAACTCAATATTGTTTATTCAGTTTAGGCTACGCCATCGTTTCTCAAACCCTACGGCGGGAGACCTTGTAACGAGAAGAACCAGCAAGAAACTCGTCAAGGTCACGTTTCATCACAAAGAAAATACTAAAATAAAAGTAGGTAGAAGCCAGCAGGCGCTCGGTAATCCAGCACCTGTTTTGGCCTTCTATGCCTCTATGTTAATATTTGTTTGTTATTTTATTATTAATTTATTTATAATTGAAAGTAAATAACCCTATTAACTTTACATAAACATCGAAACTAAAGGTTTCGTTTTATTTTTCATCAAAAATATCAAGGGCAAACCAAGTTGTAGATTTTTAGTGTTATAATCACATTTGAATGGAATTTAAAAAATAATACATTGTAGCGTTGTCGTTGCAAGCTACTCTATGTATTCTATATTTTTATGCGATGTATTTTATAGCCTCGTTTGTGGCTTACGGTTTTTAAGATTTCAGATTAAAAAAAAGCCTTTTCATTTGAGTGTTTAACATTATATTAAACTGTTGAACATGAAAATAAACATTACCATTATTTAGTGACGAACAAACGACTCGATCGATCCTCGGTCGGCAATATCGCCTTAACTATCTCGTTCACAGCTTCAAGGAACGGACGGCCATTGTCGAGCCTTCGGTTCCACTCATTTTGCCAGACCCGGCTTGTGACCGTTAGAGCCTAACTTTTGTACTGGGAGTAGTTTAAGCGTGAACTGACAAGATAGACAAATTGCCTTTCCAACCTTCTTTTGCAGAAAGATTCGTAAGTAGTATAGGAGTAGGTACCAATGTAAACGATGTTTAAACGTTTGGAAGAAAAGAGACCTAAGCCAGGATTGTAGTGACTGAAGAGAAATGATCATTGCGTGTTAACCCACTTGTTAAACCTTAGAAAAGTTTTACCTTTTAAAATACCGTATAAGTACAACATATTATTTATAAAGATATTAAAGAAAATGTGGGCATTTAAGATATTACTAGCGTTGCTAAACAACGCAAATTTTCCAAATTTCCACTTGGAATTTTTTTTTTTTAAATTTTAATTTCCCTAGTAATTTAATATTTATTAAACTGCATACAAAAAATCATAAAGTTAGAATGCAATATTGATGTCAGTAACATCTGGGTTAAGGTGATATACGACTGAAGCAAGAAAAAATTAAACTACACGATGCTTAATATTATTTGTGCCTAATTAAACCAATTAATTTTTAATAGTGTTATATAACCCCATTTGAGGATAATCTTGGATTTTCGTATTTTTATAAAATCGTTTCGAAAAGAAAAAGTGCCGAGATAAAATCATAAAATCGTGTTTCTTAAACTTTACAAATCTAGATAAAGGTATGAAGAAATTTATATCTTACTAGCTGTGCCCCGGGGCTTCGCTCCCGGTGAATTTCGGGATAAAAAATAGATAGTAGCCGATTCTCAGACCTACTCAATACGCTCACAAAATTTCATGAGAATCGGTCGAGCCGTTTCGGAGGAGTATGGGAACGAAAACTGTGACACGAGAATTTTATATATTAGATTATCAGAATCGTAACATATCTAACCGTCCTATAGTTTCATAACAAAAAGTACGTGCTTTTTCCGTATACCGTCTTTAAAATATGATTTTACTTATATGCTCGGAAAACCGACTAGACTCGAAATTGCTCAGACGGGACTCGAACTCGCATCTTTCAGATTACTGGTCCACTCCCAATTGAGCTTCCGAGACTTATCGGTAAAAGACGAACAAATAATTTGACAATCGTTTAAGATTTGAAACTGTCAAATAGTTGTGATTTCTGAAGTCATAAAATAGCATAAAAAATAAATAATTTCTGTAGAATCGCCAATGTTACTACGCTACGAAATTATTTGTGGCGAACCCGATATTGTTATATTACTTATACAATGAAGTGAGTTCAATATTTTTCATTTAAATTCTATGTTGTTCACTGTCTTTATTTAAGTTACTGTGAATGTCGGAAGTGCAGTATCTGAAGATACACTGGTGCCTTCCACCAAGACATTTGGTAAATGTCCGAAATTTATGCTTACCACGACGAATTCGGTCATTCATCGGTAACTGTTAACATGCTCCACGACTTAGTGAATGTTCAAATGTGTTAAAGTGAAATTATGCTGCCTGACCCTGACCTAACTGATACAAAAAAAATATGTGTAGAAACAACATAAACAATGATCAATCTGTCATTTTTAATGTCCCCACTGCTCGGGCACTGGCCTTCCTTGTGGATGGACAAGGAAAAGCTGGCTCTTCGCCGGCCGCTACCGCGGCATGCTCGCTACGCTCGCTCGGCTAAAGTGTTTTTTGGTCACAGTTTTAACCTAACCTAACCCAAAGATACCTTTCATACTTCCTATGTCTTCTTTTCGACCAAAAATGTACCTTTTTTAACATTCACAAAACTTATTAATCCTTGAATCTAAGATTCACTGGATGTCCTCAATGTATCTTAAGATTCAAGGGTAAATGTTCGATTCAAGTATAATGGAAGAAAATTTTCGGACATACATCATTGAAATTGGTGGATATCGACATACACCGGTGCATCTTAAGATTCACCAATATTGGACATTCACAGTAACATATAGGTACATGATAAGGCTTCTTTATAAACTGTCTTGAAATAATAGTTTTTAGTTCAGGAGAAAATAACGAAATAACGTGACGTCTAGAATGATTGATACTCGTATTATTATAGTCTAAAAACTTCTAAAAATAAGTAATAGGTATAAGTTTTCTTAATAATGGCCATGTCAATGTATTGAAAAAATCTCTCTCGTCGATATTTTAGAGACCAAATTGAATTTCAAAGTGATGGATTATGCTTCACGTTATAAAAAATATTTGCAAACCAATGTTTGTGAAGACCGATTTTATTCACACCAATAATCAAGCCAGTAATATGTTTCATTAAGAATTTGTATTATAGATATTAGAGAATTGATAAACACACTTTTATATAAATACATGAAATACGAAATAAACACCCAATAAAAAAGATTAATAGTCAAATTCATACATAAAAAACAAACAACTATCTGGTTTGTGGGGGTAATAATAATAATCGAACCCGTGATCTGACTTAGCCATATATTTGTATTTGTGACGTTCACAGAACGACATGTATGATGTGCCGTGCAATAAAAGTCAGTAAAATAATAATGTTGAGTAGTGAAAATATTTTAACGAGACACGAAACGACCGTGAAGAGCCGACAATTCATTTATTAATTTTCAGTTTTTACTCTTTCTTTGAATCACAAATTTTTGAAACACCATTTGAAGCACAACAAATCGGTGAGCATAACCACCTTAATGAGGTGAAAAATAATTACTTCATACATATAGTTGGCTACTTCTCCAAAATAAATTTATGCAGTTTATCGCTCTCGTGTTTTTTATTTATCAATAATAATAAGATTTATATATTTTTATATTTAAGATACCGTATAAAAATATATTTTTTCTTATTGGCCCTCTTCTTCTACAAACGGTTTATGAGATATATGTTTGATTTTTTCTGGCCAGAGGGATAAACAACGGGGAGATCTTCGCCTTCATCATACCTGATGTTAACTATTTAACTGAAAAAACAGGACAGAACGAATAAAAATCACCGTATATATAAACCTAACAATCAGAATTTGACCGTACCAGCTATTATTAACACAAAGTTTTATGTGTAAAAGAGTGTTAATATCATTTTTGGTGCTCACCGAACGACACAACACGAAGGGACCTCATTATGGGGCGGTGAAAGCGGACTCTCTTTAGTGTTAGTAAGGCCATTTTAGTGTCGGTGAAGCAATTTCAGTGTCAGTTTGAGCGGTTTAGTGGACCGACCCGCGCTTTATTAGCACTTGTGGCAGCTAACGCGACCGAACGAATAGTGATAAGAGTCTTATTTATTCTGTGTTATGGCCTGTGAAGAGTCGAATTTGAGGATCAGTTTGACTTTGATGCGGTGTGGGGTTGGACGATTTGTTAACTTTTGTTGGAAGTTCTAGCGCTTGCAGTGTGAGCTGCAAGTTTGAATAAATTGCAGAAAGAGATTTATAAGGCTAGGGGCCGGTTTCACCAACGACAAATAAGTACTAGATAGCTTATCAGGCAGATAATCTAACAGTTGTTATATGAAAAAGATGTCAAATTATCTTCCAGATAAGCTATCTAGAACATATCAGTGATGAAACCGGCCCCTAAAGTTATGAATTTACGCATTTAATACAGAATATTAATAATTGTCGTCTCGAAAATAAGCACGATTTAGCAACGTAAAGAAATTCAATATTGTGAAATGTAAAGTAAAAATGAAAATAAAAAAATGTTTATTGCAACAAATATCATAAACAAGTATTACAAAACCGTCAAAGGCCTGACTTCTAAGGTAAATAAAATTGATTTTTTTTACCATCGTTGTTTCTGATCATAACACATTTTGGAGTCAGAGCAATGTGTATGATGTTGTAGCTTTATATTTGTTATGTATAATTTCTAAAGAGCTATAGAATCGTTGCCCATAGAAAAATAATACCATACCAACCTAAATAACACTCGCTCTAACAAAATACTCAGCGCCGCCAATCTTTCTTTGAACTTGAAGAACATTTCTGAGCCAATGAAATAAGCCTTCGAGATTCCGCCCTTTCGTAAAATTCGTAGTAGGAGATATTAAATTCAGCTCCAAATGAATAAATTACGCTCAGCAGATGTTATTTGTGACGACAATTTCATTTCCTCCTGATTACTTCCGAATCTGGTATAGAATAATAATGAGATATTTTTTTTTTCTGTATTTTCCTTCTTTGATTTAACTTTGCTTGAAATTCTTTTTAAACCTACTTATGTATCGAGCTCTTTTAGAATTTGATCAAAATATGGGCTTTTGATGTGGTGAAATAATTACAAAATTTCATTGATTTCAATGAAATTTAGGAACTTATTAAAATGATGATGAGGATGAGTTTTTTTTTCTATTTACAAAATCTTTTGCGATTTCGCGTGATTAAAAGTTTCTATGCTAAAGGTAAAAATAGGTCACTGCACTTCTAAAAACTCATCACCATAATTTTTTTGACAAGTAAGTAGACAAAATTTACAATGATTCAGCATTTAGTGTTCTAGTGGTAACAACCACCAGTATCAGACCCAGGGGTCCCGGGTTCGATTCCCAACGGGGGTACAATTTGTATTCGGTTTGGTTGGTGGTAGGACTTGTTGTGAGTCCTCCTGGCTAGCTACCACCACCTTCTAAGTCTGACACCATAATAACAATGTTTTCAGCATTGTTGTGTTCCAGCAGTTAGATAGCCAGTTCTTCAGTGCTTTAGGCTTCCGGGAGAGGCTCGCTTCCATCTTCAGCCTTATCAATACTTAACATCGGCTAAGTCGTTAATAATAATAAAAAAAAAATGTGTAGTTTTTTAATATTAAATTGGCTTTTTAAAACTACATTAATAGACGATCGGTGACGACATGATATTGATGAGAGAGGCTATGATTGAGCGAACGAACCAGACATTAAGTCACGTCTCCCAGAGGGGTGACAGTAACCTGGTCAATTTCAACGCCACCAAAACCCAAGCGTGTGTGTTCACTGCAAAAAGGAGTCCCTTTATTCTGACTCCTACTTTCCGGGTGCATCTATACCAGTTACCGACTGTCTCGAGCTTTTGGCATGGAGTTGTCTTCACCTCAACTTCGGCACTATCATCGAGTCCAAGGCTCTAACTGCAGCCAAAAAGCTGGGCGTCCTAAATAAGGTCAAGCGATATTTCACGCCGGGCAGCTTTCAACTCTCTATAAAGCTCAAGTCCGCTCTTTCATGGAATATTGCAGTCACCTCGGGACGGCTCAGCGAAATACCATCTAGCTGCACTGGACACGACCCAACGCAGAGCTGAGAGGCTAATTGGCGACAAAGAACTGCTGAAGAGCAAGTTTCACACCCTAGCTCACCGCCGCAAAGTTGCCTGTCTGTCGGTCTTTTACAGACTATACTTCGGAAAGTGTGCTCAGGAGCTGCATGAGCGCATACCGCCATCCCCCTTCTTCCATCGGACATCCAGACGCGCTGAGGGCTACCACCCTTCTTGGTTGATATTCCGAAATGTCGCACCAAGCGCTACTCAACATCTTCTATATTGCACACACCAAAAGAGTAGAACTCCCTCCCTGCGTCTGCATTTCCGAGTATTATAACCCGACTACCTTCAAAGCAAGGGTGAATAGGCACCTTCTGGGTTAGCTCGCTCCATCGTGGATCCTGTCTTGTCTGACTTGATGGATTGGATGAGAAAATCCATCTAAAGTAAAAAAAAAATCAGGATACCATTTTGGACTTCTTATATCCTACTTAATTTATTGGGATTGAATATTTAATAGTCATTTTGTGTGATATAAAGGTCATCGCATACCATGCCGTAACGACCACAGTCAGTGCGCTAACTACGCTATACACACACTAACCGTGAATTATTTATTATCTATTAGAAATAAGATATTTGTTTATGACGTCCTGTATCGACAAGCACTTCAGTGAGCCAAGATACAATTTTAAATCAAAAGCCATAAATAGTTTCAAAAATAACAAAAAAAAATAAACTTATGAGAAGTCATATACTACGCAAAATTCTTGCTTTCAAGCTAATTAGAGTTGTCAGACACCGTCCCGTAAAAAGTAGCACCTGGAGCTCTATTTTTGATTCACTCGTCTCGAGGATTCTACTGATTTTCGTGCGACGTTTGAGTTTCCGTATTCCGTAAAAGCGACCTTGCTCGTTTATACATAGCTTCGCTTTTCGCCTGTAGTACCGCCTCCGAACGCGAGCGCGCCAGGGGCAAAGCGAAAAGCGTCCTATGTCTACGCTTGCAAGGTCCGTAATCGCCTGATCGCCTACTCGTTAGCATCGCCACTCGCGCGACGAGTGATACAAAAATAGAGGCACTGATCAGTAGTACTGTTATGGGTGTAGTGTGCAGTGGCCTTTATACTCACTAGTATCGTTAGTTTTATCTACGCCATTAAAGTGAACAAAACGCTCTTGGCGTGTCGAGTTTTCTATTTACATACATTTTCCACTTCGTTCGTATAAAGGTTTATTGCTTTTGAACTGTGCGTAGATTGATGGAGATATGTTAATGATGAAAATGTGTAATTGAAATTTACTTCCCTGAAAGTCAGGAATGATGTAATTGTTTTTTTTTTTTAATGACTTTCACGAATTGCAAGTCTTTGATACTACACTCACCATAAGAAAAATCGCACCTTTTAAAAATCCACTTTTAAACTTAGTTAAACCTTATTATAATAATAATAACATAAACTATAACCGTCGTTATACATTTTGTATTATAACAACTTACTAAATACTTTTTTTAACGGTTAGATAACAAATCATTTGTAAAGTGTTAAAACGCTTTAGATTTTTTTTAAAAGGTGCGATTTTTTTAAATTTGAGTGTATATAAGGTGTTAATTTATCAAGTGCCGATCGAGCAGGGGCTTCTCCGGTCACCGTTAAAGAACACAATATTGGCAATAAAAAATGCTTAGAACTTATTTATTCAATTTTCTGATTTCGACCGCGATGATGCGTGATTTAGCTATAATCGCAAATAGCTAAATCACGCATTTCCTTGGTTACTTATTTTAAGCATTTTTTATAATGCGTTCGCTTTTGCTTATGCTGAATATTTAATGGGTATTTAATGCTTAAAATATTAAAGTAAAGATAAATTCTAAAATTAGATATAAATGTTCAAAAAAGTTTTTTTTTTAATAAATTTTTTTCTATACCGTTGACCTGAGCAGCTCCTGCTCGATCGGCACTTGATAAATTAACACCTTATATAGAAAAGAATATAATATCGTATTAAGACATTAAAAAACAAACAAAATTATTTTTTTACGTACTTACCAACTTCTATAAAAAAAATTCGACTACTCGGAATAGTATAGTATCGTATAACACGCATTCATTATTCAAAAAGAGGTCTTTTATATATTATTAAAAGCGCTTTACAAATGAGTTGAAGAAAAAAATCTACATTCCTTTTTAACACTACGCTAAAGAGAATTTAATCACGCTCAAATTTTAAAAGAAACTACTTTACACACCTACATCATTAAAAATGAAGATCCTAAAGAAACAAGACCTTTAAAAAAGGAACGCGCAATGTAACCTTTGTAAATTCAGCTTTAAATATGTTTTAAAATTCGAAAAAAATAAAACTGTCTTTCTTCAAAGGCGGCGAGCATGAGCAAGCACCTTTATAACAAAACTACGAGTACAGTCACGAGCAATAACTTTTATTACACTTTACAACCTTGTCGCATTGACGCACAATGGAAACAAAACTCTCTCTGTCCACAAATTCGTCGTCATCAGCCATTTTTAATGTCCCCACTGCTGGGGCTCTGGCCTTCCATAAGGGTGGAGAAGAAGAACGGGTATGACCCACCACGCGAGCCCAATGCGGATTGGTGGGTTTTAACGACTGCAAATGCAGCCGGGACCAACGGCTTAACGTGCCTTCCGAAGCACGGAGGAGCTCGAGATAGTAAACTTTTGGTTACCCATCCCGTGACCGACCACTGCGAAAGTTGCTTATCCTCAACAATTGCAGGCTGAGCGCGCGAATCACTGTGCCACGGGCTCCTCAAATATCATTCAATATTGTAATGTGACAAAGTTGCTTTCTACACCCGCTAATCGTTCGGCTAAAATTCGAAAATAGCAATCTGTAGTTAAAGCATCAATCGATAGGTTCAATCATAACGACTTCTCTAACAAGTATGGTAACATATATAACATAGTTCGATTCCCAGCGGGGGTACATATTGTATTCGGTTTGGTTGGTGGTAGGACTGTTGTTGTAAGTCCGTCTGGCTAGCTACCACCATCTTATCTAAGTCAGATGACATAACAACAATGTTACCACTGATGTTACAATGACCACAGAGGCGGTTAAATCTAAAGATAAAAGAATTTGAATTTATATTTAACCATGCGTATATAAATAATGTTAAATTAAACTGACGGAAGTGGTGATAGGCTGGTAAAGACTGTTATTTAGACTGTTAATTATCTTGACGACTGTCACGTTGTTCCGGCCAACCCCAAATCTAGTTGTAAAGCAGGAAATTTGAAAAGTTTTGTCTTATCTAGTCAACTAGTTGATTCGGCATGCCGTAAATAACTTTTTTAGTTTGGCGTCGACGAAATGATAATTTATATCCGTGTAACTTAGAAGTGCGAAAGTATGTCAGTTTGTTTGTTGTTCTTTCACGCAAAAATACTGAACCGATTAGGCTGAAATTTGGCATACAGAGATTGCCTGGATCAAAGCATTGGTTACTTTTCATCGCGATATTCCCACGGTAACGGGAACTACGCAGGTGAAACCGCGGGCGGCCGCTAGTGTAATTATTATAAGTTGCTTACCAAAAACAACTCGTCTTCTACTTCCTGAGATGGCACTCAAACTAATAAAAATCGATTCAATAGACTAAGTAATCAAGCACTTTAGTATCGTCAACATATTTCTACAATCCGTTTGAGATATTTGTTTCAGCTTTTAGATACATACCGTTAAGGTCAATCTTTTAAACTGACCTTGAATGTTATGTTCAAGATCAGTTTAATGATGTACTCATATTAAGGTTATTACGAGTACATAATAAAAAATATCAGGTAAAACTCATACAAAAAGACTTGATCGAATTAAAGGGGGTTAATACGATAGAATAAAAGACGAACAATAAAACGAAGTGCACACCGAAGAAAGTTACACTTGTACAAAAAAACGTCTTCAACTAAATCCACGCAGAAGCAGTTACACTGTTTTTTTTTTTCTTCAATAACTCATTATATTAGGTATTACTAGAGTAATACCTCCCCTAATGCCGTTGGAACAGACGTCCCGGTTTCAGCAGCCATGATTTACGACCGGTGGACGTCTTAATAACGATGTATCGCCGCATACAAACGTATATTGTTACACTTCATTTACATTCCTTAGGCACTCGATAAATCATTTTATTCCTGTATTGAAAGTTGGTGGAATAGGACTATCACTGTACGAAATAATTTGGTTTAATTATGTCGGTTCTCTTTTCAAAATGGCGGGCGGAGACTGGTTTGAAAATTGGTAGTGTCTAGAAATAGATTAGTTTCTGCGTGTGTGATTAGATGTCACTCATTATAAAGTTATAAATGTTATCAGATTATGTTTTAACTATAAATTAGTCATAATATTCATTATTAAACCTGAAGCTGATTTGAATTGCGTAGGTTACTTACTTACGTAGGTTACTTGTGGGTGTAATTGGCTTTTTTTCGCACCAAGCGGCAAAACTTTAAATAATTACTCTTTTTTTTTATGAGCGACTGGGAGACTCTTAGCCTTCATGATAAGGCTGAAGATGGAAGCGAGCCTCTCCCGGAATCCTCAGCCACTGAGGAGCTGGCTATCTTATCTCAAACTGCCGAAACACAACAATGCTGAAAACATTGTTGCTATGGCGTCAGGCTTTGATAAGATGGTGGTAGCTAGCCAGGCGGACTTACTACGAGTCCTACCACCAACCAAACCGAATACGATATATACCCCCGCTGGGAATCGAACCCGGGACCCCTGGGTCTGAGACCGGTGGTTGTACCACTAGACCACAGAGGCGGTTAAACTACGTTTAAAAACTTTCACATCCAACCCAAAAATAAAAAGCTTACTTAAAAAAGGATTTAACCCGGTGTCGTCCACGTGGAAAATTGTAATACCGAGATTCACGTTGGGTTAAGATGACCCGAATTAAGATTGTAACTTATTGTATTAATTCTCAAAATATGTTCAATTTTGAATGTGGCTATCTCACAATCCTTTTATACGACGATTGAAAAATAGTGCAAAAGGAACGAAACGAAGTCATATCTCCAGCTTTTGAGAAAATCAACATCTATGCAAAAACATCTGGCTCATTATGACCCAACGAGAATGGCGGGTTGGTAACAACACAGCAGTCGCAAAACCTTTCATCCGACAGAATTTAATTACAAAACAATTAAGTTTTCATGTCGTAACTTGGCGAGTGCAGCGCGATGCGTTTCGTCCAATGATTTACGAGCGGGCTGTGTCTTAATAACCCTCAGCGGACCCTATAAATCACGCGGTGTCTTTGTCCGAGCCGGATTTAGTTAAGCATTTCGTGTCAATTTCTTTCGGAGCTTAGTATTATATAAAGTGACACAACTGAGAAATATTGAACTAGAACATTTGGTTATATTGGTATTTTTCATTACCAATCTGTCATGACGTAGATTCTCTCATCCATAAAATTAAATTAACAAACTCTTATTGTTTAACTAATTAAGTTTGGTTTCGTTTGTCATATTTTTACAGAGAACTATAAAATATCAATTGTGTCTCATAATCTGGGGTCTGAGGAAGGTCCATAAAATAACAGATATCTAGTTGATGAACACTACTATTTTAAATCATAAGGACCAGCATTGTAAATTGCATCTGTAGATTAAATAAATAAAATAAATTATTCTGAAAATCTACACAAATTTGACTTCGTATGTGTCATATAATCTATGGAAGCAATTCAATATACGTCGAGTCGTCGTCGTCATATTTGTCCGAACTCGGCCGCCCGCTGTCGATGTTCGGTCCGATGATAAACGGTCATGCTGTGTCCTAATATACCCCTGAACCCATAAATTGCGTCCGGACTTTGTTAAGCAGTATTGTATCAAGCTTATTCGACACCCTGCTTTGGTGTTTGAATGAAAAATGTCCTCAAAACTACTAAACTGCCCTAATTATGATGACTCCCTATAGTTCATAAAAAATATAGAGATAAAAACAGCCTAGTAATTCCCTATTAATCTTACGAAGATATAACAAATATTGCAGTTATCGATAAAACAATGATGAATACAAACTTGTTGCAGGTATTTTGACTCTTGAAATCATAATCATAATGATTTATTCACATCAAACATGGTATGAAAACGGTGGTTACAAGTTAAGACTATTGAGAAGCTCATGTTTCACTATTTAAAATAGCATGCAAATTAAATAAGAAAATATACTAGAAAAAAAGCAACTAGTCTCATGTCGCCCTGACGGGACAACTGACATGGGACTAGCTGCTTTTACCTAGTATATTTTCTTGTTTAATATTTTTTACATGAAAATAGCATTGTAAAATGCAAAATTAATAAGTTATAAGCATGAAAACAGATAAAATTAACAAAATGGTTAACAAAACTCTGATTAGTATAACAGTAAAAATGTTAACAATCAATGGGGAATGTCCTAAACAGTTACATACTCGTATTATTTGTCAACGGATTCCTTAATTCTATAAAAAACTAGCTTTCCGCACGCGTCTTCGTCCGCGAGGAATAAGTTATCGCGCGGATTTAGGATGTCGGTGGTGTCAATTCGTCGTCTCAGCCACATAACACCCATTGCTGGGTAAAGGCCTCCACTAAGGATCTTCACGACGATCGGTCCAGCACTGCCCACATCCAGCGGGTTTCCGCGACCTTCACCACCATTGTCGCGTCGGTCCACCTTGTCGGGAGCCTACTCACAGTGTCGGCCGGTGATTTTGTTAAATCTAGGTTTAGTCCTACAAAAATGTCAAATATTTAAACCTAGATTTAATATTTTGACGCTTTCGTATAGGTTAAATCTAGATCTCGTAATTAAATCAAGATTTAACAAATTTTGCTGCAAGTGCAAATTACCTTACAAATTAAGTTAATTTTATATTAAAACAACGGCACTAAAACGCGACATTTATTGTGTCGCGTTTTAGTCCCGTTGTTTTAGTATATAATTATAATGGTTCCATTATAATTATAGCGAAAGTTTAAAATCTTATATTAAGTTAATTTGTCAATAGTTTTGTTAATGACAATTTCATGGTCAATCAATGAATTATTATTTTTTTCGGTCGTTACAATCAGCGTATAAAATACATTTATGGTTTGTAATGTCAAATATGTCATTTATAAATATGTTAAATAAAAAAGGGTTCAAAATACTTCCTTGCGGAACACCCGTTTTAATTTCACGACAACTAGAAGGGTATGCTAGCAATTCATTTTTGATTACTCTTTCTACGGTAACATACTGATGACGGTTGGTTACGGACGATGATAGCCATTGAAGAGTAATGCCCCTAACACTTATATTTTACAATTTTTCTAATAAAGTATTAGTTTTATGTGAAAAATATTTATTTTATTCGTACCTTCGACTATTTTCCTTATTTAACATTATTTGTTACAAGGTGCAGGTGGGCAAAAAAATATATATTTGATGAATAATTAACAAAATATTTTGTGTCAAAAGGGTATTTTTTTTATTGACTTCTATAGCAAATTGCCCGAATTTTATGGATCAATAATTAGATTTTGGATAAACCTAAATGTTTTCTTTGTACAATTCAAAGTTTAAGTCACCGATTTTTTTGTATTTTTTTTTTAGGTAAGCGTGGTTTTATCCATATTGCTCGTAAACTAAATGTTTTTAATACTTGAATTTTTTTTACATTTAAAGAAGAAGATCTAAGCTTCTAATTTCTAAGCACTTGGTTCAGTAGAAGCTGAGAAATAAGATTTTAAACACATACGGCGCTCCAGTACGCGCGCGTATTTTACGCGTCAGCTTAGGCGTAATTTAGGTGCACCTTCGTTTGGCTATGGTATAAATAAAATATATGGGGGAGGGTGAGCTTTTTATTGATTATTGTGAGATATAATATCCTTTTGTAAATAAAATAAGAACATGTACAATTCGAGGCTTTATTTCACAATATTAACACTTTTTGTACCAGTACGCGCGGAAAAACGCGCTGACTCAACTTTGACTATGAATTACAACTCAATTATTGATTAAACATCGAACAATGAAACATAGAAAAATCGCAAAGGGTCTAAGGATTCCAAAAATGTATAATACATAGTATAGTTTCCATACAAGTTTCTAGAGAAATCTCAGTTATAAGGCTACGCGGCGGAAAATTGCTGACAAGCGGAAAATGCAGCGGCACTTGCGTCGTTTTTGCAAAAAAGAGTGCGGCACGCGAGAGGCACACAGTCAAAAGCTTTTGACAAGTCAAAAAATAGCCCTGTAGTTCAAAAAATATTATTGGTTTTATCCAAAATTGTATTCATTTAATCAAAAATAGGTAACGTTGTAGATTTGTCATTTTGAAACCCATTTTGATCATTTATTATAAAATATTTGTTGCAGTAAGCAAATAATATTTTAAGCATACACTTTTTTTTTAAGTAGGGGTATGTATTATGGGGAGCTAATTACATTATTATAACATTATCTTTTTAATCGGGCTTTACAGTTTGACCTTGAGAGCGCTGTAATGTTGTAGTTATATAAAATATAATATTCCTGCTTATGCTGTTGACTGGACCTAAAAAGTACAAAACAAAGTTTTCTTTTACAAAAATACAATTTGACAATCTTATATTAGAGCATATTTACCTTCCCGAAACTCAACATGAACAAGAACACCTAAATAAAATAAATAAATAACAAATTCTTTATTGTTTCCTAACATAAGTAATTTGACAATTCATATTTTAACATAAGCCAGGACTTACAAGGTAATATGAATATGTTTATGAATACTTAATTGTCAGACTGTCGAGTATCCAACTTATTCCATATCTTTGCGCTTCTGCGCGTCATTACACCGTATATTTTATTTGGAAAAACGCCCATGACACATACAGTCAACGATCCTCTATTTCTTTGTACTGTATCAAATATGGAAATCATACGAAACTTCGAGCTAAACGCGGATGACGTCGAAAGGTCATATGTAAACATGACTCATAGCAATTCCGTCATAAAAGCTACTATGTTAAAGTGGCATAAGGTTGAGATTTGTATTCTCGATGTCCTATTCATCTTTACGGCTGTACATACAACTGTTACTATTTACTATGATAAAAGAGACGAGTCAAATCGTGTCGGTCGATTTCGTGTTTTCATTTTTTGCGTGGTATTGTGAAGTTGGTGGGTTCGCTCCACCGTGATATTATACTTGCTTTTGCTCGATTTGGGAAATGCGAGGCTTTATGTTGACAAAAGTATTCGATTTAGATGGCGAGCTACGCTACTATAAATATTTCGTTGGCTCTTTCGAGCGGAAACGAGTGTGGAGTGTGGAAGGTTAAATAATTCGTTGAGAATTGTTTATCAGAAGCAATGACGTGGACCACTTAAAATTATGATTCAGGGCCAATAGCCAAAGTAACAAATCAAAAACGATAACGAAGTTCGAAAAGAATTAAATGTATGGGATTGGCGGATTGGCATAAGCCGCGCTAAATCACGTGGGCTTACCGCAAGTTGATTGGCGAATATAGACAATAACGAATCGAATTATCGTCTCGCTACATAATGATGTTACTTTGTCTACGGGCCCAGCTCAGTCATAAAAATATTATAAAGTAATAGTAAATATTTGAATTTTGCTGAATTTTTTTAATATAAAAATAATAATGTAATTTATATTTATGTTTGTTTCAGGTATGAATCATCATTGAAAATGTGAATGGTAACCATTTAACCATTTACCAATAATTTGTAATTAAAATTTCAGGCCCCGGATATGACGCAATAGATTTTACATTTTATGATTTTTGATTTTTTGCATTTTTCAATGCTATTTTTAGACTTATGATAAATTTTAAATAGAATTCCAATATTTGGAAAAAAATTACTCGACCACAAGTGAATTCTCAGATGGGAATCGAGACTTAAGTCTCGGTAGCTCAGCGGTTAGAGCATTGGACCGGATTTCCAAAGGTCGTGGGTTCGATTCCCATCTGAGAATTCACTTGTGGCCGAGATTATTTGTTCCAATATTTTTTTCTATTTAAAATTTAAATCATAAGATTCCCATTGTTCTCTGGACACCGGTGTCCGGTTTTGGTTTGATGAATTAATATGATAAGAAATAAATACAAATGTAATGAGCAGTGCACAAGGCGAAATAAATATATTCAACTAAAACATGTTTGTATTGTATTGTATGTACGTATGCGTAATAGCAGAGTAGTGCGTATATCAGTTAATTATGTATATAATTATTGCTTTTGACTGTACGTCAAATCGACGTCAAATGACTGTAAGTCATCGCTTATTTTGCAAGGAAACTTTTGGCAAAACATTTTTAATGATTCTCAATAAAAGTTTCCTAAATAATTATGAAACCAAACTTAGGAAACAGCAACTATTGCGGCTTCTTTCCCTTCGTTTTGTAATTACGAAATCACATTAGCTTACTCGTCAACTTTATTTATTTAAAAATAAAATCAAAAGAACGATGAAATTTATGACATTTATGTGCATTTTCGTCTATAATCATAGCCTAATTTTAGTATTCCAATCAGTTGGACAGATTAGGATACTCGAAGAATTATTCGAATCTCTACTAATCTCATCATTACAATATCCTACTCACGTATCAGTAAAACAAAAACAGAACAATAACATGTGACACAGTTTTGACGAAGCGTATCAAACCTATTGTTATACATGGTAACGAACACAAACCTAGTTGAATACTTGAAATAAGACGAACTCGACTCTCATTTCCTAGTCACTAGCCCGAACTTCATTAGCATTACGATTCGGATAAACAACCTGGTCATATAACGCCATATGTTTAAGTTGAACTTCATAAACTAAGGGCGACTTTTACCAACTGCCAAAATAAGCGCAAAATTTATTTAACATAGTTCAATTCTAAAGTCTTGAATAACAAATGATGATGTTTTTAATAACAAATTCTCGCTTTATAAGAAAACTGTGTCCGAGCTTCTTGAAGCAGAAACATCTTAAATTGAAATTGTATAGATTGAAAGTAAAAAAAAAAAAAAAAAAAGTTAGTTTTGTAATCCAATTATTATTGTTTTGGTTCGCATAAGTTTCAAATAATTGTGCATGCTGTGTACGCTATTATTGGATTAAAGTCTTGGCTCATATATTTAGCATAGATTATAAGTTTTGTAATGACTTTAATCTGTAAGTGTACCTATAACAAATAAATAAATAAAAAGTCAAAAGTGACAAGACGATGTTTAAATATGTTTAACGCTAGACCGTATTTAGAGGCAGTTGGTGAAAGTCTCCCTAAGTATCAAAAAGGTTAATTTTAATAAACATTATTTACAATGACTCAACAATTTACCAGACGACAACTAATCAAACAAACAAATGAGGTCCCTACACTCCATAATAATATATTAAACTCCCAGAAACAACGCTAACACATTCCCTATTTAACTTACAAAGAAACCCATCTGAGAAATTGCCAGCTATCACCGACGCATCCTTACTTACAGATTTTTAATGCCACTCAATTGTGGTTCTTTTGTGTAGGGAATAAGGGAGGAATAGGGTAAACGTTCCACCCTCGCATCCTCCTTAATTTACGACCACATAACACCCGCAATCTCACTCCCAACACACCATTATCCGAGGCTCTCCAATTAACTGAGAAACTGCTTTATTAACTAACATCTTTAGGTTTACGGCAAAAACTCCCCGGTTAAGGGACAGGTTCATGGGCTAATAGATTGAAGTTTTTCGAAACTCTGTAAAGGGCGACAAATTTCTCTACCCTTATAAATAATTAAAAACTAGTTTCATTATTTACGAAGCATTCATTTTATTACTTGTTATTTCAATGAGGATAGTTCGTCTTGTCGATGTCGGTTATAAAGCGCTTTTCAGACTACGCTATAATTTAATAGCATATAGCTTATAGCTCATAGCACAACGATATCGCTCGCCATACATTTAAAGCGCTAAATTCCATGTCTATTTAAAAATGAATTTTACTTTTGATTTTTTAAGTCGTATACATATACTAAGTACTACGTATTCGTAGTACTTATATGTCGATAAATTACATTTTTTTATATATTTATATATAGTGTATTTACTTTATGTAATTAGTACATAGCTATGTCCTCATAATGTAAACTTCCTTTTACTTTCATAAACTCCGTATTGGCAGTTTATTACACTGAAGGATACCAGTGATATATTATTTTTTATCTCGATTTTTAATACGCCTTTATAATATATAGCCGTATAATAATATTAATCATAATAAAATGTGTAATAGTTACTTCGAAAGAAGTGACAGATTTTCGTAGAATCCTATAAATGCGACTAATGGATTTTCAAGTAGGTACCAGGAAAATTATTTTTTTTAAATAGAAAACTATTAGAAAAAAAAGAACTCGGACACAAACCACTGAGCAACCTAGAGTATTGGACCGGATTTCCAATGGTCGTGGGTTCGAGTCCCATCTGAGAATTCACTTGTGGCCGAATTGTTTTTTTCCAATATTTTTCTGTTTAAAATTTATCATAAGTATGAAAATAGCATTGAAATATGCAAAAAAAAATATAAAAATATATACTAGTAACATTATAATAACCTAGATTACTGAAGAACACAGAAAGTATTGTATTCTGTGGTGAAGAAGAAGAAAAATCGATTATCGTTTCTTAGAAATTACGGGGATTAAGGCGATACTCGAAAAAAATATGCTGAAGCGAGATAGCAATGAGAAAACGACGCGCACGGGAACGAGACCGATTTTGCAGATTAGGCAAGAAAAAAACACAAAATCACTTCCTATTAAAAAACTACAGCGATTTTAAAAAAATACTTCTATACGATCCGAAATATTATTGGTGTCCACTTATTAAACCAATTTCCAATAGTGTAAGTAACCCTTTTTTTATAACAATCTCGAATTTTCGTATTTTTAGAGATCTTTTCGAAAAGAAAAAGTGTCGAGGCAAAATCATAATATCGTGTTTTTGAAACTATACGAATCTAGATAAAGGTATGAAGAAAAATATATGTTATTATCAGATTTGCGACAACTGTAACCATGCTATAGTTTTAAATAAAAAAATCCATACTTTTTCCGAGTAGCGCCTTAATAGCGTAAAACATCTTTTTCACCCAATAGAACTCAGAACGGAGAAACTACGGTGATTTGTTATCAGCCAATGGCCCGATTTCGTAAGCACCATTCCCTTGTTACTGATCTCCATTTTCTATTCACGATCGAGCAAAGTTCCGCCGAAAAGCGAAACTCTTGGCCGAAAAATGGAACAAAGCCTTACAATAGTTGTCCGAGAGTTGGGAACTTAATAGATAATCTTAATCGAACTGCCCAGATCAGGAGTAAAACATCAAGGGCCAGAAATATGACATCCGCCTCGCCAGATAAATCGAGTTTGTGCGACGCGACCTTTCAAAAGTCAATTTGCTTTGCCCTTACTTTTCCCAGTTTGACAGTTAATAAAGGCTCTATAGGAGAAGTAATCTGAATTGCTAATGTTATTTTTCTTTAAATTACTTCGCTGTGCCTGGGATTAAGCGTCTATTATACTCAAAGATTGTTTGCCTTATCGGCGCCTTATTGCGACGCCATCAAAGGACCCTTCCAGGCTAGATACGGCTTCCTGTAAAAATGCACTCAATGTATTTTAACTATGAAAATGCAAAATAGCGGTTGTTTTGGAAGCGCGCGTAGTGCAAGCAATTTGCATATTTAATTATAGTGATCTATAGTTCAACTTTGCTAATGGCAAATTCCGCGAACGGAGCATCATCAAAACTTTTGCAATACTGATTACTTTAATGCGTTTAATGCAAGTAATTTTTTGTGACTTCCCACCGGCCGATCTTACAGTCTTATCTGTGCACATTTTTTTTCTATATCATCCTAAGAGCTAGCGCAGACGACGGATAACGGAGTACTTTTTGTCCGCGACACGTCTTTATTATTAACCAAATAAGATTGAATTTAGATCGCGTATATCCATGGAAAGAACGCGATAGTCCTCGTTATATATTCAACTTTATAGTGTTAGTAATAAGGTCGTGTCGCGGACAAAAAGTCCTCCAATGTCCGTTGTCTGCGCAGGCCCTAACTAATATTATAAGGCAGTGTGTTTGTTTGTCCTGCCTTCACGCCCTAATTATGTAAGTAATCGACTTCATTTTTGGCATAGAGTTAGTTGAAGGGACGGAGAGTAACATAGGCTACTTTTTATCCCGATATTCCCACGGGAACGGGAACCACGCGGGTGAAACCGCGGGCGGAAGCTAGTGAAACATATAAATAGCATGACCATAAAATCTGTTCGCTTTAAAATACACTATTGAAAACCGAGGTGTTATTGTTTATATAATTCTACCGCCTCTGTGGTCTAGTGGTACAACCACCGGTATCAGACCCATGGGCCTCGGGTTCGATTCCCAGCGCGGGTACATATTGTATTCGGTTTGGTTGGTGGTAGGACTTGTTCTAAGTCCGTCTGGCTAGCTACCACCATCTTATCTAAATGGCACCTGGTGAATGGAAAGATAACCACTCGCACACTAAGGAGTGGACTGAGGTGCAGAGAAAGCGTTATAGAAACAGAGTTGAGGGAGTAACAGGCAAGGCAAAAATAATGCCCGACAGTAAATTTAAAGCGGCCGATGTTAAGATTCCATTGTTTCTCTCGAACGTACATAAAGATACTCGAGAAGAAGATATAATCGATTTTGTTTTTAAGAAAATTAATCAAAAGATTTTACTGCAAAAAATTAAAATGAGAAGAGATAGACCATATAATGCTTATAAAATTATGGTCACGCGGCAGAGTATTGACATGTTTCTAAATAACGAGCTTTGGCCCGATGGTATAACATGTCGACACTTTTTGCCTTACAAAAGCGATGAACAGAAAACTAATTTTTCATAATGTATGTTTCTAGTTTTGTCACATTTAATTGCAAGAACGTAAAGCGCTCGGCAGAAGACATAAGGCAGTTATGTGGTTTCGCAGATGTCATTGCGCTTCAGGAAACGTGGCTACTTCCGCATGAGCTGCCTTTCTTATATTCAATAAGCGATGAGTTTGGGAGCACGGGTACATCGGCAGTCGACACGTCCGCTGGTATGCTGAGGGGGCGGCCTTATGGTGGAGTGGCTATATTGTGGCGGAAAGCTGTGTTTGAGTGTGTGTCAGTGATACAGTGTACAAATCCACGCATAGCCGCGGTAAAACTTATAACAAAAGACAATACAAATACAAATACAAATATTTTTATTTGCTCTAAATAGGGTTACAGTAAATGTTGTTTAGTACAATTGTGAAAACAAAATGGAGCTTAACCTATTTAGCCATTTTACATAGCATGCAAATATATAATAAAATGATTTAAATTAGATTAACATTAAGAAACTGATCAAAATGTCATAAAATAAAATCGAGAAATAAATTAATAAAAAACAAATGTATGATAATAAATGTCAAATAAGAAATAAAATATAAAACCGACCGATAAAGACAGACCGGTATTAGTGGTAAGTGTTTATATGCCCACTGATGCTGTAGAAAACTTATCAGAATTTACAGACTGCTTGAGTTCAGTTAGTGCAATAATTGATGAAAATGATGTTGAGTCTGTTTTTATCCTTGTCGATTTTAACGCGCATCCTAGTGAGCGTTTTTATAAGGAACTTACGTCTTTCTCGACTGAACAAAAATTGGTTTTGTGCTGACGTTAAAAAATTAGGAATATCATCTGGAACCTTTACATTCATTAGTGAGGCGCACGGGACTAGACGATGGCTGGACCACTGTGTCACAACTGCGGCTGCTTGGCAGTGCGTCAGCGATGTCTATGTTAAACATGATGTTTATTGGTCGGATCACTTGCCTCTAGTTATAATGTGTAATTTAGATGTAGTGAGGCAAAAGTGCCTTTTTAAAACTATTGAAACAAACAAAGTAAAATGGGGGGAAAGATCAGCTAGTCAAATAAGTATCTATCAGGAGATTTGTAATCTTGGGCTAAAGGAAATAGATTTCCCATGTGCCTTACAAAATTGTGGTCATTCATATTGTTCGATAGACTCACATAAAAATATTATAAATAATTTATATAAGGACATTGTATATATTTTGAGTAGCGCTGCAAGCGCCACTTTTGGGGGACGTGCGAGTGTTGGTAGAAGGCCCGTGGCGGGTTGGAACAGGCATTTGTGAAGGCTCACAGGAACGCCAAGTCTGCTTTCAATATTTGGCTGTGGTATGGTAAACCGCAACATGGTCATATTTATGAGGACATGATAGAAGCTCGTAAATTTTTTAAGGGAAGGCTGAAGTGGTGTCAAGCTCATCAGGAGCAGATAAAAATGGACCGGATAGCTGAGCACCACTCCAGCAGAGATTTTGAAGAGTTTCTGGAAGTGCACTAATAAAATGAATGCAAAGCCTGGCGTTCCTGTTAGTGTGAATGGAGTTTCTGAGCCGAAGGAAATCGCGAACTTATTTAAAACTCACTTCGCAGTACAATCCCCGCTTGGGGCTCCATGTAGATTGTTGGATGCTGTGACCACGGATGCCCAGATATCGACTGTTTTACTGAGTGCTGATGTTAGAACAGTAATTAGAAAAATGACGAGAGGCAAGTCGCCGGGGCATGATGGCCTCAGCATAGAGCATTTACAACATGCTGGTTTTCATCTCCCGCGTGTGCTTGCATTGTTGTTCAATTTGTGTATAAGTCACTCATACCTACCCCCCGATTTGATAAAGACCCTGTTGGTGCCAATTCTTAAGAGTAAAACAGGGGACGTGTCGGACAGGTCGAACTATAGGCCAATCTCGCTAGCGACCATCATAGCAAAAGTACTCGACAGTGTGCTAAATTCTTACTTGAATAAGCACATACGGTTACATGATGCTCAGTTCGGCTTTCGACCAGGGCTGTCAACGGATACCGCTATTCTTAGTTTAAAACATACTGTCGGGTACTACACGCAAAGAAAAACACCCATCTATGCGTGTTTTCTCGACCTGTGACGAGCATTTGATATGGTCTCGTACGACATACTGTGGCAGAAACTGTCTCGGGCCGGGCTACCAGAGGAGCTTACTCGTACTCTTAAGTATTGGTACCTGAATCAAGTCAACTATGTGAGATGGACGGGTGAGCTGTCGGATCCTTGTAGGTTAGATTGCGGCGTCAGGCAAGGTGGGTTGAGTTCCCCTTTAATTTTCAATCTGTACATAAACGAGCTAATCGAGAGGCTCAGCAGCATGCCTGTCGGGTGCTATGTGGATGGAGTTTGTGTTAATAACATAAGCTACGCCGACGACATGGTGCTGCTGGCCCCCTCGGTTGGAGCGATCCGGGAGCTACTCGCGGTCTGCGAATCCTATGCCGTCTCACATGGGCTGATTTATAATGTTAAAAAAAGTGAGTACATGGTCTTTCAGGCTGGAAGCAGATGTCCGTTAGTCAGTGCACCTATTAAACTGAACGGGGCTGTTCTGAACAGGGTACAGCAATTCAAGTATCTCGGGCACTGGCTTACTGAAAACTTGAGGGACAATGTCGACATAGAGAGAGAGCGCAGAGCATTGTCGATTAGAGCAAACATGCTGGCTCGAAGATTTGCACGGAGTACAGACTCGGTCAAAATATCGCTTTTTAAAGCATACTGCACGTCCCTGTACACTTGCACTCTTTGGGTTACGTATACAAAGAAATCGCTCAATGCTCTGAACGTGCAGTACAACAATGCTTTCAGGGTGATGCTGGGGCTGCCACGCTTTTGTAGCGCATCTGCTATGTATGCGGAAGCGTAAACGGACAGTTTCGCAACAGTTGTGCGCAAGAAAATGGTGTCCTTGCTAAACAGAGTGAAGGGCAGCACCAACACCATCCTGAGGGTCATTGCAAATAGGCAACATGTTTGCCCTATAATGTGGAATATGGCACAAACCACCACTTCTAAATTAGTCATAAAATACTAACATAGTTTGTAAGGCAGTATTGTTACAAACAAAAAATGGATCTTTGTTGTCTAAATAAATAAATAAATAATAAATCTGACTCCATAACAACAATGTTTTCAGCATTGTTGTGTTCCGGCAGTTCGAGATAAGATAGCCAGTTCCTCAGTGATTGAGGATTCCGAGAGAAGCTCGCTTCCTTCTTCAGCCTTATCAATACTTAACATCAGGGGGTCAATTCTGCAAAATTTTGTCGTAATCTTCTCTCAGTGGTGTTTCAATAGTAGTGTTTATTTACACTGTTGTAACAAGAACTGTGTAAAACAGCACTACCATTGAAACACCACTGTAATACCATTGTGACTAAGCATTAGCAGAATTGGGCTCCAGGTATGATGAAGGCTGAAATTTCCCCGTCGTTCATAAAAAAATAGCTTTAAATGAAGATATGATAAATTTATCAGCTTCATAAAAAAACGGTTAACTCGGATTCGAAACCACTACTGAACGATATTGATTAAATGGTGTACTTAAAAACTCCTTACACAGTATTGAGTGAAATGTTTACCAATCGATTTATCGGGCCGTCGCTGGCGTTCGATACACGTCGCCACTTTAATTTAGTTAATGGAGTGATCAACATAGCTCACTAAATATGTAGTTGTTAATGAATTGTGTCGTTCAAGGCGATTCTTTGAAGGTTTTGAGTCGTTACAATTGAAGTGAAAAGCTCTTTTTATAATAATCGATGAATATGAGGACCCGTAACTTTTATGTTGATAAGAATAAACGGTCACAGCGGTATGTTATAGAACTTAGCTCAGTAGGATTAGCACGAAAAACTATCAAAATATTGTCGAATAAGTATAGAGCAAGTTATGTCAAAAAATGTATAGGAAAATGTAGTTCCGTTTATATCCGGTAGAAACGTTGTCAATATCTCATACATTTATTTACTTTTCTTCCTCGATACTTCCTCGAAAATTATCGTGCTAGGCCACAGATCAGTAAATAGCTAGGCCTACTGGAATGAAAAAAAACAACGGGTTACACTCTGGGAGTGCCAGCAGAAGTGAAAACCGCTTAAACGAAAATAACTATCAAAATCCATATCTTGACCACAACTTCATAAAAAGTTGATGAAAACGGAGACCAACTTGATTTGGCAGGTAAATCTATTAAAACTGACCTGGCATCAATATGAAAGTTGGTAGTAATGAGAGATCTTTATATAATGGTTGTTATTAACAAATATATGTAGATTTTTCAAGTGTGAGACTTTATGTAATTTGAAATAGGTCAACGGTAAATAACTAGTCTTACGAATTTTCGATTAAGATCACGTGTCCTGACGCGACTTTAACATTTTTTACCCATCCCAAAAATTTTAAACTCAAATGTGCACAACGCCCCTAAAGAAGTTTTCACTTCAATAAACTTTTTAGTACTTATTTTCGTGACGATATCAAAATTTTACAAAGAAACCTTTTTGAGGTTTAGACCAAACGCTGTGAAGGTAGTTTCTGAACTTTATACTTGAAATATAAATAAACAACTCGACATCCAAAACTTGTTTAGACAAACGTTTCCTAGAACACTATTTAGCTTAGAGAATTTCAATATCCTACTTAATATTATAAATGCGAAAGTATAATAACTCTTTATTACAATAAGTCTTTATTATAACACCATGTACATATTACATTTAAACAATAAAGTTTTAATAAATTAAAGCGTAATAAGGGCGGCCTTATCGCTTAAAGCGATCTCTTCCAGTCAACCCACAGTATGGAGAGATGTGGGTAAGTATGTGTAAGGATATGCCCCTAAAGAAAAGCAAAATTTCGTGTACTGGGATTTATTGTTCGGTTATCACAGGAAGAGGTTCGCAGACAGAGTGGCGGCGCTCGTGGAGCGGGCCCATATTCATATTCAACTAATTTACCGCAGGCGCCATCTGGCGTTTTCTTAACCACTAGCGCGCTACGGTTGCGCGATAAACGTATAAAGATCAATGACTAATAAACTACGACGTTGTTCAAGCCATCGTTAGATGGCGCTGTTTTACAGTATGTCAGTTTGTTCCTCTTTCACGCCTAAACGGTTGAACGGATGTAGATGAAATTTGGTATGTAGAGACTTCGAGCAGTGTTCTAACACGTAGGCTACTTTTTATCCCGATATTCCCACGGGAACGGGAATCACGCGGGTGAAACCGCGGGTGGCTAGTTAATTCATATGCATGATTGGTTTTTGCTAATTCATATTCAACTTTGTTTTTAAAGCACGTTAAATTACGTACATCTTATGTTTTGGCGCGCACTGTTCATTGAAATAAAACAACTTTTACGGATACCAAACGCGCTTTATTTCCACGAACCCGTCATCCCGTGACCACGGCAGCTGTAAAGGTGCCGAAACGTCGGGAAAATCAAAAAACCCCTAAAAACCTAAAAATACGGACAATTACAACTTAGTTCGTGGAAATATAGCGCGTTTGATATACGTTAAATAACCTTGATAATAGAAAAGAAAAACCATTGATTTATATGACACATTTTTCGTTAAGTGACCAATTTTATTCGTCCACTTAAAATCGAAATCGTCGTAGGTAATATGGAGTTTGAAACTTTTGGCGTCGTCGCAGGTCCGCCATTTTGTAAATTTAGAGAGCATAGGTATTATAATGTACATTGTAATACATAAAACTCATTACTGAAAACCGCATCAAAATCGGACTATTAGTTTTGGTTTTGCTCAAACAAATGTTTACTACAGTGTCCCCTAGTGAGTTCTCACGGTAACACTTATCTAAGAACATTCATCAATCAAACCTTAACCAATTACTGAAAACCGCATCAAAATCAGACTAGTAGTTTTATGTGATAAATATTAAACAAGAAAATATACTAGAAAAAAACAACTAGTCTCATGTCGCCCTGACGGGATCCCGTCAGGGCGACATGAGACTAGTTGTTTTTTTCTAGTATATTTTCTTGTTTAATATTTATCACATAAAAATAGCATTGTAAAATGCAAAATTAAAAAGTTATAACTAATAGTTTTGTTTTTTCTCAAACAAATGTTTACTGCAGCGCCTCCTGGTGAGTTGTTGCCGTAAAACCTATCTAAGAACATGCACCAATTTGGAGATGAATAGTAACATTGGTTTGCACAAACAAACAACCTCTCCCCCAAACGCCTATAGGAGACGGTCCTTAGCGTCGCGGGTCCATCATCATCAGCCTGTGGACGTCCACTGCTGGACATAGGCCTCTCCTAGCTCACGCCTATTGTGGCTGTTCATAGGAGGATATTAGCCTACTGCTACCACGCTGGCCAGATGGGTTGGTAGAGGGTTTGTTTCAAGTTTTCCTTCTCTCGCACAGGTGTTCAATGCGTCGAGCCTCTTTGTCGACTCTTACGACATCCCAGGACATGTAAGGGAGTGGTGACACTTGTATTCTTATGCCGTCAACACACGGCAAGCGTCGCGGGTAAAAAGTTATAAATAAAGGTGACACTTTGCATTATTCATTTTTAACTTTAATTATCTGTCTAACGTGACTCTTGTTTTTCTGACCTTTGACCTTGATAAAATCAATTTAAAAAAATAAGTATATTTTTCCGGCCGTCTACATTTTTTTTGTGATTTTTGAAGCTATTAGTGAAGGCTGTTGGTGTTATACTCATGGCGCTGGAGGGAATATTAGAATGGATAACACGGGCCTTATTTAAAGAGAAAATATCGGCTGACGTCATTTTGAAAAAAAAATCAAAATGGCGTCTTATACTACAGATTTGGACGGTGGCAACCTCTATAAAATAATGTTCAAACCCCTTAATAGAAATCTTTTCAATCCTTCAATTGACGCCGATAACCTTCCCGAGGCTAAATAAATATTAACGTAGCGTGTCAAATGTACATTTCCTTGAAATAAAAGTCGAATTTCTTCACGAATCCAAAGGTCGATTTTTAGAAAACTTTTTTTTAATCAGTATAGCTAAATAAGAAGACATTTTAATTAAGCCGGCATTTCTAGGGTATTTCAAAAAGTTGGTTAGTAATGAATTTTTCGCCAAGGTAAGATTCAGATTCAGATTTATTTATTTCAAGTCACAAGTTAAAAAAAGTGTTACATAAATCAGTAGGTACAGTCCGAGTGACGGGCCTGTTAGAACACAGCAAATATGCGGGGCAACTATTGCCTTTTACTTGTAAATTCATATTAAATTATAGTTAGTTCCGTACCTCAAAAGGAAAAAACGGAACCCTTATAGGATCACTTCGTTATCCGTCCGTCTGTCAAGACCGTTTTTCTCAGGAATGCATGGAGGTATCAAACTGAAATTTATATCTAATACTCAGGTCTACTGTCCCATGGAGCTGTGAAAAAATCAAACTTCTAAGCCAATGCAATCAAAAGATACAGCCGTTTATGCCGCAAATTTCCGCAAATTTTCGAAACTCGCACGGGAATCAAAACCTACATAAGCGTCATGCTCGTGAACGGGTGCCGCCAGCGGAAATGGGTCTACTTCAGTCTGCTTGTCTTAACGTTGTGCCTAAGATTAAATATTTTCATCTAAAATAAATTGCTATCAACCTGTATGTACGTCACAACTTGCAGTACAGTAACCTTGTAATGCGAGAAATGTTAAATGTAAGTCCTTCCTTGCGAGTTGAAAATTGTTTACGTTAGGATAACCATAAAATGTAATATTATAAATAGTATTTTCTTTTGTTATGGAAATTGACCTTACTGATATGTTAAGCTCACTTTTCAATTTGACGACTCTGTTTGAAATAAAACAGGGAGAAAAAAATAGCCCTTGACGAGTTTCTTGCCGGTTCTTCTCGTTACAAGGTCTCCCGCCGTAGGGTTTGTGAACCGATGGCGTAGCTTCTTTGACGTTCATAAGTGCTTGTAACAGCCTAGACTGAATAAATGATATTGATTTGATTTGATTTACAGGGTACTTCTCGTGAACTTAGAATCTTGAAATTTGGTACGAAGTAACGTCTTATAGTACAGATAAAGGAAAAATTGCGAAAACCGTAAATTTTTTGTTACATCATATAATAAAAAATATTTTTGAAAATTTTAAACGGAACCCTCGGTGCGCGAGTTCGACTCGCATTTGTCCGGTTTTTTTTTAATAATGATAAAATTAATTTATCATCATTTTCATTGTAACATCTCAAAACTGGCTTTTTACTAATCAAATGAAAATGATTATACAAACTACTGTTTTTTTTCACGAGCTTCTTTCCTATTTTGTATTGTTTCAGTACAGATTGTTATATTAGCAAAGATTTTCCGTTGCCCTTATTAATTATAAGGCCGGCGACCTGCCAGCCTCCTATGCTTACGTAATACCAAAATGATTTCCAACGGGAATTAACAACAGGTTCATTAAATCGCTTAAAACTTTGTTAAAGTATAGTTTAAACGTATAAAAACTGAACTCTGTTTGTTTTATTCAAATACGATTAGTAGTTTCGGATTTACAAGTGATCAAACTTCAAGATTCGGGCGCTCTATGCGTGAAGTCATTGTTAGCCGTTTCATACCAAGATGGAGACTCTCTGATCAAATCGGTCAAGCGTTGCATACAAAATGTTATACAGTGACGTCACAAAACAAAACGCCGACTCGAATTTAAAAAATTGCATATCTTTAGAAATATACCACATTATGGCAAAAAATAAAAACACATTATGTTTTTTTTTTATTTAATACATGATGGCATATAGATTTAAACCACTGTTAATCCCCTTAGCATTATTTTCTGTACTTGTGATGTTATTTAGATTAAGACAGTATTTTATCTAGGTCGCCGTTAAAAAAAAAACTGAATATTTACCTGATTAAAAATAAAGGAGATCGCAGTTTTATATGGAAAAAAAATAATTGACATTATTTTTTATTGGGTAGATATTTTGGATTATTATAATAGAAACCGGATAATAGAAATAGGAGTTTTTTTCCTGAGTATTAATCATACAAACATTTGCTCCTACCGGGATCCGAATCAAAGATCTCAGAGAAGGCGACATCACGAAAACCGCTGTACAATTGGAAAACTTCCTGATCGACCAGTAGAATTAAAAGAAGATTTTTTTCCTGAGTCATGGTGAACTCAGGAAAAAATCTCCTATTAATCATACAAACATTTGCTCCTACCGGGATCCCAATCTAAAATCTAATTTTTATAATATTATCTATGTTTCATTTTAATTATGAACAACTAGAGTACTAATAATTGGTATTAGCGTAAGACACATTTATTATTTTAGTACCACTTATACAATTTCGTTTTCTGATTCAATACTCCAATATTACTCTGGCAATTCTACTAAATGAGAAGTAACAAACTTCCCGTCGAGTTGAGTTGAGACCAGGCTTTGGGTAATTCTTTCATCCCCAAGGGGTGGTTATGAATCTGTTTCGCCCATTACTTAATGGGCACGACTCTCTTGTAATTCGGTCCCTGATTGACGTTGGAAAAATCTCATTTGGCTGTAACCTTCGACTTTTGTACATGATTGTTTTAAATTAATACTGCCTGTTTAAAGGCTAGCCTACTAGCGTGGACTATGTTCAAAGTCCCAGAAGGAACTTTAACCGCAACATAATAAGTTATTTTGTTTCGAAATATTGGTAAAATCTGACCGCTATCATATAAGTATCCTAGGAACTGTATTCGCCATCGTCATCAGTCATTTTTAAAGTCTCCACTGGAGGGACCCTGGCATTCCTTATGGATAAGGAAAATGGGCCATGACAAACAACGCGGGCCCGATGCGGATTGGTGGGTTTTAAAGATTGCAAATGCAGCCGGGACTAACGGCTTAACGTGCCTTCCGAAGCACGGAGGAGCTCGAGATAGTAAATTTTGGTCACCCATCCCGTGAACGACCATTGCGAAAGTTGCTTAACCTCAACAAGAACTGTAATAATTGTAATAAAACAAATTGTTCGACATTCGTAATAAGAAAAAAATAAGCTTGTTAATTATTTCAAAACATGTTTTTAAGCTAATGTAATAGTTACATAGGTAGCACTTTTTTATATTGTCAAATGACCAGTGTTAGTCAAATGTAAATTAATTATACTTAACCGTTATATATTTATTTTAGCGTTAAAAGGTAACTTACATTATTGGCTTGGCTATCTATTCAGATACTAAAATAATCTAATTTAGTTCGCTTCAGGCCTTTGAAGTTACCTTCTCTATAATATTAGTTACATTATGTGTAACCACATAATCATTAGGTTTCCAATCCTGTAAAGGCCACCTCAATATTTCTGATTGGATATAAGCAAGGCTATCTTCATTGCCCCTGGGTGGTTGACCTGAGACGTTTATGGACGGCTTGTAGGGCTAGGACGAAATACTTTAGAAAAAGTATTCGAATCGTCACGTAACAGGTTTACAGTCCAAGCCAAATCGTAAGATATGATCCTTTGGTTCCGTTTTTTACTCTGCAGTTTTACATTAAAAAAAACCGGCTGAAAATGTCCCGCAGGCCTACCGCCATCTTTTAGAAACCGTCATGTCGTAAGAACGTTTTGTTTTCCTTTTGTTTCAATACTGGTGGCCTACCGCCATCTCTTAACGCAATATTGTTTAATGTCAGTTTGTATCGGCGCAATGTTGTTATATGTCATATCGTACCGCGAACCTCTTAAAACAAGCTTGTCTTTTGACGGAAGTTTTGTGGCGTCATCGCTCAATTATTCACTCAAACAAGATTTTTATCAATCAAACCTACTACGATGTCTTAGGTCAAATAAAGTCAAGTTTGCAATTTAAACAGTATTGAAACAAAAGGAAAACAAAACGTTCTTACGACATGACGGTTTCTAAAAGATGGCGGTAGGCCTGCTGTTTAAATTACTTTATTTGACACAAGACGTCGTAGTAGGTTTGATTGATAAAAATCTTGTTTGAGTGAATTATTGAGCGATGACGCCACAAAACTTCCGTCAAAAGACAAGCTTGTTTTAAGAGGTTCGCGGTACGATATGACATGTAACAACATTGCGCCGATACAAACTGACATTAAACAATATTGCGTTAAGAGATGACGGTAGGCCCCCCGGTGCTTTTCTGATAGCAGTTACAGTTTGTTCTTTCAAGTCCACTTTTGTAAACTCCAAACCTTATGAGTCCCACCTCACAAATAAGCATAGAAAATGTTCGGGTGAACATATGGGCTGCGGACTGGTGGCTGTAGATAGTCCACAGGCCATATTGTGGGCTGTGCCCCTAGTATGAGTTGACAATATCTGTCAACATCGAAAATTATTAGACGCACTGTTAATGTCTGTATAGCAGTCTATAGCATAAATATAAATAAATAAATGATTATACAATCACACTATTTAGCCCACGTATTAAGTTTCATGAAGAACTTGTGTTATGGATACTAGATAACGGATAAACATACTTATATACTTATTTTTTGTAAATACATACATATTAAACATCCAGACCAAGACAAATAGACATGTTCATGCACACAAATATTTGTTTTGTCCGGGGATCGAACCCGGGACTTCTGGCGCAGAAGGCAGGCTTAGTACCCCTGCGCCGAACAGGCCGTCAAACGTCAAAGCTAAGTTTAATTCTAACTTTTTAATTTTGCATTTTACAATGCTATTATTATGCGATACCTAACTATTAAACAAGAAAATATCCCGTCAGGGCGACTTGAGACAAGTTGCTTTTTTCTAGTATATTTTATTTTTTGAATACATATCACATAAATTTTATTCGTTAGCATTTTGTTTTTGTTTACAGATGAATACTTGTTTTTGCTTGGAACATAGAGGACCGCATTAAACCTAAGTTTAAGATCTAGGTAAATAATAATGAAAAAAACTCAATGACATAAATTCCTTAAAATTTTGATTTATCTTTCAATATTAGCAAGTTCTGTCCACAAAAAGCTAACAAATTGTACTCATTTTTTAGTCATTTGGGCAAGCTGAAAAACTATAGTCTTACGAATGATAAAATATTTCAACAATTGCGATCAAATCTTAAAATATTTGAATAATTTAGGTTTGTTCAGGGTTTCAATCTAATTTCGTACTATGCACTTAGATAAATGGAATTTTAGTAGTGCTATTCAAACTCATCTCAAATTGTAATTTTAAGTGGAAAGGTCAAGTTCGAAAGGTCGACATTAATAATTTTGTATCATCCTTCGATTATAAATATTTTCAATTTCATTTCTTAATGGACATTAATATTCTGAATTTGTTCTTTATCAGTTTTTGATGGATGTCTAATCGGGAATATTAATCAAATTAATATTTCAATTTGTTCAACTAGTATAAGTAGGTAATTACATCTCTCTTTCAATTCAATACTATTTTGAATATTAAATTTTAGTAATTGTATTAGAGCTTTTGAGGTTTCTGAAACTATGGGGATCGGAGGTTAACAGACAGATACAAAATTATGCCTGATTTTACGTATACGTATTACGTATAGATAATGCTAGCGAAATTCACACTGCGCTTTCGACTTTTTCTCGTTCTCTTTAAAGTCTTAGCTTTATGATTTTTAATTTTATGCATTTTTCAAAGCTATTTTTATACTTATGATAAATTTTAAATAGAAAAATATTGGAAAAAATTAACTCCGCTACAAGTGAATTCTCAGATGGGAGTCTTAGCTTTATCTCATTACGAGTATCAATAATTCGAACTTGCCAAAAACCATCTGTAAGTAAGCACTGCACGGTTTGTGTTATGGGATACTGGGGAACGGATATAAATACCTACTTAAAATAATACATACAAATTTTGTGTTTTTGGGGGAGGCCTATACCCAGCAGTAAGTGTTATGTGGCTGAGACGACGACGACGACGACCAATTTTGTAGAAATATATAGTAAATAGGCATGACTCTGGTACAAATGCTCGTTTTTATCATACAAACTACCCGGATTCGAACTCAGTACCTCAGAGTAGACGAGACCTTGAAACCGGTGTACGTACCACTCTAACTCGGAGGTCGTCTATCCATACTCCAAACAACTTAAATGTAATTTGTTTACTTGACTAATTACTATTTTATATTGTTTTGACGACCTGTTCGGCGCAGGGGTGCTAAACCCGTCTTCTGCGCCAGAGGTCCCGGGTTAGATCCCCGGACAAGACAAATATTTGTGTGCATGAACATGTCTATTTGTCTGGCTCTGGGTGTTTAATATGTATATTATGTATGTATTTAAAAAAAAAGTATATATGTAAGTATGTTTATCCGTTATCTAGTATCCATAACACATGTTCTTCATGAAACTTAACGTGGGCTAGATAATTAGTGTGATTGTATGCATTTATTATGATTATTATTATTATGGTCAGGATTTTGAAAATGGTAAAATTCATAAAACACTTGCTATTTCAATGAAAATTCTCGTATATAAGAGTGTTGTGATTTTACCATAACATATTAAGTAGAATGTAATAACGTAAATAAAGTACGTTCTTATTATACGCACCGCCGGCTGTAATTACCGCTACAGTACATTCTCTTCTCGATTTTCGAGTAATCATAATAAATTATTACTATGTTAATCTGGCTTTTAATCAAACAAGTTAATGACGACTGCCGCGTATTTGTATTTACTCAACATTCGAGTAATATGAATAACCAACACAGGAGTTTGTAGGCCGAAAACGACGTGTGTTTTGTTCAGTTCAAAACTGGAACCGTAAATATATTGACTTTGAATTTTAAGGTCATTTTTGTCTGTCTAATGTCTACGGATTTGGTCGAGGCCAGCCTCCATACAAACAAACTCAAACCCCTTTGGCAAAGTTAAACTAAAAGAAATCATAACCTTTTAATTTTCATTATACATTGCTATTTTCTATGTGTGAATATATTAAATAAGACAATATACTAGAAAAAAGCAACTTGTCTCATGTCGCCCTGACGGGTTTCGAATCAGTCAGGGCGACATGACACAAGTTGCATTTTTCTAGTATATTTTCTTGTTTAATATTATCACACAAAATAAATCAATTTACCTCTGAGACCAGAATATGTTACTGAGCCGAGTTTACCAACTGTCGATTAGATAACCGTGGTTTAAAACACCATTCTATTAAACAACAAAATAAATTACTGAAATTCGATGACAGACATTTGGGTTAATCGGTTAATCAGTTGGTGTTTGTGGGCCTACTTTTTTATTTAAAGTAAAATACACAATGAAATGTATGAAGTGAAAGTTATCAGACAGTAATTTTTACAATAAAACAACAAGATACATTTTCTTACTTACGTATTTTCCTATGATCAATCTCGGTCATTGACCCCGTAACTTAAGGTCAAATGGATCAATCACAAAAACGTACCTGAAATAACAAAAATCACTCTATTAAACACTTGTTTTACTAGATACAGAAGTATAAGGGCTGAGACACATCTAGCAGCACGGAACAGCACTTTCCTACGCTTCTATCCTTTTCTGACGCTCAGATCCATTATAAGATAGAGCGAGAAAGATAACTGGCGGTCTACCGCCTAACGGTATTGCTATCACTATTGCTATAGCTATTGATTTATCAAACCACCTATAAGGGCTCTCACCCCTATCACTTTCACACTAACGCTCGAAATTAATTACCTATCTGTACATATGGATTGGTCTATCTGAGATTGTTGCCTAGGCAATTATCTCAGATAGTCCTATCCATATCTACAGATAGATTATTAATTTCTGGTGTAAAAGTACAATAAATAAATATAAATATGTATGGATTAAACAATAACCCTATCGTTGAAGGGTTTTACGACAGTTTTAAGTTTTATTGCTATAACGATAGCAGTACCGATTGGCGATAGCTAGAGGACCTCTATTTTTTAATCACCCGTCGCGCGAGTGGCGAGACGAACGGGGAGGCGATCAGGCGAAAAGCAACCTTGCGCGTGTAGACATAGGTCGCTTTTCGCTTTGCCCCTCTCGCGCTCGCGTTAGGAGGCGGTATTACAGGCGAGAAGCGAAGCTATGTATATACGTGCAAGGTCGCTATTACGTAAGTACGGAAGATACGGAAACTCAAACGTCGCACGAAAATCAGTAGAAACCTCGAGACGAGTGAATCAAAATTAGAGCTCCTGGAGTGCGACCGCACGCCGTGGAATCACCAATTTAGTCACACTCCCACTCTCTTTCTCACCTTAGCAAATGACAGTTCTAAGCGACAGAAAAGGGTAGCAGTATAGGAAAGCGCTGTTCTGTGCGGCCAGATGTGTCCCAAGCCTAAAGTTATTACACACAAATTGATTTGAAAACGAAAAGATTATTTTCCATGGAACGGCAATTACTAGGAAATTTAATGACCGCAAATTGATTTTCCTATCGATACTTCTCAGTCCGGTCACAAACATTATTTACTAATAATAATAATAAATAATTTATTTAGTTTACTTGTCACGAAAGTAGATTTCCGAATGGAGAATTTTCCTGATGTTGATTACATTATATTTCACAGAATGGGAATAAAATATAAATAAAATAAGACAACTTTTAAGAAAATATATTAGAAAAAAGCAACTTGTCTCATATCGCCCTGACGGGATACGAACCTCCATCCTTGGGACTCCAGCCCAATGCATTAACCAATCCCGTCGGGGCGACATGAGAGAAGTTGCTTTTTTCTAGTATTAATATTTTTATCACATACAGTATTGTAAAATGCAAAGTTATAAAAAGACAACTTTTTTTTAATCCATCAAGAAATAGCTAAGAATATAAATTATTTAAATTTAACATTTTTGCGCAGACCAGACTGTGCCTCAAATATAGCGGTGACGTCACGCCACTTCTTCACGTCGGCGCATCGCCCTACAAATTACCAGCGAGCCGAAGTGGTCTGACGTCACACGCTGAGCCGTTAAGCGCAACTTTAAGGCCCTATAACCTCTCGATTTGTAGAAATATTTTCATGATTCTGTCACACTTCTGTTTATTTTTACTAATTTTTTCTAATTTAAAAAAAAAAATTTGAACTTCTCTATTGTTTAGAGCCGGTTTCACTACCGACATATAAGTTTTGGATAGCTTATCTGGCAGATAACTTCACACATTTTTTCATATCACATCTGTCGAATAATCTGCTAGATAAACTATCCAAACTTTTCTGTCAGTAAAACTGGCCCTTAACGATTCGGAAATCTACTTATGTGACAAGAAAATAATATTTACCCGACTGCAAAAGAAGGGTTATATTTTTCGCGAGTATCTTGTATGTTTGTATGTTTATATAAAATGTTAGTTATTACCATTTATCTCTTAAATGGCTGAATGGATTTTTATAATTAAAATATCGTTAGATTTGTCTTGCCAGCCCAAGTGTTTTAGGTAAGTGATGGTAAAAATAAACAAAATGACGGCTGTGACGTTAAATTATTTGAAGAGAAAAAAAAAGTAGGTTCTTCATTATGGGTATCAAATTAAAGGGCTGGCCCTAAGGATTTCAAAAATGTATATCAAGACCGATAAATAACTAAAAATTATACAAATTTAAAAATCTTAACCGGCGTCAAAAAGAAGCTAACTGAAAAAATGGAAACAAGATCAAATATAAAAGGCAAATATAAAAATATTTTGTTCAATTTAATAACATGCAGGCATATGGTTTAATAATAAGTCGAATCATTCATAATATCACGCAACCGACTGCATGTTGTTGCAAGTTGAACAGAATATTTTTATGTTTGCATTTTATATTCGATTTTGTTGCCTTTTATATTCAAAGCGCTCGTAGCCGCGCTTGACAGACTGATCGTAATCGATCACGTTTGTTGAGCAACGTTCGGTCGGGTCAGGTGTCGGATGGGTGACCGTAAAGTGGCATTACAACTGAGCGCTTTCGTGCTTCGGAGGGCACGTTAAACCGTCGGTCCCGGCTGTTGTCATCTGATAACAGTCGTTAAGCCAAGTCAGAGGCCTTTTAGGCGGCTTGATAAACTCTGACACCAGAGGCGGCCACTAATCCTCATACGATAAGAAGAAGATTCGATTTTGTTTCCATCTTTTTCAGTCAGCTGGTTTTTTGTGTAAGTTGAATGAACTTATTAACCGAAGTATATAGATCGTCGTTGAACTGTGAATTTTGTTCACAGAAAAGTATAGTTAGATAGATATTTCTATTCGATAACTGCCAAATATTATGTGTAGAGTGTGTATTTGTTGTTCATGACATATCCATGACACAAAGATAAAATAGTAACTTTGATCATTTGGTGTACAACGATTACTATTGATTTTTTGGTAATTAAAAAAAATACGTACATAACCATTCACCTTTGGATCAGATTCCGCGATTTTATGGAGGTCAAAATAAAATTTAAAACCGTATACACGACAGCAGGTTAGACTTTACGGTTGACCATTGTCGCTTGGAATAGCGATGATTTTACATCCATACAAATGGAAAAGTGGCGTTTTCATAAATTTAACCATTTTCCTTGTTCTGTGCATTTAACACGACAAACGCAACACAAACGGAGTTAGTTCTACTGCCAAATGTATGAAAACTCTGCTTGAAACAATCAGAATAAACCCTGACGTGCTGTTCACTGTACTTTAAAGCTAAAGTAATGAGAAATCATCAGCAGTTAAAAGTCACTGAATTAAATAGAATTTTCAGCAGCGCACGTGTTCATGCCGCAGTCAATTATAGCTGCTATTTTATTTATTTGTTTCCAGAAAATGAGCATTGTTCACATTTAGACGAATGCATGGTGGTAAGTATTTACTTTCTTTACTTTGATCCTGCATATTTGGGGTAATTACAACATTGCCGAAATATTTACGTGAAAATATTTATAAAAAAACACCGTAGCTGCTACGAAATAATGACTACAACGTAGCAGCTACAATACTACCACGATGCGTTGTTGTGCAATTTTTTTTAATACATAGCTACGTTTATAGCATACGTTTAACTCGAAAGAATAAAAAAATAATCAAAAATAGCTCTAAACGATACTTGATTAATAAGACATTGGAAACTCTCGCCTTATTTTTAAAGACCGCTCTCTTTATTAAAAATCTTCTATTTGTAAAAAAAATACATCTCCCACTTAAAATTATGTCTATCTCAGTAATGATACTCGTATATCTACTAATATTATAAAGAGGAAAATTTGATTGTTTGTTTGTTTGTATGTTTCAATTGAATAGGCTCCGAAACTACTGGACTGATTTGAAAAATTATTTCACCGTTGAGAAGCTGCACTATCCCCGAGTAACATAGACTACATTTTATCCCGATATTCCCGTGGGAACGGAAACCACGCGGATAAAACCGCGGGCGGCCGCTAGTACCAAATAAAAGGGTGAAAGCACTATAATCAGTAACACCAATTTTTTTTCTAATACATATACTTGCTTTGTATCAGCAAATATCTCCAGTCATTCCCATGTCGTCCTACAAATTGGTGGCCAATTTGTCAGAATCGACGCGAAATATCACACGAATACTTGTCATTGTGAGCAGAGACGAACTCCGGTGAAAGAATGTGCTGCGCTCGGCAGAAAAGTTTTTAGCGTCTCGTATCTTTGTCCAGCCTTGCATAACCAATAACTATTAACGGCCTACGAAAGAGCTACTGTTTTAATTATCAGTAATAAAGTCATACACATAATCTGACAAGTATCGCGCATTTGTATTGGGAAATTCCCAAAAGAACGTTTTTTTTTATTGAAGTTGTCGCATTTTGACACACTTCGCACTTTGGAGGCGATGATTGAGCGAAGAAGTCTTCCAGAAATAAACAAGCTTACTTTAAGAGATTCGTAAATATCTAATGAATGATAAAGGAAATGAAGCATGGTAAGATTGAAACTGTATAATATTAATATATTTTTACAAGCTCTGTCACCGATTAATATTTTGGAAACTATCTTGGGGGGGGGGGGCACCGCCATCTCTGTTTGATGTGCAGTGCAATGTGATGATTCTGATGACGAGCCTTAATTTTAACTATTCCTAAAATACCTAACGAATGTCCTTGTCCGCGCAGGCTTCATTCTCATATAATATAATTTCTCTAGATGAGTTTTTGTTAAGCATAATAGGTACAATCGGAGAACTTCCCGGTCGACCAGTACAGCTTTATTGGGAAACGTTTACTCAAAAAGTTAAAAAGTAAATGAAATTATTTGTTATTTAAATTAAACAGGTTGGTTCTATAAATCTTTTACTTTGAAATAAAACAACTTTTACGGACAACTTTATCAAACGCGCTATATTTCCACGAACTAAGTTGTGATTGTCCGTATTTTTAGGTTTTTAGGAGTTTTTTGATTTTTCCAGAAAACCCCTAAGAAACCTAATTATACGGACAATTACAACTTAGTTCGTGGAAATATAGCGCGTTTGATATCCGTAAAAGTTGTTTTATTTCAATGAACAGTGCGCGCCAAAACATAAGATGTACGTATCTTTTACTTTTTTAAATAATGCTCCCTAAAACATAAGTACATAGTTGTACTCCATAACAAATGTCGCGTTTTAGTCCCGTTGTTTTATTTATAATTATAATGGAACGCGAAAGTTTAAAATCTTCAATTGCATTATTTGCATAAAATTGTCTTAATTCCCGTTAAATTTTCTCATAGGTGCTTTGTATTTGTAGCCAGTAAAAACGGCCAGCGGTCCTCATGACGCTATAAATCGGCCCGAATTTGTCAGGACGAGCGAAATAAAGGCCGAATAGCCGTCACTGCTGCACTGACGGAAATCGAACCGTTACAGAATTTTCAGAACAATATTTATGGTAGATACTAGGTAGCTAGGTAATTTAGTTGAATCGATGGAAAGCTTTGAACAAAGGTGACAAAAGTCAGATAAATATACGTAGAGATTTATCTAACACCAATTAAAATGAATATCATTAAAACAAAGATGATTTATTTTAAACAAAAAATTAACAATCTACAATTAATCACCGACGTGACGGGCCTTTTTATTTATTTTATAAAAAGTTTTCGAATGAAATCCAGTTTTATTTTACACTACAAACAACAGAACGTATGATTTTTTGTAAAAAATTATCACAACTATTTGGAAGGCAAGATAAGTACTTACCTACGTCTGCATCTGCGTGGTAATTTTTTTTAAAAACTTCCATGTTGTAATAAAAATATTGAAAAATAACCCTTACAAATCCGTCCGATAATTAATATCGCAAAAGTCCATCCCTTCCATTTTAATAAAAGACTAAAACATGATGTTTAAATATAAATTAGTAGAGAAAGCGGAAAATTCATATTTCTCTATTTCCATTTATCTTCAGGATAAGATTAATGGAGGAGCCACTGGCTGTAATGAACTTCATTCAGCCTTTATTTCTTCACAGGATTGAAATTCAAGAATAAAGATCAACGTTTACACCGCTTTTGATAGTCCGATGAGCCTGTTTCCAAAATTATTATGAATTATCGTTTTCTTTTCTTATTTGTTAACAGTTGTTACTTAATGCCTGTTTCGAAGTCTACGGTTAGGAACTAACTTAGAGTTTGATTATCATGGAATATATTCATTGGATATCCCATATGGAAATATGTTCATTTTAAAATTAATAATGACACTTTTATTTTAAATTACGACAATTAAATGCCTGGCAACTGGCAAAACATGCTGAACAATGTTATACCTATTTAAGATCTCTTTATATCATACGATGTTTAAGATTAAATAAATATTTCTATTTCTATAATGAATAGCAAAGATTTTTGTAAACCGTACTGGTGAAGCTAAGCATTATTAATAATAATAATAAATTTTATTGCTTATAGTAAAAAAATACAATACAAATGAGACGCAGAACAAGACAGTAAACACACAATAGGCGGTCTATTGCTACAAAGCAATCTCTTCCAGACTATCTTGGGTGACATATAAAGGATAGTAGGGGAATGGGTGCAAATACAAAGTGAAATAAGATAAAAAGTAAGTATATATTCATACATAAATAGTGATTTTACGTTGACTTGAAGTGATTGTAGATATTAAAAGTGACGTGTCTCGCCCCTAAGGTAGCTACGACGCTCAAGCCGTGTTTTTCGTCTAAAGCATTGGAAAATCTATAAAACCCGGCGAACTTCGTACCGCCTCAGATTTTTTTTATGAACGACGGTGAGGCTCTTAGCCTTTATCATACCTAATGTAATATGATAATGATAACAAAAATTAAAGATATGGTGTGGAACAACCTACACCTGATGCGGAACTGTAGCAGCCCTTCTAAGGTATAAGAGATACGAATATAGACAACATTTAATAATTTTTAACCGCCTCTGTGGTCTAATGGTACAACCATCGGTATCAGACCCAGGGGTCCCGGGTTCGATTCCCAGCGGAGATACAATATTGTATTCGGTTTGGTTGGTGATAGGACTTGTTGTAAGTCCGCCTGGCTGGCTACCACCATGTTATCTAAGTCTGACGCCATAACAACAATGTTTTCAGCATTGTAGTGTTCCGGCAGTTAAAGATTAGATAGCCAGTTCCTCAGTGATTGAGGATTTCGGGAGAGGCTCTCTTCCATCTTCAGACTTACAATACTCAACATCAGGTATGATGAAGGCTAAGAGTTTCCCCGTCGCTCATACAAAAAAGTCCGTTTTGCTAGCTACAACCATCTTGTCTACGCCATAATGTCTGACGCCATAATTACAATGTTTTCAGCATTGTTGAGTTCCGACAGATAGCGATAATATCTAGTTCTTCAGTGATTGAGGATTGGCTCTAAGGGAGAGGCTCGCCTTATCCCATCTTCAGCCTTAACAATTCTAACATCCGGTATGATGAAGGCTAAGAGTCTCTCCGTTGTTCATAAAAAAGAACTCTGCTAAAGAATTCAAAGTTTCCTCCACACAAAAAGTGTTTTCGTAATTATGAGCTGTTCTACAATTTTTTTTGAGGTTTGAAGTAAACATAAACGTGAAATAGCTGTACAAACCTAATGGTCTTAAAATCAATAACAGTGAATACTTTATGAAGCTAAATCAAAATGAAAACAAGTCGACAAATCAAACAGACGTGTGTTGTTCTTGACTGTGTATACTAATTAGGGGTCTGCCTTGTATCAACCGAAAACGTTTAATTATGATTTCTGGGGCCCAATTCTGCTAGTGCTTAGTCACGATAGTATTTCAATCGTGTTTCAATGGTACTCCTGTTTTACACAGTTCTTGTTACAACAGTGTAAATAAACACGACTATTGAAACACCATTGAGAGACGATTATGACACAAATTTAGCAGAATTGACCCCCTGGCTGAAAGTCAACAGAGTCATTGGACTTTGTTGACTGTTGACTTTCAGTACAAATATTTGTCGTCTTGCTGGGGTTAGCCATAATATAACTGTAATTACTACTTTTAAAATAAGAATTTAATACTCTTTGCCTGCCTGTCTTTTTTTTTTATTATTAACGACGGGGAGACTCTTAGCCTTCATCATACCTGATGTTAAGTATTGATAAGGCTGAAGATGGAAGCGAGCCTCTCCCGGAATCCTCAACCACTGAGGAACTGGCTATCTTATCTCTAACTGCCGGAACACAACAATGCTGAAAACATTGTTATTATGGCGTCAGACTTAGATAAGATGGTGGTAGCTAGCCAGGCGGACTCACAACAAATCCTACCACCAACCAAACCGAATACAAATGTTACCCCCGCTGGGAATCGAACCCGGGACCCCTGGGTCTGATACCGGTGGTTGTTACCACTAGACCACAGAGGCGGTTTCCTGACACAATTGTAGGTCTTCTAGTCACGAGTGACCGCGTTTCATCCTAGATTGCATCATCGCTTGCCATCAGACGAGATAACTGACAACTTTTCAAACGTAGCATACATAAAACAGATTAAAAGAAGAACTTTTTGTCGCGAAAATTATTATAGTCTTAGTACAGTCCGCGAGGTCTAAGCTGAGCTTTGCATTTGTGTGAGTGCACATAGATGTGCTAGTAGCAATACCTGTTGATTTTTTTTCACGACGATACCTAAAAATTATCTAAGAGCACTCACACAAATGCAAAACTCAGCTTAGACTTCGCGGACTGTAAAGGAAATTTATTTTGTTCGAGAAAATAATATTAAATTCCTACACTCAAATTGATTTTAATTATTGATTATACTTGGTAGGATTTAATGTGAATTTTAATTTATTTTGACTGGACTATTAGTGAAAATAGAACAGGCACTGATAAATAGGAATAGCGGCCGCTCGTGGTTCATCCGCGTGGTTCCCGTTCCCGTGGGAATATCCTTCCTAAATCGTTTCGTAATAGAAAATATCCTTTCTTTGCCGTGTGGTGACGGCCTAAAAATACAAGTGTCGCCACTCCCTTACATGCCTGGGATGTCGTAAGAGTCGACTAAGAGGCTCGATGCATTGAACACCTGTGCGAAAGAAGGAAAACTTGAAACAAACCCTCTACCAACCCGTCTGGCCAGCATGGTGGCAGTAGGCTAATAGCCTCCTATGAACGCCACAATAGGCGTGAGCTAGGAGAGGCCTATGTCCAGCAGTGGACGTCCACAGTATGTATGATGTATGTATGTATTCTTTCTTAGTGCTGGCCTACATTGTTAAAGGTATGCAAAATTTCAGCTTAATCGGTTCAGCCGTTGGTTCTGCGCGTTGTCAGTCAGTCACGGTATTGATGTTACCCTAAAATAACTCTTTGAAATAAAACAACTTTTACGGATATCAAACGCGCTATATTTCACGAACTAAGTTGTAATTTTCCGCATTTTTAGGTTTTATAGGGGTTTTTTGATTACACAATTACAACTTAGTTCGTGAAATATAGCGCGTTTGATATCCGTAAAAGTTGTTTTATTTCAATGAACAGTGCGCGCCAAAACATAAGATGTACGTATAAAATAACTCTTTTTTAGGTTAAACATGCAAGCTAGAATTAATGAAAAGGAATAGCAACAAAAGTACACATGTTTTACGATATTTCTTAAACGTAGGTGTGATGCATAATTATCATAAATGGTAGCGGAAGCCAGTTAATTTATAAGTTTCTTAATTAAAACATAAAGCCATCTGTTCTAATAACGATCCAGAAAAATTAACTGAACAACGAAGAATATAAAATTTATGGCAGTCTCCTACATTTTTGTTCGCAACTTTTTAGCCGGTCTGGGCAATAAAAAAGTTTTTAATAAACAACCTTTTGTTAATTAAATTTTGGGAATTATTAAAAGCTAATTTAAAACTTCTTCACTGAAAGATGGTATATCATACTAGTTATAATTGGTAAATAACTACACATTAATATCAAATAATACATACCTGTAAAGCACTTTATAATTTTTATTTTTAATCACAAAAGGTCCTTTGTTTGCAGTACATCATACATAATTTTTAATTTCTGCATTGTATTTTTTCATTATCGTATTTTTTCTCTCTCTCAGTATTATTATTGATTAGTCTAACAATAAAACATAAAAGAAAACGTCTTATACATATAACAATGTTGTGCATACCTTTAAGTTAAATGCATATAAGGATACATATTTTGCTAAGTGCTGTAAACTTAATATAATTTGCCTTTATGTATTTAGTTGGTAAGCCTTATTAAATAAATAAATAAATAAATCATAATCCTCATTATTTACGTTTACGGACTTTTCATAATCGGTGATTGTAGTTATCAGGGTTTCTAAAGACACTGATAGACTTTTTTTTTACCACTTTTCGCATAATCTAACCACGGGTTTTACTGAAGACAAATCTAAAAAATTACGGTTGGATCTGTTTACTTTTCTCTTGCGGTACCGGTAATATATAGGAAACGAGCAATTTTCAATTTGCAGCTTTAATGTCATGAAAACAAGAAATTAATTAATTTCAATGGCCATTACCCCTAGATTCACATTCCATTATATTTATATAACTGACATTAGTGAATAGTTTGTAGCTTCACCCTCCCGCACAAAGCCTGAATACACAAAATTGCTCTGAAAGTGTTTCCTAGCTAAAAGCTATTTATAATTTTGCTCCCTCTCCATCGAAACTGGGTCAGACAACAATAGGCTTTATTAATGCGTTAAAACGGACTATTTTCCACTTTCTCGTATTAATTTGGACTATCAAAAGAAGTCCATTTGAAGTTAACGATGAATTATTGCTGATTTCGATGTCCTTGATAGGAGTTGGTTGGCTGTTTTGCATTCTAAAGGGTTTTCTGTAAATAAATTGCCTATCATATATTTTTTCGCTAACTTATCGCGATAGAAACGGAATGAAATACGAAAGTGACTATTCAAGATACGGTAGGCGAAACACGTTCGTGACTACAGGTTTTATATTTGAATCAAATAATGGAACAGGCAAGTATTAGAATTCAACTTATTTTTATGGATAAATACTTTTAATACATTTTGTAAGTGATTCAGTTTTTACGGATATCGGTTTCGGCACCTTTACAGCTGCCGTGGTCACGGGATGACTGACCACGGCAGCTGTAAAGGTAAAATCAAAAAAACCCCTAAAAAACCAAAAAATACGGACAATTACAACTTAGTTCGTGGAAATATAGCGCGTTTGATATCCGTAAAAGTTGTTTTATTTCAATGAACAGTGCGCGCCAAAACATAAGATGTACGTATGATTCAGTTTTGATTATCTGGGGTCACAGACATTATATTTGTTAAAGATAAATATGTCTAAATGTTGCTAACGAAACAAAATAAGATGAATTTATGATTTTTGAATTTTTGCATTTTTCAATGCTATTTTGATACTTATGTAAAATTTTTAAATAGAAAAATATTGGAAAAAATTAACTGGGCCACAAGTGAATTCTCAAATGGGAATCGAACCCACGACCTTTGGAAATCCGGTCCAATGCTCTAACCGCTGAGCTACTCCCATCAGAGAATTCACTTGTGGCCGAGTTAACGTTTTCCAATATATTTCTATTAAAAAAATTGACATAAATTAAGAAGAAGTTGCTGATAACGTTCTTGCATACTTACTAAAATATCTGACTTGGTTTGACATGATCTCATAACTTTTTACGGCGGAAGAATTGTGTTGCGAGACATGTATTTTTTTTACATTTTGTTTTTGATGGGATTACGTATTCGAAAATTGAAATAATGAAAAAAGAACGCGTAAGCACATGAAAAACTTTACTCATCTGGTTTCCAAAGAATTCATGGTTTCATTCATTCATCCGTTTTTAATTATAAACTCGACAGCAAACATATATTATACCCCATACACGTTATTCATTAAACGTATTCCAGATAACAGTATTTTTGGAAAACAAGTTTCTACAAAGGTCCGTGTCCGATTTGATTAACTCGCAATTCCATTTTTGCAAAAAATAAAACCTTATCTTATATAATGAGCTAAGCTTAACCTTGTCTGAAGGTCACAATTTAAGCCCTTTTGCTTTGTTTCTATGTAATTGCTGTTATTTAATTGTATTCTGGAAAACACAACTAAGCAGAAAATAATTGTGTTAGAGTAAGCCCTTTGTCGCGTTTGTATCCAACTTCTGAGTTATTTTGCGATGTCATATTTGTAATTTTCTATTAAATGTAGAAGGTTGCTATCGAATTTGGGCTGTAATGGGGTTTTAAGATAAGCTTTATGATCTTCTTCTTCTTATTGAGTGAGGATTAGTGGCCACCTCTGGTTTCAGAGTTTATCAGGCCGCCTACAAGGCCTCTGATTTGTCTTAACGACTGTAATCATATGACAACAACCGCGACCGATGGTTTAACGTGCCCTCCGAAGCACGGAAGCGCTCAGTTGTAATGCCACTTTCCGGTCACCCATCCGATACCTGACCGGGCCGAACTTTGCTTAACGAACGTGATCGAATACGACCAGTCTGTCAAGCGCGGCCATGAGCGCTTCATAGCTTTATGATTTAAAACGCCAATTGGTTTTCAATACAGGGTAATTTTATAATCACTATAAAAAAATTAAGTTCTACTTAGGCTCGGTAAGGAAGTGAACAAATTTCTCCTAGAAACATGGGTCGAAACACAATACAAATTTTTAAACTCCCCATACAAATATAAAAATTTGGAAACTGTGTTTAAAATTACCTTTTATGACAGTGAGGAGTCCGTGGCGCAGTGGTTCGCGCGCTCGGCCTGCGATTGTGGAGGTTAAGCAACTTTCGCAATGGTCGGTCACGGAATGGGTGACAAAAATTTTACTATCTCGAGCTCTTTCGTGCTTCGGAAGGCACGATAAGCCGTTGGTCTCGGCTGCATTCGCAGACGATAAAACCCAACAATCCGGTCATGGCCCGTTCTCCTTATCCATCCATAAGGAAGGCCAGTGCCCGAGCAGTGGGGACATTAAAAATGGCTGATAACGATGACAGTTAAAATGGTTTTATTACTTAGATCGACTAACTGAAAAAAACACTGCGAAAAACACTGAGTTCCACATATTGAAAACTCATACAATTTTCAACTGCACAATAAACGAAACTGTAGAAAAAAAACTATCCGCTAACACCAATCCCGGGTTCAAAAATTCATGTGTTCAGTTTATTCTATGTTTGGATGTAATAAACTATTTAAACTACTGGAATCAAAATAAGGGCCACTTTGTATTTTAAGTGATTCGGGCTAACTGCAGGGGTTGCAGGTTGATAAATTATAAAATTAGCATTTGAAAATCGCTCACTTTCTCTCTACGCTGATTAACACTGTAAAATTTGACCTTGCACTCGTCTGTGGATGATCTGTCCTTCAATAACAAATGCCTCAATGTAAGTGTTGATTGCGAACGTAAACGGTTTTCACGATGAGCAGTTGTCAGCGAATTTCAAACTACGGGTCTTCTGGAGAATGGCAGATCTTCATGCAACCGAATCCGGACATTTGGCAACTAACACGAGTTCCCGTTGCCGAATGCAAGCGGTTTTGTAGGGATCGGGGGGGCACTCTCTGCGCGCAGTCAAGCGGTTTTCCTGTGCGCTGGTTGCCCTAACTCTGGCTGATCGCCGGGTCTTCTGTATAACCTCCCATTCTTTTGAAATCAATTCCTTACGTTCTTTAGCGTGATTGCTCGTCGTAAAGAAACAAGCAGTAGAGCAACTAAACGCTGCGAAAAGTCATCTTGGTCTGATTAGTTATGGTTCGCAAGTCCATACATTTTTTTTTATGAAGTACGGGGAGACTCTTAGCCTTCATCATACCTGATGTTAAGTATTGATAAGGCTGTAGATGAAAGCGAGCCTCTCCCGGAATCCCCAATCACTGAGGAACTGTTTATCTTATCTTTAACTGCCGGAACACAACAATGCTGAAAACATTGTTGTTATGGCGTCAGACTTAGATAAGATGGTGGTAGCTAGCCAGGCGGACTTAGAACAAGTCCTACCACCAACCAAACCGAATACAATATGTACCCCCGCTGAAAATCGAACCCGGGACCTCTGGGTCTGATACCGGTGGTTTTACCACTAGACCACGGAGGCGGTTAAACATCTTAAAACCTCGATTTTTCTTTTTCTAATGTTAATTCACATACTGTTTGTTAGCAATTCAACTGCTCACCACAAAATCCTCATTTAGAGCGAATACAAATTTCATCTCTAAAGTGGTAAAAAATAAGTGGTGAAAAAAACTAATTCTATCCTTCTATCCACTTTAATAACGATTGCAGCCATTGTCATACATACTCTTAAAAAAGTTTGTAAACACTTAAAGCAAGATGTTAGCTAGTTTGATATGCTTGATAAATCGGCTCAGTTATCAAAATAATCCTGTGGTCCTTATTTTGAATCAGGCGAGTTTCTCATCTCAGTTTTTCCAATGCGCATTTCTGCACAATTCTAATTTACGCAATCCGGTTTCTGCCTCTTCGCAATTTAGCAAAATACAGTTATAAAGACAAATCGATAATTACCAATTTAATATTTCCGTGTAATCTAAACTAACCAAAAACATAAGCCATCTAACAACAATTTACTATTTACATACCAAACATAAACAAGTATTCAAAAAATATTATAATCAGAACTGTTATCAGATTCTGGGTCAGATCTGGCAATAGATTCCGGGTCAGGCATGTTGTTAAATTCTGGGTCAGAACTGTCATAATCTTCAAATTCGTAATCGTCAATATCACATATAATTTTTACAGCTTCGTAAATGGATCATTCATTTTGCGTGCACTTTTGAGTTATATTCGTTATTTTGTAATCATCATCATTTCTTTTCTTTTTTGTACATCCAGCCATGCTTCGCTTTATACGAAAATATTGGTATTTTGCCTCTTTTTTCAATTTACTCAAAAATAAAAAGTAATTTGGGTGCCGACCAAATTTTTTATTAATTCGATGGTGCCAGCCTTCCAGAGCACTCGTTGTTTTATTGTATTCATTATAACAGCTGAACACACCTGAAGTTACTTTGTTGATCCATTCTTGAGTGTAATAATTTTTAAATTTTACAAACTCTTCAGAGTCTGACATGTGTGCAATAATTGATAGAAAACCATCTGGAATCATCGATGGATGGAATAACGCTAATTTGCATAACTGTCTCGTTATTTCTTTTCCGATAGGCAGTTCGCTTACATTAAGTTTAGAAACCATTTTCTATATGGCTTGTTGATAACGGAAAAAACACCCTTTTATTACTACATCCTCGAATACTGCCTTTACTGCATTTGCTGGTGCCATTTCATAGTCACTTTTAAAATGCCGAATTTCAAGCGACAGTTTTTCCTTCAAAATAGAAAACAACAATGCATATGTGGTTTTCTTTTTATTCGGGAGCAATGCATATATTAATGGGACATATAGTCATTTCATTAAGTTTACGCAAATCAGCATATAGCGTGTACAACTGATAGAATGGTGAAGGAGTTACTTTAAATGTCCCGTCTCCCAAGTAACTAGTAATTTCTGTAATAAACTTTTTGGCTTGAGGGGTAGCAAATACATAAATATTATGTTTATTACTTATCAGGAATTCTTCAGACAGGATTTCAGGTAACTGAATATCTTCCACATTGGAAAATGTACTTTTTTCAACATTTAATGTCCTATAACGCCAGGGCTTCAGCTAGTTTAAAATAATCATAAAATTTTATACCCGACTGTATTCTAATGCTAAATTGCGAAGTGGCAGAAACCGGATTGCGTAAAGCCGCGATTGTGAAAAATTTGAATTGTGCAGAAATGCGCATTGGAAAAACTGAGATTGTGATGTGATCAGTGTCGCCTGGTTCTATTTTGTTTTGAGCAGTATATTTGTGATACCTTCATTTATTCTGTTATCCGTGATTAAGAACATCATTCAGATTTAGTTTTATCGGAAACATCCACAAATAAATATGGTCACATTTGCCAACCACAGGGACCCAACCCTTGACGTCTTATAAACCGTACTAAAAATAAATAATAAACGAAATCTGTAGACCGCAGGCTGGCCATGGCCGCAACGACCGCCGTCAGTACCCGGCCATTCCCGACTCCTGTTCATTATGTAATCCCGGCTCCTAGAAGTCAGGACAGGCTATAAATTGACTTTAGGATGAATTTCCAGTAGCTGCGAAGCTATTGTTACTTTAAGACTTGGGAGGCTACTGCCATCTCATAGCGCAGTATTGCATCCAATTGCACCATGCTATTTCGAACTCCTCACCTCTTAAGAGCCCTGTAAACGATCAAATTTATTTGACAAAGTTTGATAAACACTTTTGTCAAATAAATTTTCGAAGTAAAACGCATCAACATAGTCGCAGACGGTCAAACAAATTTGACAAACACGAAAATCTGACAGATAATTGACAGAAAATAAGGGGGCCTACCGCCATCGCAGTATTTTTTCAATCTTACCATGCTATTTTGTACTACGAAAACGTGTACGTAAGCTTGTTTTTTGACGAAAGTTTTGTGACGTCTTCGCTCAATCATCGCCTCCAAAGTGTGAAGTGTGTTAAAATATGACAACTTCAATAAAAACAAAATGCAATCAAAATGTTTTTATGACATGATGGTTTTTTTATAGATGATGGTAGGTCGCCTAATCATTTACGGAGCGCTTAGAGTATTTGAGTAAGTTTATTTTGATACCAGAAGTTTTGTGGCATCTTCTTTAATAATAATAACTGCATACAATCACACCAATTATCTAGCCCAGTTAAGTATCATTTAGAACTTGTGTTATAGATACTAGATAACGGTTAAACATACTTATATACTTTTTTTGCAGCAATCTTCGCTTAATGATCGTCTTTAATCCAACTTTAATTAGTTTCTTGGCCGGAACTATGTAGTTTTACTTTTTTGACGACCTGTTTGGCGCAGGGGTACTAACCCCGTCTTCTGCGCCAGAGGTCCCGGGTTCGATCCCCGGATAAGACAAGTATTTGTGTGCATGAACATGTCTATTTGTCTTGGTCTGGGTGTTTAATATGTATATAATGTAAAGTATGTATTTACAAAAAAACGTATATAAGTATGTTTATCCGTGGGCTAGATAATTGGTGTGATTGTATGCAAATATTTATTTATTATTAGATAATTGTTTATTATTAGATAATACTTTGTGAAGGTCATGGTACGAATTTTAACAATCTTAAAACCAAACATTCTTTATAACATGATAATATTCTAAAAGATGTGATGTCAACGTTTTCAGCATTGTTGTGTTCCGGTTCCGGCAGTTAAAGATAATATAGCCAATTCATCAGTGTTGCGGATTCCTGGAGAAGTTCACTTCCATCTACAGCCTTATCAACACCAGGTATGACGAAGGCTAAGAGCCCCACGTCGTTCAATATCAAAAGATGATAATAGGCCCCAAGATCATTAATCTGTTTGATAATAATAAAGTTTAGTACTGACATCTATTAAAAAGGACTTTGTAGCGTAATGAAAACTTTCCAGACCTATTATTGGTTATTGTAGTAGTTTGACGATATTGGATATAAACGCCCACAAAATCACATTCTTTCGGTTTACGTGCTTTTGTTGTTGTTGTGATTTTATAGGAAAGATTAAATATATGTTTTATACCTACGAATCTTTGAATAGATAATGGCTATCATTGTCAAAGTACACACAAAAGGTGGCACAGGAATAAATAAATGACTATTTATTAGTAAAACTACTATTTTCCGATTGCTTTTGTATTATTTTCCATGATAAAAAAGAGCTTCATTTTCATATTAAACAGTCTGCAAAACCAAAGACAAAAATCGGCCAAGTGCGAGTCGAACTCGCACATGAAGGGTTCCGTCTCTCACCCAAAGTTGCCTGGAAGAGCTATGTAGGAATAAAGCCGCCTATTGTGTGTTCCTCTTTTTTGTCATTTTCTCTGTATGCGTTTGTTTTTGAAACCGTAAAGCGGTTTACAGAATACATCTACCTACCAAGTTTCAACTGTGTAATCCTCATAGTTTGGAATAAAGTGGCTGTGACATACATCGGACTACCAGACATGACGAATCTATAAGGGTTCCGTTTCTTGTCATTAGGCTACGAAACCCTAAAAATGATTCATTTAATATTAAACGCATATCAAAGTAGCCAGTACTGATACCACCTTATGTGGGTAAGTAGTACACCATTAATAACTAAAATATATCAAGCTAATAATATCAAAAGCTTTCGGTGCGTCCCAGTCCTGTAATCACCTATTTTATGTCTATCTATGGATACTTAAGGCTTAAACCTGAGGTCGATCCGGTTTTTCAATTGGGGTAAAGCCGGCTTATTTTTAATTTATAGCAGCCCTTAGATGTGTCGCGTTAAGTAAAAGGGTTTTTGCTTGTAAAATTTTAACACCTTGCGGCTTACGAGGCTTACCAGTAGGTATTTGAGATAAAAGCTTTTTGAGACGACTTTCCAATTAAAGTTATTGTATTGCTTATTTAGCATAGTAGAACTATCTACCACGTAAAGCTACCAAAGTTATTTAGAGACGATACAGACTGGGAAGAAAATATTGTCAGACAAAGGGCAGAATGCAGTGAAAAACACTGTTTTCACACCACTAATACGTCCATGGGGACTACAGGCCCCGAAACAATTTCAATACGGCGGGGTTCAGATTAATTTTAATAGCAAAGCACAGAGAGCTATTTTTAAAATAGTTTCAATTACTCACATCAAAATTGTCTAGGGATCAAGTTAGTTTTAGAGTATCGCTGCTAAAGTGGATGTATAATTTTACCTTTTTAGATCGATGATGATTCTTTTTTTGTAAATTTCACTACTTCAATAAGGAAAGAATTTAAGTAAGAAGCTTGTCTGAATATAAATTGTCATTTGATAAATATTCTATCCAATGAATATTTATCAAATGACAATTTATATTCAGTATCGGTATATGTATTTTATCCTTTTATTGTATCCTTAGTGAGAGTTAGATCTATTTTGGTTATGCTACTATTAGCAACCTTTTATTTGACAAATATCTTGACAACTGCGCTCTAAACAAAGATAAAAACTGACATAATATTGAAACCGACGCTTAATAATCTTGAAACAACTTTTTTTGATACAAATGGGAAACGCTTAGCTTTCATAATACCAAGTCAAGTGATGATAATGCTGAAGGTGGAAGCAAGCCTCTCCCGATCTTCAATACCTGAGGAACTGTTTATCTTTTTGGCACGCGTAATACTGAAAACATGACCTAAATAAGATGATGGTACCTAAGCAAACCAGGCGGACTTACCATAAGTCCTACTAACCTACAAGCTTCAACAATCAGCAAAAATAAAAAATACAGCATGCACAGAACTATATTAAGATAGACGGTAAAAGTTTACCTATGTTGCGTGTCAAAAGTTTGAGCCATGGTCAAAGTTTTCAGACCTAAATCAGTCCGCTTGAGACCATTGCCATTTAAACACACGTTACTCAGAAACGGAAATGGTTTATTGTGCAGTGCTTTAGTGGACGAACTCGTCAATTACATATCCCATCACTCAAATCTCGCTCGTGACGTCTTCGTAAGTGCGAAAAATTCGATACGCTATGTATCTCATACAGTTTGAAGCGCTCTTTACGTCTATCTCGATATAGGTCTGTAAGCACATGATTTCACTGACAGTTAATACCGACCATGTGTAGCCAACATAAGTTTGCCAGTGTAGAAAGTTAAACCGTGTAAATAGCAGATATGTGGGACATTAAGTAGGTACAATTTAGCCCTCTCACGAATCTGAAAGTATGATAACGTGGTTTTGCGAAGTTTCCACTTTATACATTTGAATGGTTACAATAATACAGGGTGTTAAAATACCCATAACGAAAACGAAAACCACGTATTCACCCCATCGTGACTAGCATTTTATTGTATGGGGCCAAACCTGGGAATCTGATAGTTAAGGAATTATTAAGGATCTAAGTCAATGTTTATTTTTGAAGATTATATTTGCAAGTAAAGATAACATCCATTTTATGAAAACGAAAAATAAAAGCCGTTTCCCAGCAATTATTTTCACATTTTCTTATTTAGTTTGATGTACACTACGTATATATTACGGTTTCGGTATGGGTCTTTCAACACTCTGTATGTTTGAAACTATACCACAGTGCATGTAATTTACAAAAAGCTAACCCACAAAATTTATGATTAAACAAAAAACCCAAATAAACAAATCCATTCCCCTTGTCTACTACCTAACTGATACTAACACATCGCATACTTTGTATAATAAGTCCCAAAAATGTGCGGACATAACAGAATTAAACGGTACATTTGGCGGGTGTTGATAATATAATAACGATGAGTGGCCAGCCATCCGGGGCCATAAACGGACCACCGCAACACGGCTACGCAACGGGAATCTGGAAAAGGCATTCCACCGATAATCCAGGGTTGGTTTGAGTTATAAGCTGATAGCGATTGAAAAGTTACGAACTAAGTTTGACGAAATCTTTTGACACTGATCATAGTTGACGTGCGAGTGTTTATTTTACTGGTTGGCGTTAACTACACAACTTAATATAAAATTGGCGTCCCGCTATCTACAATAGGTAATAATTATCATCGTTAATTATTATTAACAATAAGTGGCTAGCTATCTAGGGCCATAAACGGGGCCAACGCAACACGGCTACGCAATGCGAATTTAGGAAAGGCATTCCGCCGATAATCCAGTGTTGGCTTGAGTCATATCATAAGCTGATAGCGATCGAAAATCACTTTAACTCTTTTAAAAAATGCGGAAAGTAGTGCTTGTTAGAGCGACCTCAACAAAAAAAAGTATGTTGTTTTATAACGATAGACCTCTGCTCGGCTCTCGGCCTCGGCTCTGAGAAAAATTAAACTGTCGCCGCCGCCTGCATGAAGGTAAAATAAGTGCTGATTTAAACTAAAAATTCATGTCTTAGCATCACAAGCCATGGAAATATTAAAAGGCCTTTTGCAAAACATTCCTATTGTTGCATGACACCGCCGCATTCATCTCCTCCCTTGTACCACACACAATGGTTGTCAAAGCTGAGAATTACACGTTTACGCGCCTACATCGAGGCTTTATCTTGTTTACTCAGACTGTGTCCCGCGACATATTTGATTACAATTGGACTCGTCAAGGTTGGGCGCTGCCACAGGACCCCTAATGAACAGAGACAAGCTTCCGACCGCAAGTAGTGAAGAGTTCCACAAGCCAGGTTTTTGGACGACATGACACTTCCTAATAAATATATTTTTATTATTTTTATTCCGCTGATTATGGCTTGTGCGACATTGAAATGGTTTACGTGATTTTATGAAATTCAGTCGTTAGAATAATTCAATTTATTTATTCATATGATCGCCAACTGAACCTACTTTTAGTTTCATAGTTAATTACTTTAACACGTTCACTGCGTTACGGGGTCTTTTTCGTTACTTTCATTCTGTGCTTTGTTACCTCCCTAACAAATCGTGTCTACTCTCTGGTGCGGAAGCTGTATGTCGGAGATTTATAGAATTATATTTTTTAAAATATACTGTAGGAGGTAAATTTTTGTCAAAATCGTCTCTCAATGGTCTTTCAATAGTAGTGTTTATTTACACTGTTGTAACAAGAACTGTGTAAAACATGACTACCATTGAAACACCATTGGAATACGATTGTGACTAAGCATTACCAAAATTGGTTCCCTGGTTTTATGAGACCTTTGAGTTAACTTTTAAAACACCAAAATGAAGGTGTATTCGAGTTTCCAGTTTGTCCTCTCTGATTCCTAGGTGAAACCCCTAATATAACTGGACTACAATGCTATAATATCCGCCATTTAAAAATGATTCACTCTAAAAGATGCATCGTTTTAAACAACCCTCTCGACTCCCACTGTTCACTAAAACTCACAGAAAGGCACCGAGTGATATTCCACTACAAAGTACTGCCAAATAGTCTGTGTCAATAGTGTACCTTTGACATTCGATTCTGGAGAACTCTCTGTTCCATTATTTGTCCCTGCGCCGGAGTTAAATGCGATTCAAATAGGGGGTGGCCTGATAAGTTTAACCCGCGGATGTCTCGGGACTTAATCTTGTTTGAACAGCGAAGGGTTGGTGTTTGATCGCAAATGATGCTGATGAAGTGTTGCGGTCGCTTGTATTTGAATGGTCTTTTTTTGTTATTGTGTATTGATTGAAATCGTACTTTTTTAGGGGTTGCAAGTATTAAGTGTGTCCAACGAAAGCCGGCTCTAAAAAAACGTAAAAAGGGGTTTGAACTATTTTGTGTGGAGGCTAGGCTCGTCCAAATCCGTAGTATAAGACGCCATTTTGATTTTTTTTTCAAAATGACGTCGCACAATAGTTCCTTTATAAATGAACAGGGGACACACAGAGGAACAAAAAATGTTATGATATATAATGAAGTACCCTAAAGTGTCAGGTGAGAAAGATAATTTGATGTTTTGGCGCGCACTGTTCATTGAAATAAAACAACTTTTACGGATATCAAACGCGCTATATTTCCACGAACTAAGTTGTAATTGTCCGTATTTTTAGGTTTTTTAGGGGTTTTTTGATTTTCCCAAAAGACGTTTCGGCACCTTTACAGCTGCCGTGGTCACGGGATGACTGGCTACTTATAAGTCTACCCTCGAAAAGTTAATTTATTTTCGTTCTGATACGGTTAGACATTTACTATGAATCATTTAAAATCAAAAAACCCCTAAAAAATCTAAAAATACGGACAATTACAACTTAGTTCGTGGAAATATAGCGCGTTTGATATCCGTAAAAGTTGTTTTATTTCAAAGATAATTTGAGTTAAAAGTGAGTAACGCCGACCCAAAGTAACACCTTTGTAGCTTTAACTCCAATTATCTCACTAACCTGACCTTAGGGCATTATGTTGCCTAATATTTTTTGTTCACCTTTACGTTTCCTATCCATTTATATAGGTATTATAGTGCGGCGCGATTTTGACTTGCCACTTATAATAATTTTACGAGACACCTAGAGATGCTGTGATAAATAACTAAAAGATGATATTGATTTAAACTTGTTTATTATTACACGAACAATTGATAACGTACAATGATACTACTATGCTAAATGATTGATATATGAGCGCGCGTCCGCCGCGATGTGTGTGGTGACGTGAAACGATGTAAATTATAATTATTTAATACAATAAATAAGTTGATGATTTGGCGTAATGCACGGTTGCACCGTACAATAATAATAAGAACTCCTTTATGATCTTTAGCTAAAAACACTGAAACAACTTTTTATGATTCAGACTATCAGAGTCAACTTTCGTTGATCAGACTCTAGTCATTGAACGTCATAAAAATAGCAGATTTTTATTCTCAGTCGACGGCCTGTTCTTGCCTCTTAATTCTGCTCTGTCATCCGACTTCTGATTTACTACTTCTCAGTCGTTCTACTATCGGTTTCTGAACAGGGAATTTCAAGTTGAGATCGTCTGTTGAATCCCAACTGATGATACGGTATGAACATTTTGCTTATAACATTATAATTAAAAACGGGTTTTTACTATGTTTGTATTTGTTTTCGAGTCGCAGTCGCAGGAGCAGACGAAACGGTCTACCCTATTTAGTATTCGTTTACTGCGCGTGACGCCCCCTACCATTGTTTTCACTCGCACACTCGACTTGGAATCGTTCACGATCACGACACATAACTCACAGTATCACCTCGAGAAACGCTGCAGGCATTCGACAATTTAAACCCATCTTCACGATGAAAATTATTTTTATGCTTTTTAATTTCAATTGCTTCTCTCACCAGTCTTCGGACATAGTAATTCAAATCCAATCAAAATGTTCATACCATAAAATCGTTCAAATGAACATACGATAGATCTTGTTTAGGTCTTTGCGTAAACAAGATCTATCCCCGAAGCCAAGTCGCAGGCGATCGCTAGTCTCAATAATAACGAACTATAACAAGCATTAGCCTAACAATGTGGCCAGTATTGCCACGAACGGCCATTCTTCGCCTCAACAAAGCAATGTTTATTTTCAATAATGGGATACATTTTGCTGCCTATTCATCGCCAGACCACCTCAATGCCTCAGTTTCATGCTATTTCGCATATTCACCGTTTTTAAGTGCTTTCGTTTTTATCTCGTTATGAATACGGAAAGTAATGGTTGGATAATAATTTATGTTAAGGCGACTGGCTTTCAGTTAGGCGTTTCGCGGTTGAGTTGAAAGAGATTTGCTAAGTGTGGCTAATAAAAATTGGATTTAGACTGATAAAAGGGCGGAATGTTTAACGCTTTCTTTTAGAGGCCAGTAATAAAAATAGTCGATTTATCATAGATTTTTCTTAAAATGAAAAAAGCCTGACGTTTTATTTCGTAGTAGTTTTTGATGTTTAAGTATTAAAAATGGATTCAATTGAATAAAAGGAAAAATCGGATGATTAGAATATTTTACTTACTCGCGTAAAGCTTAATTTATAGCTTCCTAATAAAGAGTAAAACTAACCTGTTTTCGTTAACTTAAATTCACTACGTCTTATTCTTATGTCATTAGAAAAATCCTTAGGCGAACCCTAGACGCTCAGTTAATACGGTGATTTTGTATCACTATTTATTATATTTTGTAATAAAAACTGATCGTGTAGTCTAGTGTATTGACGAATGTCAGTATTTCTTGCGGATATCTAGATTTCTTAATTCTGTATGGGACATTGTGATAAATACTGACATCCACTAATACACTAGACTACACCATTAATTAATACTGTGGTCGGTCAGTACTGTGGAGCTCGTATATGTTTCCGCCACAGTTTCCGCACTACAAGCAGGCTGGTACACCGCCGTTGCTGGCTGGTTATCATTATAAAATTCTAAATTGATTGATTGTTGACATATCAATATCAATATCATTTATTCAGTCTAGGCTGTTACAAGCACTTATGAACGTCAAAGAAGCTATGCCATCGGTTCACAAACCCTACGGCGGGAGACCTTGTACCGAGAAGAACCGGCAAGAAACTCGTCAAGGGCTGTTTTTTTCTCCCTGTTTTATTTCATACAGAGTCGTCAAATTGAAAAGTGACCTTAACATATCAGTAAAGTCAATTTCCATCACAAAAAAAAAAACTAATTATAATATTACATTTTATGGTTATTGTAACCGTAAACAATTTTCAACTGGCAAAGAAAGACTTATCTATCATACATTACAACATTTCTCGCATTACAAGATTACTGTACTGCAAGTTGTGAGGAACATACAGGTCAGTATCAATTTATTTTAGAAAAAAAAAATTAACCTTTAAGCACAACATTAAGATAAGCAGACTGAAGTAGACCCATTTCCGCTGGCGGCACCCGTTCACGAGCATGACGCATGAACCAGCCATCGCTTCGCTCAACCATATTTTAGGGAACGTAACGACCCGCCTCACACGACACCGCCGAAGAAACGTTTGAGTGAGCATGACGTACTTCAGGTACTTATGTTAAGCTGTATAAATATATAAAAAAAATAACAACAAAAAAAAGAAAGATAAAAGTGCATTAATGTAAGACACAACCTACAATGTTAGTAGAAGACGCATCAGCTGGGTCATAATCACAAAGCATATTTAAAGTAAGTTAACAAACATAAGAGTAGAACCCAAATGGCTGAAAGTAGAGACACCATTTTTGGAGGGTAGATACCATTTATGGTGTAGGTGAGCACTAAGAAAGAATTTTTCAAAATTCAATCCCTAGGGGGTAAAATTGGGGATGAAAGTTTGTATGAAAATCCGCTCAGTTTCGAAGTTGGGAGCTTAAAATTTTGCTTATAGAGTGTCGGTTTAACATTAATATTTATGTATCTCAGAGTATTTGACAATTCCACCCCCAAAGGGGAAAAAGGGTTGAAGCTGTGTACTAAAAAATGTACTGCAATATTGACGTGATAAATACTGAATACTGAATGATATCCTATAATGAAATGAAATAGTATATTACTGCAGTAATATGCCAGCAAAAGAGACATTGATGGACGAACGTGTAAAAACTCGGCTTCGCCTCGGCCCACATAGGCAAGTCCACCAATGCCTAGTTTTGGCCAAGCTTTGTATAGTGCTTTTCTCAAATAATAACGAAATCAGAAATCAGACGAACAACAATATTTTTTCCCGAGTGTTCATTTGTTGTTTTTTTTCCTAAAACAGCTTTCTATTTGCGATCCAGTTCGAAATTTAAATAAAACCATTGATAAGTTACGTCCTTGGTTGCCATGCTTTGGAGTAAAAGATCGTTCCATTTTTACGACAGATATGATTTTACTATGTAATTTATTTGGCCGCTAAACACGACAGATATGCCTACAACTTTTGCCGGCCGTTGCTTGCATATATGTGGCCAGTACCGCAATATCGATTTATCTCGAAGAAGGTTGTCAAAATAATGCTCAAATTTCCAAGCAGGTTTGAGAAAATTATTTTCTCTCATAATAATGGATCACAGTAATAGCTGAGCATCTAGGGTTCGCCTAAATTTACCACGAAATTAAATGAAATCCGCTACGCAGTTTTCGAATGATTCAGTAACAAACCTCTAAATATTCAAACTATAGCATTTCTAACTTAAGTAGGATTTGCATTTGAATTTCCAAATTCAAGGATAGTTTAATATATTCGTCAGTACATTTGCTTCCGGCGAACAAAATTTACAACAACTCGGGAACATACTATAGGCTCATTTGGGCCACGATCGATTCGGGTTATCTGATTGTCGCGCCGATAATGTACAGTCCACCGTACATCAAGCATACACTTTGACCTTGAGTGCTCTTATCCCTCTTATAATAAGGATGGTTTTTGTTTTGATGACTTTACTATAACTGTAGTGTTATTACAAAGTACCGGAACGAAACAGCCAATGAGATATTGATAAAGTTCATCATAATTTAGGTTGTTATTAATGATTTTTCAATGGATGTAAACAGGTTTAATGGGCTTGCGTGCTAAACATATCGCTTGTAACAACAAAAATGAATAAAATATTGTGATTGTTACAAGTTTTGAAAGTTGAACAGTTGCGTGGACATTCATGTGTTAACATCTTGTTACCTCTTCGTAAATACAGTTTTACTTAATAGGTGTTTTTTTTTAAGAAAGTTCTGCGAACAGTCTTTATTTTCAGTAGTGATTGGGAACATTCTGCTACGATCTTTCAGAGATATTTTACATTCAATTTATTTATTTGATATTCATATTATATTAGAATTTTTATCCTACATTTTAAAATAGATCGATTTAACTAACAAGTATTCCACTCTCATTAATTACCGAGATCAGTATGTTAACTTTACAATTATAGCACCGCAACTAGTCTCAAAGAACAAATTTTCCGGCAGTAAATTAAAACACACACCTTGAAACCACAGAGCGCAAAGTATGCACCCGAGTAGAGAGACCACTCTTAGAACCAAATGCCATTTACTAGCACGCAAATATTATCGTTACGTTTACAATCATTTTCACACAGTTTTAATCAGAATTTAATCGTCAGTGACGCGTGTTGTCAATATAGGGCTTCGAACCTTATGGTCTCGTCCAGGGTCCGCCATTTTGAAAAATAACAAAATGGCGTCTCCTACTGCGGACTGAGACTGACTGAGAAAATACTTCAAAATCCGTTTCATAACGTTACAAAATGATAAAACTTACAGAGTCAATATAATACCCGTAGTAAGTGTTGCAAGTTTAATCATTTATTTTAGACAACCTCCGTGGTAGATTTGTTTGTAGCCAGTTTTCATAATCCCGCGTACTCTGAGGGGTAAGGTTTTACAGGTTTGAATCCCGGTAGAGGCAAATGTTTGCATCATGAATACGAGAATTTGTACCCGAGTCATGGCTGTTCTACAAAATTATAGCTTCCGTGCTTCGGAGGCACGTTAAACTGTCGTTGCCGGCTGTTGTTCGTCGTTGAGCCAAGTCAGAGGCTTTAAGGCGGCATGATAAACTCTGCCACTAGAGGTGGCCACTAATCCTCATACGATAAAAGAGAGAGAGAGAGAGAAATATTTTATTAACACAAAAGACCATAATACAAAGTACACACACAAAAACGATACAGAATTAAAAAGCAACACAAAAACACATTACAAATAACATAAAAGACAAAGTATGGCCTTCAGGTCAATAGGGTCCCCGCCTCAGAATGCAAAAGAAAGTAAGAGTGTTTACTTTGCAGCTATACCATTGGTTTATAAAAAAAATCATAGCGGGGAGTGGTCCTTCTGTGAACTTCTGTATTTTGTGCACAGAATAACAGCCACCGAATAGATGTCAAATGGTCGGCCATAAGAGCCACTTGCTACGTTTCTCAGAATACGAGAGGTGCACCCCCTTAATTGAGTCTCCACGTTTTTGAGGATACTCTTCGGTGTCACTCAATTTGTTGTTAAGTGCCTTTTTTAAGAATTTATCCTGTAACGGAAGAATGGTGAAAATTTCAAATAACGTTGAATGATACTCGTTGAAGTGTAGAGGTTTTGCTGGAAACCTATTTTCATAATGGTTATTATACGACACCCATTAATTATTCAAATTTTTTGACAGATACTTTTTCGTATCAAATTAAAATAATTTTGTAATCCCATTAAAAATAAACAGTAGTAAAAAACCATGTACGAGAATCTTATCTGATTCCGACACATTTGATGGCATAAAATATTTGTACTTCAAAATTTTCATTATCATTTTCTGAGGAATAAATAATTCCGATTCATAATTATATCGTTTTTACGAGAATGAATCGACAAGTTAATAATAACTCATTAGATTATTCCTAGAGTACGTTTAACAAGGTTTGCTATCGTGTGTTCCCGTGTTCCAGTTAAATTGTAATGAACATTTATCATTTACTAGCGGATCCTCGCGGTTTTACCCGCGTGGTGCCCGTACCCGTGGGAATATCGGGATAAAATATAGCCTATGTCACTCGGGAGAAATATAGCTTTCTAATGGTATAAGAACTTTCTAAATCGGTCCAGTAGTTCCTGAGATTAGCGCGTTCAAACAAACAAACTCTTCAGCTTTATAATATTAGTATAGATAATACATTATCCGACCACAGACATATATTTGGAATCGACAATCCGTTATCGACAGATTTCAACGAGCTAGGACTCAATCGCCATAATTTTGAACAATAAACCGAGATTTTCTGTGATCATAAACAGAAAGTTGACGATTTAGTTCAAATTTAGTTAAAATTTAGTTCAATTACGATTCAATAGTATTTACTCTTTAATTTGGTTGCGCTGTGGTTTGCGCACTCGGCCTGTGATTGTAGCGGTTAAGCAACTTTCGCAATGATCGGTCCCGGGATGGGTGACCAAACAATTATTATCTCGAGCCTACATGCTTTAGAACGCATGTTATGCCTTGATCTCGGCCGTATTTGTAAAATCTTTCTTATTCGCATTGGGTCTGCGTTGGTCGTGGCTCAGTCTCTTTATCCGGCCAATAAGGAAGGCCAGTTCCCCAGCGGTGGGGATATTAAAATAACTGATTATGATGTTATAATGAATATGATGATAGATAGCGCACGCAAAAATACCTGTTGGGTGTTCAGTATTGCGATTTATGCAACGAATAGAAGACTGACAGCTGGGTAGGGCCTGCATTTATGAGACCAGAGGGGTCTCTTCTCTAAACAACCACCTTGGCAGCAGCTGATGTCACATCATCTGTTAAGTTATGCAGTATTGAAAATGGTACGGTCACTGACCTTGCATCCGTTGCTACCAAGTTTGTTGATAGTGTCACGACCTATCAGTCGGAGTATCCTAAACTACGGAGATGGGCTCCTCCAGCCATTTTATCTCGAGCAGAAAAACTTCGTCACACTGTTTTGCCTCCATCAGACTCGCAACAAAATTTTACTTACCTGTTTGAGAAATCGAAATAATATAAAATATAACCCAAAATGTTTCGTTACGTACACACACATCGATATTGATTTGAAAGTTATTGTTACTGTGATAAAAAAAAACCGGAGGCTTCAAAAGGCTCGTACATTCAACATGTTTTGTTGCTCCCGTACCAAAATTTGTCGGAAACATAAATATACGGCGCGGTTCGCTCGAGCACCGCTGGTCTTTGTGATGGCCGCTACTAACGGAGATTAATAGTTATCGATTTGCTGTATAGATGCGAGGTGATACAAAATATATTACGTTCGTATGTTGAGTACTCTTGAAAGCCTAGCTATAATGCGCTTATAGACAACTGACTTGGTATTCTTTCCATTGACGGACTAGTATAATTAATTAAGATCATTATCAGCCTGTGGACGTCCACTGCTGGATATAAGCCTCTCCTAGCTCACGCCTAATTGTGGCGTTCATAGGAGGTTATTAGCCTACTGCTACCACGCTGGCCAGACGGGTTGGTAGAGGGTTTGTTTCAAGTTTTCCTTCTCTCGCACAGGTGTTCAATGCATCGAGCCTCTTAGTCGACTCTTACGACATCCCAGGCATGTAAGGGAGTGGTGACACTTGTATTCTTAGGCCGTCACCACATGGCAAATTATTAATTTGGATATAAGAAAAAAATAAGCCAATTATGAGCGCATTGCCTAAAAAGCACCATGCTTGCTCACTGCGATTGGCACACTACATTGGGTAATTGTCAATTTTATTCACCTCCCACGCTAGGAGCCAATAAAATACACGACGTATCTTCTTATGACTATGGAACAGCAGTGCCTGGACAACGGAAGGTTGCGAGTTTCGATTGAATATCAATAAGTCTACGCTTTTTATAACGTAACGAAAAATAAATTTACATTTTCATAAGAATTCTTTCCTTATCCTATTATTTGAAGTTGTGCTAACTGTACCAAGCTAAGTCAACAACAATGGATTAAAAAAAACGAAGGAATTTTACCAAATAAATCTGAAGAATGCACAATAGTCCATTGAAACCGCTTGAAAATCGGCCAAGTGCTACCTTGACCCGCGCAAAGAGGGTTGTAAAAACTTTCAATGCTCAAGAGGTCGCCGGTACTAGCGCAAAATAAACAACGAAAGTTAATAATCCTACCGTTACTGCTATAAGCAGTAAAAAATCTTTACACAGGGATGCAGTTGGTGCTTGGTATTGCACGATCTAACTCTGAAGGATTTTTCTTTCGGCGAAACTCGGTAATTTATAGGAAAGGACTTTACCTTTAGGACCTTAGGAAAGAAAGGTGTGCCAAATTTTTGGCGGAATAGGAAGCAATCTAGACATTTTGATTCATAGCTAAATCTTAGTACAAGCTTCAATTGGACCTCGATAGTTGGTTCCATAAAATGAGTGACCAAACATGCTCGAGTTGTGCTTTATAGTTCAGTCTGGAGGTCTAGCATGAGCTGCTTTTATCGACTCGATAACTCTATAACGTGCCGCTGTCCCGCTAACATCTTAGCGGAGTAAGCAAGACAGCATGATGCCCTATATCATATCGCGTGATATAGCGATGTTCATGCTAGGGGTCTGACTGCATTTGCGGTGCGATTCGTGCTTAACAAGGCTGAATCGTACTCTGTATCGGCTGTAGTGGAAATGGCTGATGATGACATGGAAGTCAAAAGGGGTATGTAATTTTTATGATTATGCAAGAGTGAAGCAGCAATATCACGAGTAATGCTGCTCCCTATTTCTAATTTGTTATCATACTCTTACCGCCCCCTAAGTAAAACCACTCAGCCGTTTTCAAATTCAACTACCACTCTATAAAATTCCAGGCACTTAATAAAAAATAAAGAGCTGTTAATACCACAAGTGGGCCGAAGAGCTGCTAATCCCCCGTCCTCGATTGAGGCCTCGCCTGAGATGTTTAGTTATCCATTTGTGCGTCTTAGATGGCGATGTAAATACAATTAAGTGGATTCTATCAGACTTATTGGATTTAGAATCCATTTGTAGATTATTTTTGTTTGCGGAAATCTTTGGTGTTGAGGACAACTTGAGGTTTTTCCGCTTTAAAATGACAGTTTGCTGGCTCACAGGGAAAATCGCTGTTATTTCGGGAGATAAGAAGTAAAACGTTTTTAACCGACTTCAAAATAAAAGGAGGAGGTTCTCCATTCGGCGGTATATTTTTTTATGTAAGTTACTCGATTACTCGAAGACGATTTGAGTAATTATTTTTTGTTCGAAAGGGAATATACTTCCCATAGTCATCATGTCAGGATCTGATGATGAGTTCCCTGGATTTTTCCACTCTTCAAATATTATAAGCACTCTTATAGCGATTTTGGTGTTTTCTATAGTAACTCATGCATATTCTTCTGGAAAGCATCATTTGGTGAAATGTAACTGATGATGAAGACACAAATGGTCATCGGAACTATTAGATATTTATTTAAATAGGTTCATAGGCAATTTATGTTCGACTCAATCCAAGTGATAACGTTAAGCAGTTGGTTAAAACCCACCAATTCGCATTGGGCCCGCGTGGTGTGTCATGGCCCGTTCTCCTTATCCATCCATAAGAAAGGCCAGAGCCCCAGCGGTGGGGACATAAAAATGGCTAATGACGATACCTAATTTTGAAGATGATGTTTTTTTTTAATCATAAATCATAAATCATAAATCATTTATTTGCTAGAATATGGTACAGTATAGATTTTAAGTGCATAGTTTCCGCATATTCTACCGAATGATTCGATGTGCAAATACAATAAAATTGTCCATTGTTCATTGAAAAATTATTAGATCCGACCAAAATAGAATTAAGTCAAAATTATTGCATTAAACTATATAAATCAAAATAAAATTACAATGTCATATCAAATATAAAGAAAATTATTGAAGTGGGTTTGTTGTAAATCAAAGAAGGTATTCCTTTACACACAGTTTATGCAACACACGAAACAGTACAATACAGAAGGAGTGGACGAGAACAGTTACAAACACAGTTGAAGCTTAGGTATACTAGACAAACACTAACACAACACTAAACAACTACTATTTTAACTACGTAACTAAAATGAATGTAAACAAGCGAAGACGTTTTGCCGGAGCGCATACAACATGCATTCGATCTGGGCGAGAGAATCGAACTGGCTATGCGCTGCGCAGGCGCGTCGTCTCGCACCGAACCGGTTGACCTTGGGGGCCGGCCGGTCCTTGCGAGCGCGTAAATTCTCTAATCACAAACAGAATAAGTTTGTCCGCGCGTATATCAATTTTTAAAGTTAACAATAATTTAAATTTCACTTTCTTAACTTTTAACATTATAATTAATATTTTATACATAAATAAATTATAGATATAAGTTAGTTGTAATTATTACACTTGTAACACAAATAAAAACAGTATTGACAAATAACATAAATGAAGAGATTTAATTATATAAATCGAATTATTTATTTATAATTAAATCTTATAAAGCTACGCTACACCACCCCCCTCCAGAGACCGTCCTACGGGCGATAATAATCGGGAAATCTTACCCTACGCCCAGATTTGGTAATTATTTTATCTTTGGAAAGGACATCATCGGAAACGGGTATATCACCGCACACTCTTTGTGTAGTATTTGTGTTTGTGTGTGATGAATGATTGGGAGTGTATGAACGTGTGTATGATTGGTTTGTATGAGGAATTGGTGTAGTGGATATGGTGTCTGGATCACTGAAAATGTAGGCAGGTTTTAATCTGTCAATTGACACAGTGACTGGTTTGCCCTTACATACCACTTTAAAAACCTTATCGCCTCTTTGTAAAACCTCATGTGGACCAGTATACGCAGGTTTAAAGGAGCCAGTCCCTGTGTCATCTCGGAGGAAGACATGAGAGGCTGTGCCCAAATCTTTAAATATAAAAGGTGATCGACTAGTGCCGTGACGTGAAGCTGGAGATGGCTGCAAGTTCCTGACAAAACTCCGAAGTCGAGAAATGTACTCGGTTAAATCAACAGCGTCAGGATCAATCGGCTGAAAAAAGTCTCCAGGCAAACGCAATGGCTCACCGTAAACTAATTCTGCGGAAGATGACTTCAGGTCCTCTTTAAATGTACTTCGTACGCCTAATAAAACCAGGGGAAGGGACTCAACCCAACTGCTATCGGCATGGCAGGTTATGGCAGCTTTAAGTTGCCTGTGGAACCTCTCCACTAATCCATTGCATGCAGGATGATATGCAGTAGTCCTTTTGTGTTGGAAACCAGCAATTTCGGCAAGGCGCTTGAATAGAGCTGATTCAAACTGTCTGCCGCGATCGGTTACTATTTTTATAGGACAGCCGAAACGTGAGATCCACCCACTGAGTAAGGCCTTTGCAACCGCCTCTGCCGTTATTTCCTGCAGCGGTATTGCCTCTGGCCATCGTGTGAAACGATCCACAGCTGTGAGACAATAACGGTAGCCCTGTGAAAGAGGTAATGGTCCTACAAGATCGATGTGGAGTTCCCTAAACCGGGCAGACGGTAATGCGTACGTCCCAATGGGCGCCGAGACGTGTCGGGTGACCTTGGACTTCTGGCAAGCAATGCAAGAACGAGCCCACTCCCTACAGTCGCGTCGAATGCCTGGCCATACGTATTTGCTACTGATGAGCTTGACAGTAGCGCTGGCACCAGGGTGATTAAGCGAGTGCAAACTTTCGAACACTTGGCGGCGCAGTGCCTCTGTGACAAAAGGACGTTTTACTTCACCTCTTACATCGCAATACAAGTCCATGTTCGATCCAGGCAGTTTTACTTTTTCCAAACAAAGTGATGTCTCCCCGTTCAGAAGACGATGGAGTTCCTTATCGGACTTCTGCGAAACTGACAATTCATCAAGGTCGACGGGTTGCACTATTTCGTCTATCCGCGATAACGTATCGGCCACGATATTATTTTTCCCCGAAATATGTCTGATGTCGGTGGAAAATTGGGATATCAAATCTAAATGACGAAACTGCCTGGGCGAACAGTTCTCCTTCCTGGAGTGGAATGCGAATGTAAGAGGCTTATGGTCAGTATAAATGACGAAATCACGAGCCTCCACCATGTGCCGAAAGTGCTTGATGGCCTCGTATATGGCCAAAAGCTCTCGGTCGTAAGGAGAGTATTTTGCTTGGGCTGGGGACAACTTACGCGAGAAGAAACCGAGTGGTTGCCACGCGTTGTCCTGGAGCTGCTGCAATACTGCGCCAATAGCGGTGTCTGAGGCATCCGTAACTAAAGAAAGCTTTGCATTGCTATCAGGGTGCACTAACATCGCGGCCTGGCACAGATCCTCCTTACACGCGTTAAATGCACATAGTTCATGGGCTGATAGGCTTACCGGATGTGAGCCCTTTACCGATCCGCCTAAAAGAGCGTTCAGTGGAGCTTGGTGTTGAGCTGCCTGCGGGATAAACCTGCGGTAAAAATTAACCATCCCGAGAAACCTACGCAGCTCTCGAACAGTTTTAGGGACGGGAAAGTCCTTAATGGCTGCTACCTTCTCTGATGGAGGTTTTACACCCGCTGCTGAGACGTTGTAGCCTAAAAAAGAGACTTCCGACGCCCCAAACACACATTTAGCAGTATTTACTACCATGCCATACCTTTTTAGTCGTTCGAAAACCTGACGGAGATGGTCTTCATGGGTCTTTTGGTCTTTCGAATAGACCAAAATATCGTCAATGTAGGCATATGCAAAATCAAGGCCCCGTAGCACCTCATCGACGAAACGCTGGAAAGTCTGCCCGGCGTTACGAAGTCCGAACGTCATGTAAGGAAACTCGTAAAGGCCGAACGGAGTGGTGATGGCAGTCTTCTCAATATCAGCAGGGTTTACAGGGACCTGGTTATATGCTTTTACTAGGTCTATTGTTGAAAAGACCGTACATCCACAAAGATTATAATCGAAATCCTGAATGTGCCGGATTGAGTACCTGTCAGGGACTGTCCTAGCGTTCAGCATACGGTAGTCGCCACATGGTCGCCAGCCGTTGTCCTTCTTGGGCGCTAGATGTAAAGGTGACGACCACGCTGATTCCGACGGGCGACAAGTACCTATCTGTAACATAGCTTCGAATTCGGCTTTGGCAATTTTAAGCTTATCAGGCGCCAACCTGCGAGGTGAACAAGCTACGGGTGGTCCAGGTGTAGTGCGTATATGGTGTACGGTGTTATGCATGATTTTGTTATGAAGGCCAGAGGGACGAGTAATGTCGGGGTACTCGGCTAGTATGCGATGGTATACCGTATCACCAGACATCACTTTAACCGAACACACGGCAGAATTTTTAGCAAGCGAAGCAGGGGCACTAAGCATAGTATGTGCATCTAATAAGCGTCGATTGCGAACATCAACTATTAAATTATAATAGGATAAAAAATCAACACCTATTATCGCCCGCGTTACATCTGCAACAATAAAGCGCCAAGCAAAGTCGCGGCGTAAGCCTATATTAAGCACAAAATGAATATAGCCGTAGGTGTTTATTGTCGAGCCGTTAGCGGCACACAATTCATAATTAGTTTTATGTCGCTGATCATTCACAAGGCTTTTAGGAAACACACAAATGTCACTACCAGTATCTACTAAAAAGTTTATTTTGCTGTTATTGTCTGTAACAAATAAGCGACCAGAATTTGGACAGGCGTCGGTCGCCATAACAGACTGCCCTACACTTTTCCCGCGTAATCGCACGGTTTAATGCACTTATGAGCTCCGCTACCGTATTTTGCGTGATACCAACACAGTGGAAATTTTTTATAGTTCGACTGCGACCGGTTTGAGCGGGAACGGGAATTATCACGAGAGTAGCGACCCTTGGAGTTCGATCTTCGGCGGTCTCGCGACATTCTTTCTACCTTCGAGTGAAGCGATTTGATCTGTCGCGTCAACTCAGCTATCTGGCTACCTGTGTCAGCTGAGCTTCCCGGACGCACGGACGCTGCTGCTACCTGTGGCGACGGTGGAACGACATCGTGGATTCTATCCGCCAGCTCTGCTACCTCCTCCAACGACGCCTTGGATTGCGACGCAATAATAGTTTGCGTGCTGCTGGGAAGTCGACTCGTCCATATGGTCTTCAAAAACTCCTCAGGGATGTTGGGACCGGCGAGATGCTGCAGGTGCCGAAGAAATTGTGAGGGTTTTCTGTCCCCCAGCTCTTCATGGTCCAGCAGCTGCTTGACTTTCCTCTCCCTCGAAGCAGACAACCGCTTGATCAGCTCCGACCGTAATTTCTCGTACTTATTAGGGGCAGGTGGGGAGTCGATAATGTCCTCAACCTCTGCAGCGAATACCGGATCCAATTGACTCACGGCGTAGTGGAACTTGGTGGAATCGGTGGTGATGTTCGCCAGGAAAAATTGACTTTCCAGCTGTGCGAACCACAGCGCCGGTTTTTCCGGGTAGAATGGGGGTACCCGCACGCCGACTCGGCTAACGTCGCTGCCGCTGGGCGGATTTGAATTTCCGCTAGCGGACGATGACTTGGCGTTCTCACTCATCATTTTTTTTCGTGCTCTATCGGGGTCACCAGTGAAGTGGGTTTGTTGTAAATCAAAGAAGGTATTCCTTTACACACAGTTTATGCAACACACGAAACAGTACAATACAGAAGGAGTGGACGAGAACAGTTACAAACACAGTTGAAGCTTAGGTATACTAGACAAACACTAACACAACACTAAACAACTACTATTTTAACTACGTAACTAAAATGAATGTAAACAAGCGAAGACGTTTTGCCGGAGCGCATACAACATGCATTCGATCTGGGCGAGAGAATCGAACTGGCTATGCGCTGCGCAGGCGCGTCGTCTCGCACCGAACCGGTTGACCTTGGGGGCCGGCCGGTCCTTGCGAGCGCGTAAATTCTCTAATCACAAACAGAATAAGTTTGTCCGCGCGTATATCAATTTTTAAAGTTAACAATAATTTAAATTTCACTTTCTTAACTTTTAACATTATAATTAATATTTTATACATAAATAAATTATAGATATAAGTTAGTTGTAATTATTACACTTGTAACACAAATAAAAACAGTATTGACAAATAACATAAATGAAGAGATTTAATTATATAAATCGAATTATTTATTTATAATTAAATCTTATAAAGCTACGCTACAATTATCAAAAACATTCAATGGTCAAAAATCTCTAAACAGCTCAAATTATACAAGTCAAATTTAAATAATAAATAAATGTCAAATCGGTAATAAATTAATTTCATTTTAATTTTTTGTCATTTAAATATTCATTAATGGTATAATAATTCTTTTCTTTCAAAACTTTTGATAGCACACCTTGAAACTTAGTTAGTGGCAGTTCCTTCATTTCATTTGGTAACTTATTATAAAGACGTATTGCCATACAGTATGAATTATTCGAATGCAATTTTAGCCTTGTCTGAGGAATCAACAAATTATTTCCCTTTCTACCTCTGTAATTGTAATAATTATTTGTTTTGAATAATAGAGGGTACTTCTTAACAAAGGTACAAACCTCGTATATGTAAAGGCATGGCAAGGACTTTGTAAGGATTTTGTAAATACTTAAGTAGGTACATAATGTACATTTAAACATCCAGACAAGACCCACTCGTAAATAAATAGACATGTCATGCATGCAAATGTTTTTCTTATCCGTGAATCAAACTCGGGACCTCAATGCAGAACAGGTTTATCTACACCTGTTCCAAACAGTTCGTTAAAACCTGAAGCTATGTCCCTTTATTTCATGACATTTTATTATTTTGTGTCCACTGACAGCATTTTTCAAAACGTTTCAATATGTCTGATGACGTGCTTTTGACTGTACAAACGTACATTAAATCAAGTTACTTTGATCACAGAAAAGAGACAAGTTTCAATTATTTAGTAGGCTCTTACCCTGTTTCCTCGGAACATCGTCAACAGTAGCAAACTGCCTATTCGACGGGATGACGGATAAACAAATATACTTTTTTACTTTTATGCAAACAAACATTTAACTTGTAGCTATGTCACAATACAATACTAAAATGACTTAACCACTAGCCATTTTTAATGACCCTACTGCTGGGGCACTGGCCTTCCTTGTGGATTGATGAGGAGAATGGGCCATGAGCCAGCTCGCGGTCCTAATGCGGATTAGTAGGTTAATTAGGTAGGCTTTAACAACTGCAAATGCAGCTGGGACCAACGGCTTCACGTGCCTTCGAAGCATGGAGTAGCTCGAGACAGTAAATTTCTGGTCACCCATCCCGTGACCGACCATTGCGAAAGTTGCTTAACCTCAACCATCGCAGGTCGAGCGCGCGAGGCACTGCGCCACGGGCTCCTCACTATAATGACTTGTGTGTATTTTTTCCAGAACGTTTCAATGTGCCTGCTGCTAACGATAAGCAGTTGACCACAGACTTAAATCGAGATAGACGTAAAGAGCGTTCAAACTGTATGAGAACCCAGCGTGTCGGATTCTTCGTACCTACAAATACGTCAAGAGCGAGATTTAGTAATGTGTAAATGTTATTGACGAGCTCTTGCAATAAAGCACTGCACAATTAACCATTTTCATTTCTGAGTGACGCATGTTTTCATGGCAATGGTCTCAAGCGGACTGACTTAGGTCGTAAAACTTTAAACGTGGATTAAACTTTTGGCACGCAAGTTACGTACACTACCGTCTATCTCGTTATAGGTCTGTGCAGTAGACTGTACAACTCTACATTAAACCAAGTTACTTAGATCCTATAAAAAGAGACAAGTTTCAACTATTAAGTAGCGCTTACGCTGTTTCCTCGGAACATCGTCAAAAGTAACAACTGCCAATTTCGGCGGGAACTTTTTAAGTGGAACATGAACCGACATGACTTCATTTGAATTCGGCGCGCCGCCGGCGTGGAGAACGAACTTGTTTGAGCGAGAGGTTTTCTTAAAGTTTTTTTTCACGAGTTGTAAGTATTGCGTTAGTAACTAACTAACGAATTTCTTTATGATACTTCTCAAAATGTTGATTAAAACTCTCTTAAAACAAATCTAGGAAACAAAGTTGGATTTTTTTTTTCGTTTTATCTCATCAAAAACCCAATGCATATCATATTTTCAACAATTTAGAAATACAGTTCAATATCACGAAATTAGTGTTGGTATGACTTCCACAAAAATAAAATGTTAGAATTACCTTATCGCAATGAAAATGTGGATGTTTATTAAAGGATAAAATAGAAAAACTAAAAAGAAAATAACAAATTAATATATAAAAGTAGTTTGAACCAAAAGTGTTTACAGAAGGTTTTCCTATTTAGGTAAGATTACTTATTGATTAAGACATGGTTGTTATTCTACTAAAATAATTTTGTGCACTCAATTTGCCAAAACAGATAAAATATTCTATAACAACGATATGACATTCCAATTATTATTTTTAAGAAACAATAATAAAAAATTTACAAATAGGTTCGTAAGCCACAAAGAAGGCTATAAAATACATAGTATAAAAATATAGCATACGTAGAGTAGAAGTATTACGACAACGTTACAACCTTAATCACAAAAAAGTTGTTTTTTCACAATTTCGTCGAAAACTATAAAGCTTAAGTTCTTCTTAAGTGAGTTCGGTTAAAGATCACCAAACACAAAACAAGCGTATGTTGATTCGATACATTGGCCTCCAATTTCGTACCCTCGAGGCTCTTCCGAGTTCCCTGTAAGGCGCGACTTCGGGAAACTTCCAGTTGTACGTGGAACTTCATGAAAACAACTCCAACTTTTCCACGTTTCGAATTTAATTAGCATTTTAATGACCCGTCTTCCCAAGATTCACACAAGACTTTGAATTTATTTGTCTAAGTTTGTTTCTAAGGTTTCTGTTTTATTAGCACTTTTTAACATGATGTTTTAGAGGTTGTTTCGGCTAGTATTATTTTTTTCGATTATTTTAATTCCGATTTCAATATTGATAATATGATGTAGTTTGCTATTTCAGAAACGACATATTTTAAACAAAGTTTATAATAGCATTAAAAGATGTTCATCACATTTACTAAAAAACTAATTAATTAACTACGAATGTTTACCATCGCAATGTACGGAACTTCAAAGTCAGACAGCATTTTTCAAAACGTTTCAATATGTCTGATGACGTGCTTTTGACTGTACAAACGTACATTAAATCAAGTTAATCAAGGTTATTTAATGAAAAAAGTTTGAAAGCACACTTTGATTTGGGACCCTACATGACTACTTTGAAAGTCTTAGAATATAATTGAAAAGTTCATCCAATTATAAAACAATATTAGTCACGACATCTGACTAAAAGAGAAGATCAAGCAATTTATATTTTAACTCAAAGAGCAAAACTCTGATTTCAAGAATTTGACTTTCCTTTATCATTTATTTTCACAGAATATTCATAACGCAGTACTTTAAATCTAAAAATTAAATTATTGCTTAGAGCTGTTTTTGACAACTCGCGAGGAAAAAATATTCTGATGTGTGGCTTACTAGTAGTTAGGCTAGGTTCTTAAACCTAATCTAAAAACTAGAACTCATGTGTTGTGCTCGAATATGTATGTATGTAATAATTTAATTAGGACTCAATATACTAGATCTTTAAAGTGAAACCTAAACAACGAAATTGTGGGTATTTTTGCGTATTGTCACTGTTAACAATTTTGATTATCTTTATAGTTTTAGTATCAAAAAACCTCCAACTTTAAAAATGTTTAATTTGAGAAATGAGAGCAGAGTAAGCAAAGTAAAGTATAATTAGGCAGAGTATCCTACTTTCAAAGAATTCATCATTTCATGAACATGAACTTTATGCATATACCAAGAATCGCTACATAACCACGTGTTGTCACATCAATAACATGTTTCCTACAGACCTTCAGTTCCATTACTACTACACGTAATTTCTATTGCTTTTATATCGCCAATAAAGAGCCTTATTGCGGTTTTCGCGATATTTCACAACGAACATTTGTAGAATCGTCAATTCGTTTTATTAGGACGTAAGGCTATTAAGCTAAGGGTTATAGCAGTAAAGTTAAAATTACAGATGTTAAAAATAAAATAGGACAATTCAACCTACAAGAAACCGCCTCTGTCGTCTGGTGGTCCATCGGTATCAGACCCAGGGGTCCCGGGTTCTATTCCCAGCGGGGGTACATGTTGTATTCGATTTGGTTGGTGTTAGGACTTGTTGTAAGTCCGCCTGACTAGCTACCACCATCTTATCTAAGTCTGACGCCATAACAACAATGTTTTAAGCATTGTTGTCTTCCGGCAGTAAGAGATAAGATAGCCAGTTCCTCAATGATTGAGGATTCAGGGAGAGGCTCGCTTCCATCTTCAGCCTTATCAATACTTAACAGCAGGTATGATGAAGGCTAAGAGTCTCCCCGTTCGTATATAAAAAAAAAACAATAGAATATTGATAAGTTTATCTGTACCAAAATTTTAACTATTCAGTAACGATTTAGGGAGGATTTAGGAAGCATTTTAATTTAAATTACATAATAAATGAAACCAAAGAGATACACCTACAAATCGAAAGTAAAACTGACTGATAAACAACTTGGCAAAGCAATCACTCGATAACCATAGCAACACCCCATTACATATAAATCATTATTTAAGATGAAGCCAACAGAATATTCCAACCGAAGCATCTGAAGAAAACAAGGAAAGTCGTGACTAAACATGATATATTATACAGTAGGATGCCACTACTGGACAATCTGGTTAATGGCAAGAAAGTGGAAAATATGGTTCAATCAAGACTCCATGTGGTTGAACGAATGAATGCAATCATAACTCACAAAGAAAGGTAATTGATGATCATACTCATAATAAGTACAAGAACAACGAGGAAAAAGACTTTCAACTCGACGACGTAGGCAACGAACACATAAAACGAAGAATAGATAATGTAAACAGAAGTTAAACTCATCCGGATCATGGGCAAGATGATTAATGAACCTGACGCTTTAGCAAATAGAATGGCGCACAGAACTGCCGAGTTCCAAGGATCGCGAATTTTTTATTCATGAAAAGGCATTTTCCTTATTATATTAAAAATTCAGAGTCATAAAATTTGACGGCGAGATCGCATCCCGCTGTATCTTGGGCTTACCTGTGTAATCCTCCGTCACCAGGAAGTCACGGTGGTATTAGCCATTGGGGAGGTTCGTAAATCACGAGAATTTTATATTTTAAAACTTGAAATAGTGTTTTAAAAATCCTTTACCACTACAAGTAAAGTTGAGGAGTATGTCTTTTTATTTTTCGATTCGTAAGTCGAGTACGCGTAAGGTCGAGAGAGCCGCGCGCGACCGCTCGTCTCGATGGCAGCCGGGCGACTGGGCGAGGGTCGGAGCATCGCCGGCGACCAAGGCCTGCCGCTGACTGCTGGAGCCGAGCTGCACCACCTCGTACGCATGCGCCGTGCAACTAGCCTCTCGTGGCATCTCGCAATCTCACTTGGCCCTTGTCAAACGAGCGAATTTGACATTTATCGCCTTGCAATAAGCGACGCTAGAACACCACAGTCCACATTTCGCTTCCAATCTTTTAAAGAAAGTTTAAGATCGTATTTCGGCGTAAGCGGACTCGGATTGAGGAAGTCAACAGTTTGAATGAAATGAACGGTTCGGCGGGGCCGTTTACGCGATCTTTTGCAGATTTTAGAAATGGCTCTTATTTACTCTGTGCTTTGTCAATGCTCATTTAGCTTACTGAATAAATCGAATACTATTTCTCTACTTTGAGAATGAAGTATTCGATTGGATCTTTCAAACTTTTAGATACTTACTGACAAATAAAAACAGATTTTACTTATTTGCTGTTATTTATCAGCTAAACTGTAACAATCTCTTACATTCATGAACGTAGGTATATTTCAAACTTATTAAATAAATTGGATTTACATAAAGGTTAAAAGCTTACATTTTCGCTGAGTAACACTTCTCAAATAATATATATTTTGTTAGCGTCCATGAATCCCCGAAGTAAGATAAACGCCGGGAAAGCAATTCATTAGTAAAACAATTCTGCACCCTTTATTTTAAACAATCAAACATTAAAATGCAAATTTATTTTTAATTATCTACAGACGCTTTCGAAACCCCCTGTCTAGATGACTAGGGGAAAGTAATGAAATCCATAGGGAATCTATAGATCATTGCGAGTAGTGGTGTACAATCAGAATCAAAAGTTAGGAACTGCTAAGGAGAATATTGAACATTAAACACATAAATCCTCAACGGTGCTTAAAAGTAAAATACTTAGGTCCGGTTTCACCACCTTCTGATAAGTTCTGGATAGCTTATACGACAGATCATTTGATAGTTGTAATTTGAAAAATATGTCAAATTATTTGCTAGATAGGCTATTTAGAACTTATCAGTTGGTGGAACCACCCTTAATGTTTTTGTTAAAATAGTTTTTATAGCACTTTCGTAGTTTAATTAACTACGTAATTCAAAAGATAATGCTCTATTTTTTAAGTGTTTTAGATTTTCATGCATGCGAGTATACCGTCTGGGGCCTAGAACCGGGGATAATATTAAAAACGGATGCTCTTTATGTCACTAGTGATTGAATCATTAGGGTCCTAACTAATTAAAACCTAATCTTTACTTTTTGATTTTTTCTAACAAACTTAATCGTGAATTCAATATAATGCAAATAAATACTGTCTGACTTACTATCGTAATTCATGAATCCACGAAGGTATTGTTTTCTTTCTGGAGTGTTTTTTGCACTCAAAGCCATTTTCACATAAATTGTGTAAATGAAAAAATGAATTGTTGTTTAAATGAATCCAATTCGATAACTTAAATTGAAATCAATTTAAACTGAAACCAAAGAAATTCCCATGACAATATTCCGACTTTACTAATCAAAATTATTCTATTGAATTTACACTCTTTTAACACTATGATCTTCTTTATAAAAATATCATAATGTAAAAAGCGTAGAATCCGTGGAATTAGCAGGTACTACGTACTAGTACTTAATAATTCCATGGCTCAATCTTCTTGGTACAAAGAGTATACTTGGTATTGATTGGCATGACATGTCATGCATGATGCCGCCTAAAATTATAAACAGATAACTGTCATTGCGATATTTAATAATAAACTAATTTTAATTAATTTGAAACAGATTTTAAGCTGTGGGAAGTAGCAGGGGCTGTTGCTATTCAATGAGATAAAGGTAAATTTTCTAATGGATAGTGATATCGTGATGTTTTGCGGTAAGTTTTTGTTGTCCCCTGTACCACGATTAGTTCGCAACGTTAGCGATAATATCGTTTTGCAATACTACACTGATTATGAATCGTAACTTTAAATTCTTATTGTGAGTAATGCATGGGTTTTGATTAACTGAAATCTTCTCAGAACAAATACTAATACTCTAAAGAGTCTCTATTTTCAATATTTTCCCCGATTATAGGCCCCACGCGGTATTAGATTCTTCTACAAATGAGTTGCAACCGTATCTAACTAGATGGCCAAGTTATAAAGTTCAATATCCATTAAATAAAACTATTTCACTTTACATGATAATAAGACTCAACTACATATACACTGATTCTTATTTATTTATGAAATAAAAAATGCTTTTATTTCTGTGAACGACTGTACGAATCAAGGGGTAGTGTGAAATAAGGGTGCGAATGCATTGTGTGATTTAGTCGACCAATAAATAGGCGGGGTAGATGACACGATAGGGCAAGTGCTGATTAGCACCGATAGACCGATAGGACGCGGGAGCAAATACGCACGAACGATTATACGGGTAATGATTTTGGGGCGGATTTCACCAGTAAGCTGTTTATAGACTGCGGGTGTTGATACACCATTTTTTTATTTTTTTTTGTGAAAACAGTCGTTTTTCTTATGCAATTTTATAGACAATTTTAGGCACTGGGGGCCTACCGCCATCTCTTAACGCAATATTGTTTAATGTCAGTTTGTATCAGCGCAATGTTGTTATATGTCATATCGTACCGCGAACCTCTTAAAACAAGCTTGTCTTTTGACGGAAGTTTTGTGGCGTCATCGCTCAATCATTCACTCAAACAAAATTTTTATCAATCAAACCTACTACGACGTCTTGTGTCAAATAAAATCAAGCTTGTAATTTAAACAGTATTGAAACAAAAGGAAAACAAAACGTTCTTACGACATGACGGTTTCTAAAAAATGGCGGTAGGCCTACTGTAGTTGGGAAATTTTAAGTATATTTAAGTTTTAAGTGTTTATTAGCACCGATAGGCCGATGGACGCGGAAGCAAATAGGGATGAAAGTATTATACCGGTAATGGTTTTGGGGTGGATTTAAGTAAGCTAACGACGTAAGATGTTATAACTGTAGGAGTTGATTCACTTAATTAGTTAGATTTTTTGCAAAAACAGCAATTTTTAATAGCTTTCTTTTTTATTCAAAATATTTATTAAGAAACTTCTTAGACATTGTAGTAGGAAAATTGTTAAGTGCTGGTTAGCACCGATAGACTGATAAGACGAAGGAGTAAATACGCACTGGGAAAGATTATACGGGTAATGACTTAGGGGTGGATTTGACCCGTAAGCTGGTTTAGACAGTGGGAGTTGCCTTACCTTAATTTTAATTTGTTGAGAAAACAGTAAATTTTCGATATGTAATTTTAACAATCGAATATTATTTAATGAGAAAACTTTAGGCACGGTAGTAGGAAAATTTGAAGAAAAGTTAATTATAACATTTTCATTTCATAATTTTAACTTTTAAGTGCTGATTAGGCAGCAAATACGCACAGGGAAAGGCTGGATTTAAACCGTAATCTGTTAAGGAGTGTGGAAGTTGATACACATTAGTATTTCTATTTGGAGAAAATGTGTAATTTGTATATGTTGTAATTTTTTTTATCAAAGTAGATTTTATGAGAGTCTAATTTAAGCACTGCAGTAGGAAAATTTTAATAATAGATAATTATTACATTTTCTCATGTAAGCATCATTATAGAGACAAGATAAAAGAAAAAATAATAATTTACAATTAGGTACCTAATCAAATTTAGAAAACTTATATATTTATATCTAATTATGATTAAAATTTAAACTTAATTTTAATAAAATAAATTTGGAAGAGTACATTAAGTACATATATAATTAATATTAATTATTTTATACTCAGATAGAATTAGTACAAATACAAACCACGTAACACAGTCCATTTTCCTATTGGCAACCCCACACCCTCAATTTACGTTACATGCAAAACACAAAGTAAAAATAACACATTTGTATCTCCACATTCATAACCCAAGAACCCCTTCAAAGTAAAAGGTACATTCGTCCTCCGCAGCCTTAAAAAAAATCGGTGTGACTTTTCCATTATTTTTCATATTACAGGTACCTCTCTGCCCGACCAAGATAGGGCATTATTATTTCAGTGGCTCTTCTGGGAAATAACATTTTTTAAAGAGAAACCCGGAGCAGCAGCGACCACCCCTTCGTTATTTGAGATTACGATGAATAATATAGTAATAGTGACGGAGGGTTAAATAATTTTAAATTATGGCAAGAATTTTATACTAAAAGAACAGTTACTAAATTTATATAATTATACTAGAGGCCGGGCGCGGTTTCACCCGCGTGGTTCCCGTTCCCGTGGGAATTTTGGGATCAAAGCTATCCTATCTCTTAAGTTGGACCAGACTGCTCACGGTGTGCCAATTTAGTTTAAAATCGGTTAAGTAGTTTAGGAGTCCATCGCGGACAAACATCGTGACAGGAGATTTATATATATTAAGATAAGATATTTTAGAAAAATGTTAGAAAAAATCGAATCAGCCCGAAGTTATTCTCAGATAAGACTTGAACCTGCGATCTACCTTTGGGTATCCGGCTCACTGCTTTGGCATACCCAAAGGTCGCAGGTTCGAGTCCTGTATGAGAATAACTTGTGGCCAAGTTATTTTTTTCTAATATTTTTCTATTAAATCACAGGTATAAAAATAGCATTGAAAATGCAAAATGACTTAAAAATCATAATTATATATTTTTGTTTAAACAGGATATTACTGTAAAGATTAAGTTTCTTAACTAATTTATTTTACTTTTTTTTTTTTTTTTACGTAAAATCCATACTCCAATATCGATAAAATCCATTTAGAGATGCCAGCAGCAGAAAACGAAAAATTTGTAGCATAACTCCGCAAGAAAAACATTACCGAGTACACTTTGTGCTGGTATTGCACGGTCTAACAACTCCTGAGGATGCTCCGTATGTGGGCGAAACAATTGTAGAGTAGTCGGTGAAGGTGCAAGGTGTGTCACTGTGTTGCATCTGCATTTATTTGCGGGCGGGCGGGCAGTGCCTGTAAGCGGGCATGTAAGTTTTTCTTGCGGAGTTATGCTACTAATTTTTCGTTTTCTACTTACATCAATAATGATTATGATATGCGGATGCTGTCTGTCAACACATTTGATAAGTAGTAAAAAAATATTTGCTTTATTATTTTACACCATTATAATAAAACATTTACAATATGTACAGTTATATCTCCCATTGCAAAATCTATTTAGTTTTATAAAGAGCTGATACACGATTTATCATAAAAGGGTTGTGATTGAAAGCAAAGTTAGAAAACTATTTGTGTTCAGCAAAAATATTAGTTCTCCAAAACAAATAAAAAGGCTAAACTCTCGTGTATAATTCAGGCTAAACGAATTTATCACATTGCCGTATGAGCCGTATAAAATATTAAAGACAACATCTCACAGAGCAGCAGGGGTGGCACTACGCGAAATATAACTACAAGAAGTATTAATAGATTTTCTTTCTCGTAAAAAAATCAAAATTTTGAAAAAACAAATGAAAAAGGATAAAATTATTTAAAAAACTCTGACTTAATTATCGAGGGCTACCATTGAATGAACTATAGTTTTGCAGTTTTATAGTAACATGACTAATCGAATTTATTTATATTCATGCTGCAATTTTTAATAGTGATGGCAGACACCGACGGATAATTAAGTCGGTGGTTTTTAAATTATTTTATTGTTTTTCAATTACGTTATAACGGTTATAACCGTAACCGTCGTGGGCTTTTAAAAAAAAATGTTGGTTTTTACTTCAAACTTTTTAGAGAGCATATATATTATGTACTTTAGACTACATAAAACTTTGGCATCATTGGTTTGCACAAACAAACAAACATCCTCTCTCCCCAAACGCATATACCGTCTCCGTACCGTCGTCGTGAGTAAAAAGAAAGATAGTGTTCGACTGATTATACTTTTCCAAAAAGGTTACTGAAGGAATTCGATGAAACAATTGTGTCTATTGTTTAATAACACTGCGGAGATTTAGTTACAAACATAGTTACTTTTGTAGATTGTCAGTTATAATTAAACTTTACTTAAAAAAACTTCTTAGCTTTAAAGAGAATTTTAGTTACTTGGCTTCAAAAGTTGATGTACAGTTTTGGAGCATCATTTTTCTGTGATGAAACTACAATAGGATTGCAGTTATTGGTGGGACAAACAGTCACTTCTGAGGCTTAATCAGACGTTATTCCGTATTACATAGTATCATTTTCTTTGGACACATCACACGCCGAAATGACACATCTGTGGAGCGACTTGTAGTGCTGGGAAAGGTCGAAGGCACGAGAGCACGCGGCAGGTCACCATTGCGCTGGACCGACCATGTAAAAACTGCGCTCAATGGTACTCTCCACGAATGCACAAGAAGAGCCAATACGGGAGGAATGGCGATGGATTGTCAAGCAAGCCACCACCCCAGGGCCCTTATTCACTATGACCACTTAGAGATTCCTTGCTCAAACCACGCCAATCTCGTACATGGTTACGACATTTTCAAAATACGTTTTCTCTATGAAACTTACAAATTTTAAAGTTATTTTACTTGTTCAATAACTATACAGTTTGTGACTGTCATGTACTTGTACAATAACTCTTCAATTTGTGAGTATCATGGAGAAAACGAATTTTGAAAATGTCGAAACCGAATGCGACGTTGGCGTGGTTTGAGCAAGGAATCGGTAAGTGGTCATAGTGAATATGGGCCCTGAAGTGACGACCACGACCACTCACTCTGCCAAGAGTGTAGACGAAGAAGAACATAGTATAAAAGGGCTTTAAGAGATGTCATTATTTTGAGTTTTCTCTTTTGTTGTAATTTCCAATTAATTAATTCTTTATTCTAATTTAACTTCACGAGAGCAGATTTATATTTTTAGCCAATAAGTGGAAACTTTATTGGTTTATGTATAACGTTTATGTATTAGATTTTTCATTTTAAGTATACTATATGTTTCCCTTACAATAATAAATAATTAAATAAATTACAGTTCTAGAGTTCGAAATATCTCATAGGTTTTGTCTCGCATCTTTTAAAATTGAGCTAAAATATAATGTTTTTACCAATGATATATTATAACAAACATTTTCTAGATTTATGGTTCAATGCCGGCCTTATTCTCACTTGCGACTGAGGTGCATTTAATAATTTTGTGTTCCTATTATATGCGCCAGTTTTTAGAACTGGCAGCCTTCAAGCAACGCTCCAGAGGCTAGGACTATTCATGAGGGCCGTTTTAAATAATAAATTGTAATGTATTGCTTACGTACCCCTCTTTGGGAGACCTTATGAAGTGAGAAAAGTATGAGAGATATATTTGTACCCATTTTGTTTATGCTTACATTTGTACAAAAAGGTTTATTTTGAAAAGAAACGCGAGTCCATCGGGAGCGAGCTTAGGGAGAGGTGTTCGTTTTGCGTTGTTCTTTACTAACTTAAGAAATTCGAGAGTTTAATTTATTTTTATATATACAGTGGTGGTCACATAATTAACGACACTAGTAAATTTTGATGAAATATATATGAACATAAATAAATCGCAAGGGCAGTCGTTAGAAGTTTGCGGAATCAACTTCGCGCGTCGGAAAACCGTCTTCCTTGTTTATTTACGCACCACAAAACAAAAAAAAAAAAGTTTATGAGAAAGCTTTAAATTGATTAACAGACTGTATCATAACAGTGTGTGGTCAATATCAAATTTAAACCTTATAAATAGCCTGTTTTGTAAGTAAGCAACATGATGTGTCGAAAATAATAATAAAACTTCATGCTTCATTCAAAAAATTCTTTTTTATTAAATACGGATTCGTTTTGTTTGTTTTAAGATTAGTTATTACAAAAGTTTAGGTCTTTTATTTATCGATTGATGCAGTACGAAGTCTGCCGGGTCAGCTAGTAAATAAATAAATTGCGAAATATCAATTGCGTTTAAATTTTAAACATAAATGCTTCTCTTCTTTTTAATAATGAACAAAGAAAATATAAAAGCAACTTATCAATTTCTTTGTATTACAGTTGTGAATGAAATAACTATTTAGCGATTCTGATTAGACAAAATACCCTCTGAAAACTGATTTCAACTATCAACAACAATATCTCGATTACAAAATCTAGCAACAACTGACGAAGAACCACTCCAACCGGCTGTCTTACGAATCACATAGATCTTTAGAAGTCGCTGCATGCTGAGTACTGTGTGCAGTAAAAATTAAAGTATCTAATCACAAGTTTTTAAAGTGTCCTTGATCCACTGGCTTAGCCTCTGTAAAGATATATTAGAATGACGTTTTCTTATACTGAAAAAAATTGACGTACCTCGAGTACGTAATACAGGGTATTAAAAGACCCATAACGAAAACGATAACCACGTATTTTTCCCATTGTTACAATCATTTTCTTGTATGGGGACAAATCTGGGAACCTGATAGTTAAGGAGTTATTGAGGATCAAATTCAATATTTATTTTTAAATATTATCGTTTATAGTTACAAAACCGCAATGAATATCAAAACCAATCAAAGAATCTGGATCCCGGCTACCTACTCGTGCCCTCTAGACACGCATACGTTGTTGCACGCGTTTTTTTTTGCTAGTAAAAATAACACCCATTTTTTAAAACGAAAAATAAAAGTCGTTTCCCAGCAATTATTTTCACATATTCTTATTTAGTTAGATGTACACTACGCAAATATTACGGCTTCGGTATGGGTCTTTTAACACCCTGTATACAATGGAGGAACTTCCCGGTTTATCAGTATAGTTTTTTGGGAAACGTTTTCTCGGAAAGTACTAAGGTTAAAGGAATAATTTATTATTCAAATGAAATATCTACCAGGCCTGTCTCACTTCCATACAAGCGGCGCAAAATCCCCGAGATATTTACCTACTATTCTGGAAAACAACCTAATTTCAACCTTTTGCATTGCGTATAGCGTTCATAGTACAATAACTGTCTGCCGTCTCGCTTCAATCTGCTAGGGCTGTCAGAGGTACCTTATGGTATTATCAGTTTACTTTTGTTTCGAGGATGCGTGCGCTGCGTGTGCGACTAGTCGAGCGAGTGCCAGCCTATTGGGACTAGTCCGGTGACCGGACGCTTGCGTTTATCATACCTAAACTCGAGAGTGAAATTTCTGTACCGTAAGGTACTAATATATATTCTGTGTATCTACTAATGTTCTATTATTTGTGATTTAAACGTTTTCTATATAACTTCTACTTTTTGAAATAAAGCTTCCTAAAAAAACTAGTGGTCAACCGAGAAGTTCCCCGACAGTACTGGTTTTTTGAAGATATGAAATCAAACATCTAGCTAGAAATATTTTTGGATTCTCGTTTTACCACGTTAATCTAAGCACTGGTTGAGTTGCATTTTAACGAGTAGTTTTTATACGGTCTGGAATCTTAATAACAATTTCGGTGTTTTCGGTAATTCTCATATTTTTAATTATATAAGGGCTTGGAATTATTCGTCTAAGGATAAGGGTCTAGTTTGTAGTCGGTGTGCAATCACTAAAGCCAGCAATGCACATAATGTCTTTATAAACTTTCTAAATTGTCGCACATTAAAGAATAGCTAAGTATGAACGTCAGCTCGAAATGCCGTATATGTGGTTACATTAAAAATGTTAACATTATTTAAATTTTAACTACTTTCTTATGTTTATTCGTTGTTATTATTTTAATTTGCGTTGCAATTTCATGTTTTAAAGATTTTATATTCAATGACGAAAAATTTTGTTTATATAGTGTCTTGCGTCTTTCTTTGCTCTCTACAGGCATCTGCAGGAAACCAGTGCCGTGGTGACGGTAACGTTATCATGGCTTATACTGAGCAGAGACCTATTTGGTACATAGGTTAATATTCTTTTTTTATAAAAATTGTTTTTGTGTATGTTTTACCTGTAGGTACCAAATAAACGCTTTCTATTCTATTCTAAATTAAGTGAATCATTGGGCCACATTTCAACTAGCTTAGACAATACTATGGTTGGGTCGCATGTCAAAAAGCGCACGTCTGAAAAAGAATTGTTTCTGTATCGGTATTTCAATCGGTATTTAAATTTATTTTTATTTTATTTATTTTTTAATTTAAATATATTATTTATATAATATATATAAATAAATAAAAATCATTTATTTCAGACTCATAGGATGTCCATAGTTATACAAAAACACATTATATTATTTAAAATCACAGAATTAAATTTAAAATAATTCACAAGATTAAGAGAAATAGATAGATATTAAATATCAAGTATTCTCAATTTGAAAGTAAGCTATTAATGCCCGGAGGAAGCTAATATTGTATGAAATTTCTTTGGGTAATGGTAATTATGATAAAATTTAAATTTGGAACGCCAAAATGTCAACAAAAACTTCTACCCAAAAGAATTTCGAATAAAAAAACAAGGCTGTTTAAGGTATAACTTCTTGGGCCCTGTATCATAAAGATTACAATTGTCAGCGACAGGTGACAATTTGACGATTGTACGTTTCATAAAACATTGGTGCTATATGAAAAGCCGACATAATTGTCAAATTATCGCGACAATTCTACAATTTAACGTTTCATAAAACATTTGGTCTGACTTATCTGTAATCGGAAAATCTGACATATTTGTCAAATTGTCGCACATTTTTGATAGGCATTCTTGGTCTATGTGAGGAGTGACAGTTATTTTTATTTTATAAATTCTCACATAATCGAAAGAGTCGATACGATCTGAAACTATTATATTTTAATGAAACATGATATTGCATTCTATATTGTACCATATCGCAATGGAATAGAGTGCAATCGATTCCAAGCGAGAGTAGAGGCGATATCGTAGGATGAGATTGAAACAGCAAACTTACTCAAAAAAGATAAAAGTGTGTCTGAATCTGAATCTACTGCATAAGATTTGACGATATTGATTTATTGATGCAATATAATGTTATATTTTTGTAACTCGTATCAGGCGAATATAGTTTTACGAATCCTATATTGGAGTATAGTGATAGATACGGTCGCCACCAATATCACCGATATTACAATATATAGTTTCAGAATCTGATATCGAATATCAATATATAGTTTTGATTTGATTCACGAAAAAGATATTACCCACCTCGACATGCGACTCCCTTCCCTTATAATATAATTAAGTTTAGTTTATGAAAGGCATTGTGTTGACAAACGATACCGCGATATTAAAACTAACAGCGCCATCTGGTGACGCGCAACGTAAACAATGCAAGTACCCGAAAACGGGTATTAAAAATATAAATCCGGCTATTTTAGCTAGCAATAAAAAAGGTGAAATTCCAGCCCAGTACAGAAATGTTACGAAAAAGGTGGTCATCTGACTCTTCGGAGTCAAGTACGTACCATATAAGTACAAAAGACCCTTAAAATGTATCGCCTCTCTTTTGTGTTCTGTAGGTACTTACTGTATTTTTGTGTGGGTGTTATCGTTCCAGTAGTAAAATCTAAATAGATAGAAGGATAAATATTATACATATAACTTTAATTGATATTTATGCTATAGATAAAATAGATGGTATAATATTAGAATATTTTAATAGAATAAGTAAATAGATATATAAATAGTATAAGAAAATTTATATTAAAAGTAACCTAATAAATTAAAATTAATTATGGTAAGACTGAGACTTCTCGGTAGCTCAGCGGTTAGAGCATTGGACCGGATTTCCAAAGGTCGCGGGTTCGATTCTCGTCTGAGAATTCACTTGTGGCCGAGTTAATTTTTTCCAATATTTTTCTATTTAAAATTTACCATAAATATAAAAATAGCATTGAAAAATGCAAAAATTACAAAATCATAAATTAAAATTAATTGTTAAAATTTTAGTAAGAGGGAGACTTAATATTGTACAGTTTCTTTATACTTAAAGAAACTGTACAATTAAGTCTCCCTCTTATTAATTTTTTTATGCCGTACCCACCAATCCGCAATGCGCCAGCGTCACCGAATTATGGCTCTCTTTATCTATCCACTAGCGGTTCCCGTGGGAATATCGGGATAAAAGTATTCTATGTTCATAGCCAGGCTATCTGTGTACCAAATTTCATCCAAACCCGATCAGTAGCTTCGGAGCCTATTCAATTCTAACAAACAATCAAATCTTTCCTCTCGATAAAATTAGTATAGATAAGGAAGGCCAGTGCCCCTGCATTGGGGTCAATTAAAAAAAATGTGGCTGATGACAACGACAAAATCGCTGCCATCTACCATTAAAAGAAACGATTAAAAACTTAAAAAATCAAATAACAACTCTAAATAAAGCACATCAACCTCTCAGACCTCGAGTTATGAGACACGATATTCCATTGTTCTCTAGACTCCGGTGTCCTGCTAGCAAATGACAAATTAAAAATCAAATTCAGTTAAAAATAATAAAACGAGTAACACGACGATCATAGGGGGCGTCAACAGTCGTTAGATAATAGACACAATAGACGCGCGGGGTGAAAATATTCATGGGGTATTTTACGCGCTTATTGTGAGAAACGTTCTTGATAAAGTCAAACGTTTGAGAAACGGGGGGTCGTATGGAGCTGGGGTATAATATAGACTGCTTATTTTTATGTTATGCTCCCATACAGGGCCCTGTTTCATAAAGCTTGACAAGTCGACAATTTGTCAACTATGCTCAAATATCCTTTTATTCACTTATCTACGCAATTTTGACCTTTGTCATCTTCGTCGAAGGTAGGTTTTCTATAAAATGCAATCGTAGATTTTAAACTTCCCTTTTTAAAATCATATTACAAACTCTTTCGATCATGTGAGAATTTATAAAAGAAAAATTACTGTTACTACGCATCCTGAAAAATGTGCGACAATTTGAAAATTACAAATATGTTATACCAAATGTTTTGAAACGTAAAATGGTAGAATTATCGCGACAATTATGTCGACAATTATGTCGGCTTTTCATAAAGCACCAATGTTTTATGAAACGTACAATGGTCATATTGCCACCTGTCGCTGACAATTGTAATCTTTATGAAACAGGGCCCTGGGACTGACAGAGAATGCGCTAGCTGCTAGCATTCCATTCATAATAGTAAAAGCACTATCTAATAAAACTTCTCTTCCATACAGTTGTCCAACGGACACGTTTTGACAGAGCAATTGTTCGGGGTTCGCGGGGCGAGACTGGTTGCTAGCAAGACCGAGGTGCCATATAAATACAGTGCGACACAAAAGAGTAGAAAAAAATGAGGGCGCCACTAGTCTTTTTCTAGACTACAACTAGCAACACTGTCAATACTACAAAAACAAGTTTGATACTTGACATATTTTTTTTTAATAATTTGTTCTTTTATAGTAAAACCAACAAATCATTAGTGAAATAGTAACCTGTGGGTGTTAGAAATCATCAAATCCTACATAATCATTTAAAATTTTAATCGAAAATCTACTTGTCTGTAGCTAAGCTGTTCTAGTCAATTGAGATTTTTAACATGATATGCTAAATATTTAAATAAAGCAATAATTATCACTTTTGCTAGCAGATCTGTCACAAATAGAATAAATAAAACAGTTTGGTATAAAGTTACAAACTTTATTAAAACATATCCAACGATTTAAAATCCAAATAGGTAGGTAATTGACCCTCCATGCATTCTTGAGATGTTGTTGAGATGTTTTCTAGCTCCGTAGTTAATTTTTGCTTCTTTTTTGCCAATTAATGATTCATCATAAAGTTCATCACCTAGTCTTCACCAACCTATAACAATAAATATTTTTTTATTATTCTCTCACACAACAAATACACATAAGAATGTAATAGGCTGGGATCTGTTTATTATGATCATAACCAAATATTGAGTATTTTAATTAATACGTATCAATTTGAAATGCTTAAAATACTTTAGTCGCGCTATAAAATAACGTGTTTTTGTTTATTTTTGTATAACCTAAAAGTATGAAAAAAAATGTAAAAACAATACTTATGAGGGAAAATTCTTGACGAATTAACTTTCAGGATCTATTTAATACTTAGTAAACAAGTGTCGTGCAACTTAGTTCGCCGTTCGTTAGTAAACATCGTCGAGATTGCTAAGCAACTTTCTTGCTTGAAATTCATTTTTTCATTTATGAAACACTTTATTGATAACGTCACGGCATGGCCACTAATTACGAATTACTCATTCTTGTTCGTATTTCACTTTTTCCATTGATTAATACGAAAATAACTAAAAATAAGGAAGACTAACAACAAATTTAAAAGTACACACAAACAATTTTAAATATTTAAATCAAAACTCAATCATTGTTGCCATAGTAAAAATTATTAACTTTTAATTAGTAATTATCTAGCCGTATTCGAGCGCAATAATAAATCAACTTTGTGAAGGTAGACTTATAGATAGCTAGTCAACCCATGACCACGGCAACTGAAAAGACGCCGAAACGCCGGGAACCCCAATTATAGTACGAAATATATATTTCGCATAAATAAATCGCACTAAATAGTCCGCAAAAGTTGTTTTATTTCGTTTTCTTTTTCATTACTTTCTTAAAATAGTATGTTGTATTAACCGATTAGGTTTTTCCGAACTAGCTGCCGCCCGTGGTTTCACCCGCGTGCTTCCCGTTCCCATGAGAATATCGGAATAAAAGTATTCTATGTTCCTCTCCAGGCTATCAAGTACCTCGTTGGTGGGTGTGCCATCGCCGGCCTTGCACGGTTTCCACCGTCTGGGAAGATGGCTAAACTTGCTCAGCCATCTTCCAGCCGTGAGGGGGCCCGGGTAACTTGGCCACGGCCGCCTGGTCTTCCCCCCGTGACCAATGGCGGCCTGGAGGGCAAGTACTAGGAGTTTAAGTTGGTAGTACCCGCCCGCCTCCCGTCCCCCCATCGAGCCTTAGGACTCGATGGGGGGTCGGGAGGCGGGTGTCCCCCGCCCCCCCCCCCCCCACTTTCTCATCATTAGGATGGGAAGGTGGGGATACAAGGGGATATATACCCCTTCCGATCCTCCACCGAGCTCACACGCTGGGTGGGGGTGCGGGAGGGGCGTGGGATGGAGTGCGTGGCCTATATGTTTGTTTGGGCCGTGTACTCCAGGTGCGTCCAACATTTCGAATCGCCCCTGCACCTGGGGGCGAGGGATGCGTAAAAGCATTTCTCCTAGTATAAAAAAAAGGCTATCAAGTACCTGTACCCCAAATTTCATCAAAATACGTTCACCAATTTTTGCGTGATTGAGTAACAAACATACAAACTTTCACGTTTATAATATTAGTAGAATTTGTTATTACAAAGATATTTTTAGAACTCTAATTATCTTTGCTAAATATCAAATAATATCTCATTTAGCTTTAGATACAATATTTATATAACCAACGCAGGGATAATTGTCAAAGAGAGATTAATCTTATATCCATACAAAGAACTAACAGAAATTATCATCATAATTACGAATGTTTGTCTTAGGTAGGACGATTCGTCGGTTCGATTACCTATGATAATTACGAGTTTATAAATATTTAAGTGTATGGGTTCGCGAAGTGTTTATATTCTTTGGTATAGGCGTATTGACATTACTAATAATAAAACAGTAATTAGGCATGATATATAATTTCTATCATTCTATCTACTATCATAACACAAGTTATCAAGATACTTAACTTGGGCAAGATAATTGGTGTCATTGTAAGATAATTTATTTATTTTCTATAAGACTAATATCGTAATCTATTTTTATCTTTTATCATAAAATGTCTGAAATTCCTAAAAAATCAAAAACTGTCTTTAAGTACATAAATAACTCAGATCCACAAAAGCGTCCCCAAACAAAACATACGTCCATGGCAATAAATAATGTCTTTATAGTTCTGTAAAAAAAACTTAGAAAAAAAGGATTAAAAACCAATCGACGAAAAATTACTAAATTGAGCGAAATACTTGGTTTGGTTACGGTAAAAATAGGTTAGGTTACATTGGCGACTAACCCCCATATTCTAAGTCGTTCCTCCAATACTTTTTACACTCCACTTAACCTCATCGTGGGTAAAAATGGTAGTGTGCGCTAGGCCTAACACGGAGTGGCTACGTACTCTTTGGCTCCTCCAGGTCCTTACGGAGTTATGACTTAGAATACCGATTTCGAGGAGTATTTCGAAGAGATTTTCAATGAGGTTTCGTTAAGTCGAGGACGAGTAAGTTTTGGAGGAACCACTTAGAATATGGGTGTAAGTCGCTCATCTAGTGTTTTTGGGTCTGGTATTAGAGGTTACGCCTTTGACTAGTTTAAATCATACTTGTTTAATAGAGAACAACTTGTACAAATTGAGCATTATGACGATAAAAATAATGAAATACGGACAAAACGTTCTGAAGAAACTAGTCTCACCTGCTCAATTCCTCAGGGCAGCGTGTTGGGCTGTATATTATTTTTATTATATATCAATGACCTCCCCAAGATATTAAATAACAATGTAGCATTACCGGTATTGTTCGCTAATGATTTGTCTGTCCTTCTGAAATGCGAAAAAAATGTAAATCCCGTTCCATCAATCACCAAAATCTTAAATGACAACCAGCTGGCTTAGTGACCATAACCTGGAAGTAAATTTTCAAAAAACAAAACTCATTCAATTTAGATCTTACCGGACACCCTCTTTAAACATTAATTTAGATTATAAAAATACCGAAATAGAAACTGTTAACGAATTCAACCATCTTGGAATAAAAATTGACACAAATATAAATTGGAAAGAACACATTTCATTTATCAAAACCAAACTATCAAAATTCAGTTACGCTTTACTTCAAGTAAAAATCAGCACAAACACAGAGACCGCACTATCTACCTACTACGCATACGCCTACGCTTGGTTACGGTACGGCGTGATGCTGTGGGGAAATAGTGTGGATGTTCCAGAACTGTTCATCATGTAAAAACGATACCTTAGAATCATTGCTCAAATAGAAAACACAGACAGCTGCAGGCCATACTTTATATAAAATAAAATGCTCACTTTACCCTCCATTTATAAACTTGACATATTATGTACATTCGTTTTTAAAAACAAAGATAAGTTTAAAATAGTAAGTGAGACCCACACTATAAATACTCGTCATAAAAATAGATTATACCTCCCCCATTCAAGAATAAACATGTTAAACTGCAGTCCATACTACATGGCTGTAAAAATATTCAACAAATTACCACATGAAATAAAATATTTACCAACAATTAAAGCATTCCAAAACAAGCTACGAAAATACCTAATTGAAAACTGTTTCTATTCTGTAAATGAATACTTAACATCCAAATAAACACCAAACTATCTACCTCTATCTAACAAAATAATATCATAAATACTACCTATTTCTAAATTAAATAATAAATAAATATTGAAACTACATTAAATTAAAATGACAACATGATAAGTAACATAGTAAGAATAAAATTGAAATACCATTACAACAATATATAATAATACAATTCTATTATACTTACATTATTATAATGTTGATATGACGACATTTTGGCCTAATTTAGGTGATTTACTTAATTTAAAAAAAATCTTTTGTTTTTATTATAATATATTGGGAGCGCTCTATTGAATAGCTGCGTCCGGAAAGGGCGACTAAGTATTAAGTACTATAACATCTAATAACACCTTTGTAATTACACTTGGTCAGCAATAAAGATTTGATTTTGATTTTTTTGATTTTTTTTTGTAGCTCTAAAAGTTTTTTAGTCGATCGGTTAATTTATGCCCAAAAATAAAACACTATTACTTTAAAACCAGAGCAATTAATTTAGGTCTCCAACACTTTGTAACTATGTTAAATAATTCTCACTTTATTTCCTTAAAAACCACGTTACTTCAAGGTTTAACTAAAGCCACAAAAGCGTCCTAAAACAACAATATAACTTAAAAATCAGAGAAATTAATCAAAAAGTGCACACTTTATAACTATTCTAATTTCTCAACTTTGACGACCTGTTTGGCGCAGGGGTACTAAGCCCGCCTTCTGCGCCAGAGGACCCGGGTTCAATCCCCGGACAAGACAAATATTTGTGTACATGAACATGTTTATTTGTCTTGGTCTGGGTGTTTAATATGTATATTATGTATGTATTTACAAAAAAAAAGTATATAAGTATGTTTATCCGTTATCTAGTATCCATAATACAAGTTCTTCAAGAAACTTAACGTGTGCTAGATAATTGGTGTGTTGTATACAATTATTTATTTATTTATAACTTCAACTTCTTTTCCTTAAGAACCGACTTCAGATAAACGTATAAATAAAGCCACAAACGCGTCCGCAAACGAAACATACTGTCCTTGGCAATAATTAGATACTTAATTCACAGCACGAACTACTACAGCTACGGCGTAGTCTCGCTACGATTTCCGTAGCACCGTGCTACGGCTTAAGTAGTTCCTCGAAGATGATTAGACATAAGGCCCGGCGCAGGCGGCAAATAAGCGACAATATTTGATTTTAAAAGTAAAACTATGGTAAATTTTAGATAGAAGAATATTGGAAAAAATAAACTCGGCCACAAGTGAATTCTCAGACGGGAATCGAACCCGCGACCTTTGGAAATCCAGTCCAATGCTCTAACCGCTGAGCTACCGAGACTTGCGAACCACCGTCGAAATTCTCCAATACTTTTATATTTTTAATACGTTGTCACATCAATGCTAGGAATATCTTTGCATTCGAAAGAAACAACTTTTCAGGTGTTTAACGATCGATTAAGATGCAACTGCCAATAATTTATGATTTTGTAAAAAAAAAATCACTTGTGGCCGAGTTTATTTTTTCCTATATTTTTCTATTTAAAATTTACCATAAGAATAAAAATAGCATTGAAAAATGCAAAAATTACAAAATCATAAAGTAAAACTATTCCAAATAGACCTAAAACTTTTGTACTTTTTTTGGACCAGTGACAATTTAATTGGGTTACTCTGAATGTTCGTTACATCAAAACCGAGGAGCCCGTGGCGCAGAGGTCACGCGCTCGGCCTGCAATTGTTGGAGCTAAGCAACTTTCGGAATATTTACTATCTCGAGTCCCGGCTGCATTTTGCAGTAGTTAAAACCCACCATCCGCATATGGCCCGCGTGGTGGGTCATGGCCCGTTCTCCTTATCCATTCATAAGGAAGGCCAGTGCCCCAGCAGTGGGGACATTAAAAATGGCTGATGACGTTACATCAAAGACTGCTAATATCGTTATTTAGCAGTTACTTTCTTATGAGGTTAGTGTTATGAGCTTTGATTTTTTATGTATTGTGTGTACTTTACACCATTTTTATTTATTGTGTGTTATGTGTGGCGGAAGATCGTGGCTTGTGGCGCACCTTGGGCGAAGCTTACGTCCAGCAGTGGACTGTAATAGGCTGAATGATGTTTTTTTTTTTGTTTATGAACGGGGAGACTATTAGCCTTCATCATACTTGATGTTAAGTATTGATAAGGCTGAAGATGGAAGCGAGCCTCTTCCGGAATCCTCATCACTGAGGAACTGGCAATCTTATCTCTAACTGGCGGAACACAACAATGCTGAAAACATTGTTGTTATGGCGTCAGGCTTAGATAAGATGGTGGTAGCTAGCCAGACGGACTTACAACAAGTCCTACCACCTACCAAACCGAATACAATATGTACCCCCGCTGGGAAACGAACCCGGGACCCCTGGGTCTGATACCGGTGGTTGTACCACTAGACCACAGAGGAGGTTAGATGATATAGCGTATGTATTTTGTAAGTAAAAATAAAGTTTAATAATAAGTTTTCAATTCACATGCTCTGAAAAAAAGGTTTTGTCAATCAGATTAGGCGTAGAAAATCGCTTTTTGCGGCCTAGCGCGCCAAAGTACTTTTTTATAATAATACCTAAAAATATGTCATAATGCGTTCCGAATCGCACTATTGACTTTTTTGTTATATTTTATTCTTATTTTAAATAGCTTTAAATTTATTATAATACTCCGTTTTGGTTTTATTATATTATTTTAGTTCATTGAATCATAAAAACAATAACAATAAGATTAAACTATTTGTTATAAGAATTTTATATTAGGCTGCGTGAGATTTCACAACCTATTATTGGATTTCGGACAGTGACATAAATCTTTATTTTTAAATTGTCTTTGTCTTGTACCTCATGTCAGTGTCAACATTTACGGAATCGTTTTTATTCTTATTAATAAGTAACAATATATTCCTACTTTAAATAACTTTGAATTAACTATAATACTCCCTTTTTATAATTTTAGTTTTTTTATATCATTAAAACAACGAGAATAAGGTATATTTAGATTAACAATCATAAAATGTTCCTCGCTATTGTGAGGTGAAAAATTGTGTGTTGCGCTCGGCAGAAAAGTTTTTAGCGTCTTGTACCTTTAAAATCCTCGCTTCGCTCAGGATTCAATAGAGGTAACTAGCCGCTAAATAACCAACTTTCCAGCCTTGCATAACAAATAACTATTCTTCTTTTTCTTATTGTATGAGGATTGGTGGCCAGAGATTATCAAGCCGCCTATGAGGCCTCTGACTTCGCTTAACGACTTTTAACAGCTGGGACCCACCGTCTAACGTGCCCTCCGAAGCACGGAAGCGCTCAGTTGTAATAGCGCTTTACGGTCACCCATCCAACACCTGCTGGAACCGAACGTTGCTTATCAATTGTGATCGAATACGATTAGTCTGTCAAGAACCGCCATAAGCGCTTCATAATATTTTTAAGTAAAATGTACATTTTCATTATAACGTCTTTCATAAAGATTTAAAATCGTTTGTATTTGGCGTAATAAACGTTTCTGAAAGAAAACGTTCATTCATTTCTAATTTCATTTCTAATTCATTCATAATTTAAAAAAGCAACTTAAACATATCATGCATGGACTCCTTTATATATAGATTGGAAATCAACTACTACAACTAACAACAAACCATCAAAAACAAAGTGCCGAAATCTAAAGTGTACGTAAACCCTAAAAGTGAGTCTAAAACGGTCCATTAAAATGTAAACCTCGGCGCGACGTAAATAAAGCTTCGCCTCTTGACGGGTCCAATTCTTTAATTATAATATGCAAATTCACAATCGATGCCTCCCGCGGGTTATGGTGTAGAAACTTGGGGAACCACTAAAATCGTTTGGAAAACGGTGCCTGGAATTAAAACCCTGTCACGTGATGAGTTCCTTGAGGAGACGTATTTTTCAGGGATTTTATGTTGCACTTTACAGGTAACATTTGACAACCTGTTTGGCGCAGCGGTACTAACCCCACCTTCTGCGCCAGAGGTCCCGGGTTCGATCCCCGGACAAGACAAATATTTGTGTACATGAACATGTCTATATGTCTTGGTCTGGATGTTTAATATGTATATTATGTATGTATTTACAAAAAAAAGTATATAAGTATGTTTATCCGTTATCTAGTATCCATAACACAAGTTCTTTATGATACTTAACGTGGGCTAGATAGTTGGTGTGATTGTATGGAAATATTTATTTAAAGAGATCAGCATCAGCTATGGGATTGCGTGAGCTAATCGTATATTTGTCAGTTTATATTTTATATCATTAGCACAGACCTATATAGACATAGACGAAAAGAGCGCTTCAAACTGTATGAGAACCTTGCGTGTCGAATTCTTCGTACCTACGATGAGGTCACGAGATTTAGTGATGTGGAAATGTTATTGACGAGCTCTTGCAAGAAAGCACTGCACAATTGACCATTTTCGTTTCTGAGTGACGCGTGATTTCATGGCAATGGTCTCAAACAGACTGACTTAGGTCGGAAATCATTGACCGTTGATCAAACTTTTTACACACAAGCTAGGTAAACTTTTACCGTCTGTATGGGTTGAGGATACACCAAAGAAAGATATTTTTTGATGTAACAAAGATATACTTTTATTGATACAAAATTACTTATTTAGTTGATGAAGTGTGAATCGCGGTTTGATGATCTACTACGACTGACGCGCTGTGCCCCAGATTCGGCGCACTCGTGTAAATATGCTGACATGAATAAATGTAATTAATGACAACTATTCTGTGCGGTTATCTGTACCGTACACCGTCTATCTCGATATAGGTCTGTGGTCATTAGTGTCAAATTCTATACAAATTGCAGCCGACCGAATACCATATTATGAACTGTCAAATGAATATGATTGACTTTACGTAATCGTAGTCCAGGGGTCTAATTGTCTAATTTTAAAATCTATCGCAATCCCTTTCAATTCGTCATTTGAAAGATATTTACATACTTCAGGCCGTCACTATTTGACATTTGAAAGGGGATTGTGATCGGGACGCGTTTTGAAAGGTATTGAATGAACGTAATTGAACTGTCTAAGCAAAGTGTCAGATGAAAATACATTTTAAATGTATGGAGAAGTGTCGGAGTTTCACCCGTGTTCTTTTCGTAATAACACGTGTTGTGAGGCTCCATTTTTAACTCAATCTACCGTACAATTTCTAATATTACAAAATATATTTACTTGACATTGGCAAAATTCGCGTATTTAACGCGAGCACGCCATTAATTAAGAAAGAAGAAGAAGAGAAGTGTCAAATGAAGTGTAATTTAAAAATCATTCGTTCTGAAAGGGATTGCGACTATAAGTTACACAATTCCATAAATCACAATACCTTTGAAAAGGTTTGTGATAGATTTTGAAATTAGACAATTAGGGGCAGATTATTCAATCGTGTTTAAATTTGTAGTGTTTCGTTAACACATTTCTTGTAAGTACAGTGTCAAAAAACACTACAGTACGATTGAAGGGTTTTCTTCGATATTCTTTAATTATAATATGCAAATTGAAATCGATGCCTCGCGCAGGTTATGGCGTGGAAACTTGATGGAACCTCTAAAATCGTGTGTAAAACGGAATTAGAGCCGTGTCTCATCATGAGTTTCTTGAGAAAAGTGTGAATTAGGAAAGTTTCATGTAATGTTTGCAAGGTGCTTTAAAAAAAATAGGTCAGCATTTGGTCGTCGATTCATCAACGTATAAAAAATTTAAAATACATACATTGCCTAGTTTAGGGGATTACTGTGGTACTGGTAAAAACTTTTAAAATAGCGATAAATAATTATATTTATTTATATTGACGTTGTTTCCATGAAAATAACCAATGCCAGAAAAAACCACTTCTCTCATGTCGCCCTGACGGGATTCGAACTCGCATCCTTGGGAATCCGGCCCAATGCACTAATATTAATATTTATTAAATTTATTAATATTTATGTATTATTCGTTTATGTAGGTATGTATGTATGTGTATGTATATTTATCTATAATGTTGTTAGTTATGTTAATCACTGTCTTTTTTTTCTATTGCCATCATAATCTCTCCTTTAACATCCTTTCCGGTTGACTGGTAGAGGATGCCTAAGGGCATTAAGTCCGCTATTTGCTGTTTATGTGCAATAAAGAGTATAAATAAATAAAACAGTTGCATTAAACTTGACTTTTGGACAATTTAATATCAATCTGCTATTTTCATTTTAAATTTTAACGTAATGCGACAAGCTAAATAGAAATCTGCTATTTTCTTTTTTAAATTTTAAACCTTTAATATTTTATCTTACCTTACCTTGATCTTGTTTCCATCTTTTCATTTGACTTATGTCTTTTGCTGCAGGAGGGATTTTTTAGGTTTTAACTTATGTATTTTTAATTTATATATTTTTAGTTATTTATCGGTCAGTATATACCTTTTAAAAATCAATAAGACTATAAAATCATAAATCATAAATCATTTATTTGCTAGCCCTTTCATGTCAAGGTATTCTAAACAATTTTTTTCACTTCAAATAAAAGCACCTCACAGCCGGTATGTTGGTTTTTTTTAACATCACTTATCTAAGAACATTAGACAGTCAAGATAATTCTATCGATATCTCAATTATAGAAATCCGTTCAGCTGTTTGAAAGATAAGAGGTAACAAAGAATATTACAAATAAAAAAAACAAACACATACATACAAGAAAAACATAACCCTTCCTTAGCAGTCGGGTAAAAACAATCCGAAACCCCACCTAAAGGAACAACTCACTTAAAATCCTTCTCAACATGAGACATTACAAAATACATTATTCATGCCAGCCGCAGTCGCAAATGAGCCCGTCGTCGCCAAGTTCGTGCGTGGCCCGCGGACACAGATGCCGGTTTAATAAAACCAAATCAATGTTCGCTCAGCTTTGAACCAGGATCACTAGTAACGGATGAGATATTTTTTTTTTTGCACTTAGAGTGGTGTTTTTCATATGATTACCTACTAGAAAGAAAAGGCTGTTTTCGACTCATACGGGGAGTGACCCGCCCATCGGATGGGAAATTTGAGAATTAATGGCTCTACCACCTATCATACCTTTCCAGCAAGGGCAGGCTAGGGGTGACCTGAACATCACTATCACACGCGATATGATATGGTTTTGATCATCGGATGATATGGCGCATTATGCTGTTTGCTTACTCCGCAAAATGTGAGAGACACGGCGACACGTTATCGAGTCGATAAAAGCTGCCTAGGTCACGGGATGACTTTGATGAATATATCGAAAATCAATAAATATAAATTAAAACATTGTTTATACGAAAGTTAACTTTAAAAGCTCTGTCAATGATATAAGATTTAAAACTTTCGCGTTCCATTATAATTATAAACAAGAGTAACGGGCGGAAGGCAAAATATCCAGACGTGAGTCGTCAGGCAGCAATTTAGCCTTATATCAAAGGCGTAACGGATAAAATTTGAACAATGCTCAGAAAATTCTCCATCAAGACTGTATATACTCCGTTATGTCAAATATATAAGCATCTGCGATCGCCAAAGGACGTAGTACCTTTTCAGACTCCGGGTGTATATAAAATCTATTGTAGCTGTGGTAGTTCATACATTGGACAAACAAAGCGGACCATTGCAGAACGTGTCAAAGAACATATAGCAGCTGTTAAAAATCGACAGACGCTGCTAGATAGATAGCTGAACATCTTCTAGAAGCTGAATTTAATCATTGGATGGAGTAACATGATCCGAAAATCCTCTCCACCGATCATCATTATCATACTAGGATGGTTGAAGCGATTAAAATCAAGAAGTATAAAAATTTCAATCGGGAAGACGGTTTAAAATTATCGTCAGCGTGGAATCCAATGATTAACAAGTGTAAGCCGCGAGTTTTACTGTTTAAAACAAACCCTGATACTGTGATTGATGTGTGCCGTAATGACATCATTAACGATGATAACAACAAAAAGGTAACAATTTGAGAGTGACCGAAGATCTCCAAGCCCGCCCGAACAGACGACGCCGTGCACCGTCAGTCTGCTTGTGACCACGGCTGTAGCAACACAGCCGAAACGTCAAGCTGTAATACATAATAAATGTCGCGTTGAGCCCCGTTAATCCTGTCAATGATAGTCTTACTAGTCTCAAAGATGTCTTATAAGAACCCATTAAAAGACTTCTAAAATCTTGGCCACATACCAAGCATTGGAAAACATCTCCTAAAAAAGAAGGATCTAACATAAAAGTTACATTTTCCACAAAGCCACATCCACACTATCCGCCTTCCGAGCCACACTGATCCGTCATATGAGGATTTCATCAATACTGAAAACGCGAGCGGTAAATGACACGCAAATTATACCTACTTCGTCATAGCACTAAGCGCAGCCGGCGGTGCGGCATTCATCACGCTTATTAAAACTAGATCACGTTCAAATCACCACAGATATTCAACCTCTTTTGAATGACTTTTTACTTCTCCATTGACTGGCATTATTCTTCATAACTGGAGTTAATAGTTTATAACAAAACAAAGTTATTAGTTCTAGCGGCGGATTGAGTAGTTTGCCAGTAATTATATAACTATGGTAACCACAAACAGGTCCATGCTGTTAACACAATACGGTTAAATTATACGAGTATACAAATACAAATACAAAAATCAAAAATCTTTATTTGTTCTCTCACACAGATAAAAACTTAAAACTAGCAAAATCTTAAATGTACAATATTTAAATTTATCTATGTAAGAGACTGGTTTCTGCGCTAGGAAAACCTGTATGACAGATAACCAGCTTCTCCATCACTGGACCAGGGCCCTGATTATGTAACTTATTTCTATCAACGTTTGATTGAAAGTGCAGTCACATTGCTGCTTTAGTAAAAATCAATGTGACATCTATCTTAGTTAAGCAGCAATGTAACTGCACTTTCAATCAATTTAATAAAAATCTGTAAGCAACAGAGTTAGATAATCAACTAGCTGGTGTACAATAGCACCTTACTATTTATTTTTATAACATATTTTTTTTGTGAGGAACTTATATAACTGTGTGTGTGTGAGTGCGCGTGTGTGTGTGTGTGTGTGTGTGTGTGATATAATTTACAATTTGTTATATAAGCCCGAAATATCGATAATATTATTTGCCTAAATAGCTTCTAATTTCGCATAGTATTTTATACCGTGCAAAATGAAACTCACATTTAATTTGAATCAGTGAAGCAGTCAAAAACAGTTTGGCAATACTTTCAAAATCTTATGGCCGGTTGCACCACAATTAATTTCACTAATTCGTATAACGTATAACGTAAATTTGTTAGTCAAAGTTGTCAAATTCTATACATTTTTAACAACTTTGACAAGCAAATTACGATAACTTTACACCAATACGTAAAATTGATGTTGGTGTAATCGGCTATTAGTTTTGTTAACTTAATTTTTGAGTGTCTCAAAGTGACGCAGCGTCTTGTAAGTTTATATAATTGCAAAAGAATAAGGCAATTGCCATAGGGAGGTACTATTATTAAACTCGCTGTATCATACATCGATCATTTGCTATGTCACCTGAACGCTAACCATATTGTCACTTAATATTTTTTGTCAAACCTAAGGCATAAAGACGTGACTACGCATGGCTAAAGTGACCTTTCATATATTTTGTTCTAGATTAAAAAAAGGTTTGTATCATCCATCACTTGTTTTTTTTTTTTAACTTTGCAACTATTCTAAAATAAGGTCGTTTCTAGATCATCTCAAAGATTTCATATTACCTTTTTGATTTATGACTGCTCTGATAAATGATGCCTTAAAACGCAAACTTCTATCAAGTCTAGAGCGTGACCTAGAACTTATAGAAGAGAAATAACATTACGTTCATCTTATGTTTTGGCGCGCACTGTTCATTGAAATAAAACAACTTTTACGGATATCAAACGCGCTATATTTCCACGAACTAAGTTGTAATTGTCGGTATTTTTAGGGTTTTTAGGGGTTTTTTGATTTTCTCGACGTTTCGGCACCTTTATAGCTAGCGCAGATGACGGATAACGGAGGACTTTTTGTCCGCGACGTCTTTATTGTTAACCAAATAAGATTGAACTTAGATCGCGTATATCCATGAAAAGTACGCGATAGTCCTCGTTATATATTCAACTTTATGTTCTTAGTTATAAGGTCGTGTCGCGGACAAAAAGTCCTCCAATGTCCGTCGTCTGCGCAGGCCCTTACAGTCATCCCGTGACGACGGCAGCTATAAAGGTGCCGAAACGTCGGCCTAAAAATACGGACAATTACAACTTAGTTCGTGGAAATATAGCGCGTTTGATACCCGTAATCCGTAATGATATCGTTTCCCTGCGTGATCGAATCAGAAATGAGGAGATCCGCAGGAGAACTAATGTTACTGACATAGCTCGAAGGATTGCTCAGCTGAAGTGGCAGTGGGCGGGACACATAGCGAGAAGAACCGATGCCCGTTGGGGCGGAAAGGTTCTGGAATGGCGACTGCGTACCGGACGACGCTCCGTGGGTAGGCCCCCCACAAGGTGGACCGACGATCTGGTGATGGTCGTGGGAAGCCGCTGGATGCGGGCAGCGCAGGACCGATCGTCGTGGAGATCCTTGGGGGAGGCCTATACCCAGCAGTGGGTGTCATGTGGCTGAGACGACGATATCCGTAAAAGTTGTTTTATTTCAAAGAAATAACATTGTTAAATTGTAACTTAGTGTTACTAACAAGTATAGTCGCCCGCCTCCTTACCTAAGAGCATACCTGCACAAACCGGTTTGCTCAGGTAAGACGTAGCGTCCCGTCTACTCCATCTTTTGTGATGGCACGCTCTTAGGTAAGACGGAGCATGTAGCCGGCACATTAGGCGATATTCGCGTGCGCTCAATTTGGACAGTCGTCTAGGGTTACAATTACAACGTCACCTGCCGATAGGAGTTCATTTGATTTTGCGAGTCCTGACCTACAGTCGTACCGTGTGGTGACGGCATAAGAATACAAGTGTCACCACTCCCTTATATGCCTGGGATGTCGTAAGAGTCGACTAAGAAGCTCGACGCAAAGAAAACCTATGCGAGAGTAGGAAAACTTGAAACAAACCTCTACCAACCCATCTGGCCAGCGTGGTAGCAGTAGACTAATAGCCTCCTATGAACGCCACAATATGCGTGAGCTAGGAGAGGCCTATGTCCAGCGGTGGACGTTCACAGGCTGATGATGGATGGATGACTTACAGTCAACAGCAGGTAGGTACGGCTTTACAAAACTGACAAACTCCAATCAACATTGAACTTCAAAATGTAAGTCATTGAGTTCGGATTTGCCTTTCGAAAATTAAATCATTGTTGTCGTTTACTGTACACAAGATAAAGTTTTTTTATGATCGACGTGGAGACTCTTAGCCTTCATCATACCTGATTTTAAGTATTGATAAGGCTGAAGTTGGAAGCGAGCCTCTCCCGGAATTATCAGCTACTGAGGAGAAGTAGCTTGTGCTCAATAGTCGTTAGTTAAATTTATTGGTATACTTATTTTAATTCATATTGAAAAATTGTAATTATTTAAATGATTTTATCTTTTTTCAATTACGTTTTAACCTCGCGGGTCTTTTTTTTTTTGCTCTGATTTTTTTGTTTTTTTTTGTTTTGATTTTGCTCAAACAAATGTTTACTTCAGCGCCCCCTGGTGAGTTATCACCGTAACAACTATTTAAGATCATGCACCAATCAAACCCGAACCCATCACTGAAACTGGTTGAGCGAAGCGATGGCTGGTTCGTGCGTCATGCTCGTGAACGGGTGCCGCCAGCGGAAATGGGTGTACTTCAGTCTGCTTGTCTAAACGTTGTGCTTAGAGCTTAAATATTTTCATCTAAAATAATTTGCGATTGACCTGTACCTATGTCACAACTTGCAGTACAGTAAACTTGTAATGCGAGAAATGTTATAATGTAAGTCCTTTCTTGCGAGTTGAAAATTGTTTACCGTTAGGATAACCATAAAAAGTAATATTATAATTAGTATTTTCTTTTTGTGATGGAAATTGACCTTACTAATATGTTAAGCTCATTTTTCAATTTGACGACTCTGTATGATATAAAACAGTGAGAATAAATAGCCCTTGTCGAGTTTCATGCCGGTTCTTCTCGTTACAAGGTCTCCCGCCGTAGGGTTTGTGAACCAATGGCGTAGCTTCTTTGACGTTCATAAGTGCTTGTAACAGCCTTGACTGAATAAATGATATTGAATTGAATTGAAAACCGCATCAAAATTGGACTTGTAGTTTTGGAGATAATTGGCAACCTTAGTTTGCACAAACAAACAACCTCTCACCCCAAACTCATATACCGTCTCCGTACTGTCGAGAGTACTTCTTTAGGTGTCCTCATTTGCGGGTTTACACCCACAAATGAGGACACCTAAAGAATATATTATATATAGGTTATTAGTACTGACAAGAGTGTCACCTTGAAAACAGAGACGACCAACAGGTACAACGTGAAGAAATTTCAAAATTGATCAAATAAAAAGGAAATGTATTTTTTATGTTAATTTTTCATAGAAAAATATTGGATAATATCGACTCGGCCACAAGTTATTCTCAGACAGGACTCGAACCTGAGACCTTTGGGTCGGCGAATTTCGACGGTCGGTCGCAAGACTCGGTAGCTCAGTGGTTAGAGCAGTGAGCCGGATTATCCAAAGGTCTCAGGATTGAGTCCTGTCAAAGGAGAATGCCCAAAATGATCTCGCCTTTGAGTGACTTGTGCCTTAACGAAATAAAAACCATAAATATACCTTTTTTTTCCATCGTAACAATCTAAATAATATTGGGATACAAAAGTGGAGATTGAAGATAGTTTTATTGAGTAGTTAAACAATTAACTACAACATCAGATGGAGTCCGTTTCATGATTTTCTTAAAATGTTGCCAGTGAAAAATATACCTACGGACTCGATATAAGTATCGATATTTGAGTTGATTAAAACTAGATAATTTTTTGTCAATTATTGGCATACTCGATTTTCCGACTTATTTTATAAATAAGATATCTTTAAAAAGATTTTATTTAGACGTTATTATCAACTATTAATCTACCTTAACTACTTAACCTACGAAAATATTTCACATAGGTTTTGTAAGTACCTATAAATCTAATTAAAATAATTTAAGCGCCAAAAATCTTGTTATATTATTAGGAAGTCTCTTTTGTCTATCACAGGGCTTGAAACCGGTCTAAAAAATCCCGGTTAATAAAGGTTTTTATTAAGGATGTTACAAAAACCGCTTCCAACGTAATTAGAATGAGAGCGCTGCAAATATCTAAATAAACCGGTTTAATCCAAAGCTGCAGGAAGGCTAATAGCAACCTTCCGTATGTAGACCTAAGCTAGCTAGTGAACTTACCACTAGTGTGCTCGCGTTGGGAGAGCGGTATTTCAGGCCAATAGCGAGCTTATGTCTACTTTTGGAAAGTCGCTATTCGCTTTGTCACTCGCACGCTCGCGTTGTCCCTTTGTGTTTAGGTACCTACTTATAAAGAGAAACTTCAATAATCCGCTTAATTGATTCAAAACGATGATTTATGATGTCCATCATATCGACAGATATGAAAGTATAAATGATAAAATATCTTGATCAGATGTTTGTTTGATATTCATGTAGAAGCGCTTTCTCGTGATATCTTATTTACTTAAGTAAAAAAAAACTTAAATGCAAAAGTCCGATGAAATAATCGATACGAATGTAGTGGCAACATCACAGTCATATTAATAAGAAACGGAAATCGAATTGACTTTTGTCAATTTCAAGTTGACATTGAAGTTAAGCTGTATGTCATAAAATGTCAACTGATGTTCCTGTCGTGTTTTTTTAAGTTCATCGGTTTTGTATGCAATTTCTTTGGTTGATTGTGTTTTTTCAGAGAAAAGTGGACTTGTAAATTAGTGTGTATCTAACAATTAACTTGTTGATTGATTAAAAAAAAGCATTTTCAAGAAACATAACCTAAAACCGTGCCATCGAAAACATTAAATATACATAATACCAGTTTTGGAATTAAAAACTAGTTGCTAATTATAATTGGGGAGCCTTTCGACTATTATACTCAATTAAAATCATTAGGGCACAAAAATGACTTGTTGTAAGTCCACCTGGCTAGCGCTACCACCATCTTATCAAAGTCTGACGCCAGGATTCCGGGAGAGGCTCGCTTCCATCTTCAGCCTTATCAATACTTATTTCAAAATTGTAAATTTGTGCTTGGCAACAACATGTTCCATTGTAAATGTTGTTGTTTCTGTTAAAGCTGATAAGTTTCTTGCGGCCGTTCTTCTTATCAGTTAAAAGATGTCCTGAATGGCTGGTAGGGAAAAAAAATTTTTTGACTATTCGAAAGTACTTATCTATAAGTCTATTTGAATAAAAATCTTTGACTTTGACTTTGACTTAACATCAGGTATGATGAAGGCTAAGAGTCTCCCCGTCGCGTCGTTTATAATTAAATACTAAGACCAATTTTGCAGATTAGGCGAAAAAGCCACGATATCACTTCGTAGAAATTAACTATAGCGAAAAACGGGAAAATGCAACTATACGATCCTAAATATTATTATTCCAATATTACTTATATGTAACCCCATTTGAGAATAACAACGTCTTGAAAAACGTATTTTTAAGCGGTCATTTCGATAAGAAAAAGTGTCGAGGCATAAACATAAAATCGTGTTTCTGGAACTATACATATTTATAAAAAGGTATAAAGATATATGTCTTATTACCTTGTTTTATAACAAAAAGTACGTAATTTTTCGATATAGCGTCTCAGCCTTGCACGAACTCTATTTTTGATTCACACGTCTCGAAGTTTCGACTGATTTTCGTGTGACGTTTGAGTTTCCGTATTCCGTAAAAGCGACCTTGCCCGTATATACATAGCTTCGCTTTTCGCCCGTAGTACCGCCTCCCAACGCAAGCGCGCGAGGAGCTAAGCGAAAAGCGTGCTATGTCTACGCTTGCAAGTCGCTAATCGCCTGATCGCCTCATCGTTCACCTCGCCACTCGCGCGACGAGTGATTCAAAAATAGAGGTACAGAACCTTTTTTATTCATTCTTAAGAAATCCTAATCCTTATCAACTAATATTATAAATGCGAAAGTATGTTTGTTTGTCCTTCCTTGACGCCTTAACTAAGCAACCAATGGACTTTATTTTCAGCAAATACTTGTAGTTAGTTGAAAGAACATAGGCGGGCTAAAGTTAGTCATAAAATATAAAGGAATTTAAAAAAAAATATTCAGTGTTATTAAGGTATATTGTATTTAATTTAGCATTAACTCGTAACCTAGTAAGCCAATAAAGTTGTTCATTTATTTCAATATTTTCAGGGGTGAATTTCATTCGTCTGGGATCGGATATTTTTATAGCGGTTTATGATAAACGAGTCTGGTGAGTGACAGCGTTCCAATTGGCTACGCGTGTACAGCCTTACATATTTATCCTACTAATATTATAAATGCGAAAGTATATCAGTTTGTTTGTTTGTTTGTTGGTTTGTTCCTTTTTCACGCCTAAACGGTTGAACAGATTTGGATGAAATTTGGTATGTAGAGATTTCAAATAGTGGACTAACACATAGGCTACTTTTTATCCCGATATTCCCACGGGAACGGGAACAACGCGGGTGAAACCGTGGGCGGCTGCTAGTTCATTATAAATATAAATAGGTATTTTTTTAAAACCAATATTGCGGAATACATTTAGTTTAAAGGTAACTTCAAAATGAAAAGAAAAAAAAGAAATAAGCCTCGGAGTTATGGCTATTTTTTTGTTGTTGTAAAAGTCGACGTTTATAATAATAAATAATAAATATTTCCATACAATCACACCAATTATCTAGCCCACGTTAAGTATCATGAAGAACTTGTGTTATTTATACTAGATAGCGGATAAACATACTTATATACATTTTTTTTGTAAATACATACATAATATACATATTAAACATCTATTTATCATCATCAAAACATCTGTTTATTGCTATTTTGAATATAAGACTAGACGCTCAGTAAATACTGTGATCCATCACTATGATAAATTCTGATAAATTTTATTTCACTATCGGAGTGAACAAGAAAGCCTACACATTCAGTATTTATCAAGTCGGTATTGCAAAGTTTTTCATACAGCTCACACGCTTGAAATGAATGTGGCAACCAAAGCTAAGTGTGGCTATTGGGTGCCCTTTAATACGTCTAACATTAATTGTCATAATATAAATTCGTATAACAGATTTAGCTCATAACTGTGCATAACATTGAACACAATAAAAAACATAAGATTTATTGCGCATAATAATAAATTCGCATAATTTAAATATGCATAACTTTATTAACTATAACTCTAATTGTCATAAAATAAAAGAAGCGATGATCCTTAGGTATTATTTCTTCCAGCCCACTAATAGATATTTTCACATCCTAATTAACTTCTCACTGAGACCCGGTACCTACGTATTTGAAAGTCTAAAATTAGTATTCCTAGTTTGTCTTATTCCTATAGGTCACGTGATAGGTAAGATAAAGTGTTACTTATTACTTGAATTTCGTGGTTTTTTTTTCAGTCAACAGAAGTACTTGTTATTAATTTGCCTTATATATTAAAATCATTTAATATTTCTGCAAATTAACGTTATGCTTATTACATTTAGCCCAAGTCATCATTATGACATTATACGTTATGCGCATTAAAATCTTGCGTATTCAGTTATCCAGAATAATGTTATGCGATTTAAAAATTAAGCGTTATAACGTTTTCCCAATTTGAATTAGTAGTATTACTTTATGCGAATTAATATAAACCCGTCAGTATTTATCACAATCTGCCAATACGGAATTAATAAATCAAAAAATCGGCAATAAATACTGGCAGTCGTCAATACACTATACTACACGATCAGTATTTATATCGTAGGAGGATTTGATAAATAGAATTTTTGCAAAAATCCTAGAGATATTGCAAAAACACGGATAATTAGACAATGGTGTTGACATTTCTCAATCTTACTGAAAAACTATAGGGTTTTTGCAAAAATACTGGTTGCTTTAGTAACATTGAATATTCTTTACTCTGATTGGCTTAATTTTTGGTTGCTTGGTAACTCTTATTCTGATTGGTTCATAGATAGTTTACTACACGTGAGAGGATAGATTGACATTTAAAACGTCAAGTCGTCAACCAATCAGAGAAGTTGTTGTTTTGGACAGTCCGACCAGCCAATCAGTGTTCTTATTTCATAATAGCTAGGGATTCTTTTCGTAATCTTACTAAGGCAACCAGTTTTTTCGTAAAAATCCTATCTTTTTCAGTAGGATTGAGAAATGACAACACCATTGTCTAATTATCCGTGTTTTCGCAATATCCCTAGGATTTTCGCAAATAATCGATTTATCTAATTATCCTGCGACATATATATATATATATCACAAAATAATATAAATAATGATGTATTTACTGAGCGTAATGGGGGGCGTCTAAAGAAACTGATTTAATGTTGAATTATAGGAAATGGAAAGGAAAACGAAGAGATTATGGTTGTTAATTTGTATTTTGTAATAAATTTAATAAACCCCGTAGGCATCATATACCAATGATCACTAATCGGTGAAAAAGACATAAAACAAATTGAGAAAAAAAACAACCCTTCACGAGTTTCTTGCTGGTCCTTCTCGTTACAAGGTCTACACCGTAGGGTGTGTGAACCGATGGTGTATCTTCTTTACAACAGCCTAGCCTATGATATTGAATCTATAACTACATGCTCACAAAAATCTTTCTTTGACTAGGTACCTACATATAAAATTAGAAAGCGAACCTTCCAAAAACAACAGAACAAAAATACAATTTAGATTACGAGGCATGAGCGCAACTTTGCGTTTGTTTGCCCGTGCGATGATACAGATAATAGTATGCTTGTAGCACCAGCAACCTGGCCAGGTGTGGCCAAATATTTGCCCTCGGATTGGCCACTCATCACCCTTACTAAGCAAACTCGATAGTGATACTTAAATGAGATCATAATTGGTTTACATTTTTGGAGTAAAAACTTATTTAGCGGCGTTGTGCACATCAGAGTTTAAAATTTTTGGGATGGGTAAAAATGTTAAAGTCATTAAAAAATGTTAAGTGACCTGATCGAAAATTCGAAAGACCATTGACCTATTTCAAATTACATTAAGTCTCACACTTGAAAGATCTACGTATATTAGTTTATAACAACCATTAAATAAAGATCTTTCATTACTACCAACTTTCATATTGATGCCAGGTCAGTTTTAATGGATTTACCTGCCAAATCAAGTTAGTGTCCGTTTTCATCAACTTTTTATGAAGCGACGGTCGGTCGCAAGACTCGGTAGCTCAGTGGTTAGAGCAGTGAGCCGGATTATCCAAAGGTCTCAGGATTAAGTCCAATTCTTTCTATTAAAAAACTATCTTAACTTAAGTATAAAAATAGCATTGAAAATGCAAAAGCTTCAAAATCATAAAATGTATCGATTGTTTGTGCGTTTCGCTTAAAAATGTGTTACAGCCCACTTCCTACTTTCTGTTGAGACTACCTACTGGGCATCTGCCTTAAGCGGCTACTTGACTGAAGCAAAATAGTAAGTCTCGTCAAGATAGTAAGTCTAGTAGTGCAACCACCGGTACTAGACCCAGAGGTCCCGGGTTTGATTTCCAGCGGGGGTACATATTGTATTCGGTTTGGTTGGTTGTAGGACTTGTTGTAAGTCCACCTGGCTAGCGCTACCACCATCTTATCAAAGTCTGACGCCAGGATTCCGGGAGAGGGTCGCTTCCATCTTCAGCCTTATCAATACTTAACATCAGGTATGATGAAATCTAAGAGTCTCCCCGTCGCGTCGTTAATAATTAAATAATAAGACCAATTTTGCAGATTAGGTTAAAAATCCACGATATCACTTCGTAGAAATTAACTATAGCGAAAAACGGGAAAATGCAACTATACGAACGAATATTATTGGAGTCCACTAATTCAACGAATTTCCAATATTACTTATATGTAACCCCATTTGAAAATAACAACGTCTTGATAAACGTATTTTTAAGCGGTCATTTCGAAAAGTAAAAGTGTCGAGGCATAAATCTAAATCGTGTTTCTGAAACTATACATATTTATAAAAAGGTATAAAGATATATATGTCTTATTACCTTGTTTTATAACAAAAAGTACGTACTTTTTCGATATAGCGTCTCGGCCTTGCAGGAACTCTATTTTTGATTCACACGTCTCGAAGTTTCTAATTTTCGTGTGACGTTTGAGTTTCAGTGTTCCGTAAAAGCGACCTTGCCCGTATATACATAGCTTCGCTTTTCGCCTGTAGTACCGCCTCCCAACGCAAGCGCGCGAGGAGCTAAGCGAAAAGCGTGCTATGTCTACGCTTGCAAGTCGCTAACCGCCTGATCGCCTCATCGTTCGCCTCGCCACTCGCGCGACGAGTGATTCAAAAATAGAGGTACAGAACCTTTTTTATTCATTCTTCAGAAATCCTAATCCTTATCAACTAATATTATAAATGCGAAAGTATGTTTGTTTGTCCTTCCTTGACGCCCTAACTAAGTAGCCAATGGACTTTTTTTTCAGCAAATACTTGTAGTTAGTTAAAAGAACATTCTAAGGCTAAAGTTAGTCATAAAATATAAAGGAATTTCAAAATAATATTCAGCGTTATTAAGGTATATTGTATTTAATGTAGCATTGACTCGTAACCTAGTAAGCCAATATAGTTGTTCATTTATTTCAATATTTTCAGGGGTGAATTTCATTCGTCTGGGATCGGATATTTTTATAGCGGTTTATGATAAACGAGTCTGGTGAGTGACAGCCTTCCAATTGGCTACGCGTGTACAGCCTTATATATTTATCCTACTAATATTATAAATGCGAAAGTATATCAGTTTGTTTGTTTGTTTGTTTAAGTGTTTGTTTGTTTGTTACTTTTTCACGCCTAAACGGTTGAACGGATTTGGATGAAATTTGGTATGTAGAGATTTCAAATAGTAGACTAACACGTAGGCTACTTTTTATCCCGATATTCCCTCGGGAACGGGAACAACGCGGGTGAAACCGTGGGCGGCCACTAGTTCATTATAAATATAAATAGGTATTTCTTTTAAACCAATATTGCGGAATACATTTAGTTTAAAGGTAACTTCAAAATGAAAAGAAAAAAAAGAAATAAGCCTCGGAGTTATGGCTATTTTTTTGTTGTTGTAAAAGTCGACGTTTATAATAATAATAATAATAAATAATAAATATTTCCATACAATCACACCAATTATCTAGCCCACGTTAAGTATCATGAAGAACTTGTGTTATGGATACTAGATAGCGGATAAACATACTTATATACATTTTTTTTTGTAAATACATACATAATATACATATTAAACATCTATTTATCATCATCAATACATCTGTTTATTGCTATTTTGAATATAAGACTAGACGCTCAGTAAATACTGTGATCCATCACTATGATAAATTCTGATAAATTTTATTTCACTATCGGAGTGAACATTCAGTATTTATCAAGTCGGTATTGCAAAGTTTTTCATACAGCTCACACGCTTGAAATGAATGTGGCAACCAAAGCTAGTGTGGCTATTGGGTGCCCTTTAATACGTCTAACATTAATTGTCATAATATAAATTCGTATAACAGATTTAGCTCATAACTGTGCATAACATTGAACACAATAAAAAACATAAGATTTATTGCGCATAATAATAAATTCGCATAATTTAAATATGCATAACTTTATTAACTATAACTCTAAATGTCATTTATTTATTTATTTATTTATTTATTTTATTTCGGAAGACCAACAGCTTCAAATATTACAATAGATTTTAACATAAAAATTGAGAGCCAATTACAGGTCTTCACCAATAGAGACAGTTTTAAAGTTAATGTTAAGCACTTAATAGGCAAACACGCATTCCAACAGATAAATTCATAATAACTAAGACAGAGTATAAACAAAACAAATAAAAAAACAAGCAAAAAATTGATAAAGCTCACAGAGAATTATCATATAAGCAAGATTTACAAATCAAATGAAAAACCTATCCATCAAAAAACTCATTACTCATTAATCGCCTCACCGATGCAACGCTAGTGTTAAACAGATCAATGTCTAACTGTTTGGAAATTACGTTAAAGCAATTGCTCGCACGCAAAAGGTATGAATTTTGGCGATAGTTTGAAGATGCAGAGGGTACGCATATAAGGGAGTTAGATCTAATAAAATCATAAAATAAAAGAAGCGATGATCCTTAGGTATTATTTCTTCCAGCCCACTAATAGATATTTTCACATCCTAATTAACTTCTCACTGAGAACCGGTACCTACGTATTTGAAAGTCTAAAATTAGTATTCCTAGTTTGTCTTATTACTATAGGTCACGTGATAGGTAAGAAAAAGTGTTATTTATTACTTGAATTTCGTGGTTTTTTTTTCAGACAACAGAAGTACTTGTTATTCATTTGCCTTATATATTAAAACAATTTAATATTTCTGCAAATTAACGTTATGCTTATTACATTTAGCCCAAGTCATCATTATGACATTATACGTTATGCGCATTAAAATCTTGCGTATTCAGTTATCCAGAATAATGATATGCGATTTAAAAATTAAGCGTTATAACGTTTGACCCAATTTGAATTAGTAGTATTACTTTATGCGAATTAATATACTTATACCCGTCAGTATTTATCACAATCTGCCAATACGGAATTAATAAATCAAAAAATCGGCAATAAATACTGGCAGTCGTCAATACACTATACTACACGATCAGTATTTATATCGTAGGAGGATTTGATAAATAGAATTTTTGCAAAAATCCTAGAGATATTGCAAAAACACGGATAATTAGACAATGGTGTTGACATTTCTCAATCTTACTGAAAAACTATAGGGTTTTTGCAAAAATACTGGTTGCTTTAGTAACATTGAATATTCTTTACTCTGATTAGCTTAATTTTTGGTTGCTTGGTAACTCTTATTCTGATTGGTTCATAGATAGTTTACTACACGTGAGAGGATAGATTGACATTTAAAACGTCAAGTCGTCAACCAATCAGAGAAGTTGTTGTTTTGGACAGTCCGACCAGCCAATCAGTGTTCTTATTTCATAATAGCTAGGGATTCTTTTCGTAATCTTACTAAGGCAACCAGTTTTTTCGTAAAAATCTTATCTTTTTCAGTAGGATTGAGAAATGACAACACCATTGTCTAATTATCCGTGTTTTCGCAATATCCCTAGGATTTTCGCAAATAATCGATTTATCTAATTATCCTGCGACATATATATATATATCACAAAATAATATAAATAATGATGTATTTACTGAGCGTAATGGGGGGCGTCTAAAGAAACTGATTTAATGTTGAATTATAGGAAATGGAAAGGAAAACGAAGAGATTATGGTTGTTAATTTGTATTTTGTAATAAATTTAATAAACCCCGTAGGCATCATATACCAATGATCACTAATCGGTGAAAAAGACATAAAACAAATTGAGAAAAAAAACAACCCTTCACGAGTTTCTTTCTGGTCCTTCTCGTTACAAGGTCTACACCGTAGGGTTTGTGAACCGATGGTGTATCTTCTTTGACCTTTACAACAGCCTAGCCTAGCGTATGATATTAAATCTATAACTACATGCCCACAAAAATCTTTCTTTGACTCGTCGTCTCAGCCACATGACACCCACTGCTGGGTATAGGCCTCCCCCAAGTATTCATTCCATTTGGGGGGGTTTGCCATAATCGCCACGCTTGGCAGGCGGGTTGGCGATCGCAGTATTGCCAAGATTTTAAAAGACGCTGCTGCCCGTCTTCTGAAGGCTGTATTCCCTTAGTCGCTTTTTACGACACCCACGGGATGAGAGGGGGTAGTGCTAGGCCGACACTACACGGCCCATTTCTTTGACTAGGTACCTACACATAAAATTAGAAAGCGAACCTTCCAAAAACAACAGAACAAAAATACAATTTAGATTACGAGGCATGAGCGCAACTTTGCGGTTGTTTGCCCGTGCGATGATACAGATAATAGTATGCTTGTAGCACCAGCAACCTGGCCAGGTGTGGCCAAATATTTGCCCTCGGATTGGCCACTCATCACCCTTACTAAGCAAACTCGATAGTGATACTTAAATGAGATCATAATTGGTTTTAATTTTTGAAGTGAAAACTTCTTAAGCGGCTTTGTGCACATCAGAGTTTAAATTTTTTGGGATGGGTAAAAATGTTAAAGTCGCGTCAGGACACGTGACCCTGATCGAAAATTCGAAAGACCATTTACCGTTGACCTATTTCAAATTACATTAAGTCTCACACTTGAAAGATCTACGTATATTAGTTTATAACAACCATTAAATAAAGATCTTTCATTACTACCAACTTTCATATTGATGCCAGGTCAGTTTTAATGGATTTACCTGCCAAATCAAGTTGGTGTCCGTTTTCATCAACTTTTTATGAAGTTGTGGTAAAGATATAGTGGATTTTGATCGTTATTTTCGTTTAAGCGGTTTTCTCTTCTGCCGGCACTCCCAGAGTGCAACGTTATTTTTAACTAACTAAACTACTATTTTATGATTTTTTGTAATTTTTGCATTTTTCAATGCTATTTTTATACTTATGGTAAATTTTAAATAGAAAAATATTGGAAAAAATTTACTCGGCCACAAGTGAATTCTCAGACGGGAATCGAACCCGCGACCTTTGGAAATCCGGTCCAATGCTCTAACCGCTGAGCTACCGAGACTTAAAAATTAACTCGGCCACAAGTGAATTCTCAGACGGGAATCGAACCCGCGACCTTTGGAAATCCGGTCCAATGCTCTAACCGCTGAGCTACCGAGACTTGCGAACCACCGTCGAAATTCTCCAATACTTTTATATTTTTAATACGCTCTAGGCCAGCGTTGTTACATCAATGCTAGAAATATCCTTGCATTCGAAAGAAACATCTTTTCAGGTGTTTAACGATCGATTAAGATGCAACTGCCAATAATTTACGATTTTTTGTAATTTTTGCATTTTTCAATGCTATTTTTATACTTAACCATAACTAAACTACATACTATTTACAACTATTTACAAACTGATTATTCTAAAACAAAAACGGAGTTTCATAAACCTTATTAGGTTTTTCTATACACCGCTAACGTCTCAACACAAACTTTTATGAAACAAACACGCATCGCTTACTGTGACTGTAACATTATTTAAGTACATACATTTGTTATAATATACACTGACGAGCTATGAAAAAGTTCCACCCACAAAATGCCGACAAACACCTTAATATCTCCTAAGACATAGAACCTAGCTTCATAAATTAAAATTAATTAAAAATCACACATTAATATTCTGATGTTAAATGTACTTCAATATTGCAGACGGCGTCACTAATATGTCACTGGAACTTTTTCATTGCTCGCGAGTGTATTTACTAGATTAAACTGAGAAACGCAGAAGAAAAATATTACCCACTCCTAGTGCAACATTTGTGTTAAACTTATACCAACAAAATGCGATTATTATTTTAGTCAAAGTTAGTATTCTTGCTATTACGCGTGTGGGTAGAAAACAGTTTTATTTTTTTTTAATTTTTATTTATTTAATTTACAAATACAATTAAAATGTGATAATTTTCAATCAAGTAAATATACTAGAAAAAAAAGCAACTTGTCTCATGTCGCCCTGACGGGACTCGAACCCGCATCCTTGGGAATCCGGCCCAATGCACTGACCAATTATGCTACAGAGAGGTCTCTTTTGCGAGAGTCAAGTTGCTTTTTTCTAGTATATTTACATGATTGAAAATTATCACATAAAGATAGCATTGTAAAATGCAAAATTAAAAAGTTACAATTAAAATGCTCAAAAAACACACTTTAAACCACAAAGATTTGTCTAGTGTGCTAGATAAAAGTTGAGTTCGCTACAGGGACGTTTTAACGCCGCGCCGCCGCCAACGACCAACTGCGTGATTAAACGCTCTTACCTCTATTGCTAGTGAGTAGCGTCTTTTTTGTATGCGGTTTTTGGCGTAAAAATTCGGCATAAATTCCCCGTTAATTCAATTTAAACACAGACTACAGTTTTAAAACATTACCGGTCCTCCATAGGTTAACATAAATAAAAGAATAAAAGATTACAAGTTAACTAAGTAAGTAAGTAAGTAAGTTCGCTCCCCGACTATACAGTGACGACGACTGTCAAGTCAAAAGTTTGATCCGCGGTCAAAGATTTCCGACCTAAAGCACTCTACGCACTATCCATCATGATGTCCGTTCAGAGAGGGATGGAGCTATACGAGGGAATAGGAAGTTGTTTTTGCATCTCTTATCATTGTATAGCTTCATCCTTCTCGTGCTGGACAGCAAGATGGATAGTGCGTAGGACGTTTTAGTCAGTCCGCTTGAGACCATTGCCATGAAACCACGCGTCACTTAGAAAAGAAAATGGTTATTGTGCAGTGCTTTCTTGCAAGAGCTCGTCATTAACATTTACATATCACTAAATCTCGCTCGTGACGTCATCGTAGGTACGAAAAAGGTTAGGTTCCCATACAGTTTGAAGCGCTCTTTTTGTCTGTCTCGACATAGGTCTGTGCTTAGATCCAACTAATGCCAGATGTGAGATTGAATGTGACTGTGAGAGTGATCTTTATACAATCCACCCTCAAGCTGGAACACTCCCATAAAATATTGTTAAAAAGGTATCTGGGAGAACTTAAATTTGTCTCTATCATTAACGTATCTTATGTGAGTTAGTTGTGAGTTATCGAACCTGAGTAACGATCAAAGTACACAGAAGCACGTAACCGTATGCATTAGATAAACCCTGAGCAAGCAGGCTCTGATTAATTAAGTCGACGAAACTTAATGATATATATATATGTAGGTTGCTGTATAACGTCATGACTGCCTCTGTGGTCTAGTGGTAACAACCACCGGCATGAGACCCAGGGGTCCCGGGTTCGATTCCCAGCGGGGGAACATATTGTATTCGATTTGGTTGGTGGTAGGACTTGTAATTGCCCTCCCGTCTGGTTGATTCGGGAGAGGCGGTTCCATCTTCAGCCTTATAAATACTTAAAATCAGGTATGATGAACGCTAAGAGTAGATATCCCCGTTTTTTATAAAAAAATGAAAATAAAATAAATAACAACTTATGAAGTATTACGAAACAAAAAAAAATTGCAGATGCAGAGGTGCTGAACATCGATGAAACTAAAATAAGCACAAATCAACACAAGATCATAATTTTACCTTTTAAATACCCCATAGTCAAACCGAAACAGAAAAGCAGTCCATCAATGGAAATCAATCGTTGTCATGGCAACGTGCTTGATATCGAGGCGACACTTCTTTCAATAGGCCTATCACGAAAAACTATGTAGGACGTATCGTCAAAAAATGTATGACATAATGAGCAGCGTTCCTCCAGACGTAAACGGAACTACATTTTCCAATACATTTTTTGACAGTACGTGCTCGATTCGAAGACGCAATTTGTTCGTGCTAGAGGTACAGTATTCAAACGTTGATGCATTAATTTTTATACTTGATAAATTTAAAATAGAAAAATATTGGAAAAAATCAACTCCGCCACAAGTGAATTCTCAGATGGGACTCCGAACTCACGACTTTTGAAATTGGTCTAATGATCTAACCACTGAGCTACCGAGACTTGCGGACCACCATCGAAATTCTCCAATACTTTTATATTTTAAACTAGAGACCGGGCGCAGTTTCACCCGCGTGGTTCCCGTTCCCGTGGGAATTTTGGAATCATTTATAGCCCTATGTTACTACTTGGGGTCTAAGGATTCTCTATACCAAATTTCGTCAAAATCGGTCCAGTAGTTTTTGAGTTTATTCGTTACATACAAAAATACAAATCTTTCCTCTTTATAATATTAGTATAGATACGCTGTAGGCCAGCGTTGTCACATCAATGCTAGGAATATTCTTGCAGCGAAAGAAACATCTTTTCAGGTGTTAAGTATTAATTTCCATTGAAGCCTAACCTACTTACTCTGTCAGACTGATTAATGTCTAAGTACTTAGTTTTACAGGTGTATAATTTGTAATTCTGTCAACATTGAACCAAGCTTAATTTGAGAACTAATAGCTACAAGGAGATAAATCAAATTACGTGCCAAGTTGTAGGCCTGTGTAAAGTCAAACAAGACTAGAACCAAGTTAGTAATTCCAACTTAATTATTTGTGAATTGAAAACACCGTCTGCCAAGTCAATGGTCTGCGCATGTTTCAGCTCAGTATTAAACACTAATTTAGAGTAACGAGGGCTCAAAATATGGCAATGGTAAGCCGAGCCCGAAATTTCTCAAAAGATTCTGTGAAATGTACGGTTATGATAAATTTTAAATAGAAAAAAACCGTCCAAATGCGAGTCGAACTCGCGCACCGAGGGTTCCGTTTTTACTGACATCATAGGTCAAACATAGACATAAGTCAAATAATATAAAATAAACATAGGTCAAACTTCTCGACGGATTGCATATGCACACGTGCGTAGCACCCGCTTAAGACTAGTAATATGTATTTTGACGACCTATATGGCGCAGGGGTACTAACCCTGCCTTCAACGCCAGAGGCAAGACAAATATTTGTGTGCATGATCATGTCTATTTGCCTTGGTCCCGGACCAATGTTTAATATGTATATAATAAATAATAAATAAAATCTTTATTTCTCGTCACAAACAATGAACTTGGTAGTGCCTTAAGACGATCTAAACCTAGGTTGTGTGAGACTGATGCCTGAAGTAGGTAAATTAATACCTGTAACACCAGGCTCCCACCACCTCGGACAGATGTGGCAATCAACTGTACTTAGTTACAAAGCTGTGATACTAATCTAATTAATAACAAAGGGATACAGATCTAGCTATACGTATAAGGTAATTATTAAAACTAGAAAGAAAAACAAAAACACTAAAATAAAATAAAGATTATCTGCAGATTACAGGTGTGCCGTGTGCGTGCGTGCATGTGAGCGTGCGTGAGTGCGTGTGTGTAAATACAATATTATGTATGTATTTAGTAAAAATAAGTAATTATGTATGTTTATCCGTTATCCATAATACAAGTTTTTCATTAAAGTTAATGTAGGCTAGATAATTGGTGTGATTGTATGCAATTTTTATTTTTTATATTTGGTTAGTGGCAGTCATCCCCTCACTACGGCTCATGAAAATGTGACAAAACAAAAACGATGTAGGGATATAAAAAAAAAATCATAAAATAACACGCAATTTAAAACCAATTAGTTAATTTTAAAAAATGTGTAGTTATAACCACATGTAAATAGTTTGTAGTTTTTATATCAATTAACAGTTTCAACATGCGTTTATTGCTGGATTGCTTATGAAAATGTAAAATATTCTAATACCTACCTATTTGTAATTGGTCCATAGACTGCTCTAAGCTCCTTTCAAAGAGAAGTTGATTTAAATATAACGATTGACGCGAGTGAACATGACGCTGAGCTGCGCACTTTGCGTACTGTTACGGGCACACACATATTTTTATTAGGGATTGCTGCATTTGCCCAGTATGTGTTTTTAAAACTTTTTTAACTGTTTGAAGCCTAAGCCACACTTTGGACCCAACATTAGCAAATTCGTACTATGAACCAAATAGACATGTTTTCTACCAAAACCCGTATACTGCGATGCATTGGCGGATGTTGAGTCCAACGTATGGCACCGGCGTGTTATAACTGTGTATTATAACATGAATATGTGTGTGTCTGAAGCAAAAAATAAATGATTTATCTATCTATCTATAAATCCTCGCAAAATAGTAAACAGTAGATCTATAAATCGTATCGTATCAAATAGTAACCACGCCTATCAAGTATATAATCAGGAAGGTTCCTAATTTATAGCAAGCGCTCACTCGCGCACAACGGACGCGCACTGAGGACTGCTAATAAGCTATATTACACGAGCTGGGTGAACCCTGGTTACACTACGATGGTTCCGCCGCTATGTTATAAATTTGATAAAAGGAAAATATTCTAATAATTGAATATGGGAAAATTTTCCTCTTATATTAAATATGTTTTAAAATTGTAAATTTGTGTTTGGCAACAACATGTTCCATTGTAAATGTTGTTGTTTCTGTTAAAGCTGATAAGTTTCTTGAGGCCGTTCTTCTTATCAGTTAAAAGATGTCCTGAATGGCTGGTAGGGAAAAAAATTGTTGGACTATTCGAAAGTACTTATTTATAAGTCTATCTGAATAAAAACCTTTGACTTTGACTTTGATGCTAGCGTTGCCATTTTTAACCGACTCCTAAAAAGGAGAAGGTTATCAATTCGTGCGTATTTTATGTTTGTTACCTCAGTACTCCGTCATTTATGAACCGATTTAAATATTCTTTTCTGTTTGAAAGGGTCCTCTAGTTAGTCCCATTAAATTCAAGACTGGATCTGATTATGGGATCTTGGTGAAATCGAGGGAACTCTTCAAATATTATAGGCACACATATATCAATTTCGATGTTTGTTTTCTTAAGTAACTAAAGAAAGTAAGGCCATAATCGCCACGCTTGGCAGGCGGGTTGGCGATCGCAGTATGGCCAAGTTTGTAGGAGACGCTGTTGCCCGTCGGCGTTAGCGGCCCGTTGGCGGGTTGGCTAAAGTTAGACGTGGTGTAAAAATTAAGCTGTTATTTTCTTTTGCTAATAGTAATAAGCCAAGTCAAAGTTTAGACCACATTCTGTAGTTACACTACAAATGTTTCTGTCAACTTGGCCCTAAAAAATATATCTAGGTCAGGGGCGTGCATATCATATAGGCAATTAGGCAGTGCCTACCTCATTAAAAACCTAAATAACATGCCACTAATTTAATAATATAAAGTTAATTTAGTTCAATATGGTTCAGATATTCTATAATAAAATGTCTATTCAACACCTCACTCAATATGTAAAACAGCGCCATCTAACGAATAGCTTGCTCAACGTCGTAATTTTTCCTAACGCTAAATACTAACAGTAGGCAGGCTCCGGATTGCCTATTCGAAGCAAGAGCGTTTCAAACAACACATACATCATAAATTATAAAAAGTCAAGGTCAAGGTAATACGACCGCGTATAATGTTTACCGAAAATGTGAACGTCGTCGTCCTAAGACATGACGTTCTCAATTGAAATGGGTTCGGTAAGCACGCTTACTCGGCCGAATGAACTGTCGCGAGATAAACCGACGACCCCCGACCCCATATCTCTCACTCACTCCGTGCTGGCTCCCATAGCTCGCTCTGCAAGTTTAGTTGAACGAGTTTCAACATTATTGCGCTGCCATAAGAGTGTTTGTTGACATTTTCAATTCAACCACACTTTTTAATACGAGATAGAAAAGTTTTGCAACAAGAGTGCTGCCGTGCCGGCCATGTTTTTGTTTTTAGTGTGTTTGTTGACATTACGCCCGCACGAGTTAATTCGATAATTACATTAATATTTACTTGTTTTGTTAATTTCCTTCCGTGTTTAGTATTAGTGCTATGAAAAAAGGAGTTGGTGTGTGTGTTTGTGTATAAAATAAGTATTATGCAATTAAAATTTAATTGAATAATTAGAGTGTGCCGGTTGTGCTGAGGATTGGATTTGTTTACAGAAATTACGTACGTTACCTTTCGCACAGTTGTTATTTTGCTCGTATATTAAACCTGGTATTCGTGAATGATGTGAGTGAAGTGACATAAAACAAAATTAACATCGGGCCAAGCCACTACAGCTATCGCTCAAATGACATTGTTTAAGTGACTTTTTAAGAGTCATGTTTATTATCCATACATTTTTGAGATATCTGTGGTGGTGAAAAATTCGTTCGACCGCCAGGTGCCTATGAAAATTATCCATTTATACCTAGGAAGCATGTTCACATAACATTATTTACAGCCTCAAGAATACGGCAAAAAAGTGGTAAGCGAATTTATATCATTACTAGCGGCTGCCCGCTGTTCCACCCGTTCGCGTGGGAATATCGGGATAAAAAGTATCCTATGCTTTAATTCAGGCTATCTACTATTTTTGTGCCAAGTTTCATCCAAATCCATTCAGTTGTTTTAGCGTGAAACAGTAACTAACAAACTGACATACTTTCGCATTTATATTATTAGTAAGCTAACCTCTTATTTTCAAAATGATAATCGCAACTACGACTAGTTAAAATCTATAGTGCCTACCTCGCTGGAAAACCAATGCACGCCCCTGATCTAGGTACAAGTACCCACATAACATTCTTATATTCTCTCTGTATATACAAGTATATACAGAGGGAATATAACCATGTTATGTGCAAAAGTAATAACGAATACTAGTGAATTCCATTCATCCTCATAAATATTATTTATAGAATCCAAATCATTAAATTTGAATGCCCCTTCTACACTCCAGACCTCCTACTGCTAGCAGGCTACCCTAGTTTTAAGACCCCTCAACACGGCCAATAAATATCCCACCGGCTATAAAACGTATTCACGACAAACCGTTTAGTAATTAAACTGGGGAATATTTGTTCCCCCACACCCGAATGTTAGGAATAAACGTCCGGTTGACACCATAGATCCATCCTATGCCAACACATTCGGACCTCAAATTAGCAGAACGTGTCTTATCAGGCAGTATTCGGATGCGGAATTAAAATGACTCGCAACAATCGTTAACTGGCTCATACAATTCATACAAATTGGCCGGGGATCCCAGACGCAGCGTCCCTGAGGTGGTGTTTAGATGATGCGATCGCTCGCTGGAAGCGGAGGCCGATTAATATTGCACGATTTTTTTGTATTTTTTTCTCACGATTTAAAATAATATCGGACTGAGTTAACTACAGCAATCAAAAATAAATTTGTGATGGAAAAGAAATATACGAATGTTATATCTTACCACTTTCGCTGGCGGTGAACGAGATACAATAGATTTTATTGTTATGACGTCCATAAACGTTTTGTGTCTGTGAAGATGTTAAGACCAGACAAGTCACGGTAAAGTTCCAAAGATCGCGCTTACCACTATATGAAAAATAAACTTGCTGTTACAGGTTACATTACATCACCACCTTTTCGAAAGCAGATTTTTTTTAAAATTAAATTTCAATTACAAAACTTTGCATGTTAAGCAATTAATTGTTTTTATCAATATAGTAAGAAATATTTAATAAAATTTATAGATCTCCTAGACAGCAGCTATTGCTACAGTTTTATGACAAAAAAAATATTTACTTTTTCAACGTCGACCAAAGTCGGCAGGTGTAAAGAACCATTGCGTTCACCGCTGTGCGGGCTGTGGCCTATTAATATTTTAAACTTCATTTTATTTTATGAGATGGAATAAAAAGCGGCCTTAGGTGAGTTATGAATCATGATCATTTTAATGCTTAGTTTCGCGAACAAATAGAAAATATGAATATTTAACATCTACAGTACTTTGACGTTTGAGAGAGGGATTCTCTATTTTTATTTATTTAATTTTAGAGACAAAGCTGCTAAATTGCCAACAATAGAATAAAGTGAATTATAAATAAAGTTTATACAACATACCGTGTGGTGGGAAGTACCAATACCCTTGCATTTCGGTATATGGGGTTTCATTGCTCTGAAGCGAAAGACGATTACAGCATTCGGTGGTTACATAATTGCTCTGCGAACCTGGATCAACTAAGTAGGCATCTCAATAAATGAGAGCGGATATACGAATCTACTATCTATGAGCCATACGAATCTACGTATTTAATTTTAGCGGTTCCTAATAGTGCGGAAGGACCCATGCGCTAATTATTCTACGCTACTACGCTTTTTTAATGGCAGAAAATGTTTGCACTTTATTAATTGTACCATCTTATACAATACCATTTTCTAAGGAATAAATGATTCTGATTCTGATTCTGATTCTGATTCTGATTTATATTCACAAGAATGGTTACAAATTGTATTATTGTTAAAAGTAACGGATAGAGGCTGCGAATGCGGGTCGCGAGCGCACGTAGGCTCAATGACGTCACGAGGCGGTCGTGAGTCCCGATCACGAGAGATAGCGGGTGCGGTAGCGGATGCGGTAGCGGATGCGGTAGCGGATGCGGTAGCGGATGCGGTAGCGGTTGCGATAGAGGATGCGGAAACGGGTGCGGTAGCGGGAGGCGCTCTATTGTTATTATTTTTCATGCGGTTATAATTATTTTACGACCTGTTTGGCGTAGGGGTAATAATCCCGCCGTCGGCGACAGAGGTCCCGTATTCGATCCCCGGACAAGACAAATATTTGTGTATGCATGAACATGTCTATCTGTCTTGGTCTGTGTGTTTAATATGTATATTATGTATGTATCTACAGAAAAAAGTATATAAGTATGTTTATCCGTTATCTAGTATCCATAACACAAGTTCTTCGTGAAACTTGTCGTGGGCTAGATAATTGGTATTTGTAAAAATATATTATTAAAGGTATACTTTTTATTAATTATATTATTTTGCGTATCAAAATGCAATAAAGAGTGATGCTTGGCCGAACAATACGAACAAGTACCATTCGATTTGTAATTAAATAATTTATGTTGAGTACGTAAGCAGTTTATACATGAAGAGTTTTTTTTACAAAACCTTTTCCTAAAAGCGAAACATTTATATAAATATAAGTGAAAAATATTTTTACATAAAGAACATTGCGAAAGACAAATCGGTAACAAATGATTTTGTGGCAGTAAACCTTTTATAACTATGATCATTAGTATTACTTTTTTTTTATTTTTATTAGCGATAGGAGTTCGAGTTGATTCAACGAAAGCCCTTGATTGTTTGTTCCCTTATAAAATCAATTAAAATTGCATAAGACGGTTTACCTAACTGTTTCTGTTGACTAAAAATTTCAAATAATTTGACAGTCTCAGGGTGCAATTTTTGCAATGCGAGATAAAGAAAAATAAAATCAGTTAAATTATACAAAACGAGTCTAAAGATGCGGTATTATTATGATAGAAAAGAAGGCCAATTGCGAACATCACCATTAAAGGACAATAATTCAACAGGAGGCAAATGCGATTTGATAGGTTTTGAAGAATGAGATTGCGGTTCTATATTAGAAGAAACTGAGGGTTGTTGACACAAAATGCGTTTAACATAACAAAATATCTCTTCAAATGCGGTCCAAGGTTGGAAATTATTTTAGCTTAAGGAATACTTTGAGCTAAAGCCATATTATAGGCATCTAAAGCCTTAAAAAATCATCACGATAATTATCTAAATTAGTGATGTTGGTTGCATAGCAATGCGCTAGGTTCAACCTTTTTTAATTCCACGGGTTTAGCGATATCATAAATACCTTGCGCTCGAAAAGAATATTACGTTTATAGTATAAGACTGACAAGTGAGGGTCTATAACCACTGACTTGTTTGCTGGGACTATGGTTGCGTATTTCAAAAACGTCAAACTGCTTCGAGCAACTGTAGTTGCGAGGGTCTTGTTTGCACAAAACGATAAGAAACTGTGTGTACAAGGGCATAAGGTTTATTTTAAATGGCTTTAGACCATAGAGTATATATTTCTTTAATGTGAAAATGCTGTCTGGCCAACATTGCGGAACAAATTTTATAGAAAAAATAATTTTGAAAGTTGTCGTACTGATAAACGCCATTGTGTTAAGTATTTGGTAATTGACGAAAGTGCGTGATAGTACTTTTGTATTTTTTACTACTTTTTTCTACTTCGATATTAATGTTTTTTGTAGAAAAGACGGAATAACTATTCTACTTTCACAATTACTACAAAAACAGGTACTTTTACTGCTTTATTTATTATTTAAGTCATGACTTTCGAACAAAACCGGTCAAATGTACCATATTCAACTTTGAACCTAAACATAAAATTCTATCTGCTACATTTGTTAAAATAACATGAACAGTTTTGATCTCCATGTTTTTCCCTACAGAGAACAGTCTTTGTTTTATATCTAAGGCTCAAGAATCGACCGTAATTAACAGTTATTTACGGCCGGGCACTTCAAGTGTACACTAAAGCATACGGGGGACATTTTGAAACGTCAAACAGATGAGAGACTTCAGCTTTTTTTTTGGTTTTTATCACTTTTAGAAGCCATTTTTAACTATATACAATTTAGTGATAATAAAGTATAAATACTTTATAAAATAATAAATATTTTGTAAAATTAACTATAAATTGAGCTTTAAATTCAATGGAAAACTTTAAAATAACTAGGTTGTGCGTTCGTAAACTGGTCGGTTTGACCTTGAACTTAAATGAAAGCGATCTCGTATGACGAGGTTTGGCACGACAATGCACGCACGAACGAATTATGAGCAGTAAAAAGACTGCGCACGCGCCTTGCAAGATACAAGAAAACACGGCGATAGAAAAATACAAATATTGCGGAATGAAATGGAATGCGATACGATCCTAGGTATCAATCGATTAACAAAATGGCGGTATTTCGCCCGCCATTTTACCTTAAATAATATGCGTGATTGGTAATAAATACCGCAAATATAAATATGCGATGGTGCAATTTAAGATCGAATCACTAAAGATTCTGTAATTTTAATATTATGCGGTTATGTAAGGATTATAAGATAAATAGTTTGCAAATGCGGGATGCGGTAAAATAATGAGATTTTGTCAAACTAGTTGATCTTGTAATCGGTGCGGTGCGTAAGTAAATTTAACGAATTACTTAGAATAATAAAGACGAATTATTTTCATTCGAACTAACTAAGTAATAAGAGGTGCGAATGTGTAAATTAAATAAACGGTTATAAATACAAGGTGCGTAATGCAGTCCTAACCTACATTAGCAAAATTTTATTGTTTTTTATAAGGAGCGGTAATAAAATATAAACTGTTAGCGGTATGAAATGCATATGTAAATGCAAATAAATAGCGGTAATTGTGTAGTGTGTATCTTAAACTTAGTATGTATATTAAACGTAATATAACTGCGAGTCATCATCATCATCTCCACTGCTGGACATAGGTCGCTCCTAAGCCACTGAGCCCGGTCCTGAGCTCTTCGCATCCAGCTCCTGCCTGCCGACTTTCGTAGGTCGTCAGTCCACCTAGCTGCAGGGCGCCCTACGCCTTAACGCGGTCTCCACTCCAAAACTCGTTTGCCCCAACGGCTGTCGGTTCTTCGCAAATTCGGATCGAAACTAGTAAATCCGTATCGTATGGACCAACAAATAGGTATGTTGGTTATTTTCTTGAGTGGACTGTATGGGGCGGTTTCTATGGTGAAAAAAAGTATCAATTCATGTACTTGTAAACACGTAGAAGTAACAAAGGGCGGGAATACTGAGCTGCAAGAGGATGAGAGACAAAGGACATGGTGACGTCTCGGAGATCTCTGGATCAACTCAGCCCGACGGTCTTTGGCGGCTGGCGTTGGGGCGGTTAGCACAATTGCTTGAGAAAGTTTATTTAGAGAAAACACAATTAATTATTCAACACACTAGACACGTTATTATAAAGCTCATTAGCGATGCGGCTACTTTTATTATCAATTTTATTGATTAACGCATGTGGATCGTACCGCGGTGAGATTCGAAGGGAAAACAATATGTCGATATATCGAGCACGTAATGACAAAACAAATTATAGGAAAATCCATGTGCGTCCGGTAGGTACTCTGCTCAATATGTCATACATTTTTTACTTTACTTCCTCGATACTTACTCGAAATTTATTCGTGCTAGGCTTACTGCAGTTCATTCTTTGGATGAAATTTAACTCACTCTCTCGCATGGGTGCGAGCGGAATAGTAATATTTTGTGTGCATATCAAGGAAAGGGACATAATTGAAGTATGGGAAATTACGTACATATTTGCAAGTACATGAAGTCAATATATGAGATGAAATCAGCTCAGCACGAATAAGTATCGTATCGTAATAGTATCGAGTAAGTATCGAGCACGTTATGTCAAAAAATGTAAAAGAAAATGTAGTTCCGTTTACGTCCGGTATGAACGCTGCTCAATATCTCATTATTATTTTTTTACATTACTTTATCGATACTTACTCGAAAGTTATTTGTGCTAGGCCTACTGATGTTACATTTGATTTCGCTAAAACCGTCCCCAAGTATTTAAAAAATGTAATGAAACAGATACGGTTCCGGAAGTATTAGTGGGTGCATTTATATATAAAACCCAAGATATTTACCGTAACTGTAATAATGATATCGTGCCCATGGCGGAGCTTGACAGACTGACGGATCACATTTGTTAAGCAACGCTCGGTTTGGTCAGGTGTCGGATCGGTGACCGTAAGCTCGCATAATAATTGAACGCTTTTGTGCTTCGAAGGTCACCTAAACCATCGGTCCCGGCTGTTGTTATTTCATAACAGTCGTGAGGTCTTATAGGCGGCGTGATAAACTCTGGATTGGAGGATCTGGTATACATTAAGGAAGTTTAAAATTGTGATGAAACAGTATATGGCTGTATGATGATGTTAGGCTAATAATCTGTCAAAAAAGCAGCTTTTGTGGTTTCCAGTTTATTTAAGACCCTAATCATGCTCTATAACACTACAAACTAATTATTTTAATCGTCGTCGTCTCAGCCACATAACACCCACTGCTGGGTATAGGGAGGTTTGCCATAATCGCCACGCTTGGCAGGCGGGTTGCCGATCGCAGTATGGCCAATTTTGTAGGAGACGCTGCTGCCCGTCTCCTGAAGGCTGAGTCCCTTAGTCGCCTTTTACGACACCCACGGGCTGAGAGGGGGTAGTGCTATTCTAAGCCGACACTACACAGCTATTTTAATCGACGCTTGGTTTATTTTTGGCACTACCCTTACATCGCTTTTATTTTGAATGAAGTAGGTAGCTATATGGCTTCCCAATTTATCCTGACTAGCGGCCGCCCTTGGTTTCACCCGCGTGGTTCCCGTTCCCGTGAGAATATCGGGACAGACAACCTGCCTATCTACTATCTTTGGTCCAAATTTCATCCTTATCCATTCAGTAGTTTTAGCGTGATAGAGTAACCAACAAACTGACATACTTTCGCATTTATAATAATAGATCTTTACCTATGAAATTGCCGATTTATTTCTTACACTTCTAGAGAATCTCACTACTTCTGTAATTAAAAGGTACATCTATTGCTAGATTTTATATTAAATTAAGATCATCATGATCAAGAATAATTAAATCAAATGGTTATTATTTTCGTTTCTTATACGATAGGTACAAAATAATTCTAAAGGTTCTCCTTTTTTTGTTAGCAAGATTGACTACTTTATTTATTAATAGTTTATAAATTAGACATAATTTTTTGAATAAAAATATAGCATTAGATTGCTTAGTCTTCAACCCAAAAATTTTGGGTAATATCCGATATCTCAGATGCTTATTACTCGATAATGAGGCCAATATCCTCTTACACTAATCAAAATTAATGAGTTAGACATTTTTAAAAGCAATAAGATAAGCGTCTCATTTTTAAGTAGGACAATACTTCACTAATGATGTCAGAAAATCCCGTTTCCATTAAGTAACCAAATTCTTAAAGAAATGTTTCTTTATGTTTCGTCTTGTCTATATTTTTTTTTAAATTCGCTGTAAAAGATTCTTGGAAAGTCCTTTCGTTGTTCATCATTTGAAGTTCCAATAAGGTCCAATTCCAATTCGGGTTCTAAATTTTATTTGAGAATCACACGCTACTTCGACGAATCAAACGCGCGTATTTTCAAACAAAACTTGTCTCAGTAACACACAAACGAACCAATCACATAGCCATATTCAAATAATGAGGTTTTGTGATTGGTTCGTTTATTTATGAGGTTGTTACATACTTGCACACCCAGCATTACGCCGATCATGCAGTTTCCGTCAACCTTATTAAATATTGCATTGCATCAGCCGCCGCTTGCTACAGACACGTGTTGCTGACGACGCTCAACGTGACATCGCGCTGCGCCTCGTCACCCGATGCCCGGAACTTCACTTTTTGTTCATTCTTCGAACGATTTGTCGTCCAGTAATTTTAGCTCTGATTATTGTAATTTCTTTATATTAAACTAACTTAGAAATATTTTTGGTTTTTTTTAAATCCTACGGCTGTAGCCTTCGTAATTGGCGCAGTCGGTAGGATTCTCGCGGGCCGGTTCGCGAGTCGCGTTTATAAAAAAACCAAAATTCGCGTTCGCGTTATCCCGGGGGCTCTCTAGCTCCGCTATCGAGAATCCGAACTACACGTCGAGCTGCAGCCAGGAGTATCTAGAAATCGATACCTTAGAAGAGGCCGAAAATGATATTTATGTAAGTACATTAAATCTTTTAGTGACTTGCTTTCCTTACTTCTAATTCCTATTCATTAATTTTTTTTACTATAAATTATCCTAGTGTGACAATATTCTATGTCAATTGATTCGAATAGAACGTCAATTTTCGATTCTAATCGAGATTTAAGTCTTAATAATAGTTTAGATAATAGTTTAGATAACTGTGAAACACATAAAATGGCTCATCTTGAAAATATCTATAAGGCCCTCCGCCTAGTCCCCGACTTTGATGGGAATCCGAACATACTGACGCGTTTTGTAAGGTTATGCGATCAATTAGTCGCCGAATTTATAGATAGGGACCCATCAGATCAATTATCGCGACTTGCACTTCTTAATGGTATTTTAAACAAAGTGACGGGTCCCGCTGCTCGTTTGATAAATGCAAACGGTATCCCATCTGATTGGAATGGCATCCGTACCGCGCTAGTTAATAACTTTTCTGACCAGCGCGATGAGACCGCCCTTTATAACGATTTGGCTATTTTAACACAAGGCTCCGGATCACCACAGGAATTTTACGAGAAGTGTCAAAACATTTTTGCTACTATAATGACTTATGTTACATTACATGAACCAGTAGAGACAACTGTTGTAGCTAAAAGGGATCTTTATAAAAAGCTGACGCTACAGGCTTATTTGCGTGGGCTAAAAGACCCATTAGGATACCGTATTCGCTGCATGCGCCCCGAAACAATTGAAAAGGCGCTCGAGTTTGTTCAAAGCGAGCTTAATACTATATATTTACAGCAGCGAAACGAACATCTACCGGATAAAAAGTGGCAAGTACAGACACCTAATAACCAATTTAAATTACCGTCTAATATTAACGCAGGTGTGCCACCACCTAGAGCTTTTAACTTTAATATGCCAGGTCCATCTAAGCAATTTATGCCCAGTTACCAATTTATACCACCAGTACACCCGCAGTTTAGACAAAATCCCAATCAATCACACCAGGCAGGTCCATCTAGAACACAACAAATGTTTCGCGCTCCACCGCCTAATTACAACCCTAATAACGCATTTAGAATTCCTCCACGCAACTCTGCCCCGCAGTTCGGTGTTCCTTCGCAGCATCCTCGCCCTATGAGTGGTGTTAGTCATTTCGTATCCAAGCCATTCCGCCCAAATCCCTTCGGTAATAACGCTCATGATTGGACTAAGTCAGGTAATCCTCCACCTAGTAACTATTTTAGGTCGCGCGAGATGAATTTCAATGATTGCGTAACGTATGACACCCCTTATGATGACTACCATTCTGATTACTATAGTTATAACGAGCCGTTCGAATATTCTGATTACTCTTATTATTCGGATAGTGAACCACAGTTTTATGATCAATACTCTCAACTAACTTTAGAAAATCGTAACGAAGAACAAGGCCAAACATCGGCGTTAACTGCTAACGATAATAATCAGGATTTTCAAATAGCTCCCAACTCAGACAAGCCAAAATAGAAGTCAACCTTCAAACTCAACGCCAGCTTCCGTATATAGAGATTAGTAATCCGCCCTTGAAGTTGTTAATAGATACGGGCGCGAATCAATCTTTTCTTAGTCCTAATGCTGTTAAGATGTATTTTAATAATAACCCGTTGGATTATAACCCTTTTGAAGTGTGTAATATGCATGCCGTCACTCGTAGTGATTACTCTATTACAATACCGTGTTTTTCAGAGTTTCATGATAAAGATAATATAACACTATTCGTTTATAAATTTCACGACTACTTTGATGGTCTTATTGGTTCAGATTTACTCGACAAATGGGAGGCAACTATTGATTTTAAAAATAAAATTTTAAAAACTAAGAATGCTGATAATTTTATTAAAGTTTATGATTCACGCAATGCCAACCTATATGAAGATATAATTCCCGCGGGATCTTCGAAATTAGTTAAGATACCGGTGAACGTACATGACGGAGATGCTATCATTAGTGAGCAATCTATATCTAATTGTAAAATAGCCGAGTGTTTAACTACTGTAAAAAATAATCGCGGTATTATAGAAATACATAACCATACTCGTAATGATGTCATCTTTTCCATGGACCGTCCGGTTCAAGCCGAGACATATAATGAGAAAGCTCAGTTCGAACAATCACCTAGTCGTGTTAAGGAAGTTCTTTCCAAATTACGTACCGGACACCTAAATGAAGAGGAACGTCAGAATCTTGAACTGCTTTGCTCTCAGTACGCTGATGTGTTTTACCTAGAAAATGAACCCCTTACCTTCACTAACAAAATAAAACATTCCATAAAAACGACAGACGAAATACCAATTTATACGAAAAGCTACCGGTACCCGTTCGTACATAGGCAGGAAGTTCAGGATCAGATTAGTAAAATGCTGGAGCAGGGAATAATTCAACCCTCATCTTCAGCATGGAGCTCCCCTATCTGGGTAGTACCCAAAAAGGCGGATGCTTCAGGCAAAGTGAAATGGCGCATTGTTATCGACTTCCGTAAATTAAACGAAAAAACCTTGGATGATAAGTACCCAATACCAAATATTGCTGATGTTTTGGACAAGTTAGGCAACTGTCATTACTTTACGACACTAGATTTAGCCAGTGGCTTTTATCAGGTCGAGATGAAGCCAGAGGATGTCCCTAAGACAGCTTTCAGTGTGGAACATGGGCATTTTGAATTTTTAAGAATGCCCATGGGATTAAAAAATAGCCCTTCAACATTCCAACGTGTAATGGATAATGTGCTGCGAGACCTTCAAAACACCATCTGTCTAGTATATTTAGATGATATAATAGTATTTAATACATCCCTTCAGGAGCATATGGTCAACCTGCAAAAAGTATTCAATAGATTGCGCGAATCTAACTTTAAAATACAGATGGACAAATCTGAATTTTTAAAGTTAGAGACTGCTTATCTAGGACATATTATTAGCAAAGATGGTATTAAACCAAACCCGGACAAAATATCAGCAATTCAAAACTATCCACTACCCAAATCCACTACCGAGATAAAAAGATTTCTGGGACTTTTAGGTTATTACAGAAAATTTATCCCAGATTTCGCTCGTATAACAAAGCCCATGACACAATGCCTTAAGAAAGGGTCCAAAATTAATGTCGATCAAAATTATATTGAATGTTTTCAGAAATGTAAGTCCCTTCTGGTCAACGACCCTATTCTTCAGTACCCTGATTTTACCAAAGAATTTATCCTAACTACCGATGCAAGTAACTTAGCCATTGGAGCCGTACTCTCACAGGGTCCTATAGGTACCGATAAGCCGATCGCGTATGCGTCTAGGACATTAAACACAAGTGAAATAAATTATAGCACTATAGAGAAAGAGCTCCTCGCTATAGTGTGGGCTACCAAGTACTTTCGCCCTTACTTGTTTGGCCGCAAATTTAAGATCATTACGGATCACAGACCCTTACAATGGGTAATGTCCATTAAAGAACCAAATTCTCGGTTGACCCGATGGCGGCTAAAACTTAGTGAATTTGATTTCACAGTTGTGTATAAGCAAGGAAAGTACAATACAAACGCCGACGCATTATCTCGCATTGAATTACACAACGAAGAGATAAGCTCTGTAGTCGTAAACCCATCTGAGCACCCAGCATCACTGGCAGATGAATCGCGTACTCTCACAGCCCACACAGACGCTGAAAACCCTATTCTAGAAGTGCCCATATCCGATGATTCCTTAAATAAGTTTCATAAGCAAATTGTTTTTACAGTAGTGGGAGATATAAAAGGTCGAACTACGGTATCTAAGCCTTTCGATAGTCACACTCGAACTAGTATACAATTATCAAAATCTAAATTGGAAGAGGACGTTGTAAATGCCGTTAAAGAATTCGTTAACCCCAAAGTTAAAACAGGAATTTTAATCAACCCTCCTTTGGAAATGTACTCTATCATCCCTATTATACAGAACCATTTTAAGAGTTCGGCCATGAACCTCGTCCTTACAAAAACCGAATTATCCAATATTAAAGATTATCTTAAACAACAGGAAATCATTCGCAGCTATCACGAGGGTAAAACTAATCATCGTGGTATCAACGAATGCTACCTGTCCCTTTCAAAAAAATACTTTTGGCCGCGTATGAAAGAATCCGTAACTAAATATATTAACGAGTGTACTATCTGTGGTCAGACCAAGTACGACCGAAACCCAATAAAACAAAAATTTAATATTGTTCCACCCCCAGCAAAGCCCTTCGAGATTGTTCATCTTGATTTGTTTAGCGTCGAAAATCAGAAATATCTCACAATTATAGATGCTTTCTCAAAATATGCTCAGGCGTACTATCTCAGGGACGCTACGGCTCTTAGCGTTGTTCAAGCCCTCTTAGTGTTTAGTACGCATCACGGAATCCCTATGACCTTAGTGACGGATAGAGGTCCCGAATTCAATAACCAGTTGTTCTTAGAATTTGTTCGGTTACATAAAATTCAACACCACAAGACATTAGCATACGCGCCTAATGAAAACGGTATGGTTGAGAGGCTGCATTCCACTTTGTTAGAACATATACGAGTACTAAAACTAAGTCATAAAGGAGAGCCAATCGTTAATCTAATGCCTTATGCAATCTTAGGTTACAATAACTCCATTCATAGTTTTACTAAATGTAGGCCCATTGACATCATAACAGGACATCTAGATCCTAGAGACCCTTTGGATATCAACCTATCAGAAAATTCCTTACAACAATATATCCAGGATCATCGGGATAGAATGCTTAAAGTATATGATATTATTAATGAGTCCTCCTTACACAAACGTACTGTTCTAATTGAAAATGTTAACAAGGATAGGGAGCCCGAAACTGTGTATACCCCAAATCAACAAGTTTTTATTCGTAACCCTTTGGCAACCAGGCAAAAGACAGCTCCTCGTTATACTAATGACACCGTTCTAGCAGATTTGCCAATACATATTTACACTAAACGCAAACGAGGTCCAGTAGCGAAATCTCGTTTAAAACGCGTACCTAATTCTGCACACTTGTTGCAGGATCCTACTTCTAACCCTGAACCTGGTGGGAGCGGAGGAAATAATATTAACTAGCTTAGAAGAAGGACCCGGAATCGTGCCGTTCAAGTTAGGACCCTCTAAAATAGTATCCCACTATCATTCATTCCTACAGACAATTGATTTAGATCACATTAGAGTTAGTATTGATGCAGTTAGAAATCAAATAATAAATATTACACCTGAACTAAATAATAAAACCAGATCCCTCTATGAGCCTCATATTCAATACTTGCAAACTAAAATAGATACGATTTCAGATCAATTACAGTCGTTTGAACCAAATCGTGTTAAGAGAGGTCTTATCAACGGACTAGGGTCAGTAATTAAAAGCATTTCGGGAAATCTCGACTATACCGATGCCATACGCTATGATCACGCCATTAAGAATCTGCAAGAAAATGAGAATAAATTAATTAATGAAATAAATAGTCATATAAGCCTTAACAAGCGATGGGCAACACAGAATACGAATATAATAAATAAATTAGTTGAGAATCAGAATAAAATAAGAGATTTAGTTAACGATATAATTCATAGCGATGCTGAGCGTGAGATGGAGCTAGTGAAATATGCACATCTTGCCCAGTTTATTATAATTTTAACTGATAACATAGATATTATCTCAAATGAATTAGTAAGTTTAGAAAACTTATTAGGGTTCATAAGAGCGAACAGTAACCATCATTCTATGCTAAAATTAGATACATTTAAAGAAATGACTAAAAGACTACATCAGATATATAATTCAGATCAAATTTTAAGCGTTAGTTTTAGAGAATATTTAGATGTTATAAAGTTGGGTTACTATTATACTAACAGGAACGTAGTATTAGTGTTTAAAATTCCGATTATCATTCCCAAAACCTACACCTTCTATAAACTCTCTCCTGCACCTAATAAAAACGATCATGTCTTAATCCCTTCCTACCCCTATATAGCAATTCACGACGAGGATTTTATGTATATAGAGACAGAATGTCCGAAGTCCAGCCTCTGGTATCTGTGCGAAGATAAACTCAATCATCGATATACAAACCAATTCGACTGCATCCACCATCTCATCTCCACACAGCAGCTGAGCCAGTCCTGCGTACCTACGAGAGTCATCTTGAAAACGGGAGCGCTAGAACAACTTGACGAGAGAAACTACATAATAAGTCTACCTAATACTACAAAGGTTCGTACGTCCTGTTCCGAAAATCAATATAATAGGATGCAGGGTAGCTACTTAGCCACGATTCCAAAGGGATGCACGCTGCAGACTCCGGAGTTCACCATCACCAACATAGATGACCGCATCAAAGGACAAGTTTTGAAGATAATGAACTTACCAGACATCAGCTTAAGAGGAACGGGTGCTGAGATGAAAACGATAAGGTTAGACTCGATTAATCTCCAAACTCTCAGCGCAAGTAACGCCGAATTATCACTGGAACCACCTTTATCTACGAACAACGTAAACGATGACGTCATATACCACACTACAATTCCGTTATACTCAATTTTATTTTGTGCAGGCGCACTTAGTATCGGCCTTGCATTGCGTCATTACCTAAAGAAAAATAATTCAAAGCTTACCTCAGAACCCAACCCGGAAGCAGGAATCTATGCTGAAATACAAGAAAACAGGAAGAGTCATCCAGGACCACCCCAACCAAATTTATCAGCGCTATTCTCCAGGAAGCCTGTCTCATAGTCGCTGATCTTCAGGGGGGAGGTGTTACATACTTGCACACCCAGCATTACGCCGATCATGCAGTTTCCGTCAACCTTATTAAATATTGCATTGCATCAGCCGCCGCTTGCTACAGACACGTGTTGCTGACGACGCTCAACGTGACATCGCGCTGCGCCTCGTCACCCGATGCCCGGAACTTCACTTTTTGTTCATTCTTCGAACGATTTGTCGTCCAGTAATTTTAGCTCTGATTATTGTAATTTCTTTATATTAAACTAACTTAGAAATATTTTTGGTTTTTTTTAAATCCTACGGCTGTAGCCTTCGTAATTAGGTACTGAGTTACAAGTTTGTAAACAAGAGGTCTACTCTCTAAGCACGAAACCCGTAGTTTCGGCCAAAGTTACGGGCATTTTCTACTCCGTATCACCTACGGACAGCTTTTTAGTTCGGAGACCCGAACTAAGAATGAATGAGAATACGTTTTGACATTGTCCCTACTCCCAATGTGTTTGTGCCGTTTGTCCAAAACAATAGAGAGTATGCTCCACCCGTAGTTTCGGGAAACTTATGGACGGGAGCCCGTATCTTAGTTGACTGGCTTAGAGAGTAGGCCTCCAGGTACGGGTGAGAAAGAAGTTTTTATCGTTAAGGTTAATTTTCAAGAAATACATTGCCTATTTTCTTCACATTGGATCATACTATCACTGTGAATGCAAAACATTATAACAAAAAAGCCAATACATTTGTTCTCAAAAAACAATCGGTCCATGTAAAATTTTAATATCTCGTTACGAGAAAGGTTGACTCTGATCCAAATATGATTCTATCGTTGCAGCCAATTTTCCATAACACAAACGTTTCGTTACTTCTGACTTATTTTCCCCCGCTGAAGTAATCAGATTCAGAAGTCTTGAAGTTTCACGAATCCACACGAGCTTCGCCCTAGCCAAGTTTTATAATAGTTAATCAAATATCAGAGAGCGAGTTTTCGCTGCTTGCCGTGCATAAATTAAGTTCCTTTTGCATTTTTAAACAGATTTGGAATAGGTGACGTTTTGCCAGTATTTTTGAGAATTATAGTAGTTGCTAAAGCGAGCTACTGAAATATTGTCCTTCATTTACACTGATATAGTAAAGCTGAAAAGTAACTTTTCATTTCGAGAAACCAATACCAATCTGCATTTTAGCCTAAGAAACAAGTTATAGTTTATTGAATGTGTTTACTAAAAAATCGGCCCAGTGCGTGTCGGGCCACGCGCCGTATAGGGTTCCGTAATCAAAATACATCTAACATTTTTCATAAATGAAAAAGTTATTTTTGCGATTACGGAAAATGTGTTAAGTATATCTCTAAAACTGCTAACAAGTAGATATCGGTTTAATGAAAAAATATTTTTTTTAGTTTTTTTTTTTGGAAAATGTGCTATATTTCTAAAACTGTCAACTATATCTAGTTCAAACCAATTTTTGTTTTTAATTAAAATTTTCGTTACAAAATACATCTAAGTACCTACAAGTTTCAACTGTGTGATTCATAAAGTTATAGATTTAAATGGCTGTGACATGCGGACGGAATCTATAAGGGTTCCGTTTTTTGTCATTAGGCTACGGAACCCTAAAAAGACTACTATGTCTCCAAATTGCTCAGACAAGACTGGAAACTCGCAAACTTTAGTGAGCTACCATTAAATGACACTTAACAATTATGTGGGGTAAATTGTTCAAAATCAGTGAGATTGAACCTCTTCCTATATGAAAACGTCTATATATAGATAGAAGAAACTTGCAATCAATTTTACTCAACAAAAAACGTAAAAAAATAAAATTGTAATCCAAAAAATACCAAATAAATAAAACCCCATAATAACAACAAAACCGTCTTCAAAATATATCTTTTTGGAGTCGGTGCCAGCCAAGGCATCAATGTTGCAGTCTATATTTCACTTCTACTTAAAGGTAGGTTATTGTACGTTAATTTTGTCCTATAAAAAACATACAATTGAATAGATAACCTCCTCCTTTTTTGAAGTGGGTAAAAAAAATCTGCAATAATCTTGCTCAAAGAAAATCTGCTGTTCATTTTACGAAAAAGAGAATGAAGAACGACGCTAACTTAAATAAGCAATGAACCTGATATAGCCGAGAACTAAAAGAAAGCAAAATTGTAGAGACCTTCTGAGCGAAATGAGGTGAATCCGAGCCTGAGACTAAACGGGTTAGCAGACATTAAATTAGACTTGGGACATCTTTGTTGACTAGCCAACTTAGACTATAATACTCTAGGCTACAACTTATGATATACCTACTCGTATATAGATATCGGACATCATTATATAAGTACTTACATTGACTAACCGCCTTTGTGGTCTAGTGGTTACAACCACCGGTATCAGACCCAGGGGTCCCGGGTTCGATTCCCAGCGGGGGTACATATTGTATTCGGTTTGGTTGGCGGTAGGACTTGTTGTTAGTCCGTCTGGCTAGCTACCACCATCATAGCTCAGCCTGACGCCATAACAACATTGTATTCAGATTGTTGAGTTCCGGCAATTAGAGATAAGATAGCCAGTTCCTCAGTGATGAGGATTCCGGGAGAGGATCGCTTCCATCTTCGGCCTTATCAATACATAACATCAGGGCCCTAATTCTCTATGACCACTTTGCGATTCCTTGCTTCAAAACCACGCCAATATCGTACATGGTTACGACATTTTCAAAATTCGTATTCTCTATGACACTTAAATGAAACCGTGTGATATGAACGTGACTTGCGCGTGGTTTGAACTGTCAAAAATTCCACGTTTTAGAAACGCGTGGAATCAACGTGGAATCTGCAAGGAATCGTTGTGACTGTGAAGAAATTTATTGTTTTTGTGCTAAAAACTATTTAAATAAATCTATAACGTACCTAAGGCCAAAGACCTTCTAAACACCATCTCTTTCTTTAAGTATTTCAGTGAAATTTAGTGTCAGCTATTTATATTATAATCTACTATTACTAAGATTTTGTAAATTTTGTATAGAATTAAACCACATGTAACTATAAAACTATTTTATTATGAACTTTTATGTAAGTAATTTGCACGGAACCACCGAAGACCATTCTTGATCTACACTTATGAATGAACTTGTGAATCACATTTTTAAACAAATTGATTTCAATGAAGTGATGTTTTAGTTTTACATCGCTTTTAAATCTGGAACAAATGCAAAAGACATATGTTAGGGGTTATGTAAGTAAATTAGATATTATAAGGCAAGTAACTTGTAACATTTTTGGGAGTAACAAACGATTAGGTACTTACAATAACAAATCGCTTTAAATAAAATACCGCCGAGTACATATAAATTCTTCAAACAAAATATACTCGTAGGTACAATATTAATGTTTTGAAGTGTATGTATATATTTCCATTGAAATACTAAGTATTATTATTTCTTTCTTGTAATAAACATATAATAAACAGACAAAATTGAATCAATTAATTTTCATTGTAAAAATCGATAACAAGAAATAAAAAAGTAAAAAGGAACGTTCAAAAACGTTCGAACGTTTTGGTTTTGCTGCGTGTTTGTTTAAATTATTGAGAAATATTTTTTCTTTGTTATTGCTAAAATTGCATTGTTATGATATAAACGATTATATATTAATATAAACATAATAAATCACGGTTAATTGTTAGTGAAATTAAATTTTGCAAGTAATAAATTTAAAATCTTAAAAGTTTTAAGTTTAGTTTTCGAACGCACTCGTGACTTCATAACTTACCAAAGACAATTTGTCTTGGAGGTGTCTTGGAGCGCGGTGGGACATACAGAATAGAGTTGACCAGATTCCTTACCGTGACAAGATACGATATTGACGGGGTTTATGCGTGGTAAGGTTTAAGTGTGGAATCTAAGTGGTCATAGTGAATAAGGGCCCAGGTATGAAGAAGGCTAAGAGCGTCCCCGATGTTCATAAAAAACAGATAAAAATCCGAGAGCTTAGGCAGTTGTGTTAAGGAAATAGTACTTATCTACCATACAAAAAAAATACAAGTGCGAACAAACGGAAATATGCAGATGTAAACTTATATTACATATTAGAATATACCGTCGTCGTCTTTCTGACGCTGATTTTTCTTGCCAATTGCCTTAAAAGGGTGGCAGGAAAAAATACAACGAAGAAACATACTTTTACTTAACATTCAGACATGAGACAACAAATACATATTGTATTCGGTTTGGTTGGTGGAATGACTCGTTGTAAGTCCGCCTGGCTACCTACCACCATCTTATCTAAGTCTGACGTCATAAAAACAATGTTTTCAGCATTGATGTGTTCTGGCAGTTAGAGATAAGGTAGAGTAATTGAGGATTCTGGGAGAGGCTCGCTTCCATCTTCAGTCTTATCGCATGCTATGTAAAATGGCTAAATAGGTTAAGCTCCATTTTGTTTGCACAATTGTACTTAACAACATTACTGTACCCTATTTAGAGCAAATAAAAATATTTGTATTTGTATTATCAATACTTAACATCAGTTTTTTTAATTTTTTTTATGATTTTGTAATTTTTTTAATTGCATTTTTCAAAGCATTTTTCAAATCTTATGGTAAATTTTATGACTTTTTATCTTGAACTGAACGTCTGAGAATTCACTTGTGGCCGAGTTAATTTTTTCCAACATTTTTGTATTTAAAATTTACCATAAACTTAACATCAGGTATGATGAAGGCTAATAGTCTAACCCGTCGTTCATAAAAAAAAGTCATCAGGCCACTCAAAAGAGCCATCAAGTTCAAATTAACAAAATATCATAGTACACGTACACGTTCCGTTTGCAAACTTTTTTCGAAGTTCCAAGTAAAATCTTTGTAACGGAACAAGCTCGTTACAGAGTTGGTAACAATATCAAATGCTCGTTTATCAAAATGTTTTCCTTGGCTAAACCTTGTTTTTGCCCCTTCTTCCATTACTTTAAGTGAAGCCGGGTCATAATTGATTAATCATAGGATTCAGAAGCATTATTTGATAGATACAGTCCGCCGTAACTTCCCGACTGTTTTTATATAGTTTAAGTTAAATTATGGATATTAACTCGTGGATGGATGAGATCAATGCACGATGTATAAAGAAAGAAAGAAAAAAAGAAATTAATTTTATTGAGACAACAAATATGTACACGAACAATTAAACATTTTATACAGTAAACACAGAAAACATTGTCTCAAAACGGTCCCGGCTCAACATAATGCATAGTCTATGACCAGCGCTGATCTTCCGCCGGAACCGTTTTGTTGACTCCGCACACAGATAAACAAAGTAACACAAAAAAACAACAATAAAAACAAAGATTATAATAAAAAAATAAAAAAAATGAGAAAGAAAACAACAAAAATACCAAAACGACAAAGACTGTGTGAAAGCACCATAATGTGTGTGCTAGAGGCCAGAGCCGGGGTAAGCTATTGAAAAAAAAACATAAAAAAGCAAAATGTCTGAGGGAAAACTTTTCGGTTTTCCAAAGCCAAACAAAACTTTAGCCGAACTACAATTTGTATAAATTATATCAAATTGTATAATAAATTGACCTTGTCAAGATTGAAAAGCGCCCGACGAACACGATAAGGCTAAAAGTGATTAACATGATGTTCATCAAGATTCATCATTCTTAACAGCCATTTTAATGTCCCCATTGCTTCCTTGGATGGATATAGAGAATGCACCAAGACCTCGTACTAGGAAGGCCCCCTTTATTCCCAGCACCCCGACCGCCTAACGGTATAGGTTGTGGTATCGCTATAGCTAGCAAACTTCAAACTCTCATAAAACCCTTCAACGAGAGGGTTTTTGTCTAATTTCTACATAATTCTGTTCATCTATTTTTTTTCTTTTGTTTTTTTTTTTTAAACAATCACACCAATTACCTATCCCACGTTAATTTTTACGAAGAACTTGTGTTATGGATACTAGATAACGGATAAACATACTTATGTACTTTTTTTTGTAAATACATAAATAATATACATATCCGACACCCAGACCAAGACAAATAGACATGTTCATGCACACAAATATTTGTCTTGTCCGGGGATCGAACCCGGGACCTCTGACGTAGAAGGTGGGCTTAGAACCCCTGCGCCAAACAGGTCGTCATCTATTGTATTTACTATTGCCTTTTTAGTATGAAAGTGATAGTGTAAGCGAGAGCCGTCGTAGGGGGTTTTACAACACACTTTGACAACTGAGAATTATTTAGCAAGTTGCCACGCAAGTGACACTTTTTCCCAATTGTTCACTTTCAATTTGTACTGGAGAGGACGACTGGTAACATTATTTCTAATCGTCACCACCGTTGGTGTCAACACACCAGGGGGGACAGAAGCTACAAAAATCCCCAGTTAACCAAGCAGTGTGGAGTATAATAATCATCTGTCTTATATAAAATTTGGGAGAATTGGGAGGTTTTAGCTACTATAATTATAGCCGGGGCTAACGGCTTAACATACGAGGAACTCTAAGTAATAAGTTTATAGTGGTCACCCATCTTGTAACCAGTCGGTATCCAGTCAGTGTCATCAGTGGTTGAGCCATCCGGGAGAGGCTTGCTTCCATCTTCAGCCTTATCAATACTTAACATCAGATATGATAAAGGCTAAGAGACTCCCAGTCGTTAATAAAATAAAAAAAACAGCCATTGCGAACATTGCTTAAACACTCGTGTAATTTGCGTATTAGGTGACTACTTTATGTACTGCTTTTATAGAAAATCGCCAAATGCCTCAAGTTCTTTATAGCCCCAAGCCATTAAATGTGAAGATTTATCATTTTTGTTTCTATGTCGTGTATCTCACTTATATTGAGATCAAAGAAATGAGTTCTTATGTAGCATACTCATAATATATTTATAGTTAATTCAAAGGAGAAGCTTTGCTTTGTTTGAAACTAAATAATAAATGTAAGTTGCCCGCGTTCAGTTCCCTCTCATAAGTCAGTAACCAATCAATAACAAAAAGATTACTGAACTTAGAAAATATTATTACGTCTTTGGATCTGATGGGTAAAGATTAAAGCATTCAGTTTCTTAAGTTTAGCCTATAATACTTAGGACTTAAGTGCAGGTGCTAAGAGAGCTAAGTAATTTCTTACGACCACGAGGGATTAGCGCCGTAAAAACCTATTACTTATACTTGAAAGCTGCTATTAGTTCGAAGCTGGCTCATCATTAATTAAAATGGAATTAGAATAATATTCCGATGGGTTTATTATAAAATGCAAACAGTCTAGCGAAAATTAATCCAGACAATTCATATTAATCGCTCAACAACAGACAGCAATATCAAAGTTTTCGTAGAGTAAGAGCGCTTACGCACTACGTCCGTTCCGAATCCGTGAAAACACTGTCCGTCATAGCCGTAGAACTATTTATAGTGTGGTATATGTATGGTAGCTTACGCACTACATCCATTTTCCGACATCCGATTTCCGACAGTGAATCTCCATGACGGACCGTATGAACAAACTGTTTCCCTATTTTAACACTATACGTGAAAGGATAACTTACCTTCCTGGATTCCACGTAATTCCACTACAAACAAAATGGCGAGTCGAGACACTGAGTTTATGTCAGCCATGTTTACTCGCCTCGCGATTTTGTTTTGTATTTTAAGAAAAGGACAATGCCACAAGTGTATGGATCGTTGGCGCCTTTTCGAAAATCGATGCACACCATCCAAACCTTGTTCAATTACATGAGACAACACATTTCTAAACCGTATCCATTCTGAGATAAATGCACCTGTTTATCATTATTACTTCATATAACAAAATTTTTGAGACTTTATCAACGGATACCAATGAAATATTATTGTTTATACAATGTATTAAATAATAATACTATTTGAATAAGGTTTGGATGGTATGCAGGGATCTTCGAAAAGGGGCCAAAATTAGTCATTGTGCCCTTTGTGTTGTTAAATCAATAAAAATTATGCATAAATTTGTTCTACGTGGTGGTGGAAGTAAGTGGAGGCCAAGACCCTAACTTATCCTTTTACTGATAGTGTCAAAATAGGAAGGACGGATCGGATCGGATCGGATATCCGAATTGCGTCCGAGTTTTTAGATCCATTTTTTTCGCGGATACGGATCGGATTCGAATCGGACGTAGTGCGTAAGCGCTCTAACTTAGCACTGATAGCAATCAGTGCACTTTGTTGTGTGGTGCTTTTTGGTAGTACTGACTAAAACTCGTGACTGCAAAAAGCAAAAAGAAACTCAAAAATCTTGACCCAACCGACATTACAGCAACAAAAATGCAACCAGTTATATCAAATGAAAAGTTGGCTGAAGTCACACTTGTCTCACCTGAGAGGTGTCCTAAATCTAGCTCGGACATGAAGGCACTTGGAGGATGTTTGGGTTGGGTGGGATGGCTGGAGTGATCTGGCCTGATTACCCTCTGGAAGCAAAATGTGAGTAAATGGTCGTGGATTTGAGGAAACCGTATTTTAACGATTATTTATATCTAATTGCACTTTTTAGATCATCTTTTATTATTACTCGTCGTCTCAGCCACATGACACCCACTGCTGGGTATAGACCTCCCCCAAAAGGAGGGGCTTGCCATAATCGCCACGCTTGGCAGGCGGGTTGGCGATCGCAGTATGGCCAAGTTTGTAGGAGACGCTGCTGCCCGTCTCCTGAAGGCTGAGTCCCTTGTCGCCTTTTACGACACCCACGGGATGAGAGGGGGTAGTGCTATTCAAAGCCGACACTACACAGCTATTTTAATCGACGCTTGGTTTATTTTTGGCACTCTCCTTACATCGCTTTGATTTCGAATGAAGTTGGTAGTTAGACCACGTATCCCACCAAAACGGTACCGACGGAAGATCAGCGCTGGCCAAAAGCCATGCATTACGCTGAGTCGGGGCCGTTTTGGGACAAACGGTTTTTGTCTGTTATGTGTTTTATTTTTATTCGGATGTACTGTCTTGTGTTTGTCCCAAATAAACAAACTTTTTTTTTTCTTTCTTTCTTTCTATATGGCTTTCCAATTTATCCTGACTAACCGGCCGCCCGTGGTTTCACCCAAGTGCTATTCTAAGCCGACACTACACAGCTATTATTACTAGTCAAATCAAATCTCACTGTAGGTAATTTTCCTTCAACGCGTTACGACAAACATTTTCCTTTAAATCAGAGCCAAGAACAGAGATTCATATTCAACGCGCCTCCTACGACTGTAAAGTACTAATTCTGTTCCAAGTTCTTAATGCGGACTCGTAATTACGCATAGCTCGAAGAATTAAAATGGTCCCAGAAAGGATCCTAAAGCCAGCCTTCGAATAACAATGAAGTCTTATAAAAAACCGGTTTCTCAGAATTAGCAAGGGCTTAGATTAACCCATCACGTCCCTTAATAACCTTGACGATTTCCTTTGATTGAATACGTGCTAAATTATTATTACTAGTACAAATACTTATAGTTTGTAACTACGACAATTAGGCAAGAGTATTTTAGCTGAAAACATACAGAAGGCGGGCGTCGCGGCGGAAGTTCGGAGTTTATTTCCTTTTCTTTCTTTCTGTACCTACTAATTTAATACTAGAAATAATGTCTTGTAGTAATTTATGATTTTGTATTTTTTGCATTTTTCAATGCTATTTTTACACTTATGGTAAATTTTAAATAGAAAAATATTGGAAAAAAAAATTAACTCGGCCACAAGTGAATTCTCAGACGGGAATCGAACCCGCGACCTTTGGAAATCCGGTCCAATGCTCTCACTTCATTCATTCATTTGTGGCCGAGTTAATTTTTTTTATTTTTTTTTTTCTATTAAAAATTTACCATAAGTCTTGTAGTAATTTTTAAAGCCCTATTTTTGAGGACGCCGTGGCGGAGGAGCCCGTGGCGCAGTGGTTCGCGCGCTCGGCCTACGATTGTTGAGGTTAAGCAACTTTCGCAATGGTCGGTCACAGAATGGGTGACCAAAAATTTACTATCTCGAGCTCCTCCGTGCTTCGGAAGGCACGTTAAGCCGTTGGTTCCGGCTGAATTTGCAGTCGTTAAAACCCACCAATCCGCATTGGGCCCGCGTGGTGGGTCATGGCCCATTTTCCTTATCCATCCATAAGGAAGGCCTGTGCCCCAGTAGTGGGGACATTAAAACGGCTGATGACGAGTAATTTTATCTCAAAAAGTAGCATTATACCTAGAAAAAGGCACCTTGACTCCGCTGTTTCGCTGTCCCGTGATTTTGTTCTTGATTACATCCTCAAGCTGATTATGTAACGGAAACTCTTCACACTGTATGACAGCCACAACAGTGACGAAGCTGAAACTGAACCGATAATTAGCTCTCCTGCTCAACTAAAAAGAATCTTTCGTACCATAAAATTACATAGTAACACACTAGATTTGATTCGGCTGCAGTGTTAATAATGAATCGTTCACAAAATTAAATGCCTTTGTGAGCACTAAAACGTACATCGACCGTTCTGGGCCGACGTGACTCCGCGACCGATTACAAACCCATATCCGTCGCAAATCCACACTCCACCTACTTAATACTTCACTGAGCCCTGTGATCAACCAGTGTAACGTGCTGATCGCTTCTTCCAACACAGCTAACTTCGCGTTAGTTCTCAATGTGAGCGTGTTGTAAGTTGCCAGGTGCTGTAATCGTTGGTGTTTGAATAGCCGCTCGGTACCCAGGGATTCCTAGCACCCCCTACCCTGCCGTTACCATAGCCGCTATCGTAGCTAGGAATAGCAGGGCTGCCGGGACTAGGGGCTTTTCCCGTGTCGCTTCATGAGGGTAAGGGGTTGCCGATCACAGTAAGGCGAAGTTCTATAAAAGATGCTGCTGCCCGTCCCCCGAAGGCTGTTTTCCTTTCGCCTTTTATGACACCCACGGGATAAGAGGTGCTCACGGGATGAGAGGTGGTAGTGCTATTCTAAGCCGGAACTACACGAGTCGTAAAAATACACAACTCGGCACTATATTCGATTCGGCTGCAGTGTAAATAATGAATCGTTCACAATACCTCTGTGAGCGCTGAAACGCAACTCGAGCGTTCTGGGCCGACGTGACTCCGCGACCGATTACAAATCCATATCCGTCGCAAATCCACACTCTAAGCGATTAGGGACGCGCTCACATACCATCGATACTGCGGTGTCTGTTCAAATACCCTTTTATTCAGGTTGGTAAAAGCTTCCACTGGAAAAATACGACTACACAAAGTTTTGAAGCTTTTAACTGTGCATTGTTTTTTTAGAACTATTGCTACATATTTAAGGCAGACAGCTACAACCAAGCTGTGAGTACTTGCGTGGCATCGACCCAGCGCACCGTTTGTATACTATAGCTAAAAGTATGTACGCCGACGCGACGAAACACTGACGCAAAGCGCCATTTAAACCGCCTCTTTTAGTGTTCATTATGAACCAATCGTTATCAGCCATTTTTTTATGTCCCCTCTGCTGGAGCACTAACTTTCCTCATGGATGGATAAGGAGAACGGGCCATGAACCACCATACGCGGGCCGAATGCGGATTGGTGTGCTTAACGACAGCAAATGCAGCCGGGACCAACGGCTTAACATAAATTTTTGGTTACCCATACCGTGACCGACCATTGCTCAACAATCGCAGGCCGAGCGCGCGAACCACTACGCCACCGGCTCCTCGTTATGGACTAATATCACATTGCTTTTTCGGTAGCCCAATACTGAATCGAAGAAACAATTCTATCGATCAACACGTCCCTATGCGTCGGAAAGAAACCCAAACGTCATTAGTACCCAAATTGGATTGAGCATTAGCGAAATTTACATTTTGAGCGAGCGAGCGCGCCGCCGGCTGCGAGCATATACATAATTGGTTAATTTATTAATACACGCCGAGCCTTATTGTATAAGGCTCTATCATTATTCACTTCAAATTGAAGACAAAATGAAGGTGATGCGAATGTTCGGTAATCAATCTTGCGAATGACGTATGGAGATTGCCTTCTGAAGGCCGGGAAGGTAGGCTTCCTGGAAAAAATCTGTATAAAATTGTAGCCTTTATATTTAACCGATGTAATATCGATTACTTTTCTGCCACTTATTTAAGATATTTATAACATGATAAAAGTATTCTATAAGTAAATGTCTTTAAACTTGCATTTGAAATCCAGAATAGTGATACCATTAAACTATTAGATGCAAAAAAAGAAATAACAATTCTATTTTAATATTTTGTAAATTTGTACGAGTCGTTTTATTCAAGACTAGCGGCCACTCGTAGTTTCACCCGCGTGGTTCCCCTTTCCGTGGGAATATCGGGATAAAAACTAACCTATATTCGTAACCAGGCTATCTTCTATCTGTGTACCAAATTTCATCTAAATCCGTCCAGTAGTTTCGGAGCCTTTTCAATGCAAACAAACAAACAATCAAATCTTTCCTCTTTATAATAATGGTATAGACTAGCGGCCGCCCGCGGTTTTATGCACGTGCTTCCCGTGTTTCCCGTGGGAATATCGGGATAATAAGTATTCTAAATTTATAACCAGGCTATCTACTATCCATTATCAGCCTGTGGACGTCCACTGCTGGACATAGGCCTCTCCTAGCTCACGCCTATTGTGGCGTTCATAGGAGGCTATTAGCCTACTGCTACCACGCTGGCCAGACAGGTTGGTAGAGGGTTTGTTTCATGTTTTCCTTCTCTCGCACAAGTTTTCAATGCGTCGAGCCTCTTAGTCGACTCTTACGACATCCCAGGCATGTAAGGGAGTGGTGACACTTGTATTCTTAGGCCGTCACTACACGGCACTATCTACTATCTGTGTACCAAATTTCATCCAAATCCATTCAGTAGTTTCGGAGCTTATTCAATGCATACAAACAAACAACAAATCTTTCATCTTTATTATATTAGTATAGATAAATTATTGAGTACCCAACCCATAGGAAAAACTCAGTTTAATTTGGAGTAAGATGGAGGTGTGTTACCTAAGTTTTTGTTTTTTAAAAATGACGTTGATATAACTTTGCTCCAGTTACCCTCTGAATAGATTGACCTGATTACTGTATTGACAAGGAATGTACCTTCCATATCTTAACCTAAATAGCTCAATCAAAATCAATGTTCATTATTCTAAAATAACCGGAGGGAAGAACGTAAAAGGACTGTTTTGGAGTTATTTATCTTGTATTTGGATATTACTAAATTGTTAAATGTTATATTTACCTGTGGAATACTCTACGTAGTTTCATCATCAATTGACTTGGAGCAAAGTTTTATTTATTGTTTTTCATTGAAATTTTTCAAGAAAATTCACACCCATATTCTAAGTCGTTCCTCCAAAACTTACTCGTCCTCGACTTAACGAAACCTCATTGAAAACCTCTTTAAAATACTCCTCGAAATCGGTATTCTAAGTCATAACTCCGTAAGGACCTGGAGGAGCCAAAGAGTACGTAGCCACTCCGTGTTAGGCCTAGCGCACAATACCATTTTAACCCACGACGAGGTTGAGTGGAGTGTAAAAAGTTTTGGAGGAACGACTTAGAATATGGGGGTCAGTGTCAGTGAGATATGATATAAAGTTGCTTTTATTGTTAAATTATACTGTTTTTATTCATAGTGTAAATGTGTACCTCCTTGTAACATAACTTTTCTAACAACCGATAGCATTGGCTTTCTGATACAAAAGAATGTTTCTTTCTTTCTTTCTTATCGTATGACGATTAGTGGCCACCTCTAGTGTCAGAGTTTAGCAGGCCGCCTTTAAGGCCTCTGACTTGGCTTAACGACTAACAACAGCCGGGAGCGGGACCGACGGTTTAACATGCCATCCAAAGCACGGAAACGCTCAGTTATAACGCCACTTTACGGTCACCCATCCGACACCTGACCGGGCCGAACGTTGTATAACAAACGTGATCGAATACGATCAGTCTATCAAGCGCGGCCATGAGCGCTACATATAACATATACAAAACCAGCGAGATCGTAATGAGAAGGACGCGCGCAGGAGCGAGACCGATTTTGCAGATTAGGCACTCTAAAAACTTTAAAACACTTCGTAGTAAATAACTATAGCGATTAAAGAGAAATGAAACTACACGAAGCTAAATATTAATGGTGTCCAATAATTAAACCAATTTTCAATAGTATATGTAACCCCATTTGAGAATAATCTTGAATTTTCGTATTTTAAGGGGGGCATTTCGAAAGACAAAGTGTCGAAGCAAAATCATAAAATCGTCTTTCTGGTACATTTCAAATCTAGATAAAGGTATGAAGAGATGTTTATTTTATTACCATATTTGTAACAATCACATAGCTTTATATCAAATAATACGTACTTATCACTTTGATAATCATACCTCACCGTCGCGTCGCCGTCGTCACATTTGGCATTAGTTCGGTCTAGTCTAGATGTTTTCGGAAAAATCGCCAATATTAATTCGTTAAGGCGCAACCACATTTTTGTGGTATGTTGTGTCGTGACGCGTTATGACGTCATCTGATGCGTATCTAAACTATACATTTATTTATGTGCGTTGTGTAGCCACGACACACGAGAAAAATGTGATTCTAGCCATACAGAATGAGTAGGTTGGTTACGCATAACGCATCACGCCACACCACACCACATAACAAAAATGTGGTTAAGCCTTTACTCCACGATATCGTAAGAACTAAGGCGGCTCCACATTTTTGTAGTTTGGTGTTTCCGTGACGCGTTATGTCACCACTCCCTGACATGCCTGGGAAGTCGTAAGAGTCGACTAAGAGGCTCGACGCATTGAAAACCTGTGCGAGAGAAGGAAAACTTGAAACAAACCCTCTACCAACCCGACTGGCCAGCATGGTAGCAGTAGGCTAATAGCCTCCTATGAACGCCACAATAGGCGCGAGCGTATATGTCCAGCAGTGGACGTCCACAGGCTGATGATGGATGGATGGATGGATTTATATATATATTTTTTTTGTTTCATTTGTTATTTTAACTTGGTGAATAAGTTTTAATGTCCTAGTCTTAAGAGTGTTTAAATGTAAGTTTAAAATATATTGTAAAAGTGTAATTAAAGGCACTGTAAGGTCTTTAGTTATACTCACATTGTGTTACTATTTTGTTTCTGTGCATTACTGTTTGTTGCCTTAAATAAAATTATCGTAAAAAAATATGATTTTTCGAATATACCCTGTCCACTGATTCTACTATCTGCCTGCACTGAAAGCAAGCAGATTGTATTTGAAAGTTCCATGTCCAGAAAACAGACGTCAATATGTGAATTTGAATAGATATCTCGTGATGCGCATTCAAAATCCCGCTCAACTTTCGGGCAACTCACTCCCAGACGAACTCATTTGTCAGACACTCGCACTCTTGTATCTCCACGATGATTGCGTCTACCAAAACAGCATGTCGGGGGCCTATTACGTATTCATGTGAATAGCTTAACTGTAATTTTATCGCGAGACAAGTGTGCGTGGCACGACGGGCGCCGTTTTGAATAAACAAACGCCCTTCAGCTCGGCAGACGTTGTGAATAATCACATTTGTTATTAACAAGTACTAAGCATCTTTGTCTAGTGCTACAACAAAACAAATACCTACCTATTATGTTTTATTCCATCTTAAGAGTTTCTTTGAGCTAGTTACTCACTAGAGAGTTATAATCGCGGTCATTAAACTGCTATATAACCAATAAGAATGTACTATAGTGGCCGCCCCACAGACTTATATCGAGATAGACGGTACAAGTGTACCTCTCTTGCGTGTCAAAAGTTTGATCCACGGTCAAAGTTTTATGACCTAAGTCGCACCTCCACTTAAGACCATCCATTGCCATGAAAACACGCGTCACTAAGAAACGAAAATGGTTAATTGTGCAGTGCTTTCTTGCAAGAGCTCGTCAATAACATTTCCACACCACTAAGAGCTAGCGCAGACGACGGATAACGGAGGGCTTTTTGTCCGCGACACGTCTTTATTGTTAACCAAATAAGATTCAACTTAGACCGCGTATATCCGCGAAAAGTACGCAATAGTCCTCGTTATTTATTCAACTTTATGTTCTTAGTAATAAGGCCGTGTCGCGGACAAAAAGTCCTTCAATGTCCGTCGTCTGCGCAGGCCATAATCTCGCTCGTGACGTCATGGTAGGTACGAAAAATTCGACACGCTAGTACTCGCACAGTTTGAAGCGCTCTTTTCGTCTATCTCGAATTCTCGATATATGTCGATATAGGTCTGTGGGCCGCCCGCAGTTTCACCTGAGTGGCTCTCCTACCCGTGGGAGAGTAAAAAAATCCTTTCTTAGTGCTCGCCTACATTGTTAAAAGATCCTGTGTGCAACAGCTTAATCCGTTCAGCCGTTTGGGCTGTGCGTTATCTGTCAGTCAGTCACGGTATTGTTTTATTAGTATAGATAGATGTATCCGTGACTCGCAAGATGAACGCACACTCTTCGCATTTACTTAGCAACATGCATGTTTTAGAGACGTCACTATTTTTAATACTGAATGTGTAACATGCTGCTTCTAAACTCTTTCTTTTGTTCTTTGGTTAAGCCTGCGGGGCTGAAACCTATCTTTGCAACAGCAGCGCGACAGCAAAAATTGCGCGATAATTGCTTTACGTCATGTCTCAACAGTGCGGCTTCTACCGAACAAACGACGAACTACAATGTGCATTCATTTAGTTCCTGTTATTGCTATCAAATTATTTTTGGTGCTAGCATCATGCAACACGCGGCGTCTCACTCTCGCGCGAGAAAGTGAGACGCCACTATACGAACCATCAGTGAGCGATTAGCCAGCAATCACATACGTAATACCATTTTTATTTTGATGTTCCGCAGCGATCGCGCGATATCTGCGCGATAATTGCAAATTTTTAGGTAAAAGCTCCGATGATGTCCTATCGACAGTACAAACTTTTTGCATTTAAGTTAAAATCCTCGTTCCTTTAACGGTTGCTTACAAAGTCGATTCAAATAATGGTATTACAATCAAAACAAACTGTTTACAAAGTTTTGTGTTTATTACCGTCTCTTACAGTACAATTGTTATTTCATTTACTTGCCTCTAGTATTAATTAACTTTCAAAGACGGTATTTTCATTAAACTAATCTAACTTTTTCGCTGTGATACCAAATGGTACAAAGCATTGGTATACCTCCTATCCAGGTAAATCAGACGTTAAACAATTCAGGCTTTTACTGGTATTTAAACTTTACTAACTGGCTAGGCGGACAGTATGTCATGTATAATTACGAGGACGTAGCAATGGAAATAAAAAAAAATTACGACCTGTTTGGCGCAGAGGTACTAACTCCGCCTTTTGCGCCAGAGGTCCCGGGTTCGATCCCCGGACAAGACAAATATTTGTGTGCATGATTTGTCTTGGTCTGGGTGTTTAATATGTATATTAAGTATGTATTTACAAATAAAAAGTATATATGTATGTTTATCCGTTATCTAGTATCCATAACACAAGTTCTTCATGAAACTTAACGTGGGACTAGATAATTGGTGTGATTGTATGCGAATATTTATTTATTTATTTACAAAACAGCGGTTGTATAGTTGCGAACTAAAAAGTTTACTGCTTTAGTAAATATCAATGTGACAACTATCTTATTAGTGCATATCATGGTTATGTCTCATCAGTACTGAACTACGGATTATTGTTGTGGGGTAACTCAGTAGACGTATTACTAGCTTTTACATTACAAAAAAAGTGTAACAGGGCCATATGTAACGCTTGGAGCACTGATAGCTGTAAGCCGCTATTCAAGCACTTGAAAATACTACCTTTAGCGTGTATATATATAAGAACAATATTTTTATTTTTTTTATTGTAATAGGGAAACTACAGCTCAATATTACACTCATTAACAAAAAAAATAAGTTTGTACATAGGCTAACACAGTTTCCACTAAAGTAAATACACAAAAGCTGAGTATACACTTTCTTTAACAAAACCATAGTGCAACAGTATAGATACAATAACTTAGTAATAACGAATAAGGTTTTAGTAACAATTAAATAAAAATGACGATATGCATTCAACGGTTACAAATACACTTTTTAATATGCATATTTGTAAGGCAAAACCTAGATTATTTCCCTAAACATTCGGATGTCTTAGTACGACAAACTAGACATAAGGGGAGATTGTATTTGCCAAAATGTAAGCTACAAATGTTCAAGAAAAATGTATATGCTCAAGCAATTATTATTTTCAATAAATTACCTGACGAAATAAAGTTTTTTCCATTCCGGTTGTTTTATAAAAACATAACAGACTGGTTGCAGGAGCATTGTTTCTATACAATTAATGAATATTTAGAAAGGAAATAATGCCGTATTATATATTATATTATGTATAAAATAAACGCACTTAATTTACATTAATAATAATAATTATGTACCAGTCTACAAATTTAATTCATGTATTATTTAGTTTTTTGTGACATGTAATTTTTCTGTCATGTAAACTTTAATTTTTATATTTGACATTTTTGTACCTAATGATGACATTTGACATTTAAATAATTTTGTAATTTCCCTATTAATAATCAATTGTATTTTTATGTCTGTACTCATTCCTACGCTTTTTTATTGCCAGAATATGTTTGTACTTTATTAATTGTACCGTCTTATATAATACCATTTTCTAAGGAATAAATTCTGATTCTTACTAAAGCAGCAATGTAACTTCACTTTCAATAAATTTCAATCAAAATCTGTTAGCAACAGAGTAAGATAATCAACTAGCTGATCACAATCCCTATCAAATGTCATGGAAATGTGACGGCCTGAAGTATGTAAATATCTTTCAAATTACGAATTGGAAGGGATTGCGATAGATTTTAAAATTTGACAATTAGCCCCCATAACTACAGATTGACGCGTCCTTGATCCTCATGATAGAAGAATGTTACAAACACCATTCAAACTAAATATACTGTGTGTCTATTGACTATGCGTACTTTAAGGCTTTCAATTTGAAATGCCTTTAAATACTAAAGTGTGTTAATTATCTCCCTTTGTTCGCTGCTGTGTTGTTTGCAAACGTTTTAATACACAAACGGATCGGATCGGCCTTTTGACGACTATCTGCTCGTTGATTACTGAGTTTAATTAGCTTCGTACTGAACGGGCCTTGGTCAGAATCGATTATGGCATCACATTAGTGCAATAATTTAAATAGATTTAACATAATTAAGTAGTTTTGTATTAATAACGAAGCTCAGCGGTAACGAATGGCGTAGTGGTTAGTTGGCGTGGCGGTTAAGAAACGCTACAAGTGAATTCTCAGATGGGACTCGAACCCACGTCCTTTGGAAATCCGATCCAATGCTCTAACCACTGAGCTACCGAGACTTAAGAGAATTCACTTGTGGCCGAGTTGATTTTTTCCAATATTTTTCGAGACAAAAAACACACACCAATTATCTAGGTACGTTTCATTACTCGTGTAATGGATACTAGATATACTAACGGATAAACATACATAGTTATTAATTATGTTTAATTATTAGTTATTATGTTTATAAGGTTAGTTATAAAAACATAATTAGTAATATGTATATTATGTATGGACTGGAATATGGACAATAATTAGTTTTTCACTTATAAATAAAAAAAATTAAAATAAAAAAATACAAAACACACACACACACACACACACACAACATAATAATATACTACTTATATTTATATATATATATATATATATATATATATATATATATATATAGTTAAACAAAATATTGGCACACATATAAAGCTACCTAGAAAAGAAAATGTTAAGATATAGTTTTCCACCTTGTTAGATAGTTTGCTAAGTAGAGATAAGGCATCTGTCGACTTCGCATATACTCTGGTATATGCGATGACCGACTATAAATTCCTGAGCTGTGACTGTGCGTATGTACTACTGTGCATATGCCAAGTTGTAATGGTCAATAGGCTGCGGTGATACTGCGCTGCTTCAATACAGTTTTTATAACTAGCGCGGAGGGAAGTTGTCACAGTATATCTGTTACATACCACCACCAACCACTTGAATTTCATGTTTTGTATTTACCTTTGGTATGTTAAAGTTATTGTTGTTATTGTGTTATGTATTAAAAAAAAATATATAAGTAAGTTTATCCGTTATCTAGTACCCATAACACAAGTTCTTCGTGTAACTTTACGTGGGCTAGATAATTGGTGTGTTGTATGCAATTATTTATATTTATATATTTCTTTTTATTAATTTAAGTATATATATTTTTTGTAAATACATACTTAATACACATAATAAACACCCCGGCCAAGACAAATAGATATGTTCATGCACACAAATATTTGTCTTGTCCGAGGATCGAACCCGGGACCCTCTGCGTAGAAGGCAGGCTTCGTACCCCTACATTAGACAGGTAGTCAAATGACGGTCGGTCGGTGACCAGAAGTTTACTATCTCGAGCTCCTCCGAGCTTCGGGAGGCTGGTTAAAGTCTTAATTTCATTTTTCGTCCTCGACAGCCACCAAACTGCATTGGACCTGCGTGGTGGGTCATGCATGGCATGCATTTTTCCCATAACCAACCATAAGTAAGGCCTAGGCTCCAGCGAGATTATAAGAATAGAATAGAATATATTTAACACACTGAAACGCATACATATCCATCAAACAATGTAATATTAAAACAAGTCATTGCACCAAAAAGAAAAACATAACAAAACAAGAAGTAAACTAAAAACAGACTGACCCCCATATTCTAAGTCGTTCCTCCAAAACTTTTTACACTCCACTCAACCTCGTCGTGGGTAAAAATGGTAGTGTGCGCTAGGCCAAACACGGAGTGGCTACGTACTCTTTGGCTCCTCCAGGTCCTTACGGAGTTATGACTTAGAATACCGATTTCGAGGAGTATTTCGAAGAGGTTTTCAATGAGGTTTCGTTAAGTCGAGGACGAGTAGGTTTTGGAGGAACGACTTAGAATATGGGTGTCAGTCTCTGTTTCCTGATACTTACAATTTGGGGGCCTTCAAGTCGCGTGTGAATAGGTATCTTCTAGGCAAGCGCGTTTCATCCTAGATCGCATCATCGCTTACCATTAGGCGAGATAGCGGTCAAGCGCTAACCTATACATAATAAAAATAAAAAATAAAAACAAAAATAAGGCACAGAGAGCCAGTGAGCTTCGTTACAGCAGCGGCGAAAAAGTCCCCGCCTCAGCATATGCTACGGCAACGATGACGACGCAACGCTGCCGTGACGCTGTTTTTCAGACCTTACTATTAAAACAGCTGATGACGAAATCGTCCACAATTATCAGATATTCGCAAAAATATTAATTACTAGGTAATGTTTGTCACAGTTCAGTTTTTGAGTCGGAAAGACGTGACCTTTGCCTACCCCTGCAAAAGAAAGACTTATTTCTGGAGGACTTTTTTAACGCACTGCCTCTAGAGTTAAAAATCATTGAAGATCTTTATTATAAGTATTGAAATCGAAACTTATAAAATTCTTATTAAGTGGCTGTTTTTACTCACATGGCCACTTTATCGGTAATCCGTGCATTTTTACTCAAATGTTTTTGTATTGTAATGTTATGATTTTTATTTTACTTTACTTTCACACGGAGTTATTAATGATGGGTTTAACATATATATATATATATATATATATATATATATATATACACACTATTATGAATATTTACGTTTTTCACACTTATAAGTTATTAATATTTTATTTAATTGATGTTTAGCTTTAAATCTCAATTGTAATTGTAATTTTTTATTTTTATTAACAATTTTTTAGCGTGTAACATTCAGACACAATTGTAAAACATTGTTATTGAATTAAATAAGTTGAAATTGAAATTAACGACCTCTGTGGTTGAGTGGTGCGTACACCGGTTTCAAGGTGTCGCCTACTGTGAGGTCCTGGGTTCGAATCCCGGTAGGGCAAATGTTTGTATAATTAATACGAACATTTGTACCTAACATTTGTGAGTCATGGACGTTTATATATATTTCTACATATAAATACTTATATATGTATTTATATCCGTTACCCTAGTACCCCATAACACAAGACTTACAGTGCTTACTTTGGGGCTAGGTTAAATAAATAAATAAATATTTCCATACAATCACACCAATTATCTAGCCCACGTTAAGTATCATGAAGAACTTGTGTTATGGATACTAGATAACGGATAAACATACTTATACACTTTTTTTTTTGCAAATACATACATAATATACATATTAAACACCCAGACCAAGACAAATAGACATGTTCATGCACACAAATATTTGTCTTGTCCGGGGATCGAACCCGGGACCTCTGGCGCAGAAGGTGGGGTTAGTACCCCTGCGCCAAACAGGTTAAGTAATTGGTGTGAGTGAGAAATATTTATATTTATTTCTTATTTGGTACCAGAATTAACTTTTAGTTTGGCAAAAACCTATTTTACCCATAGTCAATAGAAAAAAAATACCACTAGTTTCCGTCCTGTTCAAGCAAAGACAGTGGCGAGGCAGTAAATCGGCCATTGGAAGCCTGCCCATTGCCCATGGTTTCCGCCCTCCATAACTCATGGGTCTGATGCATGACCTAATAATATTGTTATTGTCCTTACGACCCGTAACATGGATAGGCTTAGAAAATTATTATTTTTTTCTCTGTAGCTATGTACCTACAGTAGGTGGAGCCCGTGGCGCAGATTGTTGAGGTTAAGCAACTTACGCAGTGTTCGTTCTCATCGCCTGTTACTTTTCAAAAACGGATCGATTTCGTTTCGTTTTCGGTTTCGCAGATGGAAATCTTGTTTACCAAGATTCTGTCACTCATATCGTGTGGTACCCAAATGTAGTGTGTGCTATACCTACTTTTACACACACATTTCCAACCTATATATAAGCCTTTGGGAACATTAATCAATATAACTTTTTTATCTGCTTTGTTTAGTAAAAGAATTGATAAAAGTAACACAAGTAAACAATTTGTGACCACTAAATAATATTACTTTTGTATTTGGTTTTATTAGTTTTACTTATATATTTTTTGTTTGAATTATTACTAACTAGCGTAAATAATTATACGAGTAAATTTAAGTCAATAATCAGAAGTGTTACTTAAATGGAATAGAGAATAGTTGACACTTGTTTTAAAATTAGGAATTACGATTATCCTATTATCGTGGCATACCTATTTGCTAATAGTTTTTCTTTTTCTGAAAAGTAATTCGAAAAAGACTTTGTGTTAAATTTATGGATAATAATGTTTCGTAAAGTAAAAATACAAATATTTCCTTCTTACTTTGATAAATAGTTTATATCTTTATTATAATTAGTACTGTGTCTTGTGCCTTAATTGGGTCAGATAGAGACCACAAGCGGTCCTACCACCATCTATTAGAAACCATAATGTCATAAGAACGTTTTGTTTGCGTTTTGTTTTTATTCAAGTTGTCACATTTTTACACACTGCACACTTTCAAGGAGATGATTGAGCGAAGACGTCACAAAACTTTCATCAAAAACAAGCTTACATTATGAGATTTTAGTACGAAACAGCATGGTAAGATTACGCATGGTTAGATGTACTACATTTTTGTTGGCGGAATGTGTCAAAAATCGGGTTGAGAAAAACAGGCTAGCTGCAGATTTAAAAATTTATAATGCAGATGTTGGCAAATTTCAGAGCTTTCTATCAAAACCCTCATCTAAGGAAGCTTTGTTGATTTATAAATTTGTGGCTGCAAGCTTAAATGTCCAATTGTTAATTTAATTATGACAACAGTCACGATGGGACTGACGTGTAAATAAATTTACAAAAGTCCCTAAAACAAATAAAGAAAAAAAAGAAAAAAAAAACCATGGTAAGATTGAAACAATACTGCGCTAAGAGATGGGGGTAGACCCCCAGTTAAGTTTTCCACTTTGGTTAACATTACTTTGTGTTAGCAAAAACTTGCACGTTGGTGCACTTACAAACAATTACTTACAAGGATGGCATGAGGCGGCATTGTTTTATATAAGTCTCAAATATAATTAACACGAATGATTGAGTAACGATGATACAAAAATGTTATTCATTCTTGTAGTTACTTATTTAGAACACTAAAATCTATGTAAGTAATCCAAATAAATTGAGATTACCAATGATGAGAACGAAACTCTGGTCAAGGCGTTGTTATACTATTTATTTATTTATTGGAAGACCAACTGCTTAACCTAATACATTAAAAAGCTTAAATATAAACATAAAGCCATTTACAGGTCTTCACAAAAAGGACACAGTAAAAATGAAAAACTAGCCTAGCCTAACTATTGAATACAAACACGTAACTTAAAAATATGACGAATACTAAGTGACACATTGTACGTATTATGTTTTGGCGCGCACTGTTCATTGAAATAAAACAACTGTTACGGATATCAAACGCGCTATATTTCCACGAACTAAGTTGTAATGTTCCGTATTTTTTGGTTTTTAGGGGTTTTTTAATTTTCCCGACGTTTCGACACCTTTACAGCTGCTGTGGTCACGGGGATGTCAGTCCGTATAAAATAGTCCATATAAAAATTCGGACAATTACAACTTAGTTCGTGGAAATATAGCGCGTTTGATATCCGTAAAAGTTGTTTGACACGCAGCTTTCACCGAACAATAAGCGGCTTATAATACGCCTAATCGACGCCTCGCTATTGTTAAAGAGATCAAGATGGCTATTAAAATATTTAATTGCATTTCTAACGACATTAAAGATCTGTCTCTCAATCAATTTAAAACCAAATTAAAGTCTAAGGATTCGAACCCAGGACCTCAGAGTAGGCGACACCTTGAAACCGGTGTATGTACTCTATCACGGAGCTCGGATTATACAATTTTTTTTTTTATTTTTTTTTTAAATACGTATACTACATATAAATAAATAAATAATAAATAAATATTTCCATACAATCACACCAATTATCTAGCCCATGTTAAGTATCATGAAGAACTTGTGTTATGGATACTAGATAACGGATAAACATACTTATATACTTTTTTTTTTGTAAATACATACATAATATACATATAAAACACCCAGACCACGACAAATAGACATGTTCATGCACACAAATATTTGTCTTGTCCGGGGATCGAACCCGGGACCTCTGGCGCAGAAAGTGGGGTTAGTACCCCTGCGCCAAACAGGTCGTCGTGGAAAAAATTAACTCGGCCACAAGTGAATTCTCAGACGGGAATCGAATCCGCGACCTTTGGAAATCCGGTCCAATGTTCTAAATTTATAGCATTGAAAAATGCAAAAATTACAAAATTATTAAAAAAAAAAAAGACGGTGAAACTCTTAGCCTTCATCATACCTGACGTTAAGTATTGAAAAGGCTGAAGATGGAAGCGAGCCTCTCCCGGAATCCTTAATCACTGAGGAACTGGCTATCTTATCTCTAACTGCCGGAACACAATAATGCTGAAAACATTGTTGTTGGCATCAGACTTAGATAAGATGGTGGTAGCTAGCCAGACGAACTTAGAACAAGTCCTACCACCAACCAAACCGAATACAATATATGCGCAGGGGTACTAAACCTGCCTTCTGCGCCAGAGGTCCCGGGTTCGATCCCCGGACAAGACAAATATTTGTGTGCATGAACATGTCTATTTGTCTTGGTCTGGGTGTTTAATATGTATATTATGTATGTATTTACAAAAAAAAAAGTATATAAGTATGTTTATCCGTTATCTAGTAACCATAACACAAGTTCTTAATGAAACTTAACGTGGGCTAGATAATTGGTGTGTTTGTATGCAATTATTTATTTATTTATGACATAATCGATTCTAAAAAATGTCAGTAAGCCTTCTGATACTTTTTTTTAGGCAGTGCTTTCACCTAGGGGCTCGTATTTGGCAACATTTTTACATGACAATGTTTTTGGTGGGATCACCCCTACTAATAAGAGTCGCAGAACAACAAAACTTATCCATTTTCCGAAATAGCAAGTCATGTTCTTTAAACTAATTACTTAACTATTTACCAAACTTCAATAACATTAACTAAAGTTAACGATAAATCCAATTTCACGGCATTCAATCAAACCACCCGGCGTTCAAAAACACCGGGACAAACAATCTACACAAAAGTCTAACTAAACTCATTAATCATGTTAACTGGAAAGATTTAATTACGAGCCAAGTTAGTTTTAGGTAAACATATCTATCGCGACATTAAAAATACATTTGTAATAACCAGCAGCGATTTGTCTTATCTTAATGGTGGAACTTCTTGGTCGTTCCTTATGTGGTATGGAGTTGGGGACGCGCTCCAACAACTGCGATGATATATCGCGACAAAACGATGGTCGATCGGTTTGCGAACAATACGAAAAAATTTCGACGGTGGTTCGCAAGTCTCGGTAGCTCAGCGGTTAGAGCATTGGACCGGATTTCCAAAGGTCGCTGGTTCGATTCCAGCCTGAGAATTCACTTGTGGCCGAGTTAATTTTTTCCAATATTTTTCTATTTAAAATTTACCATAAGTATAAAAATAGCATTGAAAAATGCAGAAATTACAAAAATCATAAATTATTGGCAGTTGCATCTTAATCGATCGTTAAACACCTGAAAAGATGTTTCTTTCGAATGCAAGGATATTTTCTAGCATTGATGTAACAACGCTGGCCTACAGCGTATTAAAAATATAAAAGTATTGGAGAATTTCGACGGTGGTTCGCAAGTCTCGGTAGCTCAGCGGTTAGAGCATTGGACCGGATTTCCAAAGGTCGCTGGTTCGATTCCAGCCTGAGAGTTCACTTGTGGCCGAGTTAATTTTTTCCAATATTTTTCTATTTAAAATTTACCATAAGTATAAAAATAGCATTGAAAAATGCAGAAATTACAAAAATCATAAATTATTGGCAGTTGCATCTTAATCGATCGTTAAACACCTGAAAAGATGTTTCTTTCGAATGCAAGGATATTTTCTAGCATTGATGTAACAACGCTGGCCTACAGCGTATTAAAAATATAAAAGTATTGGAGAATTTCGACGGTGGTTCGCAAGTCTCGGTAGCTCAGCGGTTAGAGCATTGGACCGGATTTCCAAAGGTCGCTGGTTCGATTCCAGCCTGAGAGTTCACTTGTGGCCGAGTTAATTTTTTCCAATATTTTTCTATTTAAAATTTACCATAAGTATAAAAATAGCATTGAAAAATGCAGAAATTACAAAAATCATAAATCTTTACAGATGTTTGACTATCGATTGAGATGAAACAGCCATTCAGGGCGACATGAGACTGGTTGCTTTTTTTCTAGTATGTTTTCTTGTTTAATATTTATCACACAAAAACAGCATTGTAAAATGCAAAATTAAAAATGTATAATAATAATATTATACTTGAACAGCAATCTTTTTCAACAAGTTTTTGTTAGTTTTATCAATTTTGCTCTAAAATAATCATGGAAAATAATTCATTTACCTAAGTATTACGTGTTTTTCAATCGAAAGACATGTGGAACGAAAGATGTATTTGCGTGTTTCTAAAATTACTATTCTGAAAATATCATATGATAAGTTTCAATATAATGTTGTACATACGAGTAATGTGTAGTATTTAAGTTTTGTTACGTTACATTACAATTAAGATCTGTGGATTTTTTTACATCAAATAAAATAAATAAAAAATACCTCTTAAACTTGTCTGCAATTTGCTCAAACGTTGAAGTAAGCGAAGAAACTCAGAAGTTGACAAGTTGTTATTTTGTTTAGTCAAAATTTTATGTGTGAAATAGCAGGGTGAATGGATATTTATTGTCATAAATAATAATTGAGGAACTTCTGTGGTATAATCGTGTTGACAAAAGGTTTGAAGTTAAAGCCATAATTAAATTCTATTCTATTCTAATCTTGGACGAATATTCGTCCAAGATTCTAATCTATTATGTAATCTTTTTCTATAAATCTATGACTTTTTGAAACAAGGGTCTGCTACTCTATCTGGAAATTTCTCGTTTGTACATCTTTCATTTGTTTTATAGCTTTAGAATGCAGTGCAACACAGGCCCAAGCGAGAACTTCAATTAATGCATAATGATGTTGTTTTTCATTGGGACCTAGTTTAATTTACGCGCGCCTTTGGAAGTTCTGTGCGGCGCGTGTGGCGGAACTTCGATCATTCCGATACACCAATGCGCCCAGGGGGTCAATTCTGCCTTCGTTTTAATCGTATCAAACTTCTTTTCACTGTAGTTAGAATCCTACTAATATTCTAAATGCGGGAGTTCGTGAAGATGTTTAGATGGATGGATGTTTGTTACTCTTTCACGCAAAAACAACTAAACCGATTTCAATTAAATTTGGCAAACAGTAAATAGCTGAGTTACAAACTAAACCTATCTACTAATCTACTGTTGACCTAGATATTATAATATGTTTATGTATAATATAAATGAGAGAGAAAATTAATGTAAAATGAAATCATCTTACTAATAAAACAGACTAAAAAGCAAAATAATAAATTTAATTAATGTGATAACAGAATCAATTACCTAATAATATAAAATACATTAAATAGCTTTTTACCGGGAGTCGTAAGAGTCGACTAAGAGCCTCGACGTATTGAACACCTGTGCGAGAGAAGGAAAACTTGAAACAAACCCTCTACCAACCCGTCTGGCCAGCGTGGTAGCAGTAGGCTAACAGCCTCCTATGAACGCCACAATAGGCGTGAGCTAGGAGAGGCCTATGTCCAGCAGTGGACGTCCACAGGCTGATGATGATGAATAAATATTGATTATGTGTGTAGTGTAGTAAATTATGAATGAGATTGTGATTGATTAATACAAGCGCTACTTTTTATCCTGATATTCCGACGGGAACAGGAACCACGCGGGTAAAACCGCGGGCAGTCGCTAGTAACTGTCTAAAAGAGCACTTCCATTGAAACCCAATCTATTGACAAAGATACAATTACCTCCAACTAAACATCTTCACCGGTTAGAACAGAATCTAGCTTTGGTTTTATACGGAATCTTTAGATTGCACAAAGTCAAAGGCGAGGAGAGAATTTTTCAATTACTTAATTAAAAAAATATTTTTTCAGCATTGTGCGATTACCTCAGACCTATATCGAGGTAGACGGTAAAAGTGTACCTACCTTGCGTGTCAAATGTTTGATCCACGGTCAAAGTTTTTCGACCTAAGTCAGTCCGCTTGAGACCATTGCCATGAAAACACGCGTCACTCAGAAACGAAAATGGTAAATTGTGCAGTGCTTTTTTGCAAGAGCTCGTCAATAACATTTCGACATCACTAAATCTCGCTCGTGAAGTCATCGAGGGTACGACAAATTCGACACGCTAGGTTATCATACAGTTTGAAGCGCTCTTTTCGTTTATATCTATATAGGTCTGTGGCGATTACAATACTAGGTGGTAGATTCGCCGTGGTTACCCATTAGTTTTTATTATATAATTTGTGCAGTCGATAATAGAAAAAGTATACTTATGTACTTATTTGAATATTTTCGAAAACAATTGATTTTCTTTCTAATAATCTTGTTTAACTCTCTTGGAAACCATATTTTGCTGCTCGCCACTGGTGATGAGGACACCACAGTACAATGAAAGGGCCTTTTTTAAGTTCCGATTTCCGAATAATAGGCCAGTTTAATCTTACCTCTCTCAGATGATCAACAACATACCGATTAGCCCAGAGACTCTGCCCGCGGCCAGGCAGTGTCATCTCCAGAAATGTTTAAGTAAGCCACCTCCCATGTATAGTGAACCTCAACTAACGTAACAAACCGTACCGGTAAATAATATTAATCATTATTATTTGTTATCCTCGTCAGCCATTTTTTAATGTCCCCACTGCTGGGGCACTGGCCTTGGTCATGATGGATAAGGAGAATGGGCCATGACCCACCATGCGGACCCAATGCGGATTGGTGGGTTTAAACGACTGCAAATGAAGCCGGGACCAACGGCTTAACGTGCCTTCCGAAGCACGGAGGAGCTCGAGATAGTAAATTTTGGTCACCCATCCCAAGTCGGTCACGGGATCGCAGGCTGAGCGTGTGAACCACTGTGCCACGGGCTCCTTATTATTTGTTACTAGAGGCCGCGCGCGGTTTCACCCGCGTGGTTCCCGTTCCCGTGGGAATTTTGGGATCATTTATAGCCTATGTTACTACTTGGTGTCTAAGGATTCTCTATACCAAATTTCGTCAAAATCGGTCCAGTAGTATTTGAGTTTATTCGTTACATACAAAAATACAAATCTTTCCTCTTTATAATATTAGTATAGATGACACTATCTAATTATAATTATTAAAATTAATATGTTACTGGTTTTCTGTGTCATATTTGACTGTTGATTCACCTGTGAATATAAAAAATATATGGTAGACGGTGAATTGAAACTTGCTGCCTGGCCCAAGCTAGGTACCACACTACAGACATCACATGGGCGCCGACACCAATGCTTTGTCTCCCCGTCATACAATTGCAACAGTGGGTTATCCTCAGGATTGGATTTTAGTAACGTCATATTGAAAGTATGGGGGTGATTATAACTACCGTTTGGCATGAGTCTCATATCTGGGCAACATGTTTTAAAAAATGAGCCTTGCCTGCCTAGCATGACCATCATTATATCACGCGATATGATATGATACGTCATGCTGTCTTGCTTACCCCACTAAGGTGTAAGCGAGATATAGGATCTTTATCATGCGTCAACAGTCGATAAAAGCCGCTCATGCTAGGCCGGCAGGTCAATATATAAGAGTTGCATTATCCGATTGTTCTGTTATATATTAGTTCGTGTAGTACTTAATAAAACGGCCAAGGTGGGATATTTTAATTCAAATAAACTAATAGATAAGTTCTAAGAAAAAAAATACTATTCAAAACAGAAGTCAATTCTTTCGATTAGTCAATGTTTTTCCCACCTTCTTTTTCTAACTAGGAAGCGAATTACAATATCTTATGATAAATTTTAAATAGAAAAATATTGAAAAAAAAAACAAATCGGCCACAAGTGAATTCTCAGATGGGACTGTTGAATTCACTTGTGGCCGAGTATAAAACAGCATTGAAAAATTTATAAAATCTAAAATCATCAATCTACAATAGATCTGTTAGGTCGCAGTGACTACAGTTCACCTCTATAACCCACAAATAACGATAATACATCATAAAGTTCAAAGTCAACTGAAGTTCAGTTTTGTAAAGTCTGCCTTGCGGTTGTCAGTACATACATGTGAACCGTTAATTAAGCAAATTGCGAAACAACCAGCAAAAATTACCGCGCTATTGTTAATATTTATAAGCTTATTAATTAACTGTACCGATTATTCCATATTTATTTGTAATTAATTTAATTTAAATGAAGCTTGGTGTGTGCTTTTCTGAGCAATTATTTTTAATTTAAATCTTATTTGTTTATTTATTTGTAAAAACTAGTGACTGTCCACGTAGGAAAGCCATTAAGAATTGGGTAAAGTATTATATATATCCTAACACAACATATTTCGTTGTATTATGATATACTTACATAATAATTATCTTTTCACCTCACACGCTCTGAAAAGGAAGCTTTGTCAATCAGTTTAGGCGTAGAAAATCGCTTTTTGCGGCCTAGCGCGGCAAAGTACTTTTTTTAATTTAATACCTAAAAATATGTCATAATGCGTTCCGAATCGCATTATTGACCTTTTTGTTATATTTGATTCTTATTTTTAATAGTTTTAAATTAATAATACTCCGTTTTGGTTTTATTATATTATTTTAGTTCATTGAAACATAATAACAATAATAATAAGATTAAACTATTTGTTATAAGAATTTCATATTAGGCTAGGTGAGATTTCACAACCTATAATTGGATTTCGGACTGTGACATAAATCGTTTTTATTCTTATTAATAAGTAACAATATATTCCTACTTTAAATAACTTTGAATTAACTATAATACTCCCTTTTTTTATTATTTCAGTTTTTTATATCATTAAAACAACGAGAATAAGGTATATTTAGATTAAACTTTATGTTTAAATATTTTTTTACCGGAAGTTGACCGCGGAAACAACTAATGTTCCTCGCTGTTGTGAGGTGAAAAATTGTGTGTTGCGCTCGTCAGAAAAGTTTTTAGCGTCTTGTACCTTTGAATATTCCTTCGCTTGCTCTGCTTTCAATAGAGGTAACTCGCCGTTAAATAACCAACTTTCCAGCCTTGCATAACAAATAACTATTAATCATACTCCTGGGCAAGCATGCAACACCTTAGACCACATCCTGTTTATTAAGCACGATGGTGGTCAAATGCCTGCCCAGTTATTATTAAAAAAAAACAAAATATATATACTTATATTAATTTGTTCCACCCAGCGATTTATCCTCAAAGTACATTTTAAATAATCCCAAAATCTTTACCTCAAATCTTTGTCTAAGGCGGTTTCCTACGTGAGCTACTTCATGTGAACTCGAAGAGGCGACGTTCGGCGGATAAATAATAAACATTCGATACCTATTGAAGTGTCCTATTTGACCAAATGCTGGTTTCTATAATAGTCCCAAAAAAAATTAAATTCTCGCGGCGCGGTACAAAAGATGCGCAATAACAAAAAAAACTAGTCACTGCGCATCTTCTGTCAAGTTGTTTGACGGTATCGTTTTCCGCGTCGCACCGCGCCGCTTCGCGTTCGCATCCAGTCGCTCACGTAGGAACCAGCGTAAAGAGAACTTCTTTCGATTCCGCCTGAGCGGAGGCAGCGATCGTGATATCAAAAGGCGTGTTTTTGTTTCAAGATACATTAAGCGATCACCAGCAGAATTCCGAACGAGTGAACAAAGCAACATGACCTAAACATGACGCGCCGTATCAAGAAACAACTTTTAGCCTTGGGGAAATATAAAATGTTGAGACATTGCGAATATTGCAATACGTAAAGGAAATATTAGGTACCTATATAAAGTTTTTAAATTTACCTGAATAAGCTAGTCATATAAATGGTTCCCGAACAAGCTAGTAATGTAAATTAATGATTCTTGAGAAAATGTATGTCAGAAACCATGCGTAAGGTGGCGTAAGTCAAATTCATACACGTGGAGTTGTTTTTTAGTTATTTTTAATGAATTAAAATAATATATACTAATTAACACATAAACATTATACGTAAGAAAGAACCCTACACAAAACGGTTTATTAAAAAAACTGCATACCAGCCGGTACTGCGTCAACCGGAATATCTTCAAACAGTATTCAACCAAGTACAGCGAACACAAACTAAAGACAAGGTCAATAGTACACTAGTGTTGTTAGACATATCGATACTTTTTCGATGTTTGAATATCTAAGCGTTTAAATATAACTTAGATAGTAGAGATAAAGTAGATTCAGATTTATACGATAATAAAGAGACGTTCTAGTGAGCTCCTTAATTACAATTTCAATACCTCTTGATTTATTATGTCCGGCGACCCGTAACATAGACCCTAGTTCGATGCCGCTCTAATACTCAAAATTCAGAATGTTTGTGAATGAACCGCCCCTTTTAATTTACCTACCTTCCACCATCATCAGCCTGTGGACGTCCACTGCTGGACATAAGCCTCTCCTAGCTCACGCCTATTGCGGCGTTCATAGGAGGCTATTAGCCTACTACTACCACGCTGGCCAGACAGGTTGGTAGAGGGTTTGTTTCAAGTTTTCCTTCTCTCGCACAGGTGTTCAATGCGTCGAGCCTCTTAGACGACTCTTACGACATCCCAGGCATGTAAGGGAGTGGTGACACGTGTATTCTTAGGCCGTCTCCACACGGCTCCACACCGCACATAGGCTTACCTACCTTACTTACCTAATATTATGTTGTCCAAGTTTGATATCAGGCATTAATTTACCGAAGCTTAACGTGTTTTTAGAACAATAACGAAACTTGCGCAAAGTTTTGTTTACAAATATTATTTCTAGTTAGTTGTCAGGAGTATAGAATACAGTGGGGCACGAAAAACCTTTAAAAAAAGTATTCGTATCGTCACGTCAACAAATGTATGAGGAATTCAGCAGCGTTATTTCCAACGGACGTAAATGCAATTAAATTTACCTATAAAAATTTTGATGTGGTGATACAAATACTGTCTCGATACTTTTTCGAAAGTGTTTCGTGCTGGCCCCACTGAATTGAGTATTTTTATCGATACGCTTCCACCCCACTATAAAGGCAGGCGAAACAATTACGCAGCGCAGTCTCGTCACGCTCCTAATCAAGCAACTTTCGCAAGTTAGATGGAGTTGCCGTGGGGCCGGTGTGAATTACTTTGATGGGCGACGTGACGAGCCTGCGCCCTTGAGGAACGCCGCCAATCTGTGCTGGCTCCCTCGCGTTCAGCTTACGACTGGGGCAAATAGAAAATTTGTCAGATTTTCATGTCACTGAAAAGAGGCATTGATCCGATGAAGCAGTGGAACTAAACGTGATGCATTTAAATCTGTGTCTGAGTGTTATTTTATTTAATCCATTAAATCTCAAAGGATGCAGCAACTCGTATAACTTAGGTTGAAGTTCACATCAGGTAAGTTCAATAAACCATAAATTATACTTCGTTGCTCCATCCTATGAAATTCAATAGAACATGTAGATGTTTAGCGATATCATTGCAGTAAGATTAATCGTCGTCTCAGCCACATGAGACCCACTACTGGGTTAAGATTAATAAAAATGGACTTATGGTAAATTTTAAATAGAAAAATATTGGAAAAAAATAACTCGGCCACAAATGAATTCTCAGACGGGAATGCTCTCCAGAGCATTGGACCGGATTTCCAAAGGTCGCGGGTTCGATTCCCTTTAATTTTTTCCAATATTTTTCTATTTAAAATTTACCATAAGTATAAAAATAGCATTGTAAAATGCAAAACTTACAAAATCATCAAAAAAAATGGACTTATTCTGTTTATCATTCACATTATTACTCAATCACCATTATTGAATCTTCTTAATTATTCTTATTTATAAATACCTTTTTATTATGTGTTAATCACAGTATTTAACGTTATTAAATATTGTGAATTTATTATTTTGTGATAACCTAAATCACAATATTGAGTGACATCTTGTTCAAGTATGTACTTAGCAGCTAATAAGTGCTGTTGTAGTACATTAATCAACATATAAATATATTTTGATTCAATCAGTTACCTTTTTGAGGTAAACACTGCCTCAGCGAAGGTTCTGTCTTGTTCTGAGTCTGATAATAGTAAAGTTATAAAATTTTGCGAAGCACACAAGGACTGACCGCTCCAGCCAGTTTTATGAGCTGATGCACGGCCAGGTAGGGCAACCACGTGCCGCGGGCTGTGGGACGAGTACGGTACGCACCGATAATAATACCACTGGATTTAAGAACTTGCTTAACCTAGCCGCTTATTGATTGAGAAGAAACATTGCGGATAGGTTTTTTGACCTCTCAGGCCCCGAGTTATGAGGCATAATAGATATTCCATTGTTCTCTGGAAACTGGTGTCCTGTAAGCAAACGACAAATTTTCTGTGCCAGATATGATCATAAACTGATTTGTTTTATTGATGTAAGCAGAAAGAGCTGTCACAGGGCAGGTCTCTGTGTTTCTACAATAATAGGCTTGAAGTTTTAAGAACATCATTTAAAATTACATATCTACCTATTACCGGTATTTCACTAAGGGATATTATTTATCTTAAGATAAATGACGATAACGTACGTAAAATGTCAACGCAAGCAGAGTTACAAGTTTCTCGGTAATAAAATCTAATGTTAAATTTTTGGTTGGAAATAAAACTTAAAAATATTTGGATGTTTATAGGACCTAATTCTTATACCAACTTTAAAAAAAATCGAGTAACATAGTCAGATAACGCCAATCTAAATGAATTTATGACGACCTGTTTGGCGCAGGGGTACTGACCCCACCTTCTGCGTCAGAGGTCCCGGGTTCGGTCCCCGGACAAGACAAATATTTGAATGCATGAACATGTCTATTTGCTTGGTCTGGTATGTATATTATGTATGTATTTACAAAAAAAAAGTATATAAATATAATATATTTTCCAAAATACTGTGATTTAGCCGACACAGTCAATCAAACACAATTGAGTTTCTCTGTAAGAAAAGATTTATTTTGTTTTAATTTTACAAGTTTTATGATTCACGTGAAATAACAGTTTAGTAACAAAACCTTTCATACCTGTAAGAAAAGAAACGACATTTAATGTTATCAATCACAATGTCAGTTCCTAAATCACAATTAAAATATTATCCTTTTAGGTATGTAATGAAATAAATTATTGTTTTCTCTCACAACAATGACGAGACGCTTTTTTAGGTTCTGTCATCTCCATAGATTAAAATATTATATAAAGTTTCCTCTAGAAATTGGTCCTGAAAAATCATGTTTCCATCCTCATCAACATATGTTTGTAATAAATCCTCTGTCGTTTTTAACCAAACATTTCTGGTTTGATATCTTTTTTTTAATGTATTTTTCACTGTAACGAAGGTTTTCGAGGTTTGGATCTGTCTGTGAAGTGATACTGCTTGATGCTCTTCAGGAATAAGGAAAACTTTGTCATCTTGTGTGGCAATTGCAGTTATGGCGATAAAGTTTGACTTTCCGTCTATTGTTGGTTTTACTTGAAACGTAAATTTCAACTTTTCCATTTTCTGACAATAAATGTCGTTTTATAAGATATTTTCCAAAAAACTGTGATTTAGCCGACACAGTCAATCAAACACAATTGAGTTTCTCTGTAAGAAAAGATTTATTTTGTTTTAATTTTACAAGTTTTATGATTCACGTGAAATAACAGTTTAGTAACAAAACCTTTCATACCTGTAAGAAAAGAAACGACATTTAATGTTATCAATCACAATGTCAGTTCCTAAATCACAATTAAAATATTATCCTTTTAGGTATGTAATGAAATAAATTATTGTTTTCTCTTACAACAATGACGAGACGCTTTTTTAGGTTCTGTCATCTCCATAGATTAAAATATTCAACGGTCAATGAACGGTCCGGCGCGATGACGTTTGCTGCGCGGGAAAATTTAAATTAAAGAAAATTATGTTTTTCTTTACATAAATATGTTTATCCGTTATCTAGTATCCATAACACAAGTTCTTCATTAAACAACGTGGGCTAGATAATTGATGTATTCGTATGCAATTATTAATTTATTTAGCGGTCCATACTTTGCACAATTTTTTAAAATGTAAGGTTAATGTTTTTAGCAAATCTTGCAGAGTATCATCAATGTATTTTTAACTCTATCCTAGCAAAAAAAAGCAGTATTATTCCGTTGTTTCGCCTTTTTTAATTTAACGACTGCAGCATTATATCAGCCGTATTTAACTTGCTTCTTTTGCAAATGCAAATCATAATAATTATGCAAATAACCATAAGGGCTGTGTTTTTCTGTAAGGAAAGAGTAGCTTAAATTAATTTGGAACTCGAAACGGAAGTTAAAAAGGGAACCAAGGCTGCTCGGTTAGTGAGGTAAGATACCAGTTGCTTAATTGTTAAATTATAAAATTTGCTGAAGTATTTTAAAATCTCAGTGGATGCGTCAAAAGAGCATTCATTCTTTTATATAGGTCACTGTAGCATAATTAAGTTATTGGTTAAGTGCATTGGGCTGAATTCCCAACGATGCGGGTTCGAATCCTGTCAGGCCGACATGAGACAGGGTGCTTTTTTCTAATATATTTTCTTGTTTAATATTTATCAATTAAAAATAGCATTGTAAAATGCAAATTTAAAAGGTTATAATTAGATGGCTGCTTCATTAACATTTATAAAAATGTTTCTTTCGAATGCGAGGATATTTTTCTCTCATTGATGAAACGACGGTGGCCAACACCGTAGAAAGTAATAGGTTATAAAGGTGAATTCGACGTATCCTCATAGGTCTCTGTAGCATAATTGGTTAGTGCATTGGGCCGGATTCCCAAGGATGCGGGTTCGAATTCCGTCTGGGCGAAATGAGACTAGTTGTTTTTTTCTAGTATATTTTCTTGTGTAATAATAAATATGTAGGTTTAAGGCTCCTCGTCACAAATTGTAGGTGACTCAATGACGGTCTTCTCAGGCATGGACTGCGGCTCGTCATCCATTACTGATAATAGTAAATGTAATAAAAACTACAGGTTACTACAGGTAATTATAGTACCAAATATATATTTCGGGTAGATAAATCGCACTAAATACTCCGCAAAAGTTGTTTTATTTCAAAACTACAGGTTGTTTGTGTCACAAACATATTTTTTTCGGTTTACATCGTGTGTCAACACTTAGAAAATATTTAACAGTAAATAATAAGACCGACAAGTTTGTTTGTATCAAAAACATATTTTACTCAATACTCAATAGTTTATTGCAAAACCATAATGTACATGTAGATGTTATAAAATAATGTAAGACCATTGTTATGGACCCGGTTGGGCACGCAATTAGGGCTAGAAGAGAGAGGGTTTTTATATCCGTCTTATGCATCCACATTAAAATACATTTTACACCGCCGCCAGTTAGCTATGCAGTTCTTTTATGACTAATGAAATTTATTTATTTATTTATAGAAACAAACAGTCATACAGAGATATTGACAAAAACAAAATATCATGTTCTTATAGACCTAATATAATAGTTCCATAAAAATACGGTACATACAGATTTAAAGTAATTGAAAAAGTTATTTAGATGTCACAATAATTTAAAGTTGGAAAGTTAAAGTACTAGTATAGTATTATATTATATTCTGTGGTTGAAATAGTTTGGAAAGAAACAAAAAATAGCAAGAATAAAACAAAGTTGTTGACAATTTAGTGTGAAGCAGCCTCCTATAAACGGTTAGGCTATTGCAAAAAATATCAATATGATCAAACATTTTGCAATATACGTCGACACTACGACGTAAGAAGTTACTCGTATTACTAGTACACGGTTTTGTACGAAAAAATTACAAATAATCTTTGCTAGCGAGAGCTAGTTCGAGGTTAAATTATTTCTAAAATTTGAGGGGAGTCGATGAGGTTATTCGAGATTTTAAACAAAAAATTGATCAAATATTATTCAAAATTGAGGTTATTACTTATTTGTAAGTATCACTTTCATTTCTATTAGCAATAATGAGATACGGGCCCCCGTCCGTAAGTTTCCTGAAACTACGGATGGAGCCTAGTCTCTATTGATTTCGGATGTACTAGATTTGCACAAACACATCGGGAGTAGGGACAATGTCAAAACGTATTCTCATTCATTCTTAGTTCGGGTCTCCGAACTAATAAGCTGCCCGTAGGTGATACGGAGAAGGAAACGTCCGTTACTTAGGGCGAAACTACGAGTTTCGTGCTTAGAGAGTAGACCTCCTGATCCCTAGAGGAGCGCCGCACATCTGTACTGGCGCTCTGGAGTTCTCTGGAGAGTACGACTCGGCCGTGAATGAATTTAAAAATATCTCGCGCACTTTATTTGATTGATACGGTGGAACTAAATCTGCCTACTGAGCAAGAAGTGGTGTCCCCGCGACCCCTGTCCTAAAACCTTTCATATATATCTATCTCTACCTATCTATTACCGCCAACAATCACTTTCAGCTAACCTTACATAAAAGAAAATAGATTAAGTAAATAATGGTGTTGGTGATACGAATATATTGAATGTTTATTTATTTGGGTAGATTTTAAATGCCGCCTCTGTGGTCTAGTGGGAACAACCACCGGTATCAGACTCAGGGGTCCCGGGTTCGATTCCCAGCGGGGGTACATATTGTATTCGGTTTGGTTAGTGGTAAGTCCGCCTGGCTAGCTACCACCATCTTATCAAAGTCTGACGCCATAACAGCAATGTTTTCAGCATTGTTGTGTTCCGCCAGTTAGGGATAAGATAGCTCAATAGTTGAGGATTTTGGGAGATGCTCGTTTCCAGTTTCAGGCTTATCAATATTTAACATCAGGTATGATCCCTGTTGTTCCTAAAAAAAGAAACATAAATTGAACTTTAAATTTAATAATGAATAGGTACCTAGCAAGGAATAACCACATTGAAAATCACGAAAAACAAAATGGCTGGTCAGCAAAAGTACGATAATAAACAGAATTCATCTACTTCTAATCAAACCAGAGCTATTCCAGAAATAGTAATCAAAGTCGCTGTCATTTTCTAGAATGATTTCGTGGAAAATCTTGTCTTTCCCCGAGTTGTTGTAAGACCTAACTCAGGTTTTATTTTTAAAGACACCCCCGCACATTATCACTGCACTGCAGACAATATTCAAGGAAGTATCTCAATTTGGCTAAGAGGTGGTGGTGGTTGGTGATAGGACTTTTTGTAAGTCTGCCTGGCTACCACCATCTTATCTAAGCCTAACGCCATAACAACATTGTTTTCAGTATTTTTGTATTCCGGCAGTTAGAGATAAGATAGATAAGATGATGGGATGAAAAAGACACGAAGCCGTTCCTCAAGGAGAGGCGCGCTTTAATCTTCAGCCTTATCAATAATTAACATCAGGTATGATGAAGGTGGATAAAAAGGCGCCCCTCTCTACATTAAATGACATTTTCAGCTTTTTAATCGACACATTTATTATGACTGGTCATAGATTCGAAACCCTCAGCCGCAACAAACATTCATGCTTAGAACATTTGAATACTGCTTCATCGGAACAGTAATCATATGAACATCAGGGAGACTCCTAACCTTCATCATACCTGATGTTAAGTATGTTAAGTATTGATAAGGCTGCAAATGGAAGCGAGCCTCTCCCGGAATCCTTAGCAACTGAGGAACTGGCTATGTTATCTCTAACTGCCGGAACACAACAATGCTTAAAACATTGTTGTTATGGCGTCAGACTTAGATAAGATGGTGGTAGCTAGCCAGGCGGACTTACAACAAGTCCTACCACCAACCAAACCGAATACAATATATACCCCCGCTGGGAATCGATCCCGGGACCCCTGAGTCTGATACCGGTGGTAGTGCCACTAGACCACAGAGGCGTTGATAGTTCTTTTGTACAAGATGGGACTCAAACTAGTTAATGTACGGTCAACAGCACGAACGCCTTAACATTTGCACTACGAATACCGCCTCTATTACGAGCGACGTAAGGGCGCTCTCAAGGTCAAAGTGTAAACCGTGCGTGCTGTTGACTGTACTTATTCCTTTTTCGTAATTTGCTAGCAGACCATCGGTGTCCAGAAAACAATCTATGTGTCTCATAATTCGGTGCCATGGAGGTTTAAAGTACTTTCAGCTTAACGTTTCGCTGTGTCGGAAGATAGGTCACCTGTTTGTGACCAATGGCAGCGTCGGTTACACAACACAGCCAAATTATCAAGCCGTGTTCTTATGCATCCTCATAAAAATAAAAAAATTAAAACGAAAACCAAAAAATAACAAATAAGTAAAGCCCCGTAATTACACCAAAAACTAATTTTCAATATATACTTTTTGGAGTCGGTGCCAGCAAGACTTTCTGTGTTATGTGGTACCAGCCAAGGCATCAATGTTGTATTCTACAATAACTACATTGTACTTCTTCTTATAACTATAAGTACCTCCGTTTTTTTGTCCTATCTAGCCTAAAACATTTTTGTAAGCCTTTAATATTTGAAAGGTTCCCTTGATTTCTTCAGGATCCCATCATCAGATCCTATCTTGACGACAATGGGACCAACTTGAAAGTATATCCTTTTAGTATATCTTCTGTGTTCCATATAACCGTATCTTCAAAACGAAGTTCGGTTTTGCTAGCCACCTCAGATCTTTCCATCTTAATAACACCACCTAATATTTTGATAGTAAGGAGTCGCCGTCGCCGGATACGGCGTGGATAAGTGATGATGATGATGATATCCTTTCTAACAAAAAAAGAATTATTCAAATCCGTTCATCAATGACCGAATGCTGAGGTAACAAACAAAGAAACAAAATAAAAAACCATACAACCGAATTGATAACCTCCTCCTTTTTAAGTCGGTTAAAAATGTCTTGATGTTTCAATAGCGTTTGCTCTCAGATTAAATAGATTTTTTGTATAGTCAAGAGAAACTTAAGTTACTGTACTCCATTGTTTAGGAGCAGCACCGCCTCCAAGGCAACTCTAAGCACAGCTAAGTTAAATTGAAAAAGCGATCATCTTTACTGGTTGTCGGTGGCTCCTCGGAAATAATGACGGAACGAAACAAATAAGCACAAAAATAGAGCTATTGTCGGCGACATCTATTATTCAACTGTGTTTTTCTTGTATTTCAACTGGTATAGTTGGAATAATAATTATGATACATATTCTAGATCGTACTAATCACAAAGCACTAGTTAGGATGTTCCTGTACCTTACAGCGAGTGTTTATACTAAAATAAGAACAATAAAAAGCTTAAAGCAACGCTCTATGATACGATACAAAGCTATATGAGGTTATGTACTCTTTTGTATTAAATACAACTAAGTACATGAATAAATCAATGTCAGATAGGACAGTCTATCTATACATACAGTCGTCCGGCTGCCACGTTTTGACAGAGCAATCGTGCGGGGTTTGAGGGAAGAGGGGGTGCTTAGCGAGACGAGACCGAGCTGCCATAGGCTTGTTCGGGATTATGACTGCTCCTGTCCCACTGTTAGTTCTTTAGTTACACTGTGGATTGGACATCTAACAATAAATCACCTAGCAACCAGATAAAGTCGCTGTCGTGGCTGTCATATTTTCACACTGATACAGCCATGACAGCGATGATTTTCTATGATTTTTATAGTTACTCACTGAGCAAGTAATCACTACGGTACTCAGAGTCAAACTTCTCCAATCCACTTCGAGCTTTTAGAAATAAGCCGTTGAGTTCGGGATTGTCTGAAGAACAGACAAATTTTTAAAGCTGCAGTTGCCTCTGACTGTACAAAGTCGTTAATTTTCTTGTTGGTAATTAAAAACATTATCTTCGTACAGTTCTTACTATTTCATAAAAATAGTGCTGCAGTAAGTACTATGTCGCCTTTATTGCAGATAAATTCATTGCCGCTTTGCCGACTTTAATGTTAATCATGTGTTTCATGCTTAAAATAATGTTTCATGTAGTTCTGGCTATTTGGGAAAACGTAAATAAAACGCCAATATTTATTTTCAGAAGATTGGAATCGCATGTAATGTTCACTATAGAAAATAGTTTTAATTTGCTTATATCCTTATTTATATTAATTATAATGTACAGAAACCAACCGCGGTAGTGTTGTGGTGATGATGATAGTGTCGTTTATAAAAAAAAACATTATCTAGATAACAGATTTACAGTCTGTCATCTTTCCATACATTGTATTATGCAACTCACTAATTTAAAGAATAATTTTAAAGTTTCCAAACGTAGTACCTACTCACACTTTGTATCTTCGTAATGTCGGTTCGTAATTTTTTTTTTGTTTTCAGTACCTACCTATCGGTGAAAATTCCCTCAGATATGCACGCGGATGCATTTATAAACAAACAAGTGAAGTGATCGTGTTTCAAACGATCGTAGGCGAACGGGTTTCACGAAGCGTAACATGATATTGAGCACCGAGAAGATAAAAATAAAATCAAATAAAATACTGGTTTTTTACTCAACAAAGTAAAAGTACATAAGCACTTCCATTAAGTTATTCGTGCGTTATTTTTATAACAAAGATTCAAATTAAATCGTATAAAATTTTAAAATAAAACGTTATTCTAAATGTTTCGTAGTTTTAGAAATATTATAATTTTTCGACGATTAATTAGTTATTAATTTTAATAAACTCATATGAACATAGTTTTACAACAGTGTCCACAAACTAGACAGTTTGCTACGAGATCAGTCAGAACAGTCTAATATAAGAACGGTATTTCAGCGATAAGAAAAGCTACTATGTAGGAGTAATCCATAAATCAATAATTTTATTAACCGACTTCAAATAAAGGAGGAGGTTCTCAAGTCGACGGCATTTTTTTTAATATATTTTTTGGTATATTATACCATAACTTCGTCAGTTGTTAACAGATTTTTATAATTCTTTTTTTATCTGAAAGAAAATGGTTTATGTGTGGTCCAATATAATTTTTACGAAGATGTGGCTAGTAGTTTTTTCATAATCCTCAAAAATATCACTTTTTGGCAAGTAGTCGTTTACCTAGATGACATCATTGTTGTGTATGGGCTGATTTTTAGTGTAAGTAACGGCACATGATGTAACGAAAAAATATGAAATAAAAACACTTTAAAAAAAAATTCAAACCGACTTTAAAAAGTAAAAATAAAGCTTTTGGAGTCGGTGCTAGCTAAGGCCAAAAAATATATAGTTAATAGAAGTGCAATGTAGAATGCCTTGGCTGGCACCGACTCCAAAAGCTTTATTTTTACTTTTTGAAGTCGGTTTGATTTTTTTTTATAAAATGTTTTTATTTTACAAACAAATATGCTGAACTATATCTCTCTATTTTGCTATGTGTAGGAAGTTCCTCTCAATAACCAAAGCAATACATTCTAATTTATGCAAATGTAAAGAGAAATATAAAGGTGCCAATTCATTACGTTCTTACGGGCGGAACATTCAAGGAGCCAATTTGCGGAATTGCTCCTGCATTCCTGCTCCAAACTCCATACCCGAAAATGACTGGTGGTATGTACAGTCAGCATATCAGTTTAAACAAAACTGATATCTTTTTTAAGTAATTTGAACCTTAAAATGTTGAGGGTTATGTTGAAAGTTGAGGAAATTCGTGATTGTATGTAAAGGTTCTTATCTGTTCATCGTCTGACTCGCGAGCCGGGCATATCGTGTTTTTTTTAAATAAATTATACACGCAATATCTCAGAAGTTATTCAGGATGCTTAAATATTTGTAGAAAACGGATTTTGAGGAACTAATTACGAACTTCAATGTAAGGCAACATGATGACTGTCAAGATTGTAGTTCTGCTGTCAAACCTATAGCATCTTCATAATAAATAATTTTCGTAATAAAAAGTGGAAATAGTGGAATATATATGGTTGCTTGTTATTAACGAGTGGCGCTACCAATTATTTTCTACTCTTTTGTGTCGCACTGTATATTGACCACTATTTCATAAACTTAGGTACAAAAATTCTTTGTTCATAGGTACACAAACACAAAGTCAACATATAAACCTTCATGCGTCAACTGTACCCACCATCGGTTTATATCGGGAGTTATAAAAAGATAAATTTAAAGCCAGTCCTACACAGCCTGTCAAAACATTTTTGTCACCGGAAACTGCGTGTGGTGTCATATATGGAGGTAGATAAGTCAGTCCGTTTTTGTTCCCGTTTTTTTTTCCTTTTTTGCAACTTTTTATTCGACGTTTAGGTTTGGATAAACAAGTGCGACGAACGAGTACGGTTTTGTTTTTATGTGATCGGTTTAAAGACTGTAAGGTATTGGAAAATGCGTTATCCAATTGATAAAACAAACATTTCTTTGTATTATGGAAAATCTTTTTTCACCTCACACACGCTCGGAAAAGGAGGTTTTCATATTCAATTTCTGCGTCGAAAATCGCATTTTCCAGCATAGACCGGTAAAGTAATTTTTTCATTTAGAAAGAAAAATACGCCACAATGCTTTCCAAATCGCACTATTGTCTTTTTATGTTACATTTTATACGTACTTATTTTATAATAATAATAATAAATTCTTTATTTGTAAGAATATGGTTGCAATAATTTAAATGTATGTTTAAATAAATGTATGTTGACGACCTGTTTGGCGCAGGGGTACTATCCCCCCCCCCCCCCCATTCGTTTGCCCTATGACACTTACAAATTTTAAAGTTATTTTACTTGTTTAATAACTATACAATTTGTGACTGTCATGTACTTGTACAATAACTCTATAACTTGTGAGTACGAGTATAATGGAGATAACGAATTTTGAAAATTGCAAAACCAAGTACGACACTGTTACGGTTTGGGCAAGGAATCGCTAAGTGGTCATAGTGAATAAGGGCCCTGGACTGAGTGTAAGAAAAATAGAATTTGCCAGCTGCTGGTTTTCCAGTTAAAATAGTTAAAGCTTATTAATAATATTTGTCACTTCTTAGACCCAAACATGCCAAACATGGCGTCGCACAGTGTAGATAAAACCTAATGGTTGCGCCGGTATACAATTCAAATGTACCGCGTTAATTATTTGTTAGTTCGCTGCACCGATTCCGATTGGCATGCAGAAACGTTTTAAAAAACTCATAATGTACGTCTACGACGAATATTTTGTACCCGCTTAATTTTTTTTTAATTTTTAGTATAAAGCTCCCTCTTAAAAATCTTAAATGCAGTACCGACAATTAGGGTCATAGGTACAAACATGCACTACCGTTTCGTCAATTAGCTGGGCTCGTATTCACTATGACCACTTACCGATTCCATGCTCAAACCACGCGAATGTCGTATTTGGTTTCGACATTTTCAAAATTCTTTTTCTCTATGACACTTAAAAATTTTAAAGTTATGTTACTTGTTTAATAAATATACAATTTGTGACTTTTATGTACTTGTACAATAACTCTATAATTTTGAAGTATCATGGAGAAAACGACTTTTGAAAATGTCAAAACCAAGTACGACATATTGGCGTGGTTTGAGCAAGGAATCGGTAAGTGGTCATAGTGAATGAGGGCCCAGATGTTGATATTATAGTTTAAATCCCGCTAGATTGCTATTTTTCTATACTGTCTTTGAAGTTGCTACGAGAGTGTTGTTTATACAATCCACCGTCAAACATTGATACTATATCTACCCCGCAAGACGTTACGACGTACGGCGTAGTAGGGTATGTATTTACAAATTATGCGTTACGATTTTTGCATAACCGGGAAAGGAAGGGGAGTTGAATCACGATGGCTTTCAAATATCTCAGTTGAACCGCCGATTTTCCCTTTATTACGGCTCAGTAACAGACCGCGCGTTAACCCGGCAGTCGTCATATCTCCCGACATTAGGGTGCGAACACGCGCATCTGATACCATCCAATACACTGTAACAATATTGGTACTTCGCTCTATCGGAAAATGTTCCCCGTCCCTCAAGGAAATTGAATTTTCGAATGTGACGCGAGAAACATGCATGAATGTAATGTAATAATGTATTCTTGTGTATCAGATACGACGCGTCGCCGTAAGAAATTCTGAGAATCGGTGAAAACACCGTTCTAATGTATAAAGGGATAGTTCGAAAGTATTCATTTTGCCTTAAAGTAATAACGTAAACGAGAAAATAAATTTCAACTCAACTCAATTAGAAACCATCATGTCATTAGAACGTTTTGTTTGCGTTTTGATTTTATTAAAAGTGTCACATTATGACACACTTCACACAAGCCGATGAGTGAGCGAAGACGTCACAAAACTTCCGTCCAAAAACAAGCTTACTTTAAAAGGTTCGTAGTAGGAGATAGCATGGTAAGATTGAAACAATACTGCGCTAAGAGATGGCGGTAGGCCCCTTGGTTTTTGGGCAGGATTTATATATATACTTACCTAGATACGTAAACATTTTAGTTCTGCCAGTAAGCAGTACATAACTAACAAGCCTATCTTGTAATGCTATCGTATTACTGCACCATTACTTCTCCAATATCCCACCATATCGACGAAATGGCCATACTTGACCACATCCTGTTTCCAATCAAAATGGTGGTCAAAATGTCTGCTCATGGCTGTCTTTAAAAAAAAGGAATAGAATCCATTCAAATAAAAGACTAGCGTCGTCCACTCATTCCGCTCCCAAGGACAGCAACAATATTATTTAAGACATGTGCGAACTAAGCCCAAGTGCACAATATCGTCGTGTCACGTAACTGACGTACCAAGGCATGGAACTCCAAGACGAACTCCGCACGCCAGGGACGCAAGTCCACCTACGAATTCTTCAGTTTACGTTGTTAAAATAAAATTTCTCATTTTTTTTAAGTGAAAACTTCTTTAGCAGCGTTGTGCACATCAGAGTTTTAAATTTTTGGGAGGGTAAAAAATGTTAAAGTCGCGTCAGGACACGTGACCTGATCGAAAATTCGTAAGACGGAGAGAGAGTAGTGCGCCGGTGGCGCGGCGTAGGACAGGAAATAATATCTCCCTCTCTTTCTACCGCGCGGCGAAAATTTATGCCTGCTCCTGCTGTTTCGTTTAAGCAGTTTTCACTTCTGCCGGAACTCCCAGAGTGCAGCCCGTTATTTCTTTTCATGTTGTCGGTAGACTTCTTCAGTATCCCCACCGCATTGACGAAATGAGAATCCATTCAAACGAAAGACAAGCGTCGTCCACTCATTCCACTCTCAAGGACGGTACGGTAACAATTTTACGTAAAAGACATGTGCGAACTAAGTCCAAGTGCACAATATTGTCGTGTCACGTAACTGACGTACCAAGGCATGGAACTCCAAGGCGAACTCCGCACGCCAGGGACGCAAGTCCACCTACGAAATCTCCAGTTTACGTTGCTTAAACAATTTCCCGCTATCAAAGTTGGCCGAGTAGTTTTTATTTGTTCGCGTCACGTAGGTCCCTCGAGTGTTTGCTCTTAGTGACGCTATAAGCGAATTTGCTGAAGTTCGTGGGACGATAAAATGGCGCTGCAGGATAAACGGGTAATTTTAAGAGTGATAAATAAAATAGTTTCTTTCACATTGATAAAAATTTAAATCGTCCATAGTTCCTTAATTTGTTGATATAAATCAGTAGGTATATTATGGGTTTTGTGGTCGAGCCATCCTAGCTTGCACCATATAACTATTTACTGTGATTAATTTCGTAAACGGAATTCCTTAACCCCAAAAACTCCATCGGTTTTTGGTTTGGAGCTCTATTCTTGATTCGCTGGTATGACATTGTGTTGTCGCATGCGATTCGACTTAAGTCGCACTCGTCTTCCAAGTCGCTCACACTTTGTTTCGCTTAACTGCAACAAGGAGGCACTCGTTGCGTTCGAGAGATTCAAACATATGGAAATTCAAATGTTGAACGAAAAACTGTAGAGACTAAGCGCTCGGCTCGAGACAAGTGAATAAAAAACCAGAGATCCGGGTTTTAATACGACATAGACAACTCACGAGCGCAGACTGCCTGGGCAAGTAAGTGACATCTTTTTTTATAGTAGTTTTCCACTGGCAGCGGCATCTTAGCGCCCTGGGCATATGTTTGTGTAGTGGGATCTCCGGGGCCCGCGGACTCGCGGATCACGTCTTGTCGCGTTTATTTATTGTTGCCTGCGCACGTAGTTAGACTCGACTTGATCTGGCAATATTACCTACTGTTATATACTGTGATGTTTCACCTTATGTCGTAACTAACGGCCGCTGACGTCTTTTCCGCGTTCTTTCTTCAGGAAAATTGCATATGTAGGGCCATAATACGTGAATAACATCGCATAGCCATGTACAGGTTTCGACGACGTCCGACGTTACGTGGCAATGTTGATGCATGTGCAATATCACGACACGACACGCCCACGTGCCGCGATGTTACTACGATTGACGATGTCGCGATGTGCATGGTGATGTGGGCAAGCTAATAGTTTTCCACTGGCAGCATCATCTTAGCGCCCTGGGCATATGTTTGTGTAGGGGGATCTCCGGGACCCGCGAACTCGCGGATCATGTCTCATGTCTTGTCGCGTTTTTTTATTGTTGCTTGCGCACGTAGTTAGACTCGATCTGGCAATATGACCTACTGTTATATACTTTGATGTTTCACCTGATGTCGTAAATAACGGCTAGTGAAGTCTTTTCCGTGTATTCTGTTGAGGAAAATGAAAGGAGATTGAGTTTAGATTACATTTATATATTACTAGCGGCCATCACCCACGGATCCACCCGCGTGGTTCCAATCCTGTGGGAATATCGAGTTAAAAAGTAGCATACGTTTTAATGTAGTCTATTTCCTATCTTAGTGCTAAATTTCATCCAAATCGGTTTAGTAGTTTTTGTGTGAAAGAGTAACAAACATCCAAACATACTCACAAACTTTAGCATTAATAATATTATTAGGGCTAGCGGCCTCCAACGGTTCCACCCGCGTGGTTTTCCGTTCCCTTAGGAATAATCTTATAACTCTACACAAACCATGTCCTGACAGTAACGAACACAACAAAATATTTAGTGCAGTCGATCGGAAGTTAAATGCGCTTACAACCTACCTAGGTAACATACAGACCTAGGTTGTTCCGGAAATTGATAGCCATAGCATAAATATAACCTTTGACCACCAATTCCGTAACTCGTCAAAACGTCATCAGGGTAGAGTGGCTATTGCGAGAGTAAAGACATATTACACATCGAGAGATACAGGCTGAACTAAACATTGGATCACAGGCAGTTTCCACCATCCTGCATGGACACCTTAAAATTAGGAAGCTTACTTCGCGATGGGTACCTCATTCTCACACCGATACGCAAAAATGTCGTGTTGATTTGTGCAAATTTATGTTAGAAATGTTCGAAGGAGGAACTTCGCAAAACGTACCCTACTGTCTTACAACTGACGAATCATGGATATATAGCTACGATCCTCTCACGAGGCAGCAATCCACGCAATGGGTGTTTGAAGAGGACGATTTGCCCACAAAAGTTGTTCGCGGTCGGAGCGTTAATAAAAAAATATACTTAGCGGTTTCTTTTTCGACGCAGTGGACCAGTAGCAGTAATTCCACTAGAAGACCGCAGAACAGTTAGTAGTAAATGGTATACCGAAGTTTGTCTGCCTCAAGCTTTCGAGGAGTTGGAAAACGAGCGCCCAAGCAGCAGCGTCCGTGGCATTCTTTTTCACCAACATAACGCGCCCGCTCACACAGCTGCTAGAACCATGGACTATTTGACAACTTCGGGGGCATTAATGTTACCTTATCTTCCGTACAGCCCATAGCTATAGCTCCATGCGATTTTTTTTTCCCCACGGTAAAAAAATGCTTCGTGGGCGTAAATTTTGCACTGCAGGCGAGGCCGTCGAAGACACCTTTTTTTTTATGTTTTGAAAGCTGATTCACCAGCATGCATAAGTGCATTGGGATTGGAGGGGAATATTTTGAAAAGCTGTTAATAAACCTTTTTTTATATTCTACTATTTTTCATTTTAATAACGATTTTTGGATCAGCCTACGTACATTACGTTGATCCGCAGATTTTTTAAATAAAATCAAAGTTTTTATTTAAATACCTACTCAAACTGTATGAGCGATATGAGACAAGTTGATTTTTCTAGTACGTATATCCTAATCCTAACTAATATTATAAATACTAAAGTGTGTTTGTTTATCCTTTCTTGACGTCCTAACTAAGCAACCAATAGACTTAATTTTTGCCATAGACTTAGTTGTAAGGACGGAGACTGACATAGACAACTTTTTCTACTGAGAATTAAGCAGGTGAAACAGCGAACGGAAGCTAGTTCGCATAAAAATAGAGCATTTTCTTTAATGTTTTCTATCTGTTGCCTGTAAGTGTGCCATAAATAAATAAATAAATAAAGTTACTAAAAGCTTTTATCGGAAACAGTATCTTTCAATTTAAGCGGAAAATCGGAGACGTAAAAATATAAAAAAATCTCCTTCCTTTATTTTTAGCACAATATTAATAAAATCGAAGTAGTTTATTGAGATTCACATTTGTACCTACTAAAGTTTAACTGGTTCTCGTAATTTTCAACTTGTTCAATTTCTCCTTTATTAAATAGTTAGGTAGGTAAAAAGTGTATGTTCTAAAGCTAGATACACGCACCGGGCATAAATGTTAAAACAAAACCACAATAAAGTCCGACGACTTTTCGCTGTTCGGCTTTTTACGAGGCGGTCGCAAAAACTTAACTGGCTACGGAGACTGTAAAGTTAGCTTAACCTAACCTCTCGGAAAAAATTGGCAAACGTTCAAAAGTTAACAAAGATAATTTGCGGAACTAAAGTCTAATGGATAATACCGGTTGTAAATGTTTCAGTCTAATTCTATTATGTTTTAAGCTACCATGAGTTTCTCGGACCAGAACCTTTTGCTCCCATCCCGGCTAGCTGGTATGATGGTAAGATCCGTGAGCACAGAGCTAACTTGCATCAAAACTACTGGGACTCACTGGAGACGTGCAGACAAGCGAAACTAGCACTACCGCGCGCAGACGCTCGTCTCTCCAGAGCTCTCCCTAAACTCAGTAGAACGCTGTTACGTTTGATATCAGGGGCCATCACTGGCCACGGTAACTTTAACAAGCACCTTTTCAATTTAGGTGTCACTGACAGCCCACTATGCAGAGGCTGCATGGAGGAAGAAGAGACAGCTGCTCACGTCCTGTTAGATTGTGACGGATAGCCCCTTACCGGGCGAAGTACCTCGGCTCACCAGGCAGTCCCCGGGAAGCCGTCTTTGACGTGAAGGCGCTGGGAGCATTGTTGGTTGAGCTGGGATGGGAGCTGAAAAGAGTCAGCGAGTTGCGGAAACCTCCCGTATTGTATGAAGAAGAAGAAAAACCATTTTATAAAAAAAATTCAAACCGACTTCAAAAAGTAAAAAATAAAACTTTTGGAGTCGGTGCCAGCCAGGGCATTCTACATTGCACTTCTATTAACTATATATTTTTTTGGCCTTAGCTAGCTAGCACCGACTCCAAATGTTTTATTTTTTACTTTTTGAAGTCGGTTTGAATTTTTTTTTATAAAATGTTTTTATTTCAGATTTTTAGCTAGCTAGCACCGACTCCAAAAGTTTTATTTTTTACTTTTATAAGTCGGTTTGAATTTTTTTTATAAAATGTTTTTATTTCAGATTTTTTAGTTACATCATGTGCCGTTACTTACACAAAAAATCAGCCCATACACAACAATGCCATCTAGGTAAACGACTACTTGCCAAAAGGTGATTGATATTTTTCAAGATTATGAAAAAACTACTAGCCAGATCTTCGTAAAAATTATATGGGACCACACATAAACCATTTTCTTTCAAATAAAAAAAGAATTATAAAAATCTGTTAACAACTGGCGAAGTTATGGTAAAACATACATAAAAAAAATAAAAAAATACCGTCGAATTGAGAACCTCCTCCTTTTTTGAAGTCGGTTAAAAAGAAGAAGAGCTTCTTAAATTGAAACAAACGTAGGTGTATAAAAATGTGTATGTGTGTATTATTATAATTCTGAAAGTAGTTATTTTATCCTGCTGTTTCTAATCGCGCCTGAACTACCTTGTAGGTACTTTCGCGCATTCTGTGCCTGAATCATTTTATCATTTAATAATGCAACATGTTGTTATTATATATATTTCACAATTTACAATATAAAGTCCCATAAACATGACCTCATTAAAGTACTATGAATTAATTTTGTCATAAAAATAGATTGAACTTTGGGAAGATAACTAGGGGTAGTTATACGAGTTCTAGCTTTACTCAGCTGTACCTAACCATTGGCAAACTATATTCGTTATAGAAAATTATCGCTACATGGACAGCTTTACTGACATGAGCAAAATTTCATGCGTATTACAATTTCGTGTGCGTGCGTGTTACGATTTCGTGTGCGTACGTGTTACAGTTTTCACGCTGACGTATCAGCAGGATATGTCAGTCATTATTTTATGTAACAACCTTTGTATCTATATTTTTGCAAATAAATTTATTTATTATTATTGTTATTATTATTATTGATTCAAAGAAACTTACAAACTTTCGGTTTATATTAATACATTTATTTTTATCTATAATTAGCATATCTTCATTTACATTTTAAGCCGACCAACACCGGCGAGTAATAGGCAAATGTTGGCCATTTCTCTGCAGAATGTTTCCTGCAGATGCAGGCTACCTGCAGGCTGCAGCTGCAACAAGCTGCAGCCGCTAACGGGTAACAAATGTTCGCCCTGATGCCGGACGGCCCTGAGATATTGTGCAGTACCTAAGCCTCGGTGTAGACAAAAGGGTATACAATACATAATTATTTGTATGGATATCGGGAATAGTGCATCTCTTACTTACGTAGTGACTGCTGCTACTGTCGCATTACTGAGGAAAACTAAAGAAAAAGAGTTCTTGACGTAGTCCGTAGAGTATGGTCCACACTCAATAATCGAGTAAACGAAATAATAGGCAAATTATTAATACAAAATGAATTTGGTTGGTTGTTGTTCTGTATTTTTCTATGACAAACGACGCATTTATACAGGAGTGTTGAGGTATGGATGAAATAGGTAGTTCGTGCTCAATCGTCAGGCAGGATCCCACACAGTTACCTACCAGCATTCGTTTTCGTTTTGAGTGTTGAAAATAGATTGCAGTCTACATTTTGTATTTAGTTTAGTCCGTATAGCCCTGCCTTACCGCCCCTCTACCGCACGATACATCATGAGTGAACCAACACTTGCACGTGATGAAGACATAGAAGATCCGGCTCTTGAAACACCGCACCTTGCTGAATGCAATCTTAATCCAATGCAATGGTTTTTTTTTATGAACGACGGTGAGACTCTTAGCCTTCATCATACCTGATGTTATTATTGATAAGGCTGAAGATGGAAGCGAGCCTCTCCCGCAATTCTCAGCCACTGAGGAACAGGTTATCTTATCTCAAACTGCTGGAACACAACAATGCTGAAAACATTGTTGTAATGGCGTCAGGCTTAGATAAGATGGTGGTAACTAGCCAGGCGGACTTACAATACGTCCTACCACCAACCAAACCGAATATGTAATCGAACCCGGGACCCCTGGGTCTGATACCGGTGGTTGTACCACTAGACCACAGAGGCGTTAAAAGTCTGTGAGAATGAGGTACGCCCGACCAATAGAAAAACCGTAATTCACCCCTTTGCTTGAATAGTGATCCATGTCGCATCGCATGACGTTATACAATGCAGGAACTCGTTTCAATTGAAGCATACACATTTCAGAAAGATTTATACATTTAGTCGACTTAAGTTGACCTTTTCCATATTATAAATTACCTTTTCCAACTTACAGTTTACCTTTGTGAAACTCAAGGACCATTGTCACCTCAAAGTCGTCTTTTCTTAACTCAAAAACAGTTTCAAAGATTAAGCTTAAAGATATGACTTGAACATCCATTAAACCATGCCTAAACAGATAAAAGCACAACGTAACACATAAACGTCATTTACGTTTTAGGTAAAAAGTTGCCAAGAGCGGTCTGTGCGCTGGAAATTTACCGTTGCCGCTGCGCTGAGTTATGGCCGGCTCCGCTCGATATGTGACACATTACAGTAATTGTTTCCCATTCATACTGCTCCTGTGGCACGCACTCGCAACATGCTTATATTTATTACCTGTAAGGAGCATTAGGTGATTTATTGTCAGTATATAATTTAATGGTTAACCAAGTATGTCCATTAATCGGATAGTTTCTTTTGTTATATTAATAGAGGTGTAATAATAATAATAAGCTGGGTAAATAGCTGTGTAGTGTCGGCTTAGAATAGCACTACCCCTTCTCATCCCGTGGGTGTCGTAAAAGGCGACTAAGGGACTCAGCCTTTAGGAGATGGGCAGCAGCGTCTCCTACATAGTTGGCCATACTGCGATCGCCAATCTGAATGCCAAGCGTGGTGATTATGGCAAACCCCCCCTTTTAGGGGAGGCCTATACCCAGCAGTTTGTGTTATATGGCTGAGACGACGACGACGAATAATAATAATAGTAATAATTTACTTGGCCTTGCCCGTAATTATACGTAAACCAGCGGATGCTGAGAAAAAAAATCCAGAAAATAATTATTATAATAATAAAACGCTTTATTGCACATGAAAGGAACACATAAAAGATAGTAGAAGGAAAACACACAAAAGGCGGCATTATTGCTAAGTAGCAATTTCTTCCAGGTTACCTAGAGTAGAAAAGTAATATGTAGATAAGGACAAGAAGTGGGGGGTAGTGTGTGCAATTCATGAAGAGAAAGGAACAAAATGTACGTAATCTATCTAATATATAAAATTCTCGTGTCACAGTTTCCGTCCCATACTCCTCCGAAACGGCTTGACCGATTCTCATGAAATTTTGTGAGCGTATTGAGTAGGTCTGAGAATCGGCTACTATCTATTTTTTATCCCGAAATTCCACGGGAGCGAAGCCCCGGGGCACAGCTAGTATAAATGTAAAAACTAAAAGATAGGGGAGGTAGATATAGGTAATAGGTTACCATATATATAATACTAGCTTCCACCCGCGACTTCGTTCACGTGGAAATTCGAGAAGTCAGCGTAGTCTGTAATGGAAAAGAGAAGAGTCTGGGCAAGCGTAATTTTTAAAGGCAAGAAGTTTCGCAAGCGATTAAGTGAGCCATAAGCAGCAAATATTTTTTCCTAAGTGCTTCGACCTGCGGGATCCATGAGAAGCTTTCATCAAACATCACGCCGAGGTTTCGAACAGTCTTTGAATATGGAATAGAATACGTAATATGGACTACCAATAATGATGTACTGAGTCTTGGATGGATTAACAGTGAGCCCTAACGAATAGTTTACTCCAATTACTAATAATAGCAAGATCACTATTGGTAGACGCTATTGCACTTGGGAGCGCAGCTAGAGGTGCATGTGTGTACATTTGTAAATCGTCAGCATAAAGGTGAGAGGAACTTGAGTGTGTGTGTGATAGAATTTATACAAACAGATAAGAGCAGAAGAGATAAGACACCCACCACCCTGAGGAACGCCGGCGTTAATTTCACACCGTGCAGAGGAGGAGGATATCAAAATCAACAGCATTAAAGGCGTTACTGAAATCCAGTAGCGTCATCACTGTAAGTTGACGTTGTTCCATATCTTGGCGTATGTCTTCCGTGATCTTAACCAATGCTATGGCTGTGTTGTGGCCCCTGCGGAAACCAAATTGAAAATGATTGAAGAGATGATAATGATTGAGATAGGCAGTCAACTAGCCATAATTTTTTTTTTAACATTTATCCGACTCTGTGGTCTAGTGGTAACAACGACCGATATCAGACCCAGGGGTCCCGGGTTCGATTCCCAGCGGGAGTACAATTTGTATTCGGTATGGTTGGTGGTAGGACTTGTTGCGAGTCCGCCTAGCTAGCTCTAGCTACCACCATCTTATCTAAGTCTGACTCTATAATAACAATGTTTTCAGCATTGTTATGTTCCGGCAGTAAGAGATAAGATAGCCAGTTCCTCAGTGGCTGAGGATTCCGGGAGAGGCTCGCTTCCATCTTCAGCCTTATTAATACTTAACAGGTATGATGAAGGCTAAGAGCCTCCCCGTCGTTAATAAAAAATAAAAACATGTTTTTCTAGAACTTTTGATAGGAAAGAGAGGATAGAAATAGGAAGGTATTCGTATAGTATCGTATTCGGCATTTATCTCAGAATGGATACGGTTTAGAAATATGCTGTCTGAATAACTATCGTTCGTACATATATACTCTATGGATTGAACAAGGTTTGGATGGTTTACATGGATTTTCGAATAACGCAAAAACTACGCATTGCCCTTTCCATACTTTTGCAGGATCATCTTCATTTTCTATGGAATTGTGAGTATGGCGTCTTTAAGCGTCCCTAATAATCGTGTAGCACCGATTTCTGGCGCGATTATATTTCAGTTCCTTACACTCCGCGGGATCAACTTTAAACTTTGCTTTAGCCCTGTTCTTCCTATTCATCAACTGACATATATTCTGTGTTAGCCAAGGCGCTGGAAGGTGTCTTAATTTAACCGGACGCAACGGAGCATGGATATCATACAGTTCAGTTAGATGCTGGTTTAGAAGTGCCACCTGCTCATCAACACTGTCCGACGCAAATACCGTAGCCCAGTCCCTATTCGCAGCATTCTCGAGAAAGCGCTCACGATCAATTTTTGCACAACTACGCTGAAGTAAGTAAATTAGGTCATGTTAGGAGAATGCGTCAGCAGAGTATTGGCCATGCTTGGTAGCTAAGATGGGAAATGAGACAATGATGATGTCATGTAGTGACGGAGTGCAGTTGGGATGTGATGTGTATCCTGTAAAGGGGGAATGTGTTTGTTGGACGAGTTTACTACCGACTGCAGCTTTTTAGCTCGGAAGTCGTCTTTCACGAGACAGGTATTGAAATCTCCCATTATTATACTGTGGGGATAATACGGAGAAAAAAACAACGGGTTGCACTCCGGGAGTGCCGGCAGAAGTGAAAACCGCTTAAACGAAACAGCAGGAGCAGGCATACATTTTCGCCGCGCGGTAGAAACAGAGGGGGGTATTACTTCCTCTCCTACGCCGCGCCGGCGGTCTACTATCCCTCCGTCTTACGAATTTTCCATCAGGTCACATGTCCTGACGCGACTTTACCATTTTTTACCCATTCCAAAAATTTTAAACTCTGATGTGCACAACGCCACTAAAGAAGTTTTCACTTCAAAAATTTCAAGGATTCGTTCAAGTGACTCAAAGTACAACTTATAGTCAACACGAAGCGAGTGACTGTAGAAGCACTTACAAGAAGTTTAGTATGGAACAGGGATATCTCGAGAAAGAGATGCTCGGCACAATTTACACGGAGGTGGAGGAGGTTTGTTACGGAGGTGTACAATTTTAAGAATACCCAAGCTTACTGCTTCTGGATGGGACAAGGTAGCCGACAATCTGATGAATGTTACTAGAAGCCGCTGGATACGGTCAGCCTGCGACCGATCGTCTCGTGGAGATCCTTGGTCTTGGACCCGGAAGTGGTTATGAAAAAGTAATTAAAAACATAATATTCTAGTAGTTCTTGTTATTGGAATGGGGACATTGAAATTTTATCTGATAACTTTGTAGTTGCTAATTTTATACGTACATCTTAAGTTTTACGTGGCGCGCACTGTTCATTGAAATAAAACAGTTATAGTACATATATAGTTATGCTATATTTCACGAACTAAGTTGTAATTGTCCGTATTTTTAATTACAATTATAACAGCTTAATTCGTGAAATATAGCGCGTTAAATATCCGTAAATGTTGCTAATTTTATCTTGAGCTAAATCGACCGTGGTGTCGAATAATTTAATTTTTCACAATTCGTCAGAATAAAATAGTATTCCAATATTAGTCTCGCCTTTATCACCAATAAAGAGCTAACTATATTCCCAAACGTCAATCACACTTAAAAGACGAAAATTCAAAATCGTATCTGCGACTAAATGGAAATTAAATAGACATCTAATGAAGCGATTATAGCTTTGACGCTATCAAGTGAAACCAAAATGCCTGCCACACGAGTCTTAAAATTGCCTCAATGCTTGAAGGAGAATTTAAAGCGAATTGCTGAAATGAAATGGTGCGATAAAACAGTGGTCGAATTATTCATGGTAATGAAGGAGTTGGCCGCCACCGATTATTGGCCAGATGTATGCAACTGCATTTGCATCTAAATTAAAGCTCATACGTTAATTCGTCTCATTCGGATTTTCGGCAAAAACCATTGACGTTCCATTTAAAATTCGTAGCTGGAAATGACAGATTTTTTAAAGAGCCAATCTATGAAGGTAATTTTGTACTGTTTTATTTATTTACGCAAATAAATACACACATACTTATTGGGTATAATATCGTAATTTTTTTGTGTTAGGTAAAATAACTATCCGAAACGTGAATGTGAACAAAGGGAACGCCGCAAAAACTGTCTGCATTCTAAATGACATGGCTATTATACAGGATGGAAAAAAAAGACGGTAGCTGGAAGGAAAGTACCCTAAAATATTGATGAATCAAGCAAATTTTACTAAAAGGGAAAATTCCTTTATTTTCAAAAATAAGTTAAACTGCATTCAAAGATTTGTAATAAATCACTTACCTGCTCCCGGAATCGAACCGGTTTAAATGAGAAAAATAACATCCTTTACTTTTATGGTACCGTTCCATAGGCTTATTAAGTACTAGCTGGTGCCCGCGACTTCATACGCGTAGACTTTTATATAGTACTTACATTTTTTTATTTGACGTTAAAGATTGACCATTAAATCGTGGTACTTACAACAAAAAATATTATTAAATGCCGTATGCCAAAGGAAATTTATTATACTAATGTAGCTGTAAGGTCCTTAGAGTATTTCTTTATGAACTACATTGGTGGTTTTTCCGTTTTGAGTCAATATTAATAAACCCGCAGCTCTACTGACCCGCGTAAAAGCAACATAGAGCTGTCCGTAGGAAAAACAATTGGACCTTAGTGCACACCAGCGGCTTTCAGCGTTTGTCACTGCTACTTATTTATAGTCAAATCAAACCACGGTGTCACCCAGGGAACTGTGCGTGTGCGCTTGAACTCGAACGGAAAATTGTTAAGGATGGGCAGTATACTCGTTATAAACTCAGTTTTACCAGTCAGGATCTCAGCTTCTTAAAGTAAAATTTCACAAAAGCAATATCGGAACACCGACTTTAAGATTGATCTTGTGATCAGGGAGACCACTCACTGGAAGTGAATTAAAAAAAATTCAATTGGGTAATTTGTGGCGTCGTCCTGATCAACTACATTGTTAAATCAAGTGTAAACCACTTCATCCGGAACAATTTTCGCTATTTTTTCTTTCATTTATTGCAGTTGCTTGGTAATTTTTCGGGTTCCGTTGCCTAATGGCAAAAAAACGGAACCCTTATAGATTCGTCATGTCCGATGTATGTCACAGCCACTTTATTCCCAAACTATGAAGATTACACAGTTGAAATTTGGTAGGTAGTATTCTGTAAACCGCTTTACGGTTTTTACACAAAAATAAATAAAAAAATATATTTAGGGTGGGCTTGGAACTGAAACAGGTTTTTTTTTATTATCAAACCTATACGTGTGGGCTATCTATAGATAGGTCTTTAAAAATTACATTGAGGTTCTAAAACGATATTTTTCACAGTCAACCGTTTGAAAGATGTACACTTCCAAAGTGGCAAAATGTGTGCCCAAAGTTAACCCCTCTAACTTTTAAAATAAGAAAGTGAAAAATCAAAGAAATATATATGTTGTAGAGCTTTATAAAAACTTACAACGAAAATTAGTTTGAACGAAATATATTTAGCAGTTTGAGAGCTTTAGCACATTTTCCGAAACCGCAAATATAACTTCGTTATTCATACAGACACTATGAAAAACAAAGTTATTTTTGCAGACGAAAAATTATATTGGCATTTTGGGTAGGTGTATTTAATATAATAATAATAATAATATTTATAATAATAATAATAGAAACTTTATTGCACACGATTCAAAAATAAAAACATACAGAGAAAATGACAAAAAAGAGGAACACACTATAGGCAGCCTTATTGCTACATAGCAATCTCTTCCAGTCAACCTTGGGCGAGAGACGGGACCCTTCATGTGCGAGTTGAGATGGCCTTAGAATATTTTAATGAGGTGTTAATCTTATCGGCTCTTGTCCTCCGACTTATAATAGGAAGGGTCTGTCTAAAATCTCCCAAGAAAAGGGATGTTACTCATGGGTCTGTTTTATCAAAGTCTTCAGAGAGGAATGTTTTGTATTTTTTCCGCAATACTAAAATATCCAAAAGACCACAAAACACTTACATAATTGCGAAAAAATGTCGTAAGCAGCGGGGCTGTCACTGACATAGGCCTCCTCGAGAGTCTTGTCCCAGTGTTGATCATCGTCATGAAGATAAAGTGCCCTACAGGTTGCTTGAAACGCAGGAAGCTCTACAGCATCAACTGTCTTTAAAAAAACTAAGAGAATTCGTTCCTCGAATAATATAGAGCAACAGGTCAATAATTAGCATTCTTGATTTGTTTTTGGTTATTTTTTCGTGTAATGAAGAAAACGTGTCCTTGATTTTCATATTTCAACAGAAAATGCCCAAACAAATTTGCTAGACTAGACGCCATTTCCAATCTCCTACATTGGGTTATAATACCCTTGATTCTAATCTCAACAGGAAATACCCATCACGTTAAACATCTTTTGCTAAGGAGTATTTCCATATCTCTAATAGTTTAGCTGGTCTATTACTTTCTGCCATTTCCATTTTCCTACATCAGGTTCAAATATTCTGTTTTTTAATACGTCAACAGAAAATGCTCATCACGCTTAACAACTTTTGCTTTTGTGACATTTCCATAACTCTCATAGTTTAGCTTATTTCTTAGTCTACATCAGGTTTTACAGATTTAAAAAAAATATAGCCTATTTTTTGGCCCGACCTATTAGCTACATATAACAAAAAAAAACAAATCCGTTCAGTACTTTCGGAGATTAGCGCGTACATACAAACAGACAAACAGACAGACAAAAAATTTTAAAATCGTTTAACGTATTCTCTTACTGTTTTTACGTCATCCCCAATTGGTATTTGGTAAATATATTCAATGTACAGAAGTTATAATTTTACAGTTTTATTATATGTACCTATAGATACATATCAATTTAGTTTAAGTAACTTAGTGCTTAAATTAAAAACAAAGTCTGTAAAGATAAAAGAATACATAGGTAGTAGTTCAATAGTTATTTGTTATGCAAGGCCGCCTCTATGGTCTAGTGGTAACACCACCGGTGTCAGATCCAGGGGTCCCGGGTTCGATTCCCAGCGGGGGTACATATTGTTTTCGGTTTGGTTGGTGGTAGGACTTGTTGTAAGTCCGCCTGGCTAGCTACCACCATCTTATCTAAGCCAGACGCCATAACAACAATGTTTTAAGCATTTTTGTGTTCCGGCAGTTCGAGATAAGATAGCCAGTTCCTCAGTGGCTGGGGATTCCGGGAGAGGCTCGCTTCCATCTTCAGCCTTATCAATACTTAACATCAGGTATGATGAAGGCCAAGAGTCTTCCCGTCATTCATAAAAAAAAAGCTGGAATGTTGGTTATTTAGCGGCGAGTTACCTCTAAATATTGAAAGCTGAGCAAGTGAAAAGATTGAATCCTGAGCGAAGCGAGGATTTCAAAGGTAAAAGACGCTAAAAACTTTTCTGTCGAGGGCAACACACAATTTTTCACCTCACAACATCGAGGAACATTTTATGGATGTTTCCGCGGTCAACTTCCGGTAAAAAAATATTTAAACATTAAGTTTAATCTAAATATACCATATTCTCGTTGTTAAAAAACTAAAATAATTAAAAAGGGAGTATTATTCAAAGTTATTTAAAGTAGGAATGTATTGTTACTTATAAATAAGAATAAAAATGATTCCGTAAATGTTGACAATGACATGAGGTACAAGACAAAGACAATTTAAAACGTTCCGAAATCCCATATCTCACCCAGCCTAATATAAAATTCTTATAACAAATAGTTTAATCTTGTTGTTATTGTTTTTATGATTCAATGAACTAAAATAATATAATAAAACCAAAACGGAGTATTACAATTAATTTAAAGCTATTTAAAATAAGAATCAAATGTAATAAAAAAGTCAATATTTCGCGATTCGGAACGCATTATGACATACTTTTAGGTATTAAATTAAAAAAGTACTTTACCGCGCTAGGCCGCAAAAAAACGATTTTCTACGCAGAAGCTGATTGACAAAACCTCCTTTTCAGAGCGTGTGAGGTGAAAAAGTATTATGAACTTTCTCATACTCATTACTAAAATAAATATGAAATTCACTTATTTAACTGTATAAGTTGCTCGAAATGAAAGTCATTTGCAGCATCACAACATCACAGCTTATAACTTTTAGATAAAATTAAGTAATTTTTTAATAATATTTACCATATATAGATACAAATGGCCACGAGACGCGAGTTCTATCAATGATTAACTTTGTGTTCAGTAAAGTTTTTTGAACAAGTTTTTCAATAAAACTCAAATTTATTTTAGACATTTATGATAAATTTTAAATAGAAAATATTGGAAAAAATTAACTCTGCCACAAGTGAATTCTCAGATGGAAATCGAACCCACGACCTTTGGAAATCCGGTCCAATGCTATTTTAGATAGATAGATAGTTTATCACTCACACTTAATTAATCTTTAAGATTAACACTATCGATTGGTACCATCAAAGTATACGATGTAATTTTTAACCGACTTCCAAAAAGGAGGAATTTCTCAATTCTCAATACACCGATTACGCCGAGATTTCAGTACCGATTTACGTGATTCTTTTTTAGTTAAATAGTTGTGAAATAGTTGTCATTTGGTCCCATAAAAAAGCCCCCTGTATGTTCCGACCTATATACAGGGTGGAAAAAGTACTCTAAATATTAATAGGAATTTCCTATTTAATATTTAGAGTACTTTTTCCACCCTGTATATAGGTCGGAACATACAGGAGGCTTCGAGGCAGCCATGGATTCCTGTGAGATTGAAAATGCGAGCTTTTTATATTTCATTCGGGCACATTCTGGGTAGCATTGGCTACAGAAAATGTACGGCCTGCGAAATTTTATTGTTAAGAAGCAAGACTGACTTGACTTGTTATGAGATGGAATGTAGAGTTAATTCATAATGTAAGTTCGCCTTGAGGGCAAGAAGCTGAAATGTTATTAGCTTAGTTTTTTGAACCTAGCGATTTGGTACTAATTTTATTTTATATGAACGACAGTGAGGCTCTTACACCCATATTCTAAGTCGTTCCTCCAAAACTTACTCGTCCTCGACTTAACCAAACCTCATTGAAAACCACTTCGAAATACTCCTCGAAATCGGTATTCTAAGTCATAACTCCGTAAGGACCTGGAGGAGCCAAAGAGTACGTAGCCACTCCGTGTTAAGCCTAGCGCACACTACCATTTTTATCACCATTTTACCACGACGAGGTTGAGTGGGGTGTAAAAAGTTTTGGAGGAACGACTTAGAATTATAATATGGGGGTTAGCCTTCATCATACCTGATTTTAAGTATTGATAAGGCTGAAGATGAAAGCGAACCTCACCCGGAATCGTCAGCCACTGAGGAACTGGCTATCTTATCTCAAACTGCCGGAACACAACAATGCTGAAAACATTGTTGTTATGGCGTGGTAGCTAGCCAGGCGGACTTACAACAAGTCCTACCACCAACCAAACCGAATACAATATGTACCCCCAGGGAATCGAACCTGGGACCCCTGGATCTGATCACTAGACCACAGAGGCGGTTGAAAATAAGGATTGAGATAAAAGATCACCTTGCCCTGTTTATAATTCCATAAGTAGTCGAATTTCGTCAATTTATTTTCAAAGACATTTTTTGTTATAGAATAAGATTGGATTATTATGTTTACAAGTTTGTAATTTTACTATGGAACTGGTTTTCTGAAAATAAATCAATTTAAATATTGTCCCCAATACTGTGAACCCACCAATTCGCATTGGGCCCGCGTGGTGTGTCATGGCCCGTTCTCCTTATCCATCCATAAAGAAGGCCAGTGCCCCAGTAGTGGGCACATTAAAATGGTTGATGACGAAATATTATCACAGAGCTACATTATTTTTACGACAATTGAGATTTTCCAATGTTTGGGTTTCTTGCAGTCGTCTATCTCTAATGCATTTAACAACACCGAAGCTTGGACGAATTAACCACCGAAGTAACTAGTGATTATAACAAATTAATTAAAAAAACATTTAAATTATATTTAAAAAGTCTGAATTTTAGTAGCGAAGTTTCCATATTCAATATTATTTACAGATACAGGTAAGTTACAAGGCTAATATAGGCCATAAAAATATTGAACACTCTCCGCGACCGCTGATAAAACCTGATAATTACGCCCGTCCCCACACACCTGAGCTCAGCAAATTAAAAATCTAGAAAGCATTCGGAAAGGTGCATTCCGGTTCAAAATAAAGGTAGGAAAACCTGGACTAGTGATGATTAAAATGATTTTAAAAAACTCTTTCATAATTCTATTGTTTTTGGGTAAAAAGAAAGCAACTTGTACCCAACTTATTTAAACAGGACAATTCGTATTTGATAAGAAGTAAAACAGCAGTCGTCTTAAAAAAAAGACTGCCAATGTACAAATCTTTAATTAATTTTTTTTTTTAATCCCTACTGCCTACACATAACACTACTTTTGTGTAAATCGATAGAAAAAATATGATTTAAATAAAAATTTAATAATTTCTTTTCAGATCACAAAAATCCATATACTGAGAAATACAATTTAAAACAAGAAAAAAAATATTAAAACAAAAATTTGAAATTATAAAAACAAATTAAATTCAAAAATTAAATTAAAACAAATTCAGTTTAAAATGTCAAGCTAAAATTAATGAAATTATAAATTAAATTAAAAATGTCATGATAAAATCAGAACATACAATCAACAAGATAAATCTAATATTAAAAAGTAAAAATAAGTAAAAAACAATACATTAGATCAGACATAATTTTGGATCTGTTCACCGATGAGATCCATTAGGAAGCATGCGTGGCAGCCCAAACAGAACCCTAAAGATGTTATTGGGTTACAAGATCATCCTAATAATTTTAGATACATTTTATACTAGAAAATAACAACTGGATAATATATTTTTTTCAATTTTCCTTCTTAAAAATAACATTGTGAAGCATTAAATAAAAGATATTTTTTTAATGCATTATTTAAAAATAAAAATAAATACTATTTCACATTATTTAAAAATAAAAATAAATACTATGTCATTTTTTACAAGTGATTCTATCACAGCTTTCAATCGTCTGATTGTGCTTGTTGATTTGCGTTCTTTTTTTGGAAATTCACCTAAAATTTCTTTTCGTGGTAAAGGGTGCTTGTGCAATTTGTTTGTTAGTTAATTAACTGGAGCACACCTGCGCATCCCGGTGCCGGGTTAGCGGAGTCACTGTTGTGCCGTTTTAACTGCCGACTGCATGCATTTTGTTAACTTTTTATTGATAATTGTTAGAGCCGTGGTATTATGTCTAATGGATAAAATACGTTAAGAGCAATGTTTTAGCTTTTTGTTTAAAAATGTATCAAGTAAACCGACTTAAAAATAGTTAATTAAATGAAGGGATAACGTATTTGTCTGCTCAAAAATAAAAATAAACTAAAATTTTAAGGTTTTCGTAGTATAAGTTCATAAAGAAGAACAGTTTAAAAGTTACTAGTACTAAAACATCAGCGGACGAATTCTTAAAGACGGTCTTTTTTGTCCGTAGGCAAGTATTTGTATTTAACACCAGAAATTATAGCAGTATTCCGAAAATAAGAAAGAATAACATAAACTGGTTGCTTGCCGCTACTATGTTTTTCTGATTTTTTTAATATAAAAATACAAAAAAAAAACTTAAATCATTAAATCACAGCGTTTTAACTACTGAGTTATAATAACGTTAAACTCTACTGACAAAGCAAAATCGAATCGTTATTTTTTACCGTGAAATCATTATCGGCCCGTCAAACAGAATTCAGTGAAATGAGACATGCCAGTCTAATTCCCGATTGACTCATTAAAGCCAGGCGCTCGGCTCAAATTTAATACCAATGGATACCAATTCATTTCTATCGATTCAATCGGCTCTTTAATCGCTCGCTAAATGCCGAATAGAATCGAAAAGTTTGCTACCAATGAAGTTTGGCCACCTTTTTTTCTTTCCAGTTCATTCTTTCACTGGTTTTATGGACTGTTTCCGTTGCTTTATTTCTTTTAGTGAGTTCTGAGTTGAAAGAGTTTGATTCGGTTGGTTTGTAGTTTGTATAACGTGAAAAGTTTAACCTTCAGATGATAGTGTCCTGCGAAAATGGGTATTTATGTAGGTTTACACTGTACTTAGTAGTTTTTCTAATTAAAAACTGAAATAAACAAAGACACAATCAGCTATCCAAGTTTTTGAATAAAATCTCTTTTTAAACTTAGAAATACTTAGTCCACTCTCTCATATATTGGATTGTTATTCACTTAACTGATTTATCGCAGTACAATACACGTTAAGTTCACTAACACCTGAGGCTTCATGAAGCAACAAGAAATATCAACACAAGATTTGACTTTCTGTCGGATAAATTGCATTGTTTTCGCCAAAGTCGCAACGAGAAATCAAAAATAGGTGTTTTTGGGTAAGCCCACAGATTTTATCAAAAGATTTTAATATAGGTATACCGACGGACGCAAAATGGGTTCGGTAGTTCTTTCTTTAGTAATACTATGGATAAATAAATAAAAAACACGTTACGGGCGGCCGACATCCGCCAATATGTTTTTGTTCTTATATCACCAATCCTAAACACATTTTATTGCAAAAACAAATCCGAAGATAAGTCTTTAGGTAAGTTACTGTACAAAACTTTAAGGAAACATCTTTTAATTTCAAAAATAAGTAAAAATACATCTTCTATCTATACTAATAAAACAATACCGTGACTGACTGACAGACAACGCACAGCCCAAACATCTAAACCGATTCAGCTGAAATGATTAATGAAAGCTGAAAATTTGCATACAGGATCCTTTAACGATGTAGGCGAGCACTAAGAAAGGATTTTTTGATATTCCAACGGGAACGGGAACCACGCGGGTAAAACCACAGGCGGCCGCTAGTTTCGTATAAATCACTTGCCTGAACCGTGCCTTCGTTTTAATATGGAATTCTTTTTTTCCATCCTGTTTGCTGTATATGCATTTTCAAGGTTCACTTTACGATTGCAGTACAGTAACCTTGTAATGCGAGAAATGTTATAATGTAAGTCCTTCCTTGCGAGTTAAAAATTGTTTACGGTTAGGATAACCATAAAATGAAATATTATAATTAGTATTTTCTTTTTGTGATGGAAATTGACCTTACTGATATGTTAAGCTCACTTTTCAATTTGACGAATCTGTATGAAATAAAACAGGCAGAAAAAAATAGCCCTTGACGAGTTTCTTGCCGGTTCTTCTCGTTACAATTCTCCCGCTGCGCCGTAGGGTTTGTGAACCGATGGCGTAGCTTCTATGACGTTCATAAGTGCTTGTAACAGCCTAGACTGAATAAATTATATTGAATTGAATGGAATTATTCCTGTGTCTAACCCCAAAGTTTCAAAGCCTATTGCGCATTCAGTGCAGGCTGTCAAATGGTGCCAAAATTAAATTCGCACATGAACCGATACGAACGTCCGCTAATGTAAACAGGCGCCAAGAATCTACGGACTCAAACGGGAAATCTGGCTTCTCCTAATTCGGCCTTTGAGTCCCTGCCAACGTCAGTGATTGATTAAGTATTATATCGATATCGATACGGCGTGAGAGAGTAAATCTGATTTGCTTATTTCTCAGTATTTTGTTAGTTTTTGTGTATCTTATAAAATGTAATACATTTTATTTCATCAATTTCAGATATCTTTTTAGTGACTAATGTTAGTAATTGTTATCCTGCTCAGTTATTACAAAAAATATATATGGAGTTCCTGTAACACGAAAATAATCATTTTGTTACTTATTGATTAATATAGTATAATAATCAATAAGGAGAACTTAAGATTATTATATCATTACATCAAATCACCAGCGAGCGTTATAAATTTCATAATATGTGCGTTTGAAAATATTCCAATGATTTAAAGGTTTTAAAAAAAATAACAAAGAAAGAGATGCTTACTACCTATATACAACGAAACTCCATTGTTGAATATTTGAATATAACATTCTGTCCTGTATCTACTCTCTCACACTACTAGTTTGAAGTAACATAACTTTTCTTCATAAGTGTGAAAAATCTTAAATTTTATTTTTGAATTTTTATTTTTGAATTCAACAAAAGTTAGTACATTTTCCAAGCACTGTTTATTCCCATTTACATCCTTCAATAAAACTCGAATTTCTATAGACAATTTCACCATCGCTACCGACACATCACTATGGAAAAGGCTAATCCGATTTGTGCCTTTGAGCGGACGAATTTTAAATAAGGGTAGTTAGCAATTCCGCTCGAATATGACTAATTGACGATTAGTTGGGGTAAGTTGTCCTTCAATGGGACCCGTTTGTTCCAATTATAATTTAGTTTCCAAAAATACGGACCTAGTCGTGGGTTCCGAAACTTTAAAATAATAATATGGTAATGATTGGGTTTACTGTCAGTTAATCTCAAAATGTTTTGAGCAGATTAAAGTTTAAACTATTTTATCATTATTATTTCATAGCTGTTTTGGAGTTTCTATGCAATAATATTGATAACTGTTTTAGAATAATGAAACTGTTCTACGAATTGTTGTTTCTACCAATCTGACACGGGAACATCAGCTGTTTTTTACCTTTTATTTTGTTACTTAATATTTATGATCTATCATACATAAGATACATTAATCTAACCTGTAGTAGCACCTTGGCCAAAAACATTTTCCTCATATTTTAACCGACTTAAAAAAGGAGGGGGTTCTCGAGCCGACTGTATATTTTTAGGGTTCCGTACTTCAAAAGGAAAAAACGGAACCCTTATAGGATCACTTCGTTGTCCGTCCGTCTGTCAAGACCGTTTTTCTCAGGAACGCGTGGAGGTATCAAACTGAAATTTATATCTAATATTCAGGTCTACTGTCCCTTGGAGCTGTGAAAAAATCAAACTTCTAAGCCAAAGCAATCAAAAGCTACAGCCGTTTATGCCGCAAATTTCCGCAAATTTTCAAAACTCGCACGGGAATCAAAACCTACGAGGTACTTCTCGTGAACTTAGAATCTTGAAATTTGGTACGAAGTAACGTCTTATAGTACAGGAAAAAATGCGAAAACCGTAAATTTTTAGTTACACCATATAATAAAAAATATTTTACGGAACCCTCGGTGCGCGAGTCCGACTAGCACTTGACCGGATTTTTTCTAGCTTTGTGCCCACTCTTAATATAAGTGCAATGTAGAATGCATTGGCTGGCACCGACTCCAAAGTTTAATTTTTTACTTTTTGAAGTCGGTTTTATTTTTGTCCCTATTAATCGTGAGAAAATTTTATTGAATTTGATTTTTTACAGCGTTTCTAACCTATCCTTTTCCTTCCAAAAAGATGATGGATCTATAAAAGCCGTAATTATCACGGCTTATATTCAAATATAACAATAAAGCTGACAAACTCCCTTAGATTTAATTTAAATCCGACCTACCGGCACCCTGGGATATTAATACGATAGAGAAGAAAAGAAATTGAAAATAACATCAAAGGAAACAAACATAATATCGAGTAAGCAATATCGGCGGGGGATATCTTCGAATAATCGAATTTGGACCGAAACTTTTGGGATCGTCCGAAAAATATGTAAATATCGTACTCGATAACACTGGCAATCTTCTCTCGTAAAATCAAAGGCCCGACGGTAGAAAGAAAAAAGTTAGTTTAGTTATCGAGTTAGTGGTCCCCAAGTTATTTCATTTCATGTTTTAATATAAACTTTTGCGGCTCCGCATTAAGTCCTCCATATATTCTTGTTACGAATGTTTTCTTGAATAAGTTTCCCTGCATCGTTTTGCCCGTAATAAACACCGGTTCGGATGTTTGCCGGCGTAAAAATGGAATCCATTTCGTTCGCGTATTTTCTAACCAAACACTTCCCACTTTATCGAATTATTCCCTTAAGGAAATATGAAAACGGTCTCGAATTTTGTCAAATTACTTTCTACGTTTATATTGGAATATTAATCCATTGAAATTAATTGAACCATTATTGGTCAAAGCAAATTACCTAAATTGAAGCCAATCAGATAATCAAATAATGTAATCTCCAGAAGAAATCACAGTTTTTTATAAGGTCTAGTACAGGCTGTTTTGACCTTTTGGCACCTGTAGCCCACTTCTATCACCGCAATTCTCCTATATCAGATAAATTTGCGCTACAGTGATTAAGTGATAGATTACTGCTTCTTGAAACTTTGTTTTTTTTTGTTTTTCTCAGCTGTCATGCGTCTAATTGTTTTGGTCACGTGGTACTAATTGAAGTCATAATAATAAATGAATCGATAAATTTGAAAACGACCAAAGTAACACATTTTAAATTTTACAGGAAGTAAAAAAAACTAACTGTGTAAAAAAATATATATGAAGAGCTTTATTTTTACTTGCTTAATTGAATGTCTATGTTAATAGGTATGTTTTATTGTAATAATCAATTTTATTAGTTTTACCGTATTCATATAAAATGCGAAAAATATTGAATTTGGTTGTTTTCAAATTATATGTAAGGATTTAGTTTAAAAGTAGCTAAAGTAGTCTACTTTAGCTGTTTTCAAAATATGGAAATTTTATTTTCCATATTTATTTAATGTATTTATCAACATGTTCCATTGTAAATGTTGTTGTTTCTGTTAAAGCTTATAAGTTTCTTGCGGCCGTTCTTCTTATCAGTTAAAAGATGTCCTGAATGGCTGGTAGGGAAAAAAAATTTTTGGACTATTGGAAAGTACTTATCTATAAGTATATTTGAATAAAAATCTTTGACTTTGACTTTGACTTGGAACATATTAGTATAAAATTATGAATCTAATTCTTCTTCCTCTGCTTTAGTGGGCCATTCAATGATGTCACCCCAAAATTCTTTGAATTCTTCTGGAATATACTGTTGAACTTTTTTTATATCATTTTTTATTTTTATTTATTGGTATTTATATTTTTCAACAAAAACTAACTTTCCAGAAAATATATATTCAAAACTCAATTTGACAGCTCATTTGACACAATTTGACATAACTAGCGCGAAAAGTTCCGTTTTACTTTGAAAAAGGCCAAACGTGAAGACTTGGTAATTTTCAAAGTAAACCAAATATTCCAAGGCTGATTTCTCTGTGTGGAATGGTCGTACAATGGTCATTTCCACATGAATCGACGCGTCTAATACTGATGTACAATTTAAATAAAAAAAAGTAATGGTTATAAAAATGACGACTTTGGTTGTTTTCAAATTAATCGATACAATTAAGTATACGATATATTATTTTTTTATGTCAAATTATAATTGAATACTAACTTCCTCCCGTGGTTTCACGCCCAGTGGTTCCCGTTCCCGTGGGAATATCGGGATAAAAAGTAGCCTATGTTACTCTCCGCCCTTACAACTAACTCTATATCAAAACTCAAGCCGATTGGTTGCTTAGTTATGGCGTCAAGAAAGGACAAACAAACACACTTTCGCATTTTTAATATTAGTTAGGATTGACAAAATTTACTGCTACAGAAAACACAACAATTTTAATGCACTTAAAAGCTAAAGTCGCCTAAGTATTTTGTTTTCCACCTTAACGTGATTCACAGCACATTTGTTACAACTAAAGAGGCTGTATCTACAAGGAGTACGTGGTTTTCCTTTCGGGATATTTATTGGTACCTATCTATCTACGGTGCCCAAGGGAACTACGTCCCCGCACTCAGTGACGCCTCCTTAACGATCTACTTCTTTATCTACCTAGTCTAGCCATAAGTTATGTTACAAATAATAATACCGTTTATTTTTCTTGAAGTTATTTTTTTAATGATTATTGATATGTCGGCTATGAATTAGGAACAGTTTTATTCGCAATGACTGCCTTTGTGGTCTAAGAGCTAGCTACGTAAATACCTTTGCAATTTATAGAGTAGTGTAAGAACAACTTCAGAATACTAGGGATTTTAATAAAAATATTTATATCTCCTTTACAATGTTTAATTGTCATCGTACAAGTTGCTTTTATAATCTTCGAATGGCGTCAAAACAATTGACAAACGCTTATTATTCTAAAACAGACGTCGCAGCTCTGGCGTCCAGTACTTTCCGATTTTCAATAGTCATAACATTACTAATTAAATATAAATACATTGTTAATGCGTTTTATAATAATCATTGAAACATTATTCAATCAACATATACGAATTATAATTATGAGTTACATTCACAATAGAATAGCCTTAAGCCATGCGTGTAGGCTAACAGCTGTGTGCCATGGTATCACTATTAACGAATTAACTATAAACGCCTTCAATTGATCTTACTACCCTTTTGACGCCCTTTGTTGTCCAACCACTGTCACACCCTGAACCCACCCACCGCTGAACAACTGCCAGGTGCCCGAACTTGTTAATAGTGATACCATGGCACATTAACTAAAGGGCTTTCATTGCTCTATATATTACAAAGGTATTTACGTAGCTAGCTCTCTGGCTGGCTTTAACACAGGTCTTTAATCTCTCCAGCCGAGAATCAATGGACTTACGCACGGCTTCCATGGGAAATTAAGCCACTGCTAGCTCTAGATTTTTTAAAGAGACTTATTGCCTGGGTTTCGTTTAGAGCAGTTTATTTTCTCTAAAACTGACCACAATTTGTAGTCCAAAGTGTTCAGTTCTGGACTGGAAGAAGGCCAGTCTTCAACGTTTGTAAAATCCGAACCATTGTTTCTAGTCAAGCTTGGATACTTCTTAATTTAGAACCAAGCGCAGAGTCTTGCTGGAAAGTCCACGAGATATATTTGAAAAATGTACTGCCAAGACTTTTGATACACTTTAGCTGAAATCTTCAATCAAATCAAATCACAAAAATGAAGCTTTGACTCCATGACACGACACTCCATGATTCCATGACTGATGCAGAATGATGACCAAGTTGTATCTTTCCCCAATCTTTTCTGGCCTTCGATAGAGAAAGAGCTGATGTATCTATCGAAAGTACAATACACAAACATCCGGCTGATACCTAGCTTCTGAAGCGTAGGAAAATGACTGACGGCTCCATACCTACTTTATGTAAGGAAATCACTGCAATTGTGTTTTCTTTAACACTCCACTACAATGTAACATTAACTGCGATAGATAGATATAAAATATATAGAAAGGCAAAAACTTTGACCGTGGATCAAACTTTTCACACGCAAGGTCTGTGGTGGTATCATTTCAAAGTGCTCTGCATAAATCCTCCATGCAGATTTCGGACATGATAATTAGCAAGCTGTGCCGTCAGGAATTTAACAGAGAAAAATTCTCTCACGCTAATTAAAATATAAATATTCAAAATGTCTTCTTCTATTTTGCTAGTAGTTTACAGTTGGCATTTTGTGTGCTTTATTTAGAAATTAAAATGCGAGGTTTTCATGAAAATTAAAGAATAATCACACGAAAGGAATGATTAAAATTTAATGCGCAAGGATTTTTCTCTCACGTTGAGTGCAAAGTGTAAGTAACTATAAGATTTAAAGATGAGATTGAAAAGCCTATTGTTTATTTTTATGCACAACGTGGAGACTTTTAACCCTCATCATACCTGATGTTAAGTATTGATAAGGCTGAAGATGAAAGCGAGCCTCTCCCGGAATCCTCGTTTTGGAATATCGAACTAGCACTACACTTAAACTAGTATTTTAACCGCTTCTGTGGTCTAGTGGTACAACCACCGTTATCAGACCACAGACCTATATCGAGATAGACGAAAAGAGCGCTTCAAACTGTATGTACCTAGCGTCGAGTTTTTTGTACCTACGATGACGTCCCGAGCGAGATTTAGAGATGCGTAAATGTTATTGACGAGCTCTTGCAAGAAAGCATTGCACAATTAACCATTTTCGTTTCTGATTGACGCGTATTTTCATGACAAGCATGTCTCAAGCGGACTGACTTAGGTCGTAAAACTTTGACCGTGGATCAAACTTTTGACACGCAGGGTAGGTGCACTTTTACCGTCTATCTCGATATAGGTCTGTGTATCAGACCTAGGGATCCCGGGATCGTTTCCCAGCGGGGGTACATATTGTAGTCGGTTTGGTTGGTGGTAGGACTTGTTGTAAGTCCGCCTTGCTAGATACCACCATCTTATCTTAGTCAGACGCCATAACAACAATGTTTTCACCATTTTTGTTTTCCGGCAGTTACGAGATAAAATAGCCATTTCCTCAGTGGTTGAGGATTCCGGGAGAGGCTCGCTTCCATCTTCAGTCTTATCAAACTTAACATCTGGTATGATGAAGGCTAAGAGTCTCTCCGTCGTTCATAAAAAAGCTTGGGTGCCAGCTTCTTAAAAAAGTTTAAAATCGCTTTAGGTTCCCTGTCCCCATATTTTTCATTGCGTCATGTCCAGTACTATTTTCTTTTTTCTTTTTGTTAAAAAACGTAAAATTTTTAAGATAAAAAACATTAATAAAAAAAATGTTTTCTTTGATATTCGTATCTTTGATATTCAATTTGATTCATGGACTTGCCAGTGTTGGTACAGAAAATGTCTCGTGTACCATAATATGGTACAAATCACATATTATGTGATTCATGAGACAGGGAACTTGTTAAATTGATAGATTTTTTATACAACTTTTCCCCATTTACTGTAGACTGTAGTCTTTCATTATCACCCCGAGCTGTCCATACACAAATTAAAGTCCGGATAGATCATAGAATCATCAAAACAACAACTGTGGATTTCTTTTGCATCTTTTTTTCATGAACAACGTGGAGACTCTTATCCTTCATCATACCTGACGTTAAGTATTGATAAGGCGAAAGATGGAAGCGAGCCTCTCCCGGAATCCTCACCACTGAGGAACTGGCTATTTTATCTCGAACTGTCGGAACACAACCATGCTGAAAACATAGTTGTTATGGCGTCAGGCTTAAATAAGATGGCCAGACGGTCTTACAACAAGTCCTACCACCAACCAAACTGAATACAATATGTACCCCCGCTGGGAATCGAACCCGGGGTCTGATACCGGTGGTTGTTACCACTAGACCACAAAGGCGGTTAAAATGTTTGTTTATATACTTAACGGAGTTATGTGTGATTGATTGCGGATACATAATTTACAGTGTGGTATGATAAAACGAATAGTTTAAAATCAGCATAACTACCGACCGGTGTAATGTAACGGCAGCAAATAAAAGCCTCGCCTCGTCGTGCCAACTCCGTGTTCCAGCTTTTGGCCACATTGTCCACGATTGGCAAAAACCGCCATTAATCTGCCAACCAACGTTTCATTAGCGGGACTCTAAAGTGAATTTTAATGCATCTTTTCTGTTCGCAACGGAACCTTCCGGAGCGTTGTGAGCAAAAAGTTGGTAGGACTTTTTCGAATTAGCCAGCTTTGGATGTTACGGAATAGCGTTTGGAAACCGCCTTGCAAATACTTTGACAAAGTACTAAGTGAGTAATTAGCGAGGTATTCAATATTCATCTCGTTATTTAAATGCAATCAAGATGTCTTGTGTTGCAAAGTTCTTGGTTGACGGCATCGTTGCAAAAATTGACAATTATACGTAGAAAAATTAAAATGAAAACGAACCGGAACGGAATTTTGGAATGATTTATATTCATATCATAAAACAATAAGTAAGAATTTATTAAGTAAAAATAAATAAAAAAGTATCAGAGAGGTATACCTAATATAATTCCTTTTTAGATTTTTTCATATTAGATAAGCAGACTGACCGTGCTTGTGGTACTATCTTAATTATTGATGGGTGCCATTAGATTTAGATAGGTAGTACAGTTAAGATAGGTTGTACTCACACAAACACAAATGTTCATGACATAAATTTTGGTTCTGAGTCGGGGTTGAAACCCCACCTCTGGCTCAGCAAGCATCATCAGTAGGAGCACTGCGCGCAGCACAGTATCCGGCACATAAATTCTAAAAAACCACCCCCAAAATCATCGTTTGTCGTCAAACTTTAGTTTTCCTTCAGGCCCAACATTGGCCATTTATACTTTCGTCGACAAAAAGTAAGCAACATTTATAAGACAACAAAGTCGGGAATCTTCGGAACAACAGACAACAGTCGCGGGAGCAAAGTTGGGAACAGGTTGCAACAACTTATAAACTTCGCTTACAGGTGAAGTACGATCAGTACGAAATGTGAGCAAAAAAGTTCAAACTCATAACTCAAATTCAATATAATTTATTCAGTCTAGGCTATTACAAGCACTTGTGAATGTCAAAGCAGCTACGCCATCGGTTCACACTGCACCCTACGGCGGGAGACCTAGTAACGAGAAGAACCGGCAAGAAACTTATCAAGGGCTGTTTTTTCCAGTGCCGAAACTAGGGCGGTGCCCAGGCACAGGGCGCAAACCCTGGGGGGCTCAGAAATGACCAACCTGACCTGTTATCAAAATTTGACCCGGCAGTTTGGAGAAAGAAAACAGTATTGATTGGCAATGAAAAGCGATATAACGGGGCGCCTATTGATATCTTTTAAATAGTTTTAGGTCCTGAAGAATAATTATAGCAGGGGGGGGGGGGGGGGGGGGGCATAAAAGCCTAGTTATCATATTATATAAAATACAGAGTCGTTAAATTGAAAAATGACCTTAAACTAGTATAAGGTTACTTTCCATTACAATCATAGATTCATAGATCAGCAACAGTCATAGATTTCACTTTGTTGTAATTTTTATAGTGTGCTCTAAAAGATTATGTCCTACTAATATTATAAATGCGAAATTGTTACTCTTTCACGCAAAAAATAAATGAATCAATTTGGATGAAATTTGGCAAACAGATAGAAGATGGCCTGGATTTAAACATAGGCTACTATTTATCCCGATATTCCCACGGGAAAGGGAACCACGCTGGTAAAACCGCTGGCGGCCGCTAGTCTTAACATAAATATAATCGGATTTTTTCTTCAGGTAAGCAGACTGTCAACCACCAGTATGAAAAAAGTGCGCTCACCGATGTTGCATCCGCTGCTGCCATTGCTTTTTCTTACAGAATAATGCAGTTGCAGCGCAACGATTCAGGTTAATAATAATAATATTACGTTGGCTTCTGTTTATTGGAGTGTCAACTCTGGCTTATATTTGTGAAGACCAAAATTCAGTCACCTAAACGGCACTGTCAGCGACCGCCTTGTAAAGTTCCTCACATCCTCACAGGTGCCTGATTGTGCGGCAAACGGGCTACTGCGTGTACCAGTGCACTGTGACACGCGGAGTTACAAACCTGTCTTGGGACATGTTCACATGTCACGCGAGATAATTCGAGTGTTCTACAAGCGTCACTGTGTCATAATACAAAGATGTTTCACGCGGTGTAATATGTCATGTACAGGCGTCAGCACCTCTGGTTTTACACTTGCATCTGCGAAAACCGCCATTATTCCGAGTGCCATAAAGTCAAGCTGTAAAGTCTGATTTGCTGACGTGCTGACAGTCGGTAGCTCATCATGCTAATGGTTGCACTAAAGCAGATCATTCATAATACATAAGGATGACTCACGGTACATCATCGTGGAGAGTCCGAGCCGAGTGTCGGCCGTAGCACGGTCCACTAAATGTCCCCTATAGATATTTTGTAGGGATGGACATGCTCACGCTTCACCGTGGGGCAATCGAGTGGTGGCTGAGCAAAATGCATAGGTGAAACCTCACCTCGAGCTCGGCTCGGGCCCGACGCGGTGTAGCGTGAGTCATCCTCTAAACGACAAGATTGCACACAACGCAAGTTAGGTTTTTTTTTATGAAGACGGGGAGACTCTTAGCCTTCATCATACCTGATGCTAAGTATTGATAAGGCTGAAGATGGAAGCGAGTCTCTCCCGGAATCCTCAATCACTGAGGAACTGGCTATCTTATCTCTAACTGACGGAACACAACAATGCTGAAACCATTGTTGTTATGGATGGCGTCAGACTTAGATCAGATGGTGGTAGCTAGCCAGGCGGACTTACAAAGTCCTACCACCAACCAAACCGAATACAATTTTGCTGGGAATCGAACCCGGGACTCCTGGGTATTATACCGGTGGTTGGTACCACTAGACCACAGAGGCGGTGCGTTATTGTAAACTCGCCATCAAAGTTAATTCATCATCAGAAAACTGGCAAAAAATAATCTGTCACAGGTCACAAATCATTTTAAAAATAGCTTTGTGACCTGTGACGAATTTACACATAAATTCCATAGTAAGAGAGAGAGAAAGAAAATAATCATACAAAAAGACAATAGGTATAGTGTATATAGGTACGAAGTATAGTTGCGAATTTACTTTCAAAGTATGAATTACTTTGAAAGTAAATTCGCAACTATACTTCAAACGTGACGAGTTTACTTATTTGGGTATACCTTGATGTGCTGTTACTTTGGAATCAGAAAGAGTGTCTTTATGACCTTTTAAATGGTGCCAGAGGTGGTCGAATCCAAGAGTCTTCTATAGCCAGGTACAACTCGGTAACCTACCCAAAAAAGTTATTAAAATGTCTAAGAAATTGCACAAAAAAAGTATCAATTCAAACCAATTAAAGTTATTTATTTTTGAAGAGAACCGAAATTGGTAAAGCTACTGCGCCCTATTAATATTTTACGCATACAGTAGTAGCGATACGTTAATAGCTTTTAAATTTAAAATTTAATTAAAATTAAATTCACAATTGATTATTTATAAGCTTTTGATGATGTTTCCGTTATTTTTAATATCAAATAATTCATTAACCAGACAATTATTAAATAATACAATACCTTAATGATAATAATTTAAATATTAACTTATGTTAGACAAATTTTATGAATTTTAATATCAAAGGACATGCTGGGAATAATGTAAATGTACACTATAAAGACGAAGCTATTGTAAAGGCTGACAAATTTACATTCTTGGGAATTGAACTTAATGAGAGTTTAAACTTTACAAGCCACGTTCAAAAAGTCTGTAACAAAATTAATAGTTTCGTCTATGTTCTAAGGCGATTAACTAAAACGGCACTTAATGTGACTTTGTCTGCTTACTATGGCCATGTCGCCTAAAACATCTCTTATGGGATTCTTATAAGGGGCAAAAGCACTGATGCAAGTAAGGTATTTATTGCTCAAAAAAAATGCATTCGAGCGATATGCAACAAAGGTCCTTATGAGACATGCAGACCACTGTTTGTAAAGCTATATAGGTATATTAACGGTCCCTAGGATGTATATCCTAGAAATTTTCAAATTCGTTAAAAGCCACTCTGATTATTTTTAAACTGGCCAAGGATGTATACCCAAGGAATACTCGAGACTGCCATAGACTTGCTTTGGATTTTCGCCCAAGAACTTCTGCTTGTCAAAAGAGTTGTTACTGCATGTACGTCAGAGTTTATAACAAGATCCCTAGCCAATTTAAGCACGGACCCAAAACACTAATGACCAGAAAGCTACGTGAATGGCTAGTACAAAAATGTTTTTACAGCTTGAACGATTTTTTAAATTATTGTTAAGTTTGCATGTTAATGTTTATTAACTGAATAGTGTGTCTAACCTTAAATAACATCTTGTGTACCTATTCTCTGCAAATAAATACTTTTGACTTTGACTTTAAAATATAGTTCAGGAATTCACAGTATTCTCGATTATACCTTCCTACCAGTGAACAGCGAGTTTATCAATAAAAAATCTGTGGCGTAGTATTTTCAGTGGGTATATATGTACCTACTGAAATATAGTTTGGCTGAAGCATTTTTGTCGTAAAAGCAGCGGTCGGGTTTTTAATGGAATATTGCGCTCACAGCATGGTTTTGTAAGTTAAATACTGAAAACATTGGCAAAAATATTAAAATATCATAATATTAGGTCTTTAACTATGAAATTGCCGATTTGTATGAAGATTTTCAAAGAAAGTTCGTTTTCCATACAAACAGTTTTTTGAAGTGAAAACTTCTTTAGCGGCGTTGAGCACTTTTTCTGTAATGGGTATAAAATCTTAAACTCGCGTCAGGACACGTGACCTGATCGAAAAAGCGTAGGACGGATGGAGAATGTTGAGGTGACAGGTTGACTATGGTCTCGGTTGCTTAGCGACAGACTGTTGATAATGTCTTTAACTTGTCTCTTGTTTTATTGTCAATATATATTTTTCGATTCTCTATAATAACTAATGTTTTCTTATATCTTATTACCTAACTTAACGTTCACTTTAATATGGTTTGTCATGTTTGTGTACGATAGCGCAATAAATGAATATTGTATTCTACCACATAAATGATAGTACTTTTATACTGATAAAGCAATTGGTGCAAAATTATTCCCTAACCATTCCAAAATATCAAACATGCTCAACGTTAATAATCAAGTTTTCACTTTTGCCGGCACTCCCGGAGTGCAACCCGTCTTTTTTTGTTATAGTTACTACCGCAAGTGCTAATGCCACAATTTTTTAATGTACAATCATTGTTTGAAGACTATAAGGAATCTAATGCTTTATTTTTATTTTAAAAATTATGAATTATTTATAAATTATATTAAATAAAGTAATAAATTTTGCTAACAAACACTCTACTGGTCAACCTGGAAATTCCCCGACTGTATCTATGTCTGTTCGCTTTCCACGCGAAAACTAAATAATGAAATTCTTACAGCTCGAATCATCATTGAGGCTTCTTTTATGGTGACTTGACAGACGATTCCCATGTAAACTTGCAAAATATAGCATTAGATTGCTTAGTCTTAGTGCTTAGTGCTAAAGAAACAACAATTAGGCAGACTTGCACCAACTCAAATTAAATAGCTTAGTGCAAAACATATTTCTAACATCACTCTTACACTTTTTAGGATTCCGTAGTCTAATGGCAAAAAACGGAACACTTATAGATTCGTCATGTCTGTCTGTCCGATGTATGTCACAACCACTTTTTACTTCAATCGAATGACTGATATGGAATGTCATTTTAAAAATGTTCAGCGTTAATACGTTTACTGAGAGCTGGTGGTAGTGACCCACCCTTAAATTATGTGTATATATACATATTTTATTTAGATTTATTTATTTAGGTACACCAACAGCATAACATGTACAAACATTGTTATAATAAATTATAGCTAGGGGTACAATTCTTACATGCATGCCAATAATAGGAATACACAACATTGATTTAATATGTTTAAAATAAATAATAATACTAACCAAAGGTTCTTTGATTATGTTCAATATAAAGAACCTCCATATTCTTACAAAAACAAATGATGAAAACATAGTCAGTAAATGCCTTCTCGTAATCTGTTGATCGTAAATATTAAAGAAACAAGGCCCGGTTATTTTTGTTACTCAATCACACCATAGCCGAACGGAGGGAACAAATCCCTTTTGATCCGGGAACCCGATAATTCCTCCGGGACAGCTGACCTTTATTCTCTGCGATCATTTCGGCCAAAGTCGCTGAATATTTTTTTATCGTTATCTGTGAGGCCTACTTATGTTTAACCTGCTTAAAGATTTTGCTTAGTCGCTCGGCATATTTATTTTTATGATGAACTTTGGAATACAGGCTCTGCCTTCACCAAAAAAGTTACGTGGTTTTAATAATTAGATTATTCTTTATTATGTGTTATGTTAGATACTAGTAACAAGTCGATATTATAAAATTAGTCTCAAATATTTCTTGTTTCCACTGCTATTACGGTTGTGAAATGAATGAGGTTTGAAATGAACATTTAACGTTTCACAAACAGAATTCTTTCAAAACATATAGAGTAGATAAGTTACATCTTTTTTTTATTTTTGTCACCAACTATGTATTAGTAAAGCGTTTAATATTTTCGCAAGATTAAAATATTTTAAGAACATTATGTGTTTTAAACAGAATAATTCCACATATTCATTTGCCTATCTCAAATCTCGTGAATTCGTGATATACAATCTCCTTTTTAAAATCAAGGCATCTCCCTAAGGGATGCGTGCGGCCAGGAAATGCAAAATATATCGCCAGCTCGCATCGGGTATCTTGTTAGCGGGAATGGACATAAAAATATTCCCCAGTCTCCCCAACTGGGTTCAGTTTCACTTTATCTTCGCTAGATGGCATCTTTACTACCTCTTTTCTACCCGAGGCGTTAAAGCAATGAATAACACCCTTTGGTTTGGTTATTAAGTGTTAATGGTGTGGCTATCTGAATCCCGTACGTAAATAGTAAAAAACTAAAAACCAAAAAATGGATGGGATGATAGAATGCCTTGGCTGGTCGGTACCAGCCTAAGCATTCTATCATCACAAATACAAATATTTTTATTTGCTATAAATAGGGTTACAGTAATGTTGTTTAGTACAATTGTGAAAACAAAATGGAGCTTAACCTATTTAGCCATTTTACATAGCATGCAAATATACAATACAATGATTTAAATTAGATTAACATTAAGAAACTGATCGAAATATCATAAAATAAAATCGAGAAATAAATTAATAAAAAAAAAATGTATGATAATAAATGTCAAATAAGAAATAAAATAAATTAATTTCAATATACAATTAAATTCTCATGTCAGTCTACAATTACAACAATGTCAATACAAATACATTTTGTGCATTTGAAAGTCTCGAAACCTTTGTCAATATAAGTGTGATATAGACATAGATAAAAAAAAACACACCACATGCATTGAGTCGAGCATAAATTGCATATGAACCACATTAAAGTAATAAATATTAGACAAGAAAATATACTAGAAAAAAGCAACTAGTCTCATGTCGCCCTGACGGGATGACATGAGACTAGTTGCTTTTTTCTAGTATATTTCTTGTCTAATATTTATCACATAAAAATAGCATTGTTGAATGCAAAGTTAAAAAGTCACATTAAAGTAATCTAATTGCTTCTGTGAAATTATAAGTAAGTATGTAATAGTTCCGATGACCATTTGTGGTCTTCTTTATCAATACCACTTCACCAAATAGTGCTTTCCGAAAGCATATGCATGAGTTACTATAGAAAACACCGAAATCGCTACTGGAGTGCCTATAATATTTGAAGAGTTTCCTGGATATGACCAGGGTCCCATCATCAGATCCTGACATGATGACAATGGGACCACATGAAAAGTATAAGTACCCTTTCGAGCAAAAAAGAATTACTCAAATCGGTCCAGCCGTCATCGTTACTCGAGTAACAAACAAAAAAAAATAAAAAACCGTCGAATTGCGAACCTCCTCCTTTTTTTGAAGTCGGTTAAAAAGAGTTTGCATTGCAAATAAGATGGAGATTACTATTTATCGCAATTTTGGATAAAATACACATTTGCAGATCTGCAATAGTGGTATAATTCCTAGATACTTCAGAAGTTACCATGAAATACTACTTAACTATAATTATTGAGGTTTCAAACTTTTAATGTGAACTCTGCAAATGCGCAAGTAGGCAGATTTTTCATCAAATTAATTAGATAACTATTAGGTTTATGAATTTCACTAATCTCTATATGGTTCTCCGGAAAATAATCTCCATCAACTCTTGATATCTCTTGAAAATCCAAAAGTATGAGCAAACCAGTCTTATGCGACAGTAAGCTACAAATAAACTTATACTTAACATCAATTTTATCAATTTATTTATCATAACATCTGTACCTACCTCCTGGGATCCGCGCCGCACAACTCAAACTGAGCACCTCAGTGCAGCAGCCGCGTCTCACTGAAGGAACAACTTTCTGATACTTTACCTGGTGTAACTCGTCACATTCAATCAGGGGTGCCAGCAGAACACACTGAGCTTGCAGTAAACTACCAAATAAAGTGTTTATATCAAGTGAGCGTAGAAAAGTGGGTAGAGATCTCGTATGGAGATATTGTTGAAAGTTTTTGTGCAACGAAATCTATAGCTGTGATAGGATAATACCATTATAAACAGGAGCTTCCAAAACATATTCAAATAAAGGCATAAAAATAGAATGCAGAGTGAGGACATGACATGGGCTACATATAGAACCGAGATAAAAAAATCCCAAAAACAGCAACATTGGGCAAGCTCGAGAAATAATGAAGTTCTTTAGAAAAATGCCACTTCAACTTCCGAAATATATACAACAAAACTATTGAAAAACTTAAGATTTTATAAAGGGTCAAGATATTAATTATTAAGTGTAAAGTGTGGATGTCTCGTCAAATAATTATTGTTTAAGTATATTAATAATTATTATTATAGGAAGGTACTTTTTATTCTCTACCATTTGAGTGAAACCCCTAGTGAAACCGCCAAAATGAGATACTATACCTACCTACATTACTAAGAACCATCAACTGTATGATTGATGGCAATAATTTCTGAAGAAAAAATCTTTAAAACGTTAAGTGAATTCTGTCACAGCCCTATGCTAAATGCTCCCCAGAGAATTAAATATGCTGCGACGCCCGTCAAACGAGTGACGGCTCTTCACAACTTTAACTTCTATATCTGTCCCATATTCCCATGATGTATTTAAAAACATGGCAACATTAAAAGAAGATAAGCTTTACGGATTAAACTGGAGTGATTTAAGTATAAAAATAATCATTACATACTCATCAATAATCATTACACGGCCTACCATCAAGGGCCATTGGAGGACTTTTTGTCCGCCACACCACCTTATTACTAAGAACATAAAGTTGAAATATAACGAAGACTACTCACTTTTCATGGATATACGCGATCTAAATTCAATCTTATTTGGTTAACAATAAAGACGTGTCGCAGACAAAAAGTCCTCCGTTATCCGTCGTCTGCGCTAGCCACTACTGTAATGCGATTCATTTCAGGTTATTTTAGGTAGTAATAGTGAGCCGCCCCTATAGGCGCCGCCGGTATGGAAGCATCCTACACTCACCACCTAAAACTAACCTAAAATGAATCGCATAACAGTTGATGGTAAGGCCCCGTATTCATCATTATCGCACAATAGATAGGTAAGTATAAGTAACATACTTATTTTTCTAGATCTTAATTCAGAATATTTAGATGAATCGGTTTCTGAATTAAGAATATCAGGTTCTCGTCTCAAATTCAACTCTAAGCAAAAATAAATAATTAATCATAGTAATATCATGCCTGGCATGAGCGAGGTTTAATTAAGGTGTTCTCAACTTGAAATAAGTCAAAGAATAAAACAACTTTTAAGGATTTAAGTGCACTATATTTTCACCGTTTGAATGTTTTTTTTTAAATAAGTAAAGTACTCAATTCAACGAGAGAGAGAGAGTGAAGCTGATGCCTGGTTTGTAAGTAATAGGTTTGAGTAGAAAAGCAGTTTGTTATACTTCTTAACTTTGGACATTGGGGAAGGGAAGTTATAAAGTACTAGAGGCCGGGCGCGGTTTCACCTGCGTGGTTCCCGTTCCCGTAGGGATTTTGGGATCATTTATAGCCTATGTTACTACTTGGGGTCTAAGGATTCTCTATACCAAATTTCGTCAAAATCGGTCCAGTACTTTTGAGTTTATTCGTAACATACAAAAATACAAATCTTTCCTTTTTATAATATTAGTATAGATAAAGAACTGGGGAGCTACTCCTGGCGGGATCGCGTTGAGATTGAGATTGAATGTCAATAATTATAACTGATTTTCGAAGTAAGTTCGAAACAAGCAAAAATAACAAAAAAAGTAATGTATGGGCGGCGCAATAAAACGGCAGTATTTTAGTATAGAAAACGGACGATATTAACAACATTTTATAGAAAACGGACGACATAATCAATGATATTATACTAGGATGTCTAGGATACAAGTTAAATACCAATGGGCGGACTATACACGAGGCCCCGAACACAGCACTACTAGGCTAGACCTAAACTTGGCTCAACTTATAGACTTCCGTCACAACTGTAGTTTCCGTACGAATACAATTTAAAATTTAGGTGACGACCATAAACAGTGGGCTCCAACCACCGCGTTCTGCAATCTAACAGCGCCATCTAGTTTGGCATTGGGGAACAAATTAGAGCGTCGTGTTACGAAATTTAATTACAAAATAACTTTATTTATGTACTAATTTGAAGTATTAATTTTTTGTTTTAAGTCATAATTACTGATTTTTGTCATTAATTCAATGCGATCGCGTCATGAGTAAGAGGGCTGAAAGAAGTCACAAATTGGTTTTTTAGCGAGCTTTATTCTAAAAAGTAATAGATTTAAAGAAACCTTTTATCACAATTAATAGAATATTAACAGATATTTCATTTGCATCATAAATTATTTATTTAATCCTAGTACTTTCCCAGAAAACGTTTCCTACAAAAACTATACTGATCAACCGCGAAGTTCCCCGATTGTACACTCAGTCATAAAATACTTACGAAATCTAAGATAATTTTTATTAATCAGACATTTTTCTTAATATTCTAGCCGACATTGAAAACAAAACAATATAAGAAAATCACCCGATGTTTATTCAAACATGGCTGCCATATTTGGAGGGTGAACCTAGTCGCACTCCAATCCAAAGCAAACATATTCCGCTCTATTATTAAAATGGTCGACGTCACATCATAATAGACCCATTATTTAGCGACGGTAAAACAAACAGTACCATGATGCGCGTATAACAAATAAACACCAGATACATACAAATTCCATTAGAATATCATACATTATTCTACGAGAAAGTTGTCACCTTTTGACGGCTGAAAATGAGTCGCAAAATATCTTTATTAACTACGATTCTTTGCTGTTAAAAACCGACTTCAAAAATCAAAAAGTAAAAAATAAGCCTTTTGGGGTCGGTGCCAGCCAAGCGAAGACAAGAAGTATAGAAGTGCAACAAAAGAATTCACCATCGATGCCTTGGGAGGCACCGACTCCAAAAGGCTTAATTTCTTACTTTTTGATTTTATAGTCTGTTTTTTATAAAAAGGTTTTTTAGTTTACTGTTTTTAAACTAAGAACAAGTCCCGTACTTGCCTACACTGCTTTTTTGAAGTCGGTTAAAAATTCTACGCTTCTTCTTCCTTGCGTATCACTAGCAAACCTGCCAGCGTAGCATGCGCACCGCGACTCGCTGTCGACGCTTATCTCGTGATGTCTGTCCCGGTCATATCAGTACGATGTGAGAGGAACAGACAATACGGTCGCGTGAGAAAAGTGTCGAGAAAGCTTTGTCGAGGTGCTCATGCTACGCATGCTGAACCACAATATCGTAACCTACCCTATCCTATCCGATTAATGCGTTGCTTATCTTTTAAGTATATTAGAAAATCCTACATGTCTCCACTAGGAGGGTTTGTCTAACTAAACAGTTGTTCAGACGAGACCCTAGCCTGCAAACGCATGCTATTTCGGGTTCCGAAGTCCCACGTGTAAGTAAATGATAAATTTATTTTAATGTTATTGTTTTTATTTCATATTTGTTGTTTAATTTATCATTAGTGTTTTATAATTGTGTTTTTGTTGTGTCTATTGTGTCTACTCACTCATTGGGCGCCGTCAGAATATCAGTGCTTCTAGGTTATTCTGACCATCAACGAATGACCCAGAAGTTAATTTTGCTGAGACGGGCCTATTAGCAGCACACATTTTGTTTTTGTACCTAATATAATTCTTGTTTTTCTGTATTAAGGCGCTACTCGGAAAAAGTATGAACTTTTTGATATAAAACTATAGCATGGTTACAGTTGTTACAAATCTGGTAATAAGATATATATTTCTTCATACCTTTATCTAGATTCGTATAGTTTCGAAAACACGATTTTATGATTTTGCCTCGACACTTTTTATTTTCGAAAAGACCTCTAAAAAATACGAAAATTCAAGATATTCTTAAATGGGGTTACTTATAATTGGTTTAATAAGTGGACACCAATAATATTTAGGATCGTATAGAAGCATTTTTTTAAAATCGCTGTAGTTTTTAATACGAAGTGATTTTGTGTTTTTTTTGCCTAATCTGCAAAACCGGTCTCGCTCCCGTGCGCGTCGTTTTCTATTTGCTATCTCGCTTCAGCATATTTTTTTCGAGTACCGCCTTAATTTAAGTACCTACCTATTTGTCTGATTGTATTACTGTTTTTTGTGTGTTGTTAATAAATGGTTTCTATTCTATTCTATTCTAATTTAACGATGTTTTGTCATTTACTATGCTATCTGGGGTCGATATTTTTGGTGCCTTTGAATCACTTAATTGAAGTAAGTAATTAAACTCTCTGACTTCAGTTTCTTATGCTATTTTGTAACGTGAACAGTCTGAAAAGAAAACCGTAAGCTTGAACTAAATGCGAATTTATATTTAGGAATAGGTAGTCAATTAAGAATTCAGGAAATCAATTACTTGACGATAAATAAAGACAAGTAAATATAAGCTTTCTTTCTTCTTCTTTCAAAGAAAGTCAAAAATTGGGGGAAGCAATTTTATTGTATCTTACATCTTTTGATTGTATATTGAGTTCGTGTAATTAAGTAGGTAATCGTGTAATTTAGTTCGTGTAATTACCTATAGTTTTATTGTTTGACATATTATAATTTTTCCATTTTTTATATGACATGCCTAAATATTTTTTATTAAGTATTACTGTATGATTGAATTGTAATCACTTTTGTGACATATAAATCCGATTAAATTACTTTTGACATTGTAATTATTTTGTAATTAATTTGATATTTATTGTATTAACCTATTTAGCTTGGCTTTTGTCTGTAAGCTTGCGTGTCTTTATAAATAAATTAATTTTAGATTTATATGCGATTTCCAAGTATAAGACAAACCCAACATTATTATACGCGCTCAATTATATTTTAAACAAAACTGTTAATGGTTAATACTATCTGCATTATTACTAAATGTGAAACGTCATATAGGTAGTACAAAAGCGTATTCAGCGCGAATTTAATATTTATTTTGTCATAAAATTATCGTGTAACAGTGATATTTAGGTAATAATTGTAATTTTAATTGAGACAAAAGGGAATAGTTTGTTAGTTATACCGGGTAACATAATACACTAGTAGAGTATTATACTCGTATAATCTGTGATAATACGATTAGTGCGTTAATGGTTTAAATCAACCATTCTTGTAACTTCTCAATAATTATAAAAATACAAATATAGCTAACAAAGCTAAAATCGAAACAGCCAAGAGTGTGTTTGTTAGTATGCTTGTATGTTTTTTAACATAGTAGGTAATCAATTGACTTAGGTACCTACTTACCAGTCGGTCGTACGTAGTGTTACTTATGTTTTTTTTTAATAATTTTATTTCTATTTTGACATGTCTATTAATAAGGATAGAAAATATATGTGAACTATGGAACTTGTTTTCTGATATAAATGATAATAATAATAATATTTAAAAGGCCAGGGTGAAGGGCAAAAATTTACCTATCAAAAATGGTTTCAAGCTCTAACCGAATTTAATATTGTATGCAACTAAATCCAAAAGAATAAATTTCAGCGCACAGGCAAAGTTATGTCAGACACTAATCCTAAATTCAATAATGCATCTTTTAAAGGCGTCCATTCCAAAATCAAACGCCCGTTTCGGCCAGTCCGATTCTATGGACAGGGGCAAAGAAAAGTTAATGTTCTGTGGTTTAGACAGTAGCCTGATTGGGTTGAATACTTTTTATTCCGATACTCCCACGGGAACGGCAACCACGCGAGTAAAACCGCGGTCGACCGGTAGTATTTTATGAAACAAAATCTAAAAGATATTTCAGCGCACAGGCAAAGGGATGTCAGACACTTATGCCAAGATTCAATAATGCATCTTTTAAAGGCGTCCATTCCAAATTCCAACGGCGTTTCGGCCAGTCCGATTCTAAATGGACTGGGGCAAAAAAAAGACACCTTACGCAGTCGCGGCCGCACGTTTAGACAGTAGCCTGATTGGGTTGAATACTTTTTACCACGATATTCCCACGGGAACGGCAACCAGTCGAGTGAAACTGCGGGCGGCCGGTATTTTATGAAACAAAATCTAATAGTACACTATGATCTAAGTACCGCACTTATATCTTAAGGTGGTACGACTTCTATACAAACAAACATTACACAATTATTGGTTCATCATACCTTAATAATTCATAAATAAATGCGCAACTAACTCGTTTAAGTTATTTGTTTGCGGGAAATAATAAAAAAAAACACAATCACGAATAAACTAATATCTTATAATTTCAATAATTCTACGTATGTGTGTGTGACCCATCGCATTTATATAGCTCATGTATGAAAGTACATTTTTTTATAACTTCGCGCAAACAAATAACTGAAACGAGTTAGTTGCACATGTATTTGTGAATTATTAATGTATGATGAACCAATTAATGTGCAATGTTTGTCTGTATGGAAGTCATACCACCTTAATGTCCTATTAGATTGAGTCGAATAACTATTGCTAGCCCGAGCCGTAGGCGAGGGCTATAAGAAAACAAAGGCTGAAATAAATAAAACTCGCACTTTCTTAAACGAATAAATTTTTAATCACTTGTTAAAGCAGTTATAAATTTTGATCAATTTGTAAAATTGAATACTACGTTGTGGCATTTTTAATGTTGTCAAGTTTTTATTATTATCTCCCAAAGTAAATTTTATTCATAAAATGTTGACCTCTTTTCTAACATAATTCTGACATAAAAACTCTTTGCTAAAATTTAAAAAGTACCGTTCGTTTTAGACGATGCATCTTGATAAACCGTGCGTTTTACAAGTACGTAATGATGAGATACAATACGATATTGAAATGTTTTATGAGACCCTTTACGAGCAAATATGTTATAAAAGATATTTTCGTACCATTTGCTCAATACAACAAATTTCAACAATAGTCATTTTTAATCTGTTAAAAACAGGGAAAGAAAATTGTACTGAATTTCATTCATCCTCTAGGGGTGGATGTGATTTATATTTGGAATACTTACCGAAATTTATACTGAACTACATCTGTGTTTACACCATTGAGTTTGTATATAAAGCATTACACATCTTTTTGAAAAAGGAATACGCATTTATTATGCAGTTATGATTATTAAATAAAATTACGAAAACCGACGAGGCCGTATGAGCTTGATGCCTTTGCTTCTCCTACAAAAAAATATTAGTCTAGGAATTTGCCGCGTTTTTGTTTTCTTCAAATACATCTCATATTAGTATTGTGTTAATTTTTTCGCAAATGGTACGAAAAGTAGAGTATTTTCCTAGGTGATAAAGCTGTCTTAGTCTTGGGTGAACTTAAATCCCTCGCTACACTCAGGACTCGTCTTAAATCCCTCGCTTCGCTCTTGATTTAAGTTTTTAACACCCTCGCTACGCTCGGGAGTAAACCTCGAGTCCTTCGTTACGTTCGCGATTTAAATCGTCACCCGCGACAGAAGATACTGCTTTATCCCCTTGGTTAATAATCTACTATTCAGCGCACAGGCAAAGGGATGTCAGACACTTATGCCAAGATTCAATAATGCATCTTTTAAAGGCGACCATTCCAAATTCAAACGCCGTTTCGGCCAGTCCGATCCTAAATGGACAGGGGCAAAGAAAATACACCTTACGCAGCCGCGCCCGTCCGACCGCCGACGTTTAGACAGTAGCCTGATTGGGTTTCTGTTTCTGCTTTGTCCGACCACACAAAAGGTAAGAAAACTAGAGCTGCCACGCCAGCGTTACGTTTCAATGGAAATTGTGTTCCCATTCTTGTGAGCCGCGCGATTCAGCGCGCCTTTTGTAAAAAGATAGGAGATCGGTCATTTAAATTGTTCGCGTATTTTAAGCAGCGGGGCTATCGCGTAAAAAATCTGGGTATGGATATGGGTGTCATTTGACAGTTGAAGCTCATAAAATTACCATATACGGTCATTTAACTGTCAAATGAAGCCCATGTCCATATCCATATTTTTTACGCGATAGCCCCCCAGATGGGATATGGCGTTGGGAACGTGAACGCCTGTAGGTATACTTGTCAATCTGTATCAAAGTGTGCTACACTCAGGTGCAAAAAATCGCACAGTGGCATGATTTTCATACAAACATGCTCACTTTACAGTCTCTTTATTTAAAGGTATTATCAGTTATGTGAAAATGTATACGTCGATGTAGGATTCGAATACTTGACTTACGTAGTAATAAAAGTCCCGAAAATTCAAGATAAATCAAAGTAAGACAACAAATTCACTCAATCCGGTTATCTACAATTTTATATGAAATCGAAATTAAACATTTGGTTCTCTAAAAGTTTAGGAAATCAAGAAGTTTTTTCTGTTGTTTTAAATATTAGTCGCTTTGTTGACCATTTGACCTCGCCATCGACACAAAAATCTTTACAGAAATACAAATAACTATTTATTTATTACACCTTGAAGTGAGCATGTTTGTATGAAATAACGCCACTGTGCAATTTCTTTGCACCCGAGTGTATTTATTACGATCTGTAAAAGAACTGGGGGGCTATTCTCGCGCTGAAATATGTCGAATTCGACATTTTTATATTCTTAATTTCTTTATTAAAAATCTAAGTAAAATCTCTACAACTGTCAAAATCCTTTAATTTCAATTATCTTTGATAATCATATAATGTCGAAGATTGCTTTTAGTGGGCCTTTAATACAGATTTTTGACTCCAAAAATGTCGAATTCAAGATGTCGAAGGCGCGAGAATCGGGCCCCTGTAGAATGGTGTACGTAACGTAGACTGGAACAAAGCAACGTTAAAACAGTATTTTATGGTGACAGACTTAGATAGGGGAGGTGTGCCCAAAGCGGGCACCTTAAGGGAAAGTTGAAAAAAAAAATGCTTATAACTTATTTAAGTTTATTATTTTTTCCCAAAAGATTAATTAATTTATCGCTCTTAAATATAGCATGGTCCGATTTATCAAAAATTTTACAATATAATATTTATAATCAATTTACGAAACCTCTACGATTGCCCGCTTTGCCCGAGGGGGGGGCCTAAAGAGGGCACTCGTTTAGGGCAAAACGGGCATGGGTTGAGGTAAAGCGGGCATGGGAAAATTTTATCCATAAATCACAATTATTAGAAAATGTAATACCCATATTCTGCCTTCAAAAGTGGAATAAAGGAAACAAAAAAAAATATCAAGTTTTATCATTAAATCAATAATACTTATCATAATTTGAAAAATTAAATGAAACATTCTAGGTAAATATCTTTCTACTAAACAAACTTATATTATAAAGGAACTTCGTTTTTATACGTCTTCTAACAAATATAACAAGAATAAACTATAGCAGCAAGAATATTCGGTTATTCATTTTGACGCAAAATAACCATTAAATAATTTTTCTTTCTTTCTTTCTAATCAGTTTTTCTAATTTCTTAATACGTTTTTGGTTATATTTAATCAGACTTTTTAATCTTCTTTACGTGTGTACTACAGCTAGGAGCAGCAATGTTGGCTGTGGACGGATTTATATTTTCCATAACGGAAGTAACAGGGATTATTGACTGATTGACGGCGAAGGAGTTGTCCTATCAGCTTCTTCGTCAAGTGGCAAAAATGCTTCAACGGGTTGTGCGGGTTCGGTCGGATTTAATGGATTTTCTGTAACAAAAGCTGGCAAAAAATCAGATTCATCAAAAATAAATCGATTTGTTGGAAGCAGACCAGTGGTCTTGAATCCGTTTATAGCATTGTTTGCTGTTGCTGCTTTCACGTAAGCATCTGCAAACAACTTGGCTACGTCATTTTGATTAGTCAAGTCAAAGTCAAGTCCATATCATTTATTCAGCCTAGGCTGTTACAAGCACTTATGAACGTCAAAGAAGCTACGCCATCGTTTCACAAACCCTACGTCGGGAGACCTTCTAACGAGAAGAACCGACAAGAAACTCGTCAAGGGCTGTTTTTTTTCTCCCTGTTTTATTTCATACCGAGTCTTCAAATTGAAATATGATTAATTATTCGTCCAGCATGTGCTTTTTAGAAAACGGCCACAGCCTGCTCTAAATAAATTTTAAGTGGCCCATACACGCAGTAATCTAAGGGCTGCATACGATGTGTGGTATGTGGAGCCAAAGACACAAAGATTACATGGTTTTCTGACGTATATTCATTTCAGCATAATTATAAGTTCCAAGAACTCTTGTTTTGACAATCCGTAAAACAAATTGTCCATATGAAAAACATACTCCAAAAGCTCAGTTTCCTGATGCTTTTCTGTGGATCAGGATCAGGACATATCTTCCAAGTTTTACTTCATACGACCCTAATTTCAGATGCCTTTGCAGCGTCGTTCTTGGGATCCCATATGTAGTTGATACCTTTTTAACAGTTTCCTAATTCTTGAACATCTCGCAATGCTTGACGCATGGTTGAGGAGGTCCTTACCATCCAAAAAAAACAGAAGGAGCTTTAGCAATTTGTATTTAAATGAAATGGGTGCCCGCTTTGCCTTTTTCGCCACTCGAAATATGCAAACAAATTCTAATCTCAAAATGTTAAGACACGTGGTTTTTTGTGCAACCGGATTATAGCCAAATAACCACTTAATAACTAAAACGTATTGATAATTGCATAGTAAACACCAAAAATAAGAGGACATCTGAGACTTACCTTAAAATATTTTTGGAAAACCCACTAAAAACTATTTTTTAACGCAGCTCGTATTGGCGTCGTCACTGGTGAACTAAACGAATGACGCGAGGTGTGCGGGACGCGGGGACTACGGTCAAGTGATAGCAGCGCACGGTTTTTTTAAATGTCATTATTAAAGAGAGTGCCCTCTTTAGGCTCGGTGCCCGCTTTAGGCACATCTCCCCTAAGTATTTTTTTAACACCAATTAACCTAGCCCCAAAGTAAGCACTGTAACTGTAAGGCTTGTGTTATGGGATACTAGGGTAACGGATATAAATACATATAATTATACATATATATGTATTTATGTGTAGAAATATATATATATATATATATATAAACGTCCATTACTCGGGTACAAATACTCGTTCATTATTCATCATACAAACATTTGCCCCTACCGGGATTCGAACCCAGGACCTCAGAGTATGCGACATCTTGAAACCGGTGTACTTACCACTGTATCACGGAGTTCGTCCAGTTGGTGGTAGCTAGTCAGGCAGACTTAGAACAAGTCCTACCACCACCCAAAACCGAATAAATATAATATGTACTTCCACTGGGAATATAACCCGGGAGCTCTAGATCGGTTTTCCGGTAGTGTACTGTGGAGATGTGGATGGATTTATTGTGAAATATTACAATACAATACAATGACTCTTTATTATAACACCATGAAATATATAATATATTAAATTTTCTCAAACATGCTTGGAAAAATGAGCATTATTTTGACAACCTTCTTTGAGATAAATCGATATTGCAGTACTGGCCACATATTATGCGAGCAGCGGCCGGCAAAAGTTGTATGAAAATCCATAATCTGTCGTGTTTAGCGGCCAAATATTTTTTTTTTTTTTTTTTTTTTTTATATAATGGCTTTCTTCTGTTCCTCACAGAAATTCCGCCAACGTCCCGTAATGAAAGATACACTGATTAATTTTGATTTTTACTTATAATTATTCTGCCTTGAGCGTTCTCTATCTATAGAAGGACAAATAAATATAAGGAGATACACTACGCCAAATAAATTACATAGTAAACTCATATCTGTCGTCTTATTTAAAAATGGAACGATGTTTTACTCCGAAATATGGCAATCAAGAAGGTAACTTATCAAAGGTTTTATTTAAATTTCGAACTGGTTTACAATAATAGAAATCTGTTTTAGAAAAAAAAACAACAAATGAACACTTAAACGCGGGAAAATTATATTATTGTTCGTTGTTTTTCTGATTTCGAATATTAGTTTTAATTTCCGCGCATTATTTGAGAAAAGTACTATACAAACCTTGGCCACAACTAGGCATTGATGGACTTACGTATGTGGGCCTCGGCTTCGCCTCGGCGATTAGATTTACACGTTCGTCCGTCAATGCCTCTTTTGCTGGCCGCTGCAGTAATGTACTATATTGAATACTAGCGGCCGCTAGATTCACTCGCGTGTGTGTTCCTGTGGGAATATCGGGATAAAAAGTATGTTCATAACCACTATCTGTGTACAAATTTTATCCAAATCCGTTCAGTAGTTTCAGAGCCTATTCAATGCAAACAAACAATCAAATCTTTTCTCTTTATAATATAAGTATAGATAACGATAATAACAATCCTAGCCATTGCTTATTTACATCTTGATTACGTCCGCGCTACAAATGGTGAAGGCACATTTTTAGTTACAGGTACAGTCGCTGGCAAGAAAATTAGAAACTGATTGAATTTTTTCTTAAGAAAAAAATAAGTGCTTAAAGTCCGCGAGGTCTGAGCTGAGCTTTGCATATGTGTGAGTGCACATAGATAGTTTGTAGGTATCGTGTAAAAAAACAGAAAACAAAAAAGCAACAGGTGTTGCTACTAGTACATCTATGTGCACTCACACAAATGCAAAGCTTAGCTTAGACCTCTACTGAAGAAAAGTGTCCGAAACTCCGAAGAAAGAAAAGGACATATACAGGGAGTATACAGTATCCTTATATATTTTATGTGAAAAATTTCCAGAAAAATGGATCGAGTAGTCAATTGTTTCGCCGGCCATTTTGATGAATCTGTGGAAATTCTTTTTTAGCAATTCCAGGCGCTAGCCGTGTACAAAAAATGCACGAGCCCTGAAGAATAATTACTTTTACTGCCGTCATTGTTAAAAGGCCTCATATTTCTTTGTCAATAAAAAGAATCGTGTTAGACCTTCGAAGAAGTACACACATCAACACTGTCTAGGGATATTATATTACATTCTTCATAACTCACAAACTATCTACAGTACAGAAAGAGTTTGTATGGGGGAAAAAACCCTTCTAAGTTCCGTCTTTAGAAATAAAAAAAAGTATGACAAAAGAATGCATGATAATTTGAATATAACTTTCGCAAAAGTTAGTTTTTCTTATAAACAAACCGCCGCTATTTTTGAAAATTAAAGGCTTGTCAACATTTTTGTTTACATTTTGTTTTTAGCATGTGACGTCGACGTTTAACCAATTAAGAACAAATTAGAGCTGCAGGCATGTTGAAAGCTGGCGCTATCCAACGCATGGTTGTTGTCTGCATTGACCCGTCGAACCCACCAAAACGTGATCTCACTCTGGCAGAAAACGCGTTACCACTCTTAGACATGACCGTTTTCTACGAAATATCGCCAGGAGACAACCCAATATATATATATTTTTTATTTTTTTTATTTATTTAAGGAAACAAACAGCATGTTGTAATACATAATAAACTTAAACACTAGAACAATACATTAGCCTAATTAGTTTCCAATGCTAGCTTTTACAAAAATTTGTTGACAAAGTATGTGTGAAGTAGTAATAAAAGTTTAAAAGTGAATAAAAGTCTAAAAAAAAATGAGAGAGGGCCGAAAACTATTTTAAATTTTAAATTTCAGTTAATTAAACAAAAAAAATATATATATACACATAATATTAACTAGGTACTATAATGGCTATGGGAATGGTTCAAAGACTCATCTGACCACCAATTATTGTTAGTGAGTGACCAAACTGGGGAGGAGAAGTTTACATGAAGTCGGTCTTCACTCTTGCACACCACTTCTAGTTCCAGCTTTGCAGCGTGGCAATCGTGGACGAAGACTTTTATGGACTCGAGAATTTTTGGCATGGAGGCACGAGCAGTTGTCAACGATACGCTTTTCTGTTGAGTCTGGAGAAGGCTCTATCTACTTGAGACTCGCCAAATTCGAATTCTTTGCGAATCCGGTTGAAATCAAAACCATATCATGAATTTTTTTGTATTATTTTTTTATTTTATTTCTGAAGACGGAACCCAACAGGGTTTTCCCCCCATACAAACTTTTAGTTATGAAGAATTTAATATAATATCCCTAGACAGTGTTGATGTGTGTAGTAAATAAATTGAAAGAAGAATTTGGAAAGTGTGACTATTCTGAGCTATTTCTGGCAAGACATCAATCATTTATCCGAGCTGACTATGCGAGTTGATTTTTAAAATTATTGTGTGTCTTTTTCCCAAGGAATAATTCGTTTTTTCCAGCCGGAAATTTCAAAACAAAATCCGGTAATTTTGGAACGGAATCCGGAAACTTTGTATTTGGATTTTGGAAAACAAGTGAATGTCGATGCGCCAATGGTTGTCGCACGTCCAGCTGTTGTTGAATGTATTGATTTTCAGGAACTCCGGAAATTCGATTTTGTGTACTTTACCAGTTTTTTTTTCAGTTTTAAGTTACCAGATTGTTTCGAGTTTCCTTGCAAGTGGAGGAAAAGCAATTCGATAGAAATGAAGATAGATTTTCTTTTGCTAATGATCAGTAAGGAAGATCAATAGTTATTTTCACCTCACACGCTCGGAAGAGGAGGTTTTGTCATTCAGTTTCGTCGTAGAAAATCGCTTTTTGCGGCCTAGCGAGGCTAAGTACTTTTTTAATTTAATACCTAAAAATATGTCATAATGCGTTCCGAATCGCACTATTGACTTTTTTGATACATTTTATTATTATTTTAAATAGCTTTGAATTAATTTAAGAATTTTATATTACGCTGGGTGAGATTTTACAACATATGATTGGATTTCGGAACGTGACATAAATCTTTATTTTTAAATTGTCTTTGTCTTATACCCTTGGACGAATTAACCACTTCGTCCAAACTTATACCTCATGTCAGTGTCAACATTTACGGAATCGTTTTTATTGTTATTTATAAGTAACAATATAGGTATTCCTACTTTAAATAACTTTGAATTAACTATAATATTCCCTTTTTTATTATTTTATTTTTTTATATCATTAAAACAACGAGAATAAGGTATATTTAGATTATACTTTATGTTTAAAGAATTTTTTACCGGAAGTTGACCGCGGACACAACGATAAAATGTTCCTCAGTGTTGTCAGGTGAAAAATTGTGTGTTGAGCTCGGCAGAAAAGTTTTTAGCGTCTTGTACCTTTGAAATCCTCGCTTCGCTCAGGATTCAATCTTTGAACCACTTGCTCAGCTTTCAATAGAGCCAACTTTCCAGCCTTGCATAACAATAGTTATTTGTTACTTATTTACAATACTTATTTAAAGGAGGAATATATTGTTACTTATAAATATCAATAAAAACGATTCCGTAAATGTTGACACTGACATGAGGTACAAGACAAAGACAATTTAAAAATAAAGATTTATGTCACGTTCCGAAATCCAATCATAGGTTGTGAAATCTCACCCAGCCTAATATAAAATTCTTAAAACAAATAGTTTAATCTTATTGTTATTGTTTATATGATTCAATGAACTAAAATAATATAATAAAACCAAAACGGAGTATTATAGTTAATTTAAAGATATTTAAAATAAGAAAAAAGTCGATACACTTGCGATTCGGAACGCATTATGACATATTTAGTACTTTGCCGCGCTAGGCTGCAAAAAGCGATTTGCTACGCTGAATCTGATTGACAAAACCTTCTTTTCAGAGAGTGTATGGTGAAAAAAATATTATCGCTGCCGTCAGTGCGACATGAGACAAGTTGTTTTTTTTTTTAGTACCTATATTTTTTTGTTAAATAATTATCACACAAAAAGAGCATTTTAAAATGCAAAATTAAAAAGTTATGAATTGTAATTATTTGTTTAATTTCAATGGTAGGTTAAAAACTATTCCAGTATGTTAAAATCTCTTACGGTAAGCGATTTCTAATGTGGAATAGATCGGATATTCTCATAAACATTCGGTATTACTTAGTAGAAAGTAAGCCTACCTGACTAATGGCTATCTCCCAGTTGTTAAAAAATGTAATACCTACTCGAAACAAATTAGACCGGCAGTTGAAGATAAGTAGGTAGCAGTAGCAAAGGGTCCATATAGCACGGATCTCATCGGCTTTCCTTTTAGGAATCCCACCGCACCAATCCACCAAACGTTTAAAATAATTTTTGAAGAAGTTTTTGGCCCCAGCCGCACCAAAAGACCCCACGCCACCGGTAGGTAGCCAGTTGCTTAACGGTTGAGAATTCCAGGAGAGATCTCCCAGTTGTTCACAAAAAAAATGCAAGGCTCGAAACGAATAAGTACCTCACGATCAATCACCTTGAAGATCCACAGGATCTTGAGAGCAAACAATGAGCGGTGATAAAGAGGCCATTGTGCCTTCCTGCTCCGGACGCGTTCGATAATTAATTAATAATTAAGGACCACTCCATTATCCTTTAATTTCGGACTCTTTCTTTAATGTCCCACACATTGTTCGGCGCGTGACGGGATTAAATGGATCTCCGGGTGAAAATTATCCTGTTTGTAGTCCTTAGGTAGGTAGGATTGTCGGGATAATTCTATTACGAGCTAAGGAAGTACAATGAAGATGTTTTTAGATCAGGAAATCGCAAATCTCAATACACCTAACATAGCACCCTATTCGAAAAAATAAAAAAATAGCTAATGAAATGGCGAAGAAAGAATATTAGCACAGATCTATATCGAGACGTAAAGAGCGCTTCAAACTGTGTGAGAAGTTCTCACACAGTTTGAAGCGCACTTTACGTCTACACACTAGGTTCTCACTGAGAACCTAGTGTGTCTATGTAATTGTTCGTACCTACGATGACGTCAAGACTTGTCAAGAGCGATTTAGTGATGTGTAAATGTTATTGACGGGCTCTTGCAAGAAAGCACTGCACAATTAACCATTTTCGTTTCTGAGTGACGCGTGTTTTCATGGCATTGGTCTCAAGCGGACTGACTTTAGGTCGTAAAACTTTGACCGTGGATCTAACTTTTGGCACGCAAGGTACGTACGCTTTTACCGTCTATCTCGATATAGGTCTGTAAATATTAGCAATCTCATATATATCGTCGTATATTTTGACAAAAGTAAAAAACTTCCCTAAGGCCAACTTGTACCAAGCGAGATTACCACATTGAACCCAGAGTTAGTGCTAGTTTTTTACGTAACCTAGTTTGGCGTAATTGGGCCTAAGTAGATCAACTCTGTTTCCCTCAAGTTAAAATAAGGACAATATTTTAGTAGATACCTAGATGCTAAAAATCTTTTTGACTAGTGTTTTGTTTCGGTAAATGATTGATTAAATGTATGCAGAAAAACTGGACTTTTTAAAAAACATACTTTTCTACGAAAATGGTTTACCCACAGACCTTTATCGAGATAGACGTAATGAACAGTCTTAAACTATACATAACTACAATAATATTTTATTTAGCTTACGCTGCGCCCTACATTTATGTGGCCGCGCGTTGTTTACATTATTATTTAATTTATAATTAAAGATCAGTGCACAACTAACTGCTATAGAGAAAAGTACAACCAACTCAACATAACATTTGTATATTTTACGTACATATTTTCAAGTGATTATACCTTTTACTTTAACTTTGGTCCGTGATTTCTCTGCACTCCTGCTATTTCAACTTCAACTATCTACAACTCAAATGTATAGTGGTCACACCATACACGTAAAGAGAGCTTCAAACTGTATGAGAACATAGCGTGTCGAATTTTTCGTACCTATTATAACGTCAAGAGCGAGATTTAGTGATGTTATTGACGAGCTCTTGCAAGAAAGCACTGTACAATAACCATTTTCGTTTCTGAGTGACGCGTGTTTTCATTGCAATGGTCTCAAGCGGACTGACTTAGGTGGTAAAACTTTGACCGTCGATCAAACTTTTGGCACGCAAGGTAGGTACACTTTTACCGTCTATCTCGATATAGGTCTGTGGGTATACCTATGTTTAAAAGGAAAAACCCGACCAAGTTATTTACATTTCGTCCCCCAAAATGCAATCAGATCAGACTTTGCGGCAGTCACTTTGTAATTGAGCCGACATCACGCGCTATTATATTCAGGCGAAACATTTCACGGACCAGTTAACTGCGTAATGCAAACCTAAAACTTATTGAATAGGAAAGCAGGGATCCAATAAAAAACCTGTCAGGCACAACGCGGGACAGGTGGGATCTGACATGCGACGTAATCTTTGCTTGGCGTTACGCGATACGCGAATGAATGACGTGGGACTGCGTAAAACAAAAATGGTGGGTGCTAGGCTGGGTACCTACTTCTACTACTACTACTACTCTAAGGCCCCCAGGTCATGAGACACCATATAATTATTCTATAGTTCTCTGAACACCGGGATCCTATATTATACTTAGACAGGATATCTAACAACGGGACACTTAGCACATTTAGCTCAGGGAATTTCGTCAACGGTCCTGGGCTAGAATACCGGTAGAGGCAAATGTTTGAGCATTTGTTGGTAGGTAGGTACTTCAGACATGACTAGGTATATAGTTTTTTGCGATTTCTGACTTTCCTAGTGCTCATACCTCAGTTGATGTCAAAGAGTGTTTTAATCCTCATGAGAAACAGGATCGATCGCCATAAAAAACTCATAATTTTTATTCTCACTATATTTTTTTTTCAAAATCGGTGAAAGCAGTTCAGAATTCCTCAAATAATTAAGGATGGTTTCCTAAGAACGTTTTCATGTAGCTACATCGGTTGAGGTACCTGCCCTTCGTGCCCCGTTTTAAATTTCCACCCTGTATATATATATATATATATATATATATATATATATATATATATATATTCTACAAAATACCTATAGGTCGGCGCGAGGCTTGGCTTGAATTGAACACTGAACACTGAAACTCAAATACTTAGCACTCTAGACTATAGAGAGATTTTAATTTTATTTAGGCTGATAACTCTCTCTCTCATACTTTCAGATTATTTGATAAAAATAATAGTTCTTTGCTTGTATTTATCCCAACTAAACTATAACACTTCTGAGTAGGTGTTTAGTTTGAATCCAATATTAATGTTTCACTTTATTATTAAGTACCTAATTGATTGATAAAATCTGTCTGTGTAAAAAGGGATACACAATTTGTTAAGAAGTATTCGCCATCCTGCGACATACAAGTTATGTTTGACTATTTGATGTTATTATTAGATTCTTATTGAATGTAAAATAATAGTTTGTTTGAAAAATCTTTAAAAATGAAATATGATCTACTTATTAGTTTTGTCGATTGACAATTACTGAATTCAATTATTTCTTTTATGACCGGAAATGTTAAAAATGGCGCGCCACATTTGGTGGGTGCATGCTAAGTTTTCTCCATGAAGATATAGGAATAGTCACTGAGCAAGTAATCACTACGGATTTTTAGGTATGGTTTTCTATAATGATTCTGAACATTGTGAATTGATATGATAATTATTACTTTGCTGGATTCGGACGGAAATGGGTCTGTGTGTGTCAAAATAAAAAAATGAGAGTAATTTGTATTTGCAAAAGAAAGTCAGTACTCTAACTATGGTGATGTTGCTTTGTGATCAGATCGTATAATTTTCCTTGTCTTTCAATTCGCTAAACGTGTGCCACATCAACGCTTAAAGTGTACCCAGACACTTCAACGAATTGCTTGACGCGTTCACTAGCGCAAATATACATGCAGTTCTGATTTCAGAAACCTGGCTAAAACCACATCTCCCATCTTCTCTCTATTCGCTTGCTGGTTTTAACCCTATTCGAAATGACCGGATTGATGGGCATGGAGGTGGTGTTGCTATTTATAGTTAGTAGCTTCCTCTAGCGCCGGCTCTCCCGCCGAGTACCTGTTTCTGGAGGTTGGAACCGGACGAAATAAGGCAATTGTTGGTGTGGTATACTGTCCCCCCTCTCTTGACTATTTCACCGAGTTTGAATCGGTTTTAGAATCTTTGGGTACCGAGTATGCACATCACATCATCATGTGTGACTTGAATACTAATCTTCTAGAACCCAATTCCTCTCGGTCCTATAAACTCCATCACATAATTAAGTCAGCCAGCCTCCATATCTTACCTTTGCAGCCAACTCACCATAACCTTGATGGTACATGGCTCGACTTAATCCTTCCCTCGTCCCATCACATGGTCAACATATCGCTCCTGGATTTTCCCGTCACGACCTAATTTTCCTGTCCTATATTCTTAAGCCCCCTAAACCCACTCCGAACGTCTTGCACAGGCGCTGCTTTGCGCGTATGGACATTGATAGGCTGCAAAAAGATGCATCAGAAATCGACTGGGATCCTGTCATTCAAGCCACTACCGTAGATGCTAAAGTTCAAGTGTTCAATGACATATTGTACTGGTTATAACTTTTTAATTTTGCATTTTACAATGCTATTTTTATGTAATAAATATTTAACAAGAAAATATACTAGAAAAAAGCAACTAGTCTCATGTCGCCCTGACGGGATGAGGCGACATGAGAGTAGTTGCTTTTTTCTAGTATATTTTCTTGTTTAATATTTATTACATATTGTACTGGCCCTGTATGATACCCATGCGCCGATCAAAAAGATCAAACTAAAGCGGCCACCGGCGGCTTGGATGACCAAAGGTGTACAAATGGCGTTGAGGTGTAGGGACAATGCATTTCGCAAGTTTAAGAGGGATCGCCTGGACGACAGTTGGAAACTTTTCAAAACTGCCAGAAACCGGTGTAATCAGATGATACGTAACGCAAAACGTCGCCATATTCTTGATAACATTTCGTCCTCCTCTTCTGCTGATATCTGGCAATTCCTTGGAACTCTAGGTATTGGCAAATCGCGACATTTAGACCTGCCCAACACTATTAGTATTAACGATCTTATATCCAATTCACCTCCTCATTGAAACTTGATAGTGCGTGGCTTCACGCGTTTCTATAGCAGGCCTACCTAATGCGTCCTAATATAACTCGGTTTCATTTTTCTCCAGTCGGGTGACTGGGATGAGTTGGATTAGCAACTTTCGGGAGAGGACGGACATACGCTTTACGCCAGAGGTTAGGGAAAACGCCGGAATCAAGGGAAAAATTAATGATGTGGGTGATGGCAGGATCAGCAGATGGTCCACTATAGTAACAATCATGCGGCGACTGATGCTATCACAACCCACAGCATTGGATTTGATGGAAAGGATGGGAAAGGATGATCTTTTTGATCTATGATGAGGTACTGTTATGGTTCTCATCTTATCTTCGGGAACGTCACCAGGCAATGCAGTTGGATGAAGCAACATCATCCTGGCGTAGCCTAGATACTGGCGTTCCCCTAGGCGGCATACTTTCTCCTCTCCTTTTCTCTATTTTTATTAACTTTATCACACATACACTTCAGTGTTCGTATCATCTTTACGCTGACGACTTGCAGATATATGCTCAGGCAAGTGTTCATAACCTATATGATGCAATCAACGCGTTGAATAGGGACCTACATAATATTAAGTCCTGGTCCGACTGTTTTGGTGTTGCCGTCAACCCGTGTAAATGCCAAGCTGTGTTGGTGGGTAGTCACAGTATGATATTTAGAGTCGACTTGACCAATTTGTCTCCTATTACCTTCGATGGCGCTACAATTACAGTTGACCCTAGTGTTAAAGATTTGGGTTTATATTTAGACTCCAGTTTAAACTGGCAGACTCAAGTGACAAGTATTTGTCAGAAGGTCACTGGAATTTTGAGGTGTCTTTATCGCCTCAGAAACTTCGTTCTCGCCAATATCAAGGCATTGCTTGTGCAGACTTTAATTTTTCCTATAGTCGACTATGGTGATGTGTGCTACCTCGACCTGAATGCAGATCTACTTAATAAGCTTGACCGTCTTCTAAATAACTGCATTCGATTCGTTTATAATCTCCGCAAGTATGATCATGTGTCCGCACACAAATCTCTGCTTACATGGTTGCCCATTCGGCAGCGTAGAAGTGTGCGGGCCTTGACCTTGACCACCCTATTTACTCTACTAAACTCCCCTAATGTCCCTCCTTATCTTATTTCGCGTTTCCAGTACTTATGTGATTCTTACGATAAAAATCTCCGTTCTTCTTCTAACCGTTTACTTATTTGTCCTTCTCATCACTCCGATGTTATACATTCTTCATTCTTCGTTTATCCTATTCTTCTGTGGAACGCCCTTCCCTTTGACATCAGAATGTCCACCATTCTCTATGCGTTCCTAATAGAGCAAGCAGAAGCAGCTAATCGTAAAATTGTGACAAATCGTCTTATTGTTTGTATGTATTTAATATGTATATAATATTATATATTTAAATATAGTATTTATTGTATGCATTTATGTTCTTAATAGTTTATTTAATTACAATTAACCATTTATTCCTTATGTTGTTATTTTTACAATGGTTGTGCTGCCTACTTCCCGTTGTCTCCACATCACCTTAAGGTTGACTGGTAGAAAATGCCTAAGGCATTAAGGCCGCCTTTGTACATTGTGCATAAAGTATTAAATAAATAAATATAATAAATTAGGATAGAATTTGTATTTAGCGCAACCTTCACATCACTCACACCCTTTTTTAATATAACTACATACCTACTTACTACCTCAATAAGGTAAAAGCTGTTGTAGTGCAGTTTTTAAGTTAGAGTTTATGTGGTTTCGCCTGTATGTACTTACTAAGTTACTGTTTGTATCCACACTACTGACCGGTTTTATTCATTTTAATACATGGAGTACTTATTTATTAGGGTTAGTTAAAAGCAAATCTTCGAATTCATTTGATGCATCGTAGGTAATCGTATTGAAATTGCTTTGTTGCATCTGTTGCATTGTCTAGCAAGAACCCTTTACGCCTGTGCAAACTCTGTCGAGTCATCGAGTGTAACGTCAGTCTGTATGTTATTTCAAAAGGTTAACTAAATATTATTGTAAGCTAGATATCTACGCTGTAAGGCAGATGAAGATCCTTTATTTTGGGGACCTAGTCCCCCACAGTGGCCTCTCTTTGCCTCCCCATTTAGCCACCCCATACCACCAAGATTTTACCGTTCTTATAAGACCACTTTAAAGTGATATTCAAAACAATTACCCAAAACCTTAGCACCATCTTATCTTTCTCCTCGCGTAGCGCTATCATTTTTCCTTCCACTTCTCCGCGTCTCCTCGCTGTTACCTCTCAACGACATTGTTTTTACTAGCGGTCTCTTCCCTTTTTAGGGTTTCGTAGCCTAAAGGCAAAAAACGAAATCCTTATAGATTCGGCCAAATCGATGTATGTCACGGCCCCTTAATTCCAAAACTATGAGGAGTACACAGTTGAAACGTGGTAAATAGGTAACAAAAATTAAAAAATATATGAATTAAGGGGGGGCTCCCATGGGGCTCCCCATACATGGAACTGACGCTGAAAATTTTTTTTTCATCAAAGCTATACGTGTTGGGTATCTATAGGTCTTTAAAAATTGCATTGAGGTTTCTAAAACGATGTTTTCTCAAAGTCAACCGTTTGAAAGATGTACACTTCCAAAGTGGTAAAACCCACAGCCAACCGAACCTAACCATTTTATTCGTTCCGTTTCACGTAGTCAATATCGCATTTTGCGACAGCATCGATGTACGAGTAGGTACCTTTACCATACTCGAGAACTGGCCGTATAGTTTTAATGTATTCGCTTGTCTTTTTTAGAACATGAAACCGAAATATGACATTTGAACATAGAGATACAAATTTACAAGTCAATGCATTTGAACGACAATTTGACACATGCATGTTATGACATTCAATGACATTGACAGATATAATTTGTGTTGTTGACGTGTTGTTGACAAGGGGCAAAATAAACGTGTCTGGTTTCTGTTTTTATTTAGTAATACTTAATAATTACATTACAAAGTAAACCGATGTCAATTGCTGTGCAATAATAAGTAAATGTGCCTTAGCATTAGTTATTATGAACTGAAAAAGCTATAAAATGGAGCACATACGGCAATTTGACTGGTAATTTTCAGACACTATTTCAGAATGTTATCGTAAGGTTACAGGTTTATTTAACGTCCTTATTTGCTTTTCTACAGGTGTACTTCGGAGCCAGATATTAACTTTTTATGTGAGACTGATTTGGACAACTGTGTGACTGAGAAAATCTTAAGGAACAAGTTCCATGACCCTCTCGTGTATAGCGAATCTGAGGACGAGGACAAGCCCAAGTTGAAACTTAATTGGGATGAAATCTTTAATAAGAAAAAGATCGTAAGATTCTGTCTGACCAATCTCATTTTTGCTATTCTTCTTCTTCTTCTTTTTGTGTAGTGGCGGTGCCCTTTTGGATTTCGCCAATATCCAGTTTTTGGCTCAGTGGGTTGTTTCCACAGACTCTGCGCTTCTGCTAGGTGACGTGTGAGAGTACAGCTATGTACGAGGTACAAGTGGTAGGTACAAAGAGGTGTACTCTTAAATATAATTAAAACCCGCTGTTGAGCTACCTGAAATAGGGACAAACACAATACATGTATATAATAATAATGTTAGTTGCCGACGAACACAATACATCACAATCTTATATTGTTAGTTGTTATATAATCACATAGAACATCAATACACGGAGAATTTACAAAGGTGAGGACAGTTTTAAAATTGGTAGGTTTGGGGACACAGGGCGGGAGAAGGTCATACAAGGAAGTTGGATACTTGGGACAGTTGAAGAAGATATGGTCCGGTGTTCCTTCCTCCAAACCGCATTCACAAAGGGACGAGTCCCTGACCCTAATTTTGGCAAGGTGAACGGGAGTGCACGCGTGACCCAGCCGCAGACGACATACGGTGGAAGTACAGGCTTTCGACGCTTTCTTGTATTTAAAAAACCAAGGCTTGACAGGGAGGGAGTGCTGAACATCAGCGAAATGTCTACCTACTGTTTTGCTGTTTTCACGCCACTGGTTCTCCCAAGAGGTTCTCATGACCTTAGTAATTTTTGCTATTAACCATTTTATTGCTTTTGAACATTCTATGACACATTCTTCAAGATTTAGAACTTAACCTCAAAAATGTATATTATAATGCCTAAAAGATATTCATAAACCGTTAGTAGTAATAGTTATTTTTAACTGCATCTGTGGTCTAGTGGTAACAACCACCGTTATAAGACCCAGAGGTCTTGAGGTTTGATTCCCAGTGGGGGTTATTTTCAGCATTGTTTGATTTCATACAGTTAAAGATAAGATAGCCAGGATTCCAGGAGAGGCTCGCTTCTATCTTCAGCCTTATCAATACTTAACATTGGGTATGATGAAGGCTAGTCTCATAAAATAAAAACACCTTCCCTTTGTATTAGATATAATAGATTTTTAAAAATTAATATCTCAAAAACTAAGCATTTCCGAGAGGGGAAGTGGTACAAGGGGGGGCCTCTCCTCCCCTCCCCCCTCTCACTACGAAATTCGTGGGTTGCTAATCAAAATTCCTTCCCTAACTTTTTATCAATTAGATAAATTTATTAATTTCCCAACAGGAGCGTCAATTCCGGTTGGTGGTACAAGGCATCCATCCAGTGCCACCATTCACAAAGCTGTCGGCCCTAACAAATGCTCAACATTACCAGTGCCTAAAAGTTTTGTGCTCTCAGTATCCAGATGTATTGCCTGATGAGAAAATGGCAAGACCCACCAAACATGACTTTAAAGTTTTTGAGGTAAGTTATAAGCAGTGATTGGATAATCATATGCATATTTACCTAAAGTTGAGGTGTTGGCTGGAATGCACTTTTGTATCCAAATAATCCAAGATTTGGATTTGGCCAGCGATTTAGCGGAACTTCCGAGAAATTACTATGGAAAGGTGACTTAGAAAATGTTGAGCATTTTATATTTTTGTTCTTTTTATGTCAATTGATTCTGAGAAGGGGGTTAGTGGGTAATGTAGCGGGAAGAAAAATATTGTACTACAATGCACTGTTTCCGAGATATATCGAAAATTTCTAGAATCCCGGGATTTATATTTGAAAAAATATATTTTAAGAAGCCACTTCTAAACTAAGTTAAGTTTAGATAAATATGCATCGGATTTTCTGATTACGGGTTATAAGCTCACATTTATAATTATGATTATTATAAAATATTAGATATTGAAACATAGAATATTGCTGGTAATGTAATGTTGCCAATCAACATGTTAAATGATAAAGTGTTTTTTGAGCAATGACATGAATGAAGAGTTTATGAAGTGATATAGAGAAGAATAGAATACAATAATGTACTGATCTTCTTACAAATTAACCCAGTTGTCACGGATATACCTTTTTTCGTACAATACCTGCGATTTTTTATAAATAGGCTAATAAATGCATCTATGCAGCAGGAAAAATAAGTAAAAAATATTTCGTCTCGAGACACTTCTGACAGACAAAAAGAACATTTACCCATTTCACCCGTGTGGTTCCCGTTCCCGTAATATCGAAATAAAAAGTAGCCTATGTTACTTGCGGACCTTTCAACTAACTCTATGCCAAAAATAAAGTGATTGGTGACTCAGTTACGAAGGACAAACAAACACTTTCACATTTATAATATTGGTTAGGATGTCTGAAAAGGTCAATCAATATTTCCATTTACAATTAAAAAAAACATTTACTTGAATATTCCTTAATGAACCCATTTGATCATTACATTACAGCTAGTGAAACCATTGTATGAAAAGGAACAAAAGGAATTCATTGACTGGGCCAAATCATTATGGGTGAGTGACCACTGCGTGCGCGCGTTACGGCCCAAGCCGCCCATCGAAATGGTCTACGAAGCGGAGTTCAAAGTGCGAGCCACCTCCCTCGAAAGCTTCCCAAAGAACTATGCTTTGGCTGCACAGATACCTTTAGAGCCAGCAAATGTTACCTGTGATTTAGTACATCAGAAAGATATTATAAAGGTAAGTTTATTGTTACACTCGCGGCCGCTCGCGGTTTCACCCGCGTGGTTCCCGTTCCCGTGGGAATATTACAAATTGGATAAAAGGAAAATATTCTAATAATTGAATATGGGAAAATTTTCCTCTTATATCAAATATATTTGAAAATTGTAAATTTGTGTTTGGCAACAACATGTTCCATTGTAAATGTTGTTGTTTCTGTTAAAGCTGATAAGTTTCTTGCAACCATTCTTGTCAGTTAAAAGATGTCCTGAATGGCTGGTAAGGAAAAAAAATTGTTGGACTATTCGAAAGTACTTATCTGTAAGTCTATTTGAATAAAAATCTTTGACTTTGACTTTGTATATCGGGATAAAAAGTATCCTATGTTCATAACCAGGCTATCTACTATCTGAGTACCAAATTTCATCCAAATCCGTTCAGTAGCTCCGGAGACTATTCAATGCAAACAAACAAACAAAAAATCTTTCCTCTTTATAAAAATAGTACAGATTTAAGTTCTTTTTTCTAAGTTTTGTCATTTTATCGATTGATTGGCAATAACTCCCAGATGACTTTATTTAAAGCCAAATTGTATTGGGTAAATAAACCATGGACTAAAGTTTAGTCACGTTCACAAAATAAAGATGGTTTAGTCACTAAACCATGTTTATTTTGTGAACTTGGGCAATCTTGAGTTTTATTAATTCCCCAGTTCCCTCACCTGACACCAAGGTCAATTCTTTTTAGGTGAATGTAACATCATTACCACAGATGAAACCACCTGATATGACAAAAAAGATAACCATCATGAAACCGTGTCCTGTCCCAGAGCCATGTAATAAACATCCCTGCCGGTTCATATTGCCAAGTAAGAATAAATTATTTTGACATGCATAAATGCCTTTACACCCTCACGTTACTAATAATGCGCGTATTACATTGTAAACTATAGTGACTGTGAAACATCTAAAGCTCGACATAAAAAATACTGATATAAATAAATAAATAATAATTGCATACAATACACCAATTATCTAGCCCACATTAAGTTTTATGAAGAACTTGTGGTTTGGATACTAGATAATGGATAAACAAACTTGTATACTTATTTTTAAAATACATACATAACAAATATTGAATACCCTGACCAAGACAAATAGACATGTTCATGCACACAAATATTTGTTATGTCCGGGTTTCGAACCCGGGACCTCTGGCGCAGAAGGCGGGCTACCCCAGCGCCAAACAGCACCCCGACCGCCTAACGGTATTAGCTTGTGGTATCGCTATAGCTATCGACTTTTCAAACCCCCTACAAAGGGTATCGCTAAAGCTATCACTTTCATACTAAAAATGCAATAGTGAATCCAATAGATGTATAGAAATATGTAGGAATTAGACAAAAACCCTATCGTTGAAGAGTTTGATGAGAGTTTGTAGTTTAATAGCTATAGCGATAGCACAAGCTTTACCGTTAGGCGGTCGGGGTGCAGGTCGTCATATAAAACACTACACTCGCTATAAAATGAATGCTATATATTATCATAAACATGAACTAAACCTATAACAATACTAAATCACAGACATTTTTACAGGTCGACCCAAGTGTAAATGTAAATCATATGGTACACTCTTCACTAATTGCATGAATGTTGTGTTGTGTCTTATGATTATTTCCCTTTCCTATCTTTTATTTTTTTCAATAATTATATAGGAATGCAAGAAAGAAATGTAGCTCTTTAACTTTCCTCGGTGTCATCGATGGATGAATCATTATACTACAGCTCGGTTAACTAAACCTGGCACGTTCAACACATTTACGTCGCGCTGCATGGTCGTCTGTCTGTCTTTGTCGCGCGCGTTCAAACTTACGAGTATGAAAGAGACAGATCTTATTTTGCTTTTGCTACTATAGAGTGAACTTGTTTGTATTTGTCTATTCGTTTTGTGAAATTGCATTAGTGTGAGTACTGGTAACGCGCCAGGTTTCGGTAACTGACCTATATGACAGTAAAATAGACCTGATAAAATACTTTTTTCATTTACAGCCGAAAGTAGTATGACTGTACTGCCACTGACTGAGACCCACAGGGAGCTAGCCCAGTTCGCGTCGGACAACGGAGCTACAACCATCGCCAGCGAGAATGCTCTCCGATGTCTGGTGCAAGACGCCAGATTCTGGACCATTCCTGTGTCTGTCTGCCAAGTTATTACTGCAGGTATGCCAATAGTATTGAATACTGTTTATCTGAGAGCAGCCCAATAATCATGAACTGATAAGTTGCGGTCAGCAGCTTGAAGGGTGCGTATCCATCGACGTAGCTACACTTATTCATTATCACAATGTATGATGACGATGTTCATTCTATCAACATAATCTCAGATGATGCAAGGCATTGCTGTTGTCTGTAAGATTTGATTTGACGCCAGTACATTTACATAGATTTCTAGTCTTTTTATGTAGTTGCCCCGGAACCTCATTATTTCCTCACATACGGGTGGAAACCCCAGATATCTGTTTGTTGTAAACCATAGAAATTCAGCTATAGTTTTTAAACAGCTAGTTATTTTGAAGACGTTGATATAATATAATGTTGGATTCGTTTGCTGATCCCCATGACCCCTATGCTATGAAGATAAAGTGAAATGAAAAATGTCGTTATGATATAAACGGGACTGAATCGCTATAAGAGGTCATGGTACAGGAGCCCTATTTTTGATTCACTCGTCTCATAGATTCTACTGATTTTCGTGCGACGTTTGAATTTCCGTATTCCGTAAAAGCGAATTGGAAAGGGTGCTATGTCAACGCAGGCAAGGTCGCTAATCGCCTGATCGTCTCCTCGTTAGCCTCACCACTCGCGCGACGACTGATTAAAATTAGAGGTCCATCCCCTGGAGTTCTATTTTTGATTCACTCGTCTCGAGGTTTCTTCTGATTTTCGTGACGTGATTCGACATTTGAGTTTCCGTATTATCCGTAATAGCGACCTTGTGTGCGTATACATAGCTTCGCTATTGGCTTGTTATACCGGCCCCCTACGCGAGCGCGCGAGGGGCAAACCGAGCTTATGTCCACACATGCAAGGTCGGTATTCGCCGGATCGCCTCCCCGTTCGCCTCGCCACTCGCAAAACGAGTGATTCAATAATAGAGCTCCAGGCGCTCTATTTTTTATTCACTCGTCGCGCGTCGAGCGTTTAATTTATATTGATTTTCGTTCGACATACGAATTTCCGTATTTTTTTATCGCTCGACCGCAACGAGTGCCCTCACCCACTCGCTGCAGTCGAACGAAACAAGCGTGCGACGCGTGACTTAAGTCGCATGCGTGTGACGTAAGTCATACGAGCGATTCAATAATAGAGCTAGTGGTCACGACACATACTGTTTTTTTTTTTTTTTTTTATGATTTATGAATTTTGCATTTTTCAATGCTATTTTTAAACTTATGATAAATTTTAAATAGAAAAATATTGGAAAAAATTAACTCGGCCACAAGTGAATTCTCAGGTGGGAATCGAACCCACGAATTAATCAAAATTCAAAATTCAATATCATTTATTCAGTCTAGGCTGTTACAAGCACTTATGAACGTCAAAGAAGCTACGCCATCGGTTCACAAACCCTACGGCGGGAGACCTTGTAACGAGAAGATAGAAGAAGATATTGGCTGTTACATCTTAATCGATCGTTAAACACCTGCAAAGATGTTTCTTCCGAATGCAAGGATATTCCTAGCATTGATGTGACAACGCTGGCCTACAGCGTATTAAAAATATAAAACATAGTGTTACGTTCGCGTGCACAGACGGCGACAGCAGCAACGTGGTGGTGCTGGGCAGCGAGTGCTGCCGCCACCGCGAGCCCGCGCGCGTGCGCACCTACAAGGCCTTCCGCCGCCTGCTGGAGTACGCGCTAGTGCCGTAAGTATCTATTTAAATTAACTATGTACGTGTACGTGTACGAGGATGATTTCATAAATAGAATTTTCGCAAAAAATCTAGGGATGTTGCGAAAACACGGATAATTAGTCCAAGGTGTTGACATTTTACAATGTTTCTGAAAAAAAGATAGGGTTTTTTGCAAAAATACGGGTTGAACATTAGATATTCTTAATTCTGATTAATATTTGCTAGCATGCTAACTCTTTTTGTGATTGCTTCATAGAAAGTTTACTACTCGTAAGGGAATGTATTGATATTTGAACGTCAAGTCGTCGACCAATCAGAGAAGATTTATGATTGTTGAATTTTTGCATTTTTCTATTATATTTTTATACTTATGATAAATTTTAAATAAAAAAATATTGGAAAAAGTCAACTCATCCACAAGTGAACTTAACCACAAGTGAATTCTCAGATGGGATCAGTTGATTTTTTCCAATATTTTTCTATTTAAAATTTATAAATCAGAGAAGACATTGTTTTGGACGGTCCGATCAGCCAATCAGTGTTCTTATTTCATAATAGCCAGCTATTATTTTCACAATCTTACTAAGGCAACCCGTTTTTTTCGCAAAGACCCTATATTTTTTAAGTAGGATTAAAAAATGATAACACCATTGTCTAATAGGCTATTTGACAGGTTTTGAAAATCCATTTTATATTATGTAGTGGAGTTTAAGGAACCCAGTAAAAAATGTTTTTTTTTTAATTCTGGTACATATTTGCTGAAAAATATCAAATTAAAAATTAATAATAATAGCGCGCCAAAGCGCTACTTTGACAATATGGCGCTGCAATGGGTTCGGTGACGTCACTTGCCTGTATTCTGCATATCATCCACATACGTAGTCAAATGAGGTATACAAACAGGTGACGTCATTATAAACTCGACGAATCAGGAGCGTTTTGTGTAACGTGACAAAACGTTTAAAAAATGCATTTTTATTTACGGATTTTTAAATAAATTTATAATTATTTTCAACTTACGTTAATAAAAAACCATTTTTAAACTTATAATTTATACTGATAACAGTAATTGACACTTTATTTTTCGCATTGTCAAATAGCCTATTAACCGTGTTTTCGCAATATTGCTAGGATTTTCGCAAAAAAACGATTTATCTAATTATCGTGCGACATATGTATAAGATAGTAGCGAGCCTCTTCCGAAATCCTCAAACACTAAAGAATTCACCTTTTTCTACGGTGTTGGCCACCGTCGTTTCATCAATGAGAGAAATATATCCTCGCATTCGAAAGAAACATCTTTACAGATGTTTGACTATCGATTAAGATGAAACTTTTTTTTTTTTTTTTTTTTAAGTGAGGGGAATGCTTTTACGCATACTAAACAGGTTATGCTGGGCTCACCTGATGCCTCGCGATTAAGATGAAACTGCCATCTACTTATAACTTTTTAATTTTGCATTTTACAATGCTATTTTTATGTGATAATTTTTAATCAAGTAAATATACTAGAAAAAAGCAACTTGTCTCATGTCGCCCTGACGGGACTCGAACCCGCCTCCTTGGGAATCCGGCCCAATGCACTGACCAATTATGCTACAGAGACCTACGAGAACACGTTGAAATTCTCTAGTATATACACAAAAAAATACACACACACATAAAAATAGCATTGTAAAATGCAAAATTAAAAAGTTATAAGTCATCTGTAAAGATGTTTCTTTCGAATGCGAGGATATTTCTCTCATTGATGAAACGACGGTGGCCAACACCGTAGAAAAAGGTGAATATACTAGAGAATTTCAACATGTTCTCGTAGGTCTCTGTAGCATAATTGGTCAGTGCATTGGGCCGGATTCCCAAGGATGCGGGTTCGAGTCCCGTCAGGGCGACATGAGACAAGTTGCTTTTTTCTAGTATATTTATTTGATTAAAAATTATCACATAAAAATAGCATTGTAAAATGCAAAATTAAAAAGTTATAACTGAAGAATTGTTTTCAGACCACAAATAAAAGTGCTTTGTAATGTCTACTGTCTTGAGATAAGCTTGATTTTTGTCAAATGATTCGGTATTTTGGTAGGTTTGAATGCACCGATCATTTTGATGCTGACGTACGTATTATTTTTTTTTTAATTTTCAATGCTATTTTTCCGTCTGACTTTCGTCGTCTGATTTTTTCTATTACAGTGGGGAACTACCCGGTTGTTTTTTTTAGGATTTTATTATTTAAAAAAGCAAAATATCATACAATTATATCACAACTAATAGAATATTAAAAGGTATTTCATTTGAGTACTAAATTATTTCTTTAACTTTAGTACTTTCCGAGAAAATGTTTCCCAAAAATCTACTGGGCAACCAGGAAATTCCCTGATTGTACCTATACTATCTATATTATGTTTTGTTAAAAATTTATCCAAAGTACAGTTAACAGCAGGCAAGACTATACTATTTTGCAAATTTTCTACAATCGACTATGAACTTTAAGACTTAAGCCTTTGAGTTCGGAATTGTCTAAAGAAATTTGGCATATTGTATAAGCCGTTCTTGCCGTTGAATAGATAAAAAAACAATAACTAAATACATAATTCGTCACAACAGTACCAAATATTATTGTTATGTTTTAAAAGAGAAAAAGAGTTAATTAAAAGCGGTCATCGCATCGAACGATCTTAGTTACGTGACTAAGCAACCATTATGATTTTGGAATAATTAATAAAAATATCCATGCTCCACTCCAAGCACAAGTAAGCCTATCTCACTGAGAAATACGTTGTACAAACCAACCGATATCGATAGCGCTTTTTCACTTGTCACGGCCCGATCGGCGATCGGGCCGTGTCTATAAGCTCATACATTACTGCTTTCGTGCATTAACACATGATGTACGACCGCCGTGCACGGCTCACTGCACGGTGGACTTGGCAAGATCGCCGTACATGTAAAAAGACACTTAAACCCATTTGCACTAAACTTAAGAATGCGTGATTAATAAATAATAAATAAATAAATATATAAAAAAATCCATACGATCACACCAATTATCTAGCCCATGTTAAGTTTTATGAAGAACTTGTTTATGGATACTAGATAACGGATAAACATACTTATATACTTTTTTTAAAATACATACATAGTATGTACATATTAAACACCCAGACCAAGACAAATAGACATGATCATGCACACAAATATTTGTCTTGTCCGGGGATCGAACCCGGGACCTCTGGCGCAGAAGGCGGGGTTAGTACCACTGCGCCGCACAGGTCGTCAATTCTTATCTTTCTTGATTTTAATAAAAAAAATCTTTGCACTCACCGGCTGATGTTCTTACAATCCACTAAGGCTATTCCTAACTTACGGGCCCAATATCGAGCGCCTAAAGCTTACATCATCAGCCTGAATCAGAATCAGAATAATTTATTGCGTTTCATGTGGTACATTTAAGATATTAGAGGTAGTTATTAGAACATACACATGAGCCCTGTAAGGACATAACAATATTAAATCTAATTACTTAAGATCTAGTTAAAAATATTCAAACAAAATTAAATTAAATTAAAAATATTATCTTTAACAATAAATACACAAACAAAAAAGAAAAACAAAACAGTAAACAAAACAGCCTGTCGGACGTCCACTGCTGGACATAAGCTCACGCCTATTGTGGCGTTCATAGGATGCTATTAGCCTACTGCCTGCCACGCTGGCCTGGGTTGTGGAGGGTTTGTTTAAAATTTTCCTTCTCTCGCACGGGTGTTCAATACATCGAGACTCTCTTAGTCGACTCTTACGACATCCCAGGCATGTTAGGGGTTTGGTCACACTTGTATTCTTAGGCCGTCACCACACGGCTATAGCTTAAGCTATTCTTAATATTTATGTTTTAAAAAAGATAAGAATAGCATTAGGCGGTTATTACGTTTAGTGCAAATGGGTGGCAACCTTTTGCCTTCTGCCAAAGAACACTAACTATTACTAACGTAAAGAAGCGACACTTTTTATCACAGAAGTAGTGAGGTTCTGTAGAAGTGTAAGAAAAAAGTCGGTAATTTCACAGGTAAATACCTATTATAATGCGGCCACATTATGAAGTGTTCAATTTTAAGATTTGATTAAAATGTATAAGTCCGGAAAGCTATAATCGATTGATATACTTAAAGAATTTATATCGATATCTCGTACGAATCTGATATTGTAGTAGAATATATCTTTGTTTGACCACATCCCTATTTGTCAATCGGTCAAATATGTCAAAGGCAAGAGCTACGATGACGGCTAGCCCTACATAGTTCACGCTCACATTGACACGTGTACACATGATAGTAGTAGGTGGTAGTAGTAGTAGGTTCCGTCGTATTATGTATGTATAGAATGGTGGGGGGGCTGCTTCTACTGATAATATTCACATACACTCGGGTGCAAAGAAATTGCACAGTAGCGTTATTTTCATACACAGCTCATTTCACGGCGTAATAAATAAAAAAGTATTCGTATTTCTGTGAAGATTTGTGTGTCGATAGCGAGGTCAAAATGTTCAACAATGCAATTACCATTTAAAACAACTGGAAAAACTTCTTGATTTCCTAAAGTTTCAGTGAACCAAATGTTTAATTTCGATTTCGTATTAGTTGTAGGAAACCGGATTGAGTGAATTTGTTTTCTTACTTTGCTCATAACTGGAGGTTTTCTTGAGTTTTCGGGACTTTTATTCGTAAGTCGAGTATTCGACTCCTACATCGACGTATACATTTTCACATAACTGATAATACTTTTTAAATAAAGAAAGTTTGTGTGAAAATAACGCTACTGTGCGATTTCTTGGCACCCGAGTGTATATTTCCTATGACATTCTTCATGTAGCCCGCTGGAAGCCCACCTCGCAAGCAAAAGGCGAGACGCGGCTAATGTTAAAAATGGCGACAACTCTGAAAAGTCCGACGACGTCGACAGCGACGACGACAACGACAGGCTATTCATTGACACAGGTAACAATTTAGAAGTTTTTATTTTTACTTTTTTAGCTTGGTTTGATTGAAGCACTAATATTTGTTTGGTTGTTGATTACAATGCTTTTACGCGCACCTTAGGGGTTAATAGCGAAAAAGAAACGACTTCCTGAGATTTCACGAGATTTACTTTCAGTATAACTCACAACGGCGGCCATAATAGAAGAGAGTGTAAAGAACAAAACTCAAAACTGACATTAGATTCTCAACTGTCACTTACAATGTGACAGATAGGATTTGACGTTAGCTGTCACTCACAGATAATGTCTTTAGTTTATTATTCCTAACAGCACCCAGTTCGTTCCGGCGGATGTGAGATAGGATAATATGTGAGAACTTACTTTATATTTTAATAGTAAAACAATCCCAATTGAATGCGTTTTTGTTTCGCATTTATAATGTTATGGATTTACATGTGATTAGAACGCGCTCAGAAGAGCGATTTGTAGAGTTTTGCATTGGCTGTTTTTTGATTACCAAACCCATGGTAATTCTTTTTTTAGATGACGTCGGCGATGTCGAAATGCTAAATGAAGCCGTCGAAGAAGAAACCAAAAGCCCTAGAAGAAGCGAGCGAAAAGTGAAGGAAACCAGTAAAGCTGCCAACGAGACGGCGAACAAGATCGACTTCTACAACTGTACATGTAAAGGTATGAACTAATTATTGTCTTATTAATTAAATGCATGGAGTTAAGTTGAAACCTTCATTTGACAGATGGATGTGACATATTGCTCTTAGTCTTTGGTAAGTTTTCATTTGTGCCAAAAAGAAGCAGCAATGTGTCAAATCCATCTGTCAAATGAAGCCGATTTCGATGCCGACGCCACTTGCGCGATACGGCCCCTGTGGCATCTAAGTCCAATATTACCTCCGTACATTTACAAGAAATCATGTTGTAAACTTATAATGCGGCGAGAGAATGCATTAATCGACAGCTCCTATCAAACGCCATTGGTTTTCCTCTCTTAAGCGCGGAATACACATGCTACGTAGTAGCACATCAGCATACAGTTTTGAGCATGTGCTACTTAGTAGCAAGAAACTAGCATACTATACGAAAAGAGCATGTTGGCCATGTATACATTCGGAGAATGCTAGCTAGTAGCATTCTCCCTTGTAGCAAGCGAGCATGCTTATTAGTAGCATGTGTATTCCAGGCTTTATGGTCATTCCTTTTATTACAGTCTATAATAATAACTTTATTAGAATAACAGCTGTTATTAAAACTAGCGAAGTAACTTTTTACTAGCGACTACTAGATAGCATATTTTGCAACACGAAAAATCGAACATTTTTACAAATCTACCTGCTTTAAAATTTAGTAGCGTATTTATAAATCCAAGAAAAGTAATATTTACCACATAAAACGTAACTAAATGACTCACAAACACTAATTTCAAAAATTGAGATCAAATGTATGTATCGCTCTTACAATGTTACATCACCGTAAAAGAAAGTTAGGGTCAAATCTAAATATTTAAGTCAATAGTTTTTCATAATCATTATCACAAAAGAATGATATGAAAATACATAGTAATTTTAGGTACATAATTCTTTTCGCGTTTAGTAGTTATGGTAGATTTTAGGAACGTTTTTAGTAAATTCTTTATTTAAAAAAATGGTCACACTGCGTCACTACTCTATGCTCATTACAAATTTAATCCTTACTTGGACAACAAATGAATCATACATGTTGGAGGTCGTTTACAACATTCGATACTATCAGGAAACATGAAGAATCCAGCTATTTTATTAACCGACTTCAAAAAAAGTCTCAAGTCGACTGTATTTTTTTTTTTTATGTATGTTCTACCATAACTTCGCCAGTTGTTAACAGATTTTTATAATTCTTTTTTTATCTGGAAGAAAATGGTTTATGTGTGGTCCCATATAATTTTTACGAAGATCTGGCTAGTAGTTTTTTCATAATCCTGAAAAATATCAATCACCTTTTGGCAAGTAGTCGTATACCTAGATGACATCATTGTTGTGTATGGTATCCTCACTCCTGGTCACTACTTAACGGGAAGCCCTACTCTTCAACTACCCCAACCGCAGCCAGATTACCGGCACATGAACCTTAGAAAACTATAGAAGCTTACTGAATACATGTTAGAACAATTTTGGAAAGCTTGGTCAAACGACTATTTAAATACATTAGATACACGCAGCAAATGGATAAGCCATCAAGGAACTTACAACTAGACGAGGTTATGCTGATTACAGAAAGTAACTTGCCGCCCGAGAAGTGGGCAATGGGTCGAGTGATCGACGTCCATCCCGGACGTGACGGACTGCTTAGAGTTGCAACATTAAAAAACATTTTATAAAAAAAATTCAAACCGACTTCAAAAAGTAAAAAATAAAACTTTTGGAGTCGGTGCCAGCCAGGGCATTCTACATTGCACTTCTATTAACTATATATTTTTTTGGCCTTAGCTAGCTAGCACCGACTCCAAAAGTTTTATTTTTTACTTTTTGAAGTTCGAATTTTTTTTATATAATGTTTTTATTTCAGATTTTTTTGTTACATCATGTGCCGTTACTTACACTGCCCATACACAACAATGTCATCTAGGTAAACGACTACTTGCCAAAAGGTGATTGATATTTTTCAAGATTATGAAAAAACTACTAGCCAGATCTTCGTAAAAATTATATGGGATATTAAACCATTTTCTTTCAGATAAAAAAAGAATTATAAAAATCTGTTAACAACTGGCGAAGTTATGGTAAAACATACATAAAAAAAAAAAAAAAAAAAAACCGTCGAATTGAGAAGCTCCTCCTTTTTTGAAGTCGGTTAAAAACCCTAAACGGGTGCACTGAAACGCCCTATTATAAAGCTTTCGCCTCTTCCTATTCAAGAAAGAAGAAAAAGAAACTATCCCTGCAAGTCTGAAACCAGACAGAAGAAACTGTGAACAATAAGAAAAAACAAACAAAAAGAGATCTTTAATTTCATTTATAACATTAATTACTTTAATGTTTACAATGATAACTGGGTCACATTCCACAACGGTACCGGTACTCATATTACGAAGTTGGAACTCGATCGCCCAGTATACTACGATGAACTAGGAACAATTCATTTAATGCATGATGAATGGATTTTAGTCATGTACTATAATTTTACAACTTATTGGCAAGCAACTAAACAAATCAAGAACTATCTTACTAACCTTGAAGAAATATGTGACTCAATGGACCCAAGATACTGCAGAACTACGCTTGATCAGCTAAATCATGAAGTCAGTGTACTAGAACACTACAACGAACTGTTGCTGACCCCTCACAAGCATTTATCCCGAAAGAGGCGTAGCTTAATCGATGGAGTTGGATATCTCGCCAACATTTTGTTTGGTATTTTAGACCAAAATTCGCTGACAAGTACCAACATTAAAAAAACTATTTACAAGATCTAACAAAAAATCAAACATCGTTAATACAATAGAAATGGAAGCCTTAAAGAAAAATGATCAAAATTTGCAAAGACAGTTTTCTAAACAACTACGTCAAATATACTAACATAAGTTTTGCTAAGATAGAAATTGAAGTTCACGCTATGATGGCAGCAAGTATTACTTTGGTTCATCGTCGCTCACAGAGTATTTATTAATTAACAACGTGAAGAGTATTCAAGATATCATATTTAACTCGTTGTCGCAGATTTATCAACTTAAGAAAACAACTAAATGAAATCGCTGGAAGACTTCCTAAAACGTTATCTTTACCGATAGATACGTCACAAAATTTCAAACAAATATACAACCTGCTAAAAGTAAAGTCTCGCACCACTGAAAGCTTTGTGCTATACGAGATATACATACCGCTTTTGAGCGAAGAGGACTTCACTCTATACAAAATTTTACCACTACCATTGCGCAACAACAAAGGCAATGACTACCGATGGTTACTGTCTACGCCAAACGTAATCTGTGGACGCGACGCATGAAGAAGACGGGCGCGGCTCCCGCCCCTTCCGCGGCAGCCCCGGCGCGGGCCGACCGAAACATTTCCTCGGCCACTTGCTCCTGCCCCCTGGCCACGACTGAACGCACGCGCGCGTGCGTTTATTCCTTTAGTTTTAAGTACATACATTTTTGTAGAACTCGAGAAGTAAAAGTCCATAAAAACAGTTTATCTTTTAATTAAAATCAAAACCCTAAGCAGTCAACCTAAGAAAAAACTATTATATAAGTGTTAAAGCTGAAAACTTAAAGCAATGCGTTCAACAAGATTTAAATACTTATGGTAAATTTTAAATAGAAAAATATTGGAAAAAATTAACTCGGCCACAAGTGAATTCTCAGACGGGAATCGAACCCGCGACCTTTGGAAATCCGGTCCAATGCTCTAACCGCTGAGCTACCGAGACTTCGAAGTCTCGGTAGCTCAGCGGTTAGAGCATTGGACCATAAGTATAAAAATAACAAATTACAAAAATCATAAAAAAAAGGGTTAAATGGCTATATGTGTGACGCAGCCTTACCGATATTCAACCTCGATAACAATGTGCCATGCGAAGCAAGTTTAGTAGCACTGAATAGTGACAGGGGACTAATCCATCACCTAACGAGAGTGTAATTTGAAACCCATTCCCCTTAGTCGTCTTTTACGACACCCACGGCAGGATATCGGGTGGTCTCTGTACTCTGCTAATATTTCTCGGGGACTTATTAAATAAGCCTACTTAAAATCAATAGGTACTAGGTATTTTTTTATATATCTAACATAATAAACATTAACGGCCGGTTTCAATAATCTATCCCTAACAAGAGGTAGGCGTATATTGGTTACGTTACTTAGCAACCGCTGTTATTTTGTGTTATTTTGGGCTGAATAACAAAAATTATCTAGGCAACAAAGCTTTAGTAAGGCTATCTCTTACTGTAGATAAGTTATTGAAACCGACCGTTAGTCGTCAAAAATTATGCTTAAAACTCGATTTGATATTTTCGTCCTTGACAAAGATTTACATGTGTCATTCTAATCAAGCTATTTTTTATAGACTGTACGTATAAGTATAATTGCAAAATTATAACAGCAACTCTAAGCAAATAATAAAATATTGTTACAAGTTTGTACGAAAATAAATAGGAACATTCTTTGATCAGAATAATAGTAGCATTTAGGAAAAACTGGTAAAACAAAAAATAACGTAACAATCATCCAAACTTACACATTTATAATTTTAGGACGATTAAATAATGCGATCAACTTTCAAATAGCAATTTCGTTAATGCCCCTAGAAACCCCATTCGAGAAGCCCGCGTCGCGATCGTACAGGAAGTGGCGCGCGCGCAGCAATACGGGCGACAGCTACGACTTCATCGCGCACTGCGCGCATCGGCTCCGGGTCAGTATTCATTACAGACACAGACAAACACCCCATACAAACAGCAATACGGGCGACAGCTACGACTTCATCGCGCACTGCGCGCATCGGCTCCGGGTCAGTATTCATTACAGACACAGACAAACACCCCATACAAACAGCAATACGGGCGACAGCTACGACTTCATCGCGCACTGCGCGCATCGGCTCCGGGTCAGTATTCATTACAGACACAGACAAACACCCCATACAAACAGCAATACGGGCGACAGCTACGACTTCATCGCGCACTGCGCGCATCGGCTCCGGGTCAGTATTCATTACAGACACAGACAAACACCCCATACAAACAGCAATACGGGCGACAGCTACGACTTCATCGCGCACTGCGCGCATCGGCTCCGGGTCAGTATTCATTACAGACACAGACAAACACCCCATACAAACAGCAATACGGGCGACAGCTACGACTTCATCGCGCACTGCGCGCATCGGCTCCGGGTCAGTATTCATTACAGACACAGACAAACACCCCATACAAACAACATCAAGGGTGCGATTGCGTAAAGTAATCGTATTTACATCTACGCAATCTGCTAGCAAAATCAAATAATTTTGAAACAAGTAAATATACTAGAAAAAAGCAACTTGTCTCAAATCGCCCTGACGGGACTCGAACCCGCATCCTTGGGAATCCGGCCCAATGCCCTAACCAATTATGCTACAGAGACGGTCCATATAAACCGATTTCCATCGGCTTTCCTTTCAGAAATTCCACCCCACCGATCCACCATACAATTGAGAGAATTTTTGGTTACCTTCGCCATATTTCGACCACTCGCTACTGAATAACGCAGGTTCATGACATTTTATTCCAGAATCAATCGGGGGAGGTGATACTAGAGCCGATTCCAGAATACCAGCTGGATCTGGGCGGGAGCGCGCCCACTGCGGACGCCACGCGGCGAGCGGCGCTTGCGCTCACGTTGAGGAAGAACGCACGCGTGCTCAATGGTGAGAATAACATTGCAGTCATCCAGGGCGCCAATTCTCGCGCTGAGATATGTCGAATTCGACATTTTTCAAACCATAATTTCGTTATTAGAAATGTAAGTAAAATCTTTACTAGGGTCATATTACTTTAGTTTCAATGATCTTTGACAATCCTATAATGTTGAAGATTGTTTTCTGTGAGTTTTATATATAGATTTAGGGTTCCAAAAATGTCGAATTCGAGATGTCGAAGGCGCGAGAATTGCCCCCCAGGGCCTTACCATCACCTCTTTGCGATTCTTTCTTTTTTTTTCTAGACGACCTGTTTGGTGCAGGGGTACTAACCCCCATATTCTAAGTCGTTCCTCCAAAACTTTTTACACTCCACTTAACCTCGTCGTGGGTAAAAATGGTAGCGTGCGCTAGGCCTAACACGGAGTGGCTACGTACTCTGTGGCTCCTCCAGGTCCTTACGTAGTTATGACTTAGAATATCGATTTCGAGGAGTATTTTGAAGAGGTTTTCAATGAGGTTTCGTTAAGTCGAGGACGAGTAAGTTTGGAGGAACGACTTAGAATATGGGTGTAAGCCTGCCTTCTGCGCCAGAGGTCCCGGGTTCGATCCCCAGACAAGACAAATATTTGTGTGCATGAACATGTCTATTTGTCTTGGTCTGGGTGTTAAATATGTATATTATGTATGTATTTACAAAAAAAAGTATATAAGTATGTTTATCCGTTATCTAGTAACCATAACACAAGTTCTTAATAAAACTTAACGTGGGCTAGATAATTGGTGTGTTTGTATGCAATTATTTATTTATTTATTTTTAGGTTGTGACAGTGGGATGGCGTCTCACTCTTACAATCTTAAAATAACCTATCGCATTGCAGTTTGATGGTAGGCCCCCTGAAGAATTGTAGCTAAAACAATTATTAAATATACTAAATTGTAATCAACAAAGTTGACTACAATACCTATAAGGGCTCTGACTTAGCTTAACGACTGTAATCAAATAACAACAGCCGGGACCGACGTTTAACGTGCCCTCCGAAGCACGGAAGCGCTCCGGCACCTGACCGGGCCGAACTTTGCTTAACAAACGTGATCGAATACGATCAGTCAAGCGCGGCTATGAGCGCTTCATTGATGGACTTGGGTGCCTCGACTTCACCTCGGCACACATTTACTATAAATGTACTAGGGCGGTTACAACCCGATACTCGGGTTCGTCGATCGACGAAAAATTCCAAATTATGCGAAAATAATGACACTTTTTAATTGCAGTTTGTGATCATCACGTTTAACATTTTGTATATTTTATAGTTTTCGGAACAAATAGACTCGAGTACCTTTAATTTGATACCTTACTCGGCCGCGTACTACGCGCCAAAGTCCCTATCGAGTCGTCACAAATTTTGCGAACCTGAATTAAGTATATAGATTCTGGCAACTGTATCGTTACAGTCCGCATTGACCACGCGTCCGGCGAGATAGTGATGCTAGAGAACGTGCCCGCTGACGTCACGCCGGCCGTGACCGGTGACGTCAGCAGGCGCGTGTTCGCCGCGCTCGACCAGCTGCGCGGGCTGCTGCCGGGGCACTACCTGCTGCGACACGAGGTGTGTACTCCTTTTTGTAACGTGTCGACTCTGGCTTATATTTTTGAGGATTATAGTTTGTTGTTATTTTTGTTATTTTTATTTTTGTTACGTTTGTTATTTTCCTCTTATATTAAATATATTTCAAAATTGTAAATTTGTGCTTGGCAACCACATGTTCCATTGTAAATGTTGTTGTTTCTGTTAAAGCTGATAAGTTTCTTGCGGCCGTTCTTCTTATCAGTTAAAAGATGTCCTGAATGGCTGGTAGGGAAAAAAATAAATTTGGACTATTCGAAAGTACTTATCGATAAGTCTATTTGAATAAAAATCTTTGACTTGACTTGACTTGAATAAAGATAAAGAAACGAATCAAAAATGGCAGCGAAATAGGTCGGATTGACGGCGAAATATGAACGGTAGATAGGTTATAACTTTTTAACTTTTTAATTTTGCATTTTACAATGCTATTTTTTACTTGATTAAAAATTATCACGGTAGATATGTGATATTACAAGGCGAGTGAGAGCGAATTATAGTCTTTTTCACGTAGGATGATTCCTGTGATGTTTAAATTTTGACAGTTCTAGAGATATTCCGTATTGAAATTATCTATAGATTTTTTCTAAGAGTCATGTACCTTCTTTGGAGAAATTTCTATATATTTAACTAAATTTCCAACTACGTGGAATCCGGTTACGTAGGCATAACTTATATCATCGCACGTAAACATAATATAGGATAAAAAGTATTGTATGGGTATATTTATACGGTAAAATAAAACATTAATCTGTCAAAAAGTGTCAGCAAAAACATTATTATCTTTCGTGAAACAACTTTATAGTCAACCGTGGTCCGCAAGTCTCGGTAGCTCGGTGGTTAGAGATCGGACCGGATTTCTAAAAGTCGTGAGTTCGATTCCGATTTGAGAATTCACTTGTGGCCGAGTTGATTTTTCCCAATATTTTTCAATTTTATGACTTTTTGATTTTTTGCATTTTTCAATGCTATTTTTATACTTATGATAAATTTTAAATAGAAAAATATTGGAAAAAATTAACTCGGCCACAAGTGAATTCTCAGATGGGAATCGAACCCATGACCTTTGGAAATGGTCATGGGTTCGATTCCCATCTGAGAATTCACTTGTGACCGAGTTAAATTTTTAAGTCTCGGTAGCTCAGAGGTTAGAGCATTGGACCGGATTTCCAAAGGTCATGGGTTCGATTCCCATCTGAGAATTCACTTGTGGCCGAGTTAATTTTTTCCAATATTTTTCTATTCATAAATATTATATATTAATTATAATATTATCATAAATATTTTTCTATTTAAAATTTAGCCCGGTCACGGCAGCAACGCCCTCTTATACAGTGCTCGTACTAACGGAGAACTGTCGCTGGCATTCGACTGCGCGCAGCTGGCCGAGGCTGACGAAGCCAAGAGTGTGAAGGCGCCGCCCACTATCGCGCCGGTGCTGTTGCCCGTTCACAAGTAAGTGAAAACACGGTCATTTTCATTGTTTTTGCCAGAGTGCTTTTGACGTCACGCACTTTGATTTGATTTCGATTTTGATAGCATTTGTGTTTGGGTCATCAGAACCAGTGGAGGTATTATATCGTATATGACAATCCAGATTCAGGATGGAATTAAATGTTCATTACAAAGTATTTGTCCCGAGTGGGGATCAAACTCACGACTCCTGGTATTGTAAGAAGGCGGGGCTAGTAGAAATTGCGCGATAAATGCTTTACGTGACGTATCAACAGTGCGGCCTCTACCGAACAAACGATGAACTACAATGTGCATTCATTTAGTTCCTGTTATTGCTACGCTATAGCGGGGCTATTACCTAAAAAATAGCAATTATCGCGCAAATATCGCCCGATTGCTGCGGAACGTCAAAATAAAAATGGTATTACGTATGTGATTGCTGGCTAATCGTATAGCGGTGTCTCTCTTTCGCGATCGTACCTAGGTTCGATAATTGTGTAACATATAGTTACAATCCCTTTTGAAACGAATGATGTTTTAAATGACACTTCATTTGACACTTCTCCATACATCGTCTCAGCCACATGACACCCACCTGGGTATAGGCCTCCCCCATTCTTACATTCCTCCATACATATTCTCCATTCATTTGAAAGATATTTTCATCTGTCACTTTGCTTAGACCGTTCAATTTCGTTCATCCAATACCTTTCAAAACGCATCTCCATCACAATCCCTATCAAATGTAAAATAAGGACGCCCTGAAATATGTAAATATCTTTCAAATGACGGTAGATTTTAAAATGAGACAATTAGCCCCTTGCGTTTATTGGGCATTATCTCGACACAGATACCGTAAGATCCTCCCGTGCGCGTTCTCCGCGTGCCGCAGCCACCTGGCCCGCGAGCCGCGCCGCCCCAGCGCCCGGCAGAGGCAGCCGCCGCAGGCCATCAAGGTAGGACCACTCATGCACGCAAGCAGACGTACTCACAACCTACCACACGTACACACACGCACACGTATTCGCATCTATTAACTAACAATCGAGGGAATTCTCGGTAGACGAAAGAGCGCTTCAAACTGTATGCCTAGTATAACCTAAAGCCGGGTATTCATTAGGAAACATTTGTTGCTAAATCTATATATATAATACGGCAGTGAAGCCGCTTCTCCTCCTAAACTAAAAGTCGCACAATCAAGTGCAATACACCGTTAGAAAGGTATTTGTCTGAAGTGGTCGGATAAGTCGAGAAATTTAGCAAAAACTCAAATCTAGAGCGATTTAAACCGGATTTAATGGATTTTTAAATTGAATATAAAAAATGTGTTTTTTGCGCATTATGCGCACACGGGTTGCTCGTTGTTTATTAATTTGATCATCATGTTTAGAAACAAGTTTACGTATACTGTTTCTGAAGCTTGGCAGTCCACACTTGTCAGTTGTTGCTAGGATGCCGCGCCCGAGGAAGTAGTCGTGCTCTGACACGACTTCCATGTTTATAAACTCGCGCAACATATCTACACCTGACAAATTTTGTTTATAAACTAGATGTTTCGTCTCGCTCTCCTCTCCAGGTGGGGAACACAGCAACATGATAACAGAAACAATGTTTCATCACTTGTTAATAAACTGTTTATAAAGATGATAAAACATCGAGAACTACTGTTTATAAACAGTGTTTATAAACAAATGTTGCGTAATGAATACCCATCTTAACGTGTCGAATTTTTCGTACCTACGATGACGTCACGAGCGAGATTTAGTGATGTTATTGACGAGTTCTTGCAAGAAAGCACTGCACTATCATTTTCGTTTCTTAGTGACACGCGTTATCATGGCAATGGTCTCAAGCGGACTGACTTAGATCGGAAAACTTTGACCGTGGATCAAACTTTTTACACGCAAGGTAGGTAAACTTTTACCGTCTATCTCGATATAGGTTTTTAACATAAAACATTGTAGGTTTAGTTTAAAAATTAAGCTGTCTTTTATTCGCTACTAAAGAACAGAGATCGCATCAGTTTTAAAGAAACTTCAACTTTAGCACAGAATACTTAATATTACAAGTACAGAAGGTTCACTTCGCAACTCCAATCAAATAAATTGCTAGTCTAGCTCACGACGCAATAAAGTCCAATTCACGTCGCGCTGCGCTAAATGCCTAGCATTATATTCACCTACATTATGCGACTCTTTCTATCGCGTAACTCGTATTCTTTCTGACGCAGCTAGGGTTGCCTCTTTGTGATTCATTTATTTATAGGTAGACTTTGTGTCGGCATATGCATAGTATAATCAAAAGGTAGATATATTAAAGGTTAATAGGTACCTACCAAAAGTTAAAAAAAATAACAAACCTACCTATAACCTATAACGACAAAACAGAGCGTTAGTCTCAAACATCAGAAATTCGTTTAATTCTATCAAACTCGTGAAAGATTATTACACCAACCTACGTTCCTACTTATTTTCCTAACCTAAGTAGGTAGGTACCTACCTATTTAAGTATTAAACCTACGTAATAAACCTAACATGAATGAGAATTTCATAATAATAATAACCACTTTAAAGTAGAACTTGCCTTTCATCGTCCTTATGGAGCGTAAAAAAAGTTTACTTTGGATCGCGATTCGTGTTTAAACAGTTGAACACTGCACAATATTTACGAGCTTTTTTTTTACGTGTTGCCATTTTAAATTGAACTTATTTTAAGGTAGTTAACTACGGAAAGTAGGTGACAAACAAAACTCGCTTGTGCGTCACTGCTCGCTCGCTCGTCCCTACTAGATTGGCCCCGCCGGAGGGGCCGCCGCGCGTAGGTATGTTTTCGAGCATACACGGGGAGTGAAACAGGCCTGACTTTAGTTGGACTACATTTTGTAGTAACACACCGACAGATTTTATTTATAATTTTTTTATTATTATTTCTATTTATAATAAAATAATATATTGATTCAACCTTCACTATTACTTTTCGAAAACACGTTTCCCTTCTACTAGTCGACCGGGAATATCTTCGATTGTTCAGTATCTGTATATCTCATCAATTAACTTTTAATAACAATTAAGACATTGTCAAAATCATATACATTTTCCCTTCAGGATTTCACTTTCCATATCAAAAGTGATAGTTTACACTTGTCTAACGAAGACTTTGACTATGTATTTCCATTCCTAATTTTCTAATGAATACTAATTTGCTAAAGGTTAAAAAATTACACGCATTACCCCAAGCAATCGGTCAACCTCTTTCATTTATCCATTTATGCAAAAATATCCAAATACGCTTTTATGTCATTCACTGTTTCGCAATAAATATAACCCTTATTGATTTACTCAAAGGCGAATTTTGCTTGTAACTATACTACCTAAGTGTAAATATATTTTATGATTGAAGCCTTCACAGCCTGCAACACGGCCTCGAGTTCTCCACGATTCAGCATCACCTTGTATGTGAAATAAATATATTTAGTAAAAGGCTCATCTTTAGTAAGAGACTCATCTTTAGTAAAAGTCATATCTTTAGTAAAAGGCAATCTTTGGTAAAAGGGGAAAGATCGTGAAGGGAGACGGGGCATATGACTCATACGACTTTATAACGTGGTTAACTGAAAAGGCGAAAGAGTGGGCATAGCACTAAGGCTGGCATGCTATTCGTCAAAATTATTTGGCCAAATAACATTTTTTAACATAAATTACAAACTGATATGAGTATTACTGTACGCAACTTTAGACAAAGATGAAAAAGGTTTTATCAACACGTTAGTGGTTACTTATTTCGATAATTATGTGAGGGACATAATAGAAAACATATATAGTGGTGGTCAGATAATTAGAAACACTAGTCGATTTTCATACAAACGAGGTAACTTTGGAGCCTTGGTTCTCTACCAAGGATTGATCGAGCTGTGACTGTGATCTGATAATGGTCATCCAGGGAGTGAATGGAGGAGAATCAGATTGCCATACACACCAGACTGATCTGATCTACATTCAAAAAGATGTAGGGATCAGTGTTTTCAGTTTCGGGAATTCCATACATTTTTATGCTATTTTCGCTGTTTTTTTTAAACATAACCGTTTTTATGAAAATTGGCTAGTGTTTCTAATTATCTGACCACCACTATATGTAGTAGACATTCAACGTGATCTAGCCAGTCCGAAGTGGGGACCAATAAGTAGTTACTAATGTACTATTTATGTGAATTTAATCGATTCTTGGATAACAAGACTGGACAAATAACTTTTACGAGTGGCATCCAGCCTCAAAAAGCATATTCCAAAAAACCTAAACTTTTTGAACGTATAAAAACAGGACAAGTAAACTTCGAAGTTTATTTTAACCTCATGTGTTAACATCATCCAAACAGCCATACCTCGTCTCCTGAAATTCCTGGGGCTCAAATTTCAGGTGAACCAAATTGGACTCTATTTTTGTTGTTTTAAGATTGGATTTACAGTGGGTCTGTTTGTTGTTAGCGGAGCGAGGGGCAGCGCGGCGCCCGCCCTCAGGTAGCGACGGCCTATCAGAGATACCTATCTCCGGTAACCAATACTGGTTCCGCACCGAAATGGACTAAGTTTTTTACTACTAGAAATTACGTAACGGTTTTTTTGGACTGTCAAAAGCAGGGCAAGCTTTATAAAACTCTCAAATATCTCCAATCAACTTTAACTTTTAACATTTTCAATGCAAGGTTCAGAGTTGATTAATGTGATGTGACGAATTGTATAAGGCTACGTTGCTACTGACAGTAAGTTCTCAACTTTTAATTACAATGGAAAGTTCGAAATAGTAGATTCGGTTCGGTTCGGAATCAGAAAACACTGTTGTCTTTTATGGAAACAAAGTATCTGAGTCTAGAGCTCAAATTTCAGAAGGTATATCATGATTTTCGGTATGAATTGATGTTTCAAGCACATCAAATATTCTGGGTTGGTGTCGAGGTGTGATAAGAAAACGCTAAGCTTACCACTCCTTTGTCGTTGTCAGTTTTATTTGTCCGATGAATAAACTCAAAAACTACTGAACGACATTCAGAAACTACTGAACGACATTCAAAAACTACTGAACCGATTCTCAGAAACGACTGAACCGAGTCTCAAAAACTACTGAACTTTTCTTAAAAGCTACTGAAACCGATTGAGAATATTTTTAGTGGATTCTGTATTTCCTGTATTTAAAGCTGAATAACAGCTTTAAACACAGACGAATCCCACAGTGCTTTAATTGTGTTATTTTTATTATTTCATAGCTAATCGTATGATCAATTTGTGCAGAACTTACTTACCTAATTTCTCACTGAATAAACTTTTAAATAGTTATTTAAGTGAATATCAATGAAATACGATGAAAATCTGTTTCAATTCGTATTTATTGCCATATAAATCAATTACTTTTTTGTTTTGATGTAATAAAAGATATATTAAATATTAAAACACAATTAAGAACACGCATTGGTAAAGTTTTCAAGTAGTGATAAGCATAAGTTTAAATCGTTAGATATGCATACTGTTCAATACTGTTCAGATATTTTTATAACTTCATAAGTCAATAAGTACTTATAGTTTGAACCAGGGATTAGTATGAACTAACGAAATCCAGCACAAATAATTCAACAATACACCTATTGACTTTTAAAATTGTTATTTACATTTATGATTAAATACTGTTTAGTAGAAGTTACATCAAAGCACGAATAGTGAGAACTCCTAATAAAATCTACAGATCACAAGCAACGATACACAAGCATATCTAACGATTTAAATTTCTGATTAATGATGGTTGGTGCTGGAAACAGTGTTAATACAATCTGCATTTTACTATAATTTTACCCTCATTTTTAGTTATCGTTTATCGAGTCACATTTCATTTAGATTAATGATCTGTTCAACCGTATGTTGTATAATCTAAAAATTATTTGTAAAAAAAAAGTAATTATACTACATATTTTTGTCAAGCATTTTCCAACTATTCTAAAGATTACACTCGACAATTAAACTTAACGTCACTGTCATTTCAAGTGCTCCAAGTGACACTGAGTTAGTAGTAGTGATCAAAACAGTTATTTTAGGAGATAGCTTTGATTCTGAAAAAGGTTTGAACATCTTAACTGCAGCAAAATGTTTAAAAATTAACACTCTCTAATGAACAGATCTAGTCGTACCTTTTTTTTACAAGTAACTTGGCAGGCGTTTGACCACCGTCGTGCGTAGTAAACAGGATGTGCATAGTAAATGCATCGAAACCATATATTCCCAACAGGTCTCATCTTCATGGGGCAATTACACTTGGTCCTTTGCCCTCGCTGACTATTACGCCGGCGCCATACGTTGGACTCAACATCCGCCAATGCATCGCAGTATACGGGTTTTGGTAGAAAGCATGTCTAAGTGGTTCTTTCAAAAGTGTTAATGTACTATGAATTTGCCAATGTTGGGTCCAAAGTGTGGCGCTGGCATTAGGTAATAATCTGTTTTTGGTTTGTCTAATAAAAAATGTCTCAAATTTAATTTGAGCTCAAAACCAAGCATAATTGCGTCATCGCTTGTCAAACTGTTACTCAAAAAGTCGTACCTTTTTGAGTAACAGTTTGACAGGAGTGGCATGCGACTTGTTGGGAATAGACAAGTATTTTAGTAACCACTATAAATAACGTCAGTATTACCTACAAGTTTTTGTTTCAGTGGCCGAAGAAGAAGAAAAGAAAGAACAAAAACAACAATAATTAAGGTGACAATAAATGTGATAAATTGTATCGTAGTCTTTTATTAAATAGTGTAAACATAGTACATTCTAAACGCTTCTAATAAATATCAAATTTACATGTTTATATTATTATTATATTTCGTTAAATAATTTTTGAAACTATTCGGGTGTCTTTGATACAAATCAAGATAATACACATCTTGGTTAAAATAATATCTTATAACGTAATGATTAAATAAATATTATCAAATATATCTCCATTATATGTGAAATATACTTCTTTTGCCGATTGTATAAATATAGCTACAGCCTTTTTCAACTGGATGATTCCTGGGACGTTTGACAGTTCTAGAGATGTCCATATTGAAATCCTTACGACTTATCTATCGATTTATTCTAACAGTCAGTGTACCTACTTTTGAAGAAATTGCAATATATTTTACTGCTTTTCCGGCCACGTGGAATCCGGTTATATAGTGTAATTTATATCATCCCACTTAAGCATAATATAGGATAAAAAGTATTGTATGTGCTAATTTATTTTGTCTATTTTTCATGTCTCATATTCTGAAAGTAACTCATAACTTGCCTAAAATGCGGGTTGAAAGTGATATGTGGCGGCCCTAGGGCTGTTAATTAAATATTTTCTATAGTATTGAATCAAAATGTAATTAATACCGATTTTACTATATATTTCGAGAGGTGTAGTTTAATTTTTTTTTTATTATATTGCTAAAGAAAATAAATGACTTTTCAAAAATATTTTACTGACGTAGTATATGCGATTCTGACAAACTTTGAAGTATCACAGGAATCACCCTAGCTAAAAAAGACTATAAGTTTAAAATTATATGATAAATATACAGAAGCACATTTCTTAATTCTTGTGCAAAGTCTGAGGTATTTTTCTAAACAATTTGAAATATGTAGGCATCTCTAACATCGTTTAAAGTTTTGCATTCCTACTATTTAACGATCGTCCTGATTAAAGCGTTGTTTTACGTTTAAATAGAATCAACCAACATTGTCACGGTATCATTCAAGTATCGTCGATGACGATAAACGTTACTTCATAGTAGAAACATGTTCCAAATTAACACTTATACGAGGAAACCAGAGTATTGAATACCACAGCGTCGGCAGACTTCAGTGGTGTTGCAGCGACGCTACACCGAGGAGTAGTAATACACCAACTACTAAGCGGACTCGTCGAAGTAGCCGTCCAGTTGCGTCGCGATCTGAAATAAGTACACTGATTCAGTGAAGTAGATTTTAAACCAATTCCAATGTTTCCACAACGGGAACAGTGATCGGTTCTGCAAATTTTTAGTAATAATCGTATCGAAGATGGAAAAGCGCTTCTCCCGGCATATTCAACCTCTGGAGGACTGGCTATCTAATCTCTATATAACTGCCGGAACACAAAAACGCTAAAAACATTGTTACTATGGAGACAGACTTTTTGTTTTTTTTTTTTAAGTGAGGGGAATGCTTTTACGCATACCAAACAGGTTATGCTGGGCTCACCTGATGCCTCGCGGCCCCCCATCCGGCCCAAGAAGGCTCGATGGAAGGCCGGGAGGAGGTAATGGAGACAGACTTAGGCGGCCTTTCACCAACTGAAATTAAATACGTCTAGCGCTAAACATATTACAGTTCTCTCACTTTTGAAATCAAATTACATTTTAAGGTTCACTTGCAGAAAAATTGGCTATATCTCGATTTTGTTAAATCTAGATTTAGCCCTACAAAAATGTCAAATATTTAAATCTAGATTTAATATTTTGACACTTTTGTATGGGTTAAATCTAGATTAAATTAAATCGAGATTTAACAAATTTTGCTGCAAGTTGACCTAAATATGTTTAGCTCTAAATGTGTTTAGTGAGGTTGTTGAAAGTCGCCCTTAGATAAGTAAGAGAGAGAAATATAGCCAGGTGGACTTAAAAGGAATCCTACCACTAACCAACGAGCACCATGCTTCGAGCGTTTGTACCAGCTCGTCGTGCGTATATATGGACGGTCGCCTTGTCAGATAAAATAAATAATATAATTGTAAAATCACTTAATTGATTAAATAAAAGAACAGTATCGAGATAAAGCTTGCCGTGTGGTGACGGCCTAAGAATACACGTGTCACCACTCCCTTACATGCCGGGGATGTCGTCAGAGTCGACTAAGAGGCTCGACGCATTGAACACCTGTGCGAGAGAAGGAAAACTTGAAACAAACCCTCTACCAACCCGTCTGGCCAGCGTGGTAGCAGTAGGCTAACAGCCTCCTATGAACGCCACAATAGGCGTGAGCTAGGAGAGGCTTATGTCCAGCAGTGGACGTCCACAGGCTGATGATGGATCGAGATAAAGATCGTTTCAATTATTAATATAGCGCAAGTGCGTTACAGCACGTACCTGCATAGGGGAGTACTTGACGTACTTATCAGGGTTCTTAGAGAAGGGCAGATGAGCGCAGGCGTCATAGAAGGCTGTATAAGGAGGCAGCAATGCTTGCTTGTTAGCCCTTTTGAGTGTTTCCCTTAGTTCCGCGTCGGGAACGCTGTAGCCTCGCTGCGCGCGGGTTAGTTCCTCCCATTCGCGGTTGAATGACTGGAAACAGGTAATCAATGTGAATGGGTATAAAATGGATGTATAATAACGACGGTGGCCACCACCGTAGAAAGGTGAATATGCTAGAAAAATTCGACGTGCCCTCATAGGTCTCTGTAGCATATTGGTTAGTGCATTGGACCGAATTTCCAAGGATGCAGGTTCGAATCCCGTCAGGGCGTCATGAGATATGTTGCTTTTTTCTATTATATTTTCTTGTTATATAAGGTGTTAATTTAGCAAGTGCTGAGTGATCGAGTAGGGGCTGCTCAGGTCAACGATATAAAACACATTAATACAAAAACAATTAATAAGCAGTTTTTTTTATTTTATTTTAACTGTATACCTATTTTAAGCATTGAATATGCAGCATAAGCAAAACCAAACGTAAAACAAAATCTGTTTTAAGTAAGTAACAAAAGAAATGTGACTTGGCTATTTGAGTCGGTGGTCGAAATCAGAAAATTGAATATTAAATAAAAAACTATAATTGTTATTTTCTTATTTGTATTAAGATGGTGATTGGCTTTTGTTCTTTTTTTATATTTTTTTCTGTAATTTGTTTAAATTAAAACACTGTTTAGTTTTTTTCAAACATGCTGTGTACACTACTTAAGGATTATGGTCTAGATTAAGTATTCAATAATTTTTGTTTAATCATGTATTGACTCTAATCTGTTTGTGTACCTAAACCAAATAAATAAATAAAAAAAATCAAAAAAGTTTTTTTTGCCATAATTGTGTCCTATATCGATGACCTGAGCAGCCCTGCTCGATTGGCAAATGTATGTGGTACAAAATCGCTTCATCTTTGTCATAACAAAGACTAGATTCCGCGCCACGAAAGATGTCCCGCGGAATATTAAGGAATATAAGATGAAGGGGTTCGTCGGCTGGATCAGCTGGGCGGAGTATATCGAGGAAAACTCGGTGGCGTACAAGAAAATACGTTTATTATTAAAATATTACAGTACAATGGCGGTTGAGAGTAACCCGAAATCTGTTATAGGAACTTGATTGTTTTAAAATATGTAACAAGTAGTTTTTGATACATGTTTCTTTTTGTGTAATCGATTCCAGTGTGTGCGATGCGTGTGACTTAGTTTGTAAGTGTGTATTTAATATTTTTAAATTACTATTTGTGAGGACCTTTAATTGGCCATCTACTTTTATTTGTATTATTTATTACTGTTTGTTGCTGTTGGTCTTCCTTGAAATAAATAAATAAAATTATCCCCATAGTAATAAGAGCTTATTTTTTGAATATTGAACGGGTCAGGCCGTAGACTGCAGCGCCTCTCTCAAGGGATTTCTTTCGTGACGCGGAATCTAGTGAACTTTCACTAGTTCTCAGATCCCAAACGAAAGTGGACCTTTATGAATTGAGATAAGGTTGATTGTGTCAAATGATTCGGTATTTAGGTAGGTTTGTTTGCTCCGACCATTTTGACGCTAACTGGACATACTTGGTTTTTTTATGCATCTAAAACTACCATAGATATTTAATACAATCTCTATGTGACGTCATAGGTCAACACTCCCTTCGCTCGCTCACTATTCTCCCGGTCCAAGTTGTAATGACATACTATACCGTGAGTGTTTGACCTATTACGTCACAAGCAGAGAGCACCGGCTGGAGGAAACTTATCTTTAAAATACCGTATCTCTATCTCCCTGTTTCCACTGACGAAACATTTACTAGAAAACATTTTGTAACGTATAATGCGGCCACTGAGTGATGAATTATTTGATAGTTCCTATAGAGAGTTCTCAGCGGCCGCGCTATATTTACATCGTGGTCGTCGTCGTCTGACGTCACATGACACCCACTGCCGGGTATAGGCCTCCACGACGATTGGTCCATTTTACATTCCCTTGTAAATGTTTTGCCAGTGGAAACGGGGGATATGAAGTAGGTAGCACTCAAAATATATTTGCGCACATTTTTATTTTCTGTAAAAATACGAAGAGTTCAAATCAAAATCAAATATGGAATGGAGAGTGTTATGTACGGTCGTGTATGTATGTATGCTGACCAACTGTCCTGTATTTTACAGGACGTTCTCTCTTCTAAGCTATCATTTTGTCCGTGTATTTTAACTCCAAGAGAGGCGGAGCGCCGCGAGCTTTTGCAACTTTATGTCGGCATAACTCTGTGAGGACATGACGGATTTAGACGCGGTTTATTGCATTAAATTCTGGTCAAATTTGTAATGTATCGCGATGCTCAAAAGTCTATACTTTTCGAGCAAAACCCTAAAAACCGAATTTGGCTCTTCTTTGGCGCCAAAAGCTAAGGTTATGGTAATGGTAGGACATCGAATTTTTGTCACCTCCTAGGTATGGTTGATGTCTAAGTATGTGCCAAGTTTCATTAGAATCGGTTAAACGGTCTGGGCGCTATGACCGGGCGGACAGATTTTCAAAAGAGTCAACATAAGAGAGGCTCCGCAACGCTCCGCCTCAATAAGGAAAATAGAAGTCTGGTCGCTGATCGTAGACCTCGCATAATGCTGAGTCGTGACCGTTTTGAGACAAATTTCATTGAAAGAAAGAAAGAAACTTTAATATATTTGTTTCAAATAAATTAAATTTTCTAAAGTACATACTTTAAGTATATAATTAAATTTTCTTTCTTTCTTTCTTTCATGTACTGTAAAATCAGCACACCCTGAGCACCCTTAGTATGGTGGTACTCACGGCGAACTTGTCCTTGAGAATCTGGCGGTCGCGGTCGCGCAGCTTGTTCGGCAGCTGCTCTTCCAGTGCCGTCAGTGCCACCAGCTTGTTCCAGCTGACAACCAATGGAGAAGTGCCTTTAGCATGATATACGGCGACGGTGCACGACAGCCGTGTACAGTGCGACAAAAAAGAAAAGAAAATAATTGGGGGGCGCCACTATCAATAATTAGCAACCATCTCGACGACTTGGACGACCTGTTTAACGCAGGGGTACTTAGCCTGCCTTCTGCGCCAGAGGTCCAGGGTTCGATCCCCGGACAAGCCAATATTTGTATGCGTGAACATGTCTATTTGTCTTGGTCTGGGTGTAAAATATGTATATTACGTATGCATTTACAAAAAAATTAAGTATATAAGTATGTTTATCCGTTATCTAGTAACATAACGTTCTAAGTTCTTTATGAAACTTAACGTGGGCTAGATAATAAATGTTTGTATGCACTTATTTGTTATATTTATTTAATTATCTAGCAAATATTTCACGATTTCCACTTCTTAATACGAAAATAACTATTCATTATGAAAACGTTAAAGGTTTGACAGCAGAATTACTATCTACACAGTCGTCATGATGCCTTCCATTGAAGTTGGTAATAAGTTCCTCAAAAAACCGTTTTCTACTCTTTAATGTCGCACTGTACGATCGCCGAAATGTATGAGCTCCATAGACAGCTTTCACATACACGACATCCGTGTCGCCCGTGTGGTCATGTTAAAGGACCAACGCGGCTGCCGTTGACAACCGTGATATGTATTAATAGAAAACTCAACAGCCATTGCTCGTGGCCGCGCTTGACAGACTGATCGTATTCGATCACGTTTTTTAAGCAACGTTCGGCCCGGTCAGATGTCGGATGGGTGACCGTAAAGTGGCATTATAACTGAGCGCTTCCGTGCTTCGGAGGGCACGTTAAACCGTCGGTCCCGGCTGTTGTCATTTGATTACAGTCGTTAAGCCAGGTCAGAGGCCTTATAGGCGGCTTGATAAACTCTGACACCAGAGGTGGCCACTAATCCTCACTCGATAATAAGATAATAATAACAGCCATTTTACATCACATATGCATAAAATAATAATTAAGGAATACGCTTAGCCAGTAACAGAGTTTCACCACATTTTTAATAGGCTTCTATATGTCATTTTGTCACATCAGGCTTTACACTTACACTACGAAAATAGCCTTTATTACAAGTGTCATAAGGGTGCTTTTTATGAACAACGGGGAGGCTGAGTCCCATATGAGAATTCACTTGTGGCCGAGTTAACTTTTCCCAATATTTTTCTTTTTAAAATTTATCATATGTAAGTATAAAAAATAAAAAAAATATAATAGTACGTCCATTACCTCTGCAAGTAGGCGTTCTTGTGCTCCTGTATCAGGTCGCGGTAGTTGGCCTCGCACTCGGGCTCCGCTAGTGACAGCACGTCGATCAACCCGCTGCGTTGAAGACCCTATTAGATTATTTTTATAATATTATTATAAACATTGACATTTTAATAAAATTTTAACATTTTAAAAACCCCCAGACACAAAAAAATAAGAAGTACTAAAAGGGACTATTATACGTTGGGGGTCCCCCGACCGAGAGAGAAATTTTATATTTTTTAAGTATTTTTTTTGTTCGGGGGGGTTTTTAAATGTTAAAATTTTATTTTTATTTCATACTTTTTAAATTACACACAAAATTATAAAAAAACCGCATTGTAATAGCTTTTTTTTTTTGCTGTACCTAAATTTGCCCAGGGTGTACATTATTTAAGTCAAAGCGCCACCTTTGTATCTTTTACCGTTTCGGCAGGCAGTTGACCATCTCCATAAATGGCCGGATGGATTTTCATCAAACGTGGCTAAGAACCATCTCGATTAATTTAGCTTTCAATTAAAAAAAACCGCATTGAAACCGCTTGATTCGTTAAGGCTCTACGAATATACGTACAGACAGACAGACAGACATAGGCTTCAAACTTATAACACCCCTCCTTGCGCTGCGTTGGGGGTTAAAAATAAATGAGTATGTTAAAAACTGATATATTTACGTATAGACGTGCCACGTACAATCGGGGAACTTCCCGGTTGACCAGTAGTTATTGGGAAACGTTTTCTCGAAAGTACTAATAGTAATAATATAAAAATAATAATTGCATACAATCACACCAATTATCTAGCCCACGTTAAGTATCATGAAGTTGTTGTGTTATGGATACTAGATATGGGATAAACATACTTATATACTTTTTTTGTAAGTACATACATAATATACATATTAAACACCCAGACCAAGACAAATAGACATGTCCATGTACACAAATATTTCTCTTTTCCAGGGATCGAACCCGGGACCTCTGGCGCAGAAAGCGGGTTTAGTACCCCTGCGCCAAACAGCACCCCGCCAGCCATAGCGATAGCACAAGTTATACCGTTAGGCGGTCGGGGTGCGGGTCGTCAAACTATCAGGGGGCTAATTGTCTAATTTTAAAATCTATCGCAATCCCTTTCAATTTTACATTTTACATTGCCTTAATTAATTTAATTTTACATTGCCTTTTTATTTTTATTTTTTGAAGTTCGTAATTGCATGCCGTGGCTGTCTATAATTAGAAACTGTACTTAGACTAAGATTCTACATTTAATTTATTACATATTGTTAGTACATGTTTTTGTTGCCCAATAAACAAATAAATAAATAAATAAATTCGTCATTTGAAAGATATTTACATACTTCAACCCGTCACTGTTTGACATTTGATAGGGATTGTGATTGGGACGCGTTTTGAAAGGTATTGAATGAACGAAATTGCACTGTCTAAGCAAAGTGAGACTCGAAAATATCTTTTAAATCTATGGAGAAATGTCAAATGAAGTGTCATTTAAAACATTATTCGTTCCGAAAGTGATTGCGACTATAAGTTACACAATTTCATATATCACAATCACAATATCTTTGAAAGGAATTGTGATAGATTTTTAAATTAGACAATAAGGGGGCAGGTCGTCAAACTAAGGAATACTATGGTTAAGGAAATAATTTATTATTCGAATGAAATACCTGTTAATGTTCCATTGTTTGTGATATTAACATTTTCTAATTATCTATTACTTTTTTAATTAATGCTCTCTAAAAAAACTACTGGTCAACCGGGAAGTTCCGCGACCGAACATGCCACAGACAGAGAATACAAGAAATATTGGTTTGAGCGCTTACGCACTGCGTCCGAATCCGTGAAAAAACGGATCCAAAACTCTTGACAAAATTCGGATGTTGCTTACGCACTGCGATCCGAATCCGATACGTAACTTCTTATTTTAACACTATCAGTGAATAGAATAGAATTTATTTGCATAAGATATGGTGAAAACATAAGTTAGGATCTTGGCCTCGACTTACTTTCACCACCACGTAGAACATATTTATGTACAATTTGAATTGATGTCACAACACAAATTGCTTAATAACACGAACAAAATCGAGTCGAGACACTGAGTTTATGACAGCCATGTTTACTCGATTCGCGATTTTGATTCTGTTAAAAAAATATGTATAGTGCAATCAATAAAAATGATACATAAATATCTTCTCCATGGTGGTAGAAGTAAGTGGAATCCACGATGCTAACTTATCTTTTCACGTAGTGTTAAAATAGGGAAACAGTTTATACTGTCCGTCATGGAGATTCACGGATGACGGAAAGAAAACTGATGTAGTGCGAAAGCTACCATACAAATCTACGGCTACGGCTAATCTCAAGTTCTACGGCTATGACGGACCGTATTTTTGCGGATCCGTTTTTTTTACGGATTCAGACGCAGTGCGTAAGCGCTCTTAGAAGTAATACGTTGGCTTTCAGTCTTCGCAACCCTTTGACACGAAACGCAGAAGCATTTCTCTTAACTAGTCCTATTTTAGTTTCTTTATTGACTCCAACGTGTGTTTTCGAGGCGACTTCTTTCTGTGATTTCAATGAAAGCTACCAAGGCAATTAGTGGAAAATCAAATAAAATTATTAATGACACGATGGCCTTATTGCTGGTGGTCGTTATTTTGACTAAATGCGTGTTCCTTTTAACCACTTTTTTTATTTCTGTGGTAATGCACTTAAGGTGGTACGACTTCCATAGAAACAAACATTGCACATTAATTGGTTCATCATACATTAATAATTCATAAATACATGTGCAACTAACTCGTTTCAGTTATTTGTTTGCGCGAAATTATTAAAAAAATGTACTTTCATACATGAGATATATAAATGCGATGAGTCACACATGCATACGTAGAATTATTGAAATTATAAGATATTAGTTTATTCCTGATTTTTTTTTTATTATTTCGCGCAAACAAATAACTGAAACGAGTTAGTTGCGCATGTATTTCTGAATTATTAAGGTATGATGAACCAATAATTGTGCAATGTTCGTTTGTATGGAAGTCGTACCACCTTAATCAAAAGCTTTGGGACATCTCCTGTACATGTTAAGTGACAACAAAATAAACAAATATAAGGTCCACTTGCACCAAGCTAGATTAAGAGGATTGTGTAGTAACGATACGCGCCGCGAGTCCTAGTAGGCGATTGCCTACTTTTTAACCGACTTCCAAAAAGGAAGAGGTTCTCAATTTGGTTATATTTTTTTCTAATTTATAATTTTTATTTTTATTTATGTATGTACACCGATTACGATGACGATATTGAGATGCAAATATTATTGGTCTTGCATTATTTCTTTATAATTAAAGGTACAGCCCTTTCATTATGACAACAAAGTGTAAAAAAATATATCAGAATTGGATTGTGTTTAAGGGGGAGAAACGTTATCGCTTGTCCCCCCTTTTTATATAAAAATTTACAGCTACACAATCATCTTTACATTTAATTCAGAGTTAGACGCAATGCATGCAAAAGTAGCATTAACTCTTAGTTAAAAGTGTTAACTTAAATTTGCGTAAGCGTGCCTTGTAGAAATATCCAGGATTTTTACCTGTAGCAAGTAGAGAGTATTGTTGAGAAGGAAGATGGCCTTTAAAGCGTCGGGATACTGCTCGCTCTTGTTGCGTAACGTGAAATTCAGCTGCGCCAACACTTTGCCTGTAATGGAATTCGTTCTCAGCCATTTTTAACGTCCCTACCGCTGGGGCACTGGTCTACCTTATAGATGGATAAGGAAAATGCGCCATGATGGCGCCCGCATTTATTATTATTTAATTTATTTAATAATAACACAAGGAGCTTACAATTTTCTTTTTACAATAGTCCCGCAAAACCGACTAGTCTTTTATTTAAAAGTAATATTACCTAAAATTAATAGATATAATTAAAATATAAAGTGACTCTTTACAGCTGTAATGAAATAAAAATGCAACTAAATAATATAGCTACAGCTATAGCGACAGCAATACCATTAGGCGGTAGGACTGCTGGTATACTGCTAGTAAGTTGTCTGCTAGTAATTGGTATACTGCTACTAACCAGATGGCCTACTCTCTAAGTTCGCTTGCTCGGATCGATTCTGAAGACTGTTATAATAATTTATTAGATCAGATTCGGATCAGTCGGTCCGATTTTTAATTCAGTAAAGTAATTCGACTGGTACTTTGTAACACTGACTACTTTGTAAAAATAATCCTGCTACTGTTTTTCGTAAAGATTTGCTCAGATTCACGTAGTCACACATTTACACATTCAATATTATCATTACAGCTACATCCTATGGCAGCATTATTTAAAAAAAAATTACCTTGGCACCTATTGAATTAAAAATTGTTTTATGTTTTATAAGGACAACTCCTTATGTCAATGTGGACTAGATGGCACCATTGAACATATATTTTTTTTATTGTCTGAAATAAAAACTCTCCTCTATGGTTATTAATATTCATAGGTCGACATACATACTTAACAAAAATGTATGTCGACCTATGAATATTAATTTCCTATTGACTCAGGTCCACACTCCTAATGTAAATACCACTAATGTAAACTATATCTATACTTAACTATTATAAAACTATTTAAAAAAATGCTTGTAAACTATGATAAGGAAATTAAACTATGTACTATTGCAGCTTATAACTTAATGTACTCGTATCTAATCTTCTCTGAGGCAAGAGGCGCTGGATGCTGAAATACAGGTCATTACCTAGTTCGGCAACAGATGCTACATTTCTACTTAAATGTGACAATACATTAATGTAATTTTTTTTGGTTCAATAAATTATTATTATTATTATTATTATTAAATACACTATGTAAATTTTTAAAACAAAATAATATTAAATAATAAATGTTCAAATATGAGTATGAATGTTATGTCATCCCTTGGTCATCCCTCTGTTTAAATTTCCAATTGTATTAACCCCAATCCAATGTTTTATTGTGTGAATGTCTATCGTCCCGTGTTTTGTTTTGTTTTAGGTCTCATGGAAAGTTGAAATCAACCATGCAACTGCACAGATAAACTAAAACCGAACTATTGTATATCTCACTCAACATTTCTTTTAACTCGGACATTGACAGAATCGTCGCGTAAAGTGACGCAGCCATATCACACAAAAATTGAATTGAATTTATTTTTAATTTTTAGTGTGTAACGTCTTGTTTGCTTTATACGCTTATTATATCGCTTTTTTGTAGATTAACCAGTTATTTACATGTGAGGACCTGCAAATGACTTCTTGATGTTCTTTCTAGTGCTATTTATGTTAAAGCCAGTGGTCGATCTTCCATAAGCTTAAATAAATAAATAAAAGTCCGACTATAGGTAGGCCCACAGTATGTAATATGATTGTATGTATACTGACGCATGTATATGGCGATGAGAGCCGCGTTCCGGTCGGTGGCGGCGGCGGCCAGCTGGCCCGCGGCCCGCGAGTAGTTGGGGTCGCTGCCCAGCGCTGGCCCTGGGAGAAAGGGAGGATATTAAGTTAATAGCGGAAATGGGTCTACCTCAGTCTGCTTATCTTAATGCTGTGCTTAAAGCCTAAATATTTTTATCTAAAATAAATTGATATTGACCTGTATGTACCTCACAACTTGCAGTATAGTAATCTTGTAATGCGAGAAATGTTGTAATGTATGATTATTATTATTTATTATTTAGAAGGAGGGACGCCGGCAAAGCCGGACGGGCGATCAGTCACCATAGTCGGAACCATTTCGCCCAGTTCCCCAAAGTCCCCTGAAAAGATCAGGGGACTGTAATGTATGATAGACAAGTCTTTCTTTGCCAGTAAAAAAATGTTTACGGTTACAATAACCATAAAATGTAATATTTTGATTAGTATTTTCCTTTTATGATGGAAATTGACCTTACTGATATGTTAAGGTCACTTTTCAATTTGACGACTCTGTATGAGGGATAACAGGGAGAAAAAAACAGCCCTTGACGAGTTTCTTGCTGGTTCTTCTCGTTACAAGGTCTCCCGCCGTAGGGTTTGTGAACCGACGGCGTAGCTTCTTTGACGTTCATAAGTGCTTGTAACAGCCTAGACTGAATAAATGACTTTGACGTTGAATAATATCAGCAAAGCATAATAAAAGAAAGCTCCCAAGAACTCAATTTACACAGGCCCACAATTAGAAAGTATTCGACGTTCTCACGCAAGTTTGAAGTCCTCTCAATAAATAAATAAATAAGTGACCAGGGGCTAATTGTCTCATTTTAAAATCTATCCCAATCCCTTTCAATTCGTCATTTGAAAGATATTTACATACTTCAAACCGTCATTTTTTGACATTTGATAGGAATTGTGATCGGAACGCATTTTGAAAGGTATTGAATGAACGAAATTGAAATGTCTAAAGTTTAGACATGACACTCGAAAATATCTTTCAAATGTATGGAGAAATGTCAAAAGTTTTTTTATTTCAATTATTGGGCTGTATAAAATGTAAGGTACTAGATAAATGCTAGAATAATTTTACAGTGAAATAAGCGTACGCACTAGGTCCACCCACTGCGATTGAGACTCGTAAGGCGAGTTTTAAAGAAGCAGGTTATCACTTCAGGATCAAATCAAAGTCGGGATTGCACCTTATGCCCCGGGTTCGCCCAGGCTGGGAGCGCTGGCGTTGTCATTGCATGACCAGCTGTTTCACTAACAGTACTCACCGATGCAATGCGCGTGGTGTGCAACGTGGTGGCAGTGCGCGAGTGCAGCGGCGGCCAGTTGGTGCACCGTCCCGTCTACCGCACCCGCTGCGCTGTCGTTGCGGACGCCTTCTATCCACTCCTCTAGCGTTTTCAGGCACTGGATAGAAAGGAAAGAGTTTAGACATTAAACATCTTGTTTGTTTAGACATTAAACACTAACACTAACAATCTAGAAGTATCACTATATAATTCATCGATAATGCATGGTTGCTGCAGCAGCGCCTGGCTGCTACAGTGGAGTGATACATTCTGCAGCCGCGCCAGGAGCGTCCGGCTGCTACAGTAGAGTGATACATACTGCAGCCGCACCAAGAGCGTCCGGCTGCTACAGTGGAATGATACATACTGTAGCCGCGCCAGGAACGCCCGGCTGCTACAGTGGAGTGATACATACTGCAGCCGCGGCAGGAGCTTCCGGCTGCTACAGTGGATTGATACATACTGCAGCCGCGGCAGGAGCGTCCGGCTCCTACAGTTGAGTGATACATACTGAAGCCGCGTCAGTAGCGCCCGGCTGCTGCAGCGGAGTGATACATACGTGTGCCTGGCAGGCCGCGACGATGGCGTGGTAGGGCGCGGGCGAGGCGGGCGCCAGCGCGCGCTCCACGTCGGGCTGCAGCCGCTGCAGGCGCGCCAGCAGCGCCCGGCTGCTGCAGTGGAGTGATACATACGTGTGCCTGGCAGGCCGCGACGATGGCGTGGTAGGGCGCGGGCGAGGCGGGCGCCAGCGCGCGCTCCACGTCGGGCTGCAGCCGCTGCAGGCGCGCCAGCAGCGCCCGGCTGCTGCAGTGGAGTGATACATACGTGTGCCTGGCAGGCCGCGACGATGGCGTGGTAGGGCGCGGGCGAGGCGGGCGCCAGCGCGCGCTCCACGTCGGGCTGCAGCCGCTGCAGGCGCGCCAGCAGCGCCCGGCTGCTGCAGCGGAGTGATACATACGTGTGCCTGGCAGGCCGCGACGATGGCGTGGTAGGGCGCGGGCGAGGCGGGCGCCAGCGCGCGCTCCACGTCGGGCTGCAGCCGCTGCAGGCGCGCCAGCAGCGCCCGGCTGCTGCAGCGGAGTGATACATACGTGTGCCTGGCAGGCCGCGACGATGGCGTGGTAGGGCGCGGGCGAGGCGGGCGCCAGCGCGCGCTCCACGTCGGGCTGCAGCCGCTGCAGGCGCGCCAGCAGCGCCCGGCTGCTGCAGCGGAGTGATACATACGTGTGCCTGGCAGGCCGCGACGATGGCGTGGTAGGGCGCGGGCGAGGCGGGCGCCAGCGCGCGCTCCACGTCGGGCTGCAGCCGCTGCAGGCGCGCCAGCAGCGCCCGGCTGCTGCAGCGGAGTGATACATACGTGTGCCTGGCAGGCCGCGACGATGGCGTGGTAGGGCGCGGGCGAGGCGGGCGCCAGCGCGCGCTCCACGTCGGGCTGCAGCCGCTGCAGGCGCGCCAGCAGCGCCCAGCCGCCGCCCACGGACCCGCAGCGGGACGCGGCGCGACGGCTGCGGCTGCACGCGCGCTGCCAGAACGAATTACAACTTTAAAAGCAGAAAAACTACTTTAGGTGCTTTTTAGTATATTTTTTTATGACAAATATGTGTGCAGTACTGTACATACATTTAATGTGTCATTTTCTTAGATTTATGTATGTAACTAACAAAAAAACAACAAAAAACATTGCAAAAGTGCAAAAGTCAGATTAGGTTCCTTACTCTTTTTTTTCTTTTCTTTTTATAAAGAAAAGACAGAGACAAATGTTTTATGGTAACTGGGTTTTAAACCTCGACGTCGGCGGCGAGCATGGCGCAGGGCTCGCGCAGCAGCTGGTGCAGCAGCGCGGGCAGGCGCGGCAGCGGCACGAGCCCGAGCGCGTGGCGCTGCTCGTGTCGCGGTATATACCGACCTCGACGTCGGCGGCGAGCATGGCGCAGGGCTCGCGCAGCAGCTGGTGCAGCAGCGCGGGCAGGCGCGGCAGCGGCACGAGCCCGAGCGCGTGGCGCTGCTCGTGTCGCGGTATATACCGACCTCGACGTCGGCGGCGAGCATGGCGCAGGGCTCGCGCAGCAGCTGGTGCAGCAGCGCGGGCAGGCGCGGCAGCGGCACGAGCCCGAGCGCGTGGCGCTGCTCGTGTCGCGGTATATACCGACCTCGACGTCGGCGGCGAGCATGGCGCAGGGCTCGCGCAGCAGCTGGTGCAGCAGCGCGGGCAGGCGCGGCAGCGGCACGAGCCCGAGCGCGTGGCGCTGCTCGTGTCGCGGTATATACCGACCTCGACGTCGGCGGCGAGCATGGCGCAGGGCTCGCGCAGCAGCTGGTGCAGCAGCGCGGGCAGGCGCGGCAGCGGCACGAGCCCGAGCGCGTGGCGCTGCTCGTGTCGCGGTATATACCGACCTCGACGTCGGCGGCGAGCATGGCGCAGGGCTCGCGCAGCAGCTGGTGCAGCAGCGCGGGCAGGCGCGGCAGCGGCACGAGCCCGAGCGCGTGGCGCTGCTCGTGTCGCGGTATATACCGACCTCGACGTCGGCGGCGAGCATGGCGCAGGGCTCGCGCAGCAGCTGGTGCAGCAGCGCGGGCAGGCGCGGCAGCGGCACGAGCCCGAGCGCGTGGCGCTGCTCGTGTCGCGGTATATACCGACCTCGACGTCGGCGGCGAGCATGGCGCAGGGCTCGCGCAGCAGCTGGTGCAGCAGCGCGGGCAGGCGCGGCAGCGGCACGAGCCCGAGCGCGTGGCGCTGCTCGTGTCGCGGTATATACCGACCTCGACGTCGGCGGCGAGCATGGCGCAGGGCTCGCGCAGCAGCTGGTGCAGCAGCGCGGGCAGGCGCGGCAGCGGCACGAGCCCGAGCGCGTGGCGCTGCTCGTGTCGCGGTATATACCGACCTCGACGTCGGCGGCGAGCATGGCGCAGGGCTCGCGCAGCAGCTGGTGCAGCAGCGCGGGCAGGCGCGGCAGCGGCACGAGCCCGAGCGCGTGGCGCTGCTCGTGTCGCGGTATATACCGACCTCGACGTCGGCGGCGAGCATGGCGCAGGGCTCGCGCAGCAGCTGGTGCAGCAGCGCGGGCAGGCGCGGCAGCGGCACGAGCCCGAGCGCGTGGCGCTGCTCGTGTCGCGCGAGGCGAGCTAACGCAGCAGCTAAAGCGCCGGCCGCCTCGGCCTCGCACTCGTCGCCCGCCTCGCCGCCGGCCTCCTCCGAATCTATTATCACCGACAACATATAGCATTTTCGAGTCAATGGCGAGAAGGATCTAAAAAATATGACGAGTTTTATCGTCACAGCGAATCGTGTGACGTTGTTATGACTATCTATTGTTGCCATCGTAGAAATATTGTCTGTACAGACAACATGACATGACCGACCACAGTTTAAAAATCATACAGTTGAAAACCGAATGTAGTCTCGAGTAGAGCACCGGCGGGGGCCTCGCGATTGTCGCGTGTGTGTGAGCGATCACGATCCGCGCGATTAGGTTAAAAAAAAAAAAAGTTAAAAATTGTTTTAATGATCTGTTTTCAAATTATCCTATTACATATTAAAAATAAATCCTTGTGGTTTTCAATATCTTGTACATTGTACCTAGAAAATCCTAAAAGAACTTTAACAACAAACAAAAAAAAAGTAAGAACACTCACATGTCTCAACGATAGACCGTCGCGGGCCTAGCGCCAATCCAGTGGACTGCTCCAAAGTCTGAGACGCCTTCATCATGATTTTGTTGGCGCGTTTCTCCAACCTAATGAAAAAGGAGTTATTTATTATCAAACATTACATAGGCTAGCTTTAGATTTTCAAAAATACTTACACTTTCTGAATCTTGCTTGTCTTCTTGGTCGTACTATCAGAACGATGAAGCATATTTTTTGCCCTCTGTATAGAAAAAATATCAAATTGTTATACATTGAAAAACCCCTTGAGGAGTAAATTTTAGAGTTGATAAAAATGTGTTTAATCACCCAAATAATAATAAATCACCCAGAGAAAAAAAAGGCAACCGCCTTTGTGGTCTAGTGGTACAACCACCGGTATCTGATCCGGGGGTCCCGGGTTCGATTGTAACTCAATCTATAACTAATTCAAACACTACAACAACCTTCAGTTATTATTATTTAATGTTTGGAAGACCAACACCGAGTAGACAGAGTTGATTTTTGACATAAAAAACAGACAATAATAGGTCTTCACATTTAACCATGTAAAACATATTTTAAATGGTTCAGTGTGGACAATAAAAAGCTCTTGGAAAACTTAATCTAAAACTATTACAAACTAAGACAGTGCCTACAGTGGTGGTTCAGATAATTAGAGCCACTAGTCGATTTTCATACCAACGAGGTTGATTCTCTGTTACCGAGCTGTGATCGAATGGTCATCCAGGCAGTGAATAGAGGAGATCCAGATTGCTATACACACCCAACTGATCTGATCTACGTTCTAAAAGATGTAAGGATCAGTGTTTTCAGTTTCAGGATTTCCATACATTTTTATGCTATTTTGCGTGGTTTTTTAAAACATATCCATATGTCTCTTAGAATGTTGATCAGATCAGTTAGGCGTGTGTAGCAATCTGGATCTCCACCATTCACTCCCTGGATGACCATTATCAGGTCACAGCTCGGTCAATCCTTGGCAGAGAACCAAGGATCCAAGTTACCTCGATTGTTTGAAAATCGACTAGTGCCGTTAATTATGTGATCACCACTGAATGTATAATTATATGTATTTGCTTTCTTACCCTAGTATCCCATAGGGCAAGCCTTACAGTGCTTCCTTTGGGGCTAGGTAAATTGGCTAAAAAAACCTGACTCACCATCAGCGGCGAGGCAGCCATAGACCGGGACCTCAAGTAGTCCCTAAACGCAGCCATGGAGGCCTTAGCGGCGGGCGCTCTTATAGCCAAAAGCGGTTGCGCAGGCGGGCGGCCGGCGGCACTCAGCCAAGCCGCCGCCGCTCGCAGCGTTTCCAGAGCGTTTCCGCTCGTCGAACCGCTGCCGCTCGCGCTTACGCTCACGCTGTCCGCGCTCGAATCTTTGCATAAATGACCACATTATAAGTGAAAGCTCTCTAAATGACATTTCTTCAAAATAAAATTCAACTGTCAACCACTTCAATAGCATAGGTATGAGAAAATGTTATGTTTTGTATGAAAGCAGTTAGAAAGTGTAAAGAAGTTTAACATCCATTTGCACTACGCCTAAGAATCGCCTAAGACTACTCTTATCTATTTTAAGACATTTATAATAAGAACAGCTTAAGCCTCAGGCGCTCGATTTTGGGCCCTTCAGTTAAGAATTTAAGAATGTAGTGCAATGCTATTTTTTATTTAGATTAAGATACATATGACTAGTCTTAGGCGATTCTTAAGTTTAATGCAAATGGGTGTAAGACACATACCTTGTTATTTAATACATATACACAAATATTATTAAAAAAGAACGACACTATTTATAATTACAACATATTACCTACATATGAATTACTCAATATCATGTGTTTCAATTGTTTTTTTTATGATCATACCTTCTTCCAAAGCAATCATGTCCATGAGAGTGGTGGGAGATAGTGGCCTAGTGTTTCTGCTTAGCAATTCCTCAAATGCTGTCTCTAACTTCAGCACCCCAGCATTGTACAGTTGATTCTAAAACAATATGTTTGTATTACATAAAGTTATGAAAACCCACTTACATGTTTCATGTCTCAATAAGTTATATTTACAAATTAGTAGATGTTATAGCAATCTTATACTATAACAAAAAAGGCCGTCCAACTCACAGCCGCATGGCATAGTACCGAGAACCCTGGCGCTGTTGCCCCGCTGAATACAAAGAGTCAGCTGCTAGGGAATATAGGCTCTCAGGTCTCCTGAGACGTGGACCAGTCTTGTGGAAAGATTCATGTCTCATGTTGTTTATTACTTACTATATTTTCTAATTCAACACTTTGTGGGTTGTTCTTATTGAAGTAAGCTTGTGCTTCAGCCAGCTTATCCAAAGCCTGAAACAAAATAAAAACATAATTTGATAAAAATTCTGATGATAAAAAGTTTATCCACAATAAATTACAAATGGTTAAATGCAGTATGGATACATAAATTCTTTGGTGAAAATACTAGAGTCTAGCTAGGCTTTGCCCATAGAATTTGTTTCTTCAATAATCTTTTAGCTTTGAAAAATGTTACATAATTGGGGTAACTGTTCATTTCATCTATCTCTCTGCAGCCATATGTATTCTGATAGAAAAAATGTCATAATATTATGTTACCTCTAGATAAATGTTCAGAGACTCTGTGGAGGAAGTGTGGGGTCCAGCTTGCACCAAATCTGCCAATTCCCTCGACACCATGTAATAATTAATCACATGGTCCAAAGCTTTCACTGTTTTCTCCATATCTACAAAAACATAATCAACCAAAACTCCATATCTCAAAAAAAGTATAATAAATCAACAAAGTAGCTTGGTAAGTATTTATTGTAGACCATAAGTCTCTACTACTTAATTACCTGTTGTATTGTTTCATTTGGGAAAAGCAAGAAATACTTGACTGTTATAATATTGGCTATATTAATTTGATTATAAATATTTTGATTTGTTTCCTAAAGGAGTAGATTTATTTTACTCTTCTAATAGGTACTTACAATACATACTTACTCTGATGTATGTGCTGCAAGCGAGCAGTGTCTCCATATAACGGCAGCACAGCTGTCTCCAACTGCTGGAGGCGCTGCTCACACGCCCCCAGCACATTGCACACGTCGTTTGCTAGCGCAGAACTCCTATTGGCTGCGGCTTTCAACTCCTGGATATTCGTCATCTCCTACAAGTCATTCCAATAACATTAGGTATAGGTCGGAGAGTTATGTTTTGAGAAAAGTATACTTTTTTATTTTGCTTGTAATTGGTTTCGCGTCTTTAAAATAAGTAATATGATCAAAAACTAAACAACTTATGAAGTTTATGCTTACCTTTCGTAACTTCATTTCTATATCAAACTTTTTTTCTATCGCAAACATGGTGACTTATTTTTTTTGCAAATCGCTGAAAGACGTATTTATTGAATACACCTAATAACTATAAAAATAATAATAACGCCTAGGTACTTTTTATTTACGAAAAAACTGCCACTTGTCAAACAAAGTTGTCAATCTTGCTTGCTTCTCTTGACTGTCAACAAAAGTGTAAATGTCAACGTCAAATCGAAGCATAGCATGGACGGATGTCAAAACTAACTTAATTTATAGTTAATTAAACTAACTCCATGAATCAAAGTAATCTAACTTTAATGAAAGTCGATGTTTATTCGTTGTTTCGGGAAATCCAAAAAGGGCACCGCCATTACATAAAAAGAAGAAAAAGTTTATTCGTTGTATTTACGTGTAACGGAATGTTTCACCACAGAGTATATTGCACCACCGTGATTTTATATTCGTTTCGTTTCGTTCCTAATGTTGGTTGGACTGTTGGACACTATTTTTTCTGAAACTGAGACATTGAAAAGTTGAAAACTACTTTTTTTTATCATAATAATACATTTATTTAATAACGTGAACTTAGGTGCTATCTTACAAAATAATATTTTAACATATTTTATTTGATACTTTGAAAACCAAAAATATCGAAACGCGCATGATGACGTGCCGTACGTTTTCAAGACGTGGCTGACGTTTCATAGCTTCATGTCATTTCACTTGTAGTTTCGATTTGCTACGAAACATTATCGTTGTTGCGTACGCTTATTTCCACTCATTTACGCGATATTTTAGTAAAACCTACACTAAATCGTAAGTTTTGACATTATATTAAATACCTCGCAATATAGTGTCTTAAATCTTCAATAAAAGTTTTGTTAATTTGTGTTACTAATTTTCAGAAAATGGACCAAATTGCCAAGTTTGTTGAGCCTGGTAAGCAGTTCGCCAAGGACTCCATCAGATTAGTCAGGAGATGCACTAAGCCAGATAGGAAAGGTGAGCATATAAAGCTACTTACACAATTAAATCAACCTTTATTCTAGAGACATTTATTTGATTCCCATGTACTGCTTGGCTGGCAACAAGCCATGTATTTATTGAGTGTTACACTTTCATCTTTTTCGCTTCGTATGAGCTATAAAGGACCTAATAATTAAAATGCAATGTCAACATCTGCTATAGTAAATCTTAGAACCAGTGATACAGTTAGCTGAATAGACGCAAAACATGAAATAAAATCTGGATATAGTATAATATTGCATTGTGTAAACTATATGTAATATTACCCAAATTATAAATGTTTTACATAAGTAATTGGTAAAACATTTGCTGGCAATTAACTAGACACAATTGAATTTTTATTGTTATAACGTATGATATGTCTGCTTGCCAGTACAGAGGATAAGTGGGTCAAATTGACCAAAACAGTCTTCATTTTGTCTTTTTTGAGAGTGAGTGTTAAATAATTGACTAATGTTTGTTAGTAGTTAGTAATTAGTATTTTTTTACAGAAAGTTTTACATGGTAATAGTCTAATGTAGAAAAAAAACAAAATAATGAGTAGTTTCTATAATATTTGTTGGAAATTTTATCTTCCTATTATTCGTCAACCTATCAGGCTCCGGGTGATGAGGCACGATAGATATTCCATTGGTCTCTGGACACTGGTGTCCTGCAAGCAAATGACAAGTTTATGTAAAGCAATTTTTTAATTTTCAGAATTCCAGAAGATCGCAATTGCTACTGCTATTGGTTTCTGCATCATGGGCTTCATTGGATTTTTCGTAAAGCTGATACATATCCCTATCAACAACATCATTGTCGGATCATAAATCTCTAGTTTGTAGCTAATTTAGATGTAATTTTACCGATAAGCTTGTATCTAAGTTAATTATCTCCGAATTTCCAATTTATTATTCTGTCAAATAAATTATTTCATTTTGTATATTTTGTTTCAATATTGTTACTTTCATAATTCATTCTCAATTAAACTACTTAATTTTAGTTGTCCTATTAAAGTATAAAACATTACAGTTCCTTTACATTTCGAAATGTTAAATAAAACAATTCATTTATTATTAAAATGTTAATGAAAGGTTGTGGTTTCAATGAAATAAATATGGGTATTTTCATATAATTTTAAAATTTTATTCATAGACAAACATAACAATAACTTATAAATAATATTTCATAAAGACTAGGACAAGAATATTATTTAGATGAAACAAAGGTATTTTTTATTTATAATTTATTTATTAGTGGAGATAAAAAGGACAGTAATGTGTTAAGATCAGATTCAGAAGAAACAGCAATTGCAAAGTAATAACTTAAATACAGAAATAATATTCAAATCTCATATCTGTAGTTAGTAACAATTATTATGTGACTGTATGGAAGTAACTTATAAAAGGATAGTTTTAAATAACATATATGGTGAATATTTTATTATATAACATAATTTTATGTTACGTTTTTAAGTAAAAACCACAATAATTATCGTTTTATTGGAATGGCATTGCAAAATACTACAACTTTCATCCGGCCCCTAGTGCACTCACATGCATACTTTTCTCACACGACAGATGGCGTGGGAAACGTTAAGTAATTTTTTGTAGTAAATTTTCAATAGAAAAATATTGGAAAAAATTAACTCGGCCACAAGTGAATTCTCAGACGGGAATCGAACCCGCGACCTTTGGAAATCCGGTCCAAGAGCATTGGACCGGATTTCCAAAGGTCGCGGGTTCGATATTGAATTCCCGTCTGAGAATTCACTTGTGGCCGAGTTATTTTTTTCCAATATTTTTCTATTGAAAATTTACCATAAAGTATAAAAATAGCATTGAAAAATGCAAAAATTACAAAATAATAAGTTTTTTGTAGGTTAAGATTTGAGATGTCAGTTTTCTCGTTTATTTAAATGTTTCATAAATTAAATAGTTCCTATGTTGCTTTTTCCATGACGTGTATATAGAAGCCCGGCACCGGCACTTCACCTAGCGGCTTGAAGTCGCCGTAGATGTTATGCTTGGCGCGGTTGTCGAATGCGACGTCGAGCATGCTCGTGAACTTGCTCAGGGTGTGCGGGTAGTAGCACAGCCGGAACTCGCTGGAAAATACAAAGAAGAAATTTAATCCTAACTATAATATTATAAATGCGAAAGTGTGTTTGTTTTCCATCCTTCACTCCCTAAGGGTTCTTACAGACGAACTGCAAGTTGTGAACGGCAGAAGCTACTTCAGCCGTCGCCACTAGTCGACGGCAGCCGTGAACGCGTCGGCGGCAGCAGTCAATACGTCGACGGCTGCCGTCGACAAGTGGCAACGGCTGCCGTTGACAGGCGACAACGCTTGCAGTCGTGGCCGGCTTGTACAGGAGCCAGTTGCAAAATGGCGTCCGATGAAGAAACACTGTTATTGCTTTTACTCCGCCGTCGCCGACAACAACGAAAAAGAAAGATACGTTCAGTTTTTTTATTGTCTTGTTACTGTAGTCTTGTAGTGTATAATTCCAAAGACAAATCCTTGTTTTTACTGACATAATTAACAATTCGACATCAATTTCGTCTCCGGAGCTCATTTTGTGGACATGCGACGCTTGCACACTCTTAGTCTATTTGCCGTCGACTAAGAAAATGGCGGACGATACACGCCACAACTGCAGCTGTCGCCACCTGTCGGCGGCAGCTGTCGACGTATTGACTGCTGCCGCCGACGCGTTGACGGCTGCCGTCGACAGGTAGCGACGGCTGCCGTCGACAGGTAGCGACGGCTGAAGTAGCCTCTGCCGTTAACAACATGCAGTTCGTCTGAATGAGCCCTAACTAAGCAACCAATCGACTTGATTTTTGGCATAGAGTTAGCTGAAAGGGCGGACAGTAACATGGGATACTTATTATCCCGATATTCCCACGAGAACGGGAACCACGCGGGAGAAACCGCCGGCAGCCGCTAATCTATACATATAATAAAACTGTAAAATCAAATTTTCTGTACTTTGAATATATTTACTAAAAACTCATTGGGCACGACGTAAAAACAGTGATTATTTAATTACTGTGTTGTGTGATCATTTTTTTTTTATCTGTTTATTTGTACACGCTTTTAATAAAACTTTTTGGAACATGTAGCCGCTAGGTCTGGCCTTAATATAGGCTAATTTATATTGAAATCTGGACAACCTGATGGAGGAAGCTAAGAGACCAGCTAAACTATAAGAGATATGAAAATGGCGCCTTAGCAAAAGTCGTTTAGAGTGATGTGTGTGGCATTTTCTGTTGATATATATATAAAAATCAGGGGTATGAGACATTCTTTCCATTACATGATACAAAAATAACACTGGGAGTATGTCCACGCGGTAAAGGCGGTTACAGTGTACTACGTTCGATGTCAACGGATGCAAAAGCTGATACATTAAATCCATGCGAACGAAGTCGCTGGCAACAACTAGTTTTGAAAAAACTTACTAGTGTGAAGTGTTTTGACATTAGAGACAAGATCAAAGAAAGGGCCAAATCTCGTTGTCCGTTTGCGAAGTGAAAATTCAATCCTAGAATCCTTCACTTGCTCAGCTTTCAATAGAGGTAACTCGCCGCTAAATAACCAACTTTCCAGCTTTGCATAACAAATAACTATTTTATGTCAGCTTGTATGTACAGTCAGCGTCAAAATGATCGGAGCATTCAAACCTACCAAAATACCAAATTATTTGTCAAAAATCAACCTTATCACAATACATTAAGGTGCACTTTCATTTGGTGTCTGTGAACAAATCACCCCAGAAACTTGGCTATGTTATCATATTGTATATAGACTATATATAGTGCATATAGAATTATTAGTAAGGACGAGTATAATAATAATAATAATATTACGATTGACCAACCTTTTTTCACCGCTTTCGTCAGCGTCGATGCAGTAATCCAGAGTGACGAGTTCTGGTTTCCCGCGCACCACCAGAACTGAGGTCTTGATGTCAACCGGGTATTTACACTGAAACAAATATCAAAATTATGACAAACGAACGGCCAACCGCGAGGGGAGAAAATCATTTTGCGCACAAACTATCATTCCATATTTCTATTTTGTATAAAAGCCAGCATATATTTTTTTATTTACTTATTTAGTTTATTAGGAAAACAAACAGCAATTTTACAATACATGTATCTTTCACAAATAAATAACACATTTGCCAATACACTTTCCACAAATAGATTTTAAACATTGGTGTCTAAAGTGGAAAAAAAGTTGAATCTAGTAAAAACAACAGGTAGTTATGAACACATTCAAACAATAGTGATACATGATTACAAAGGAAATAAAAATTTGGAGAGGGGTCTGATAGTTATATTTCTATGTAAGCATATCAAACTCCATCTCTGGTTCAGGAGTTTTATGTGGCACCTAATGTTATTAAAATTAGTAATTTTTTGGGCTTCCAGCTAAACGAGCATCTGAAAAAGTAAGTCTCTTTTTCAAGTTTCTGTAAAAGAAAAGTGTATACTGTTCTGGGGATTGACTCAGCATCAAGCTTTAAAGTATAAACAAGTTAATCAATAATTACCTACTTATTCGCTCGAGATCAAGGCTACCAGATAACTTGGGGTTATTGGTTCGTTTTGTACTTGAACAGATATTTAACAGTTTAATCAGGGTTGGATATTATTTAATCGTGAATATTTATCAACTAAGGCATGCGGCATCGCCGGCAGTTCCTCATGAACGGCCTTTGAACAATGGCCCTTTTACTTTAGGGCACTGCCTAAAGCTTAGGCAGTGCCCGCCCGCAGGATTCTCAGACACACGTGCATTTAATTAAATGTAAAAAGTTTTCAGCTAAGGTTTGAGCTACACCTGGAGGGAATGTATTTCTGACAGGTTGTGAACTTGTGATATCTATGCCAAGTAAACAATCTTATTTTTTTATATCTTTCTTTTCCGGATAATCGAAAATGAACTTTATTCACGCCCGAAATGAATAACATATCTGTAGATATGGATAGAGCTATCTGAAGATATTTTCGTTAATATGACCAAAATAACGACGGTTGCTAGGCAACGAACCAGTATCCTAGGCAACTATCGCAGATAGACCTATCTATATCTTCAGAGAGGTTATTAATTTCGGGTGAAAGCGACGTCCGACCCGTAAATAATTTGTTTGAACGCCGCGCGAACCTAACGCGGCAAAATAGTTGTAAATAGGATCGCGCTGCAATATAAAGAACCCGATTTTGACCCGACTGCTGGGTTTAAACTCTGTTAACGCCCATAGACCATTTTGTTGAACTAAATAAAATCTTTAAAAATAACAGATGTTTCGGCCTTTCAATATTTTTGTGTATTGATTTGACAAGAAATTGTTTCCATAGCAACGTCACATTTGACATATCAATAGAAATAAAATAAAAAACTGCAAAAAGTTTCTATAACACACAATGTGGGTTTTTATTGGGTTTAAATGCAGTGGTCGGGTTTAAACCCAGTCCTTTGCCCATCTCTATATAAGACCGAAGATTGTGAGAATTCTCTCCCGCGGAAGCGAGTGAGCGAGACAGCAATATAGTATCTCACCCTCGGCCGCCCGTGGATCGTCGGGGACGTTCGAGGCGCACGCCTCACGATCTTTCCATGCGATTCTCGACTTTCCGCGGGCGGTATTAAAGCGGTACGCAGCGCAGCCTACGGTATAGTGATTTAAAAAGTGTATTTAGTAAGCGCATCCGGAAGTGTTAAAAGAAGAGTTTGAAAATAAGTGTTTAAAAGCAAGTGCGATGAGTTTAAAAATAGTGATTTGAATAGTAAAGTGGGACGTGTTCTAAAGAGTAATACGGAGAGTCCGAATTAAGTGCAACGAAGTGTGAAGTGTTTTAAGTGCCAAGAAGTGTCAAGCGTGAACTGTTTTTAAGGCATAATAGATTTTATATTATTTAAAGTGCAGATTAGTATATCACCGTCGCGGATTCAGTTTATTTAATTTTTCATTAACTTTATTGAAGTGACTTTGCTTAAAGTATTTATTGAAGTGTCTTTTCAGAAGTCAATAAACAGATTGAAATAGTAAAATATCTTTTAATTTACTTGGACGACATACTGACTAACGGTTCTTCAGCGTATCATCGGACGTAGTTGCATTTTTCCAGCCAGCAAATAACTAAGTGTCAGTTGTGCGACTAAGTGCTCGTCCACAACATCGGGCGTTAGTAGACGAAAGAAACGTTAGTAGAGTTAAGAACTTTCAGAAACGTATTTTCACAGCGGCCGCACTTTAGTGTCTTGTCCCATCAACTTACATTATAGTAGATAGAGTGCGCAGGCGTGGTGCCATTATTGATCATGGCATCATAGTTCCTATGATCGATGAACAGAAGCCCCTCAGGCTTGAGGCAGCTTGCAAAGTTCTTCAAACAGGCAGCCTGCGTGAGTTGTTCATCGTCGTCGAGCAAGTGGGCGAACGAGTTTCCCAAACAGATCACAGCATCGAAAAGCTTGCCTGGTAAGAAGGATTCTACGTCGCGGGGGAGAGTTTCCCAGGTGGCTTCTTCGATTACTGAAAAGTTGATTATTAATATTATTATTAACCGCTGATGGAGTAGGTCACCTCTTGTGCTGGGAGAAAGCATTTGCGTAGGTATAAGAAAATATTGGTCCTGCGAGCCGGATCTGAACCAGCGACCTAATGGATCCCCAAAACGTCTCAATGGAAACCCTTGTTTTTTATACATACTTATATCACATTCCTCAACTTGGGCTTCTGTAGGTAGGACTAGCCGTTGGATATCTTCTTAGAGGTTGCTAATTCTTAGTTGTTTGACCTTTAATAATCTTTATAATTCCAAAACAAGTTCAAAATTATAAAGCTGAATGCTTTATAATTTTGAACTTGTTTTGGAATTGACGCATGCTGCGTTAAAGCCGAGTGCTTTTAGAGGAAATATTATCGAAAAATGATCCAGTCCAGCTAGTATTCTTACAGCGGCGCTGGCGCTCTATTTTTTTATCACTCGTCTTGCGAGTGGCTAGGCAAACGGGGAGGCGACCAGGCGAATAGAGACCTTGCATGTGTGGACATAAGCTCGTGTTTCGCTTTGTCGCTCGCGCACTCGCGTTGGGAGGCGGTATCACAGGCCAATAGCCAAGCTATGTATACGCACGAAAGGTCGCAATTACGGAAATACGGAAACTCAAATGTTGCACGAAAATCCGAAACCTCGAGACGAGTGAATCAAAAATAGAACTCCTGAAGCCAGTACCTCATACGTACCCCATTCATCGTACTTGGGGTCCATCCTCCGCTCCCAGCGCGCCTTGAGCGCGTGCTTCAACATCTTGTCCGACGCGTCCACCGACACCACCTTGAATCCCTCGTCCACCAGCATCATCGAGTCTATGCTGAAACATTATTTATTATTATTATTATTAGTTAAGAGGGAAGCAGTTGAGACAACTGCTACGACAACTGCTACTACATTAAATAACATTAGGATAGATATTTGAAAGGGGTGGTAGGTATTTTAGTTCACCTTATAATCTAAAATAGTTCCCTGGGGGCCAGTCCTATGCTAACGTTAAGCTATTAACCGTATCTAAATCGTTTTTCAATTGTTACTTACTAATACAGTACAGTGTGTAAAAAGCACTGCGCCGCAAAATCAATAGGCCATTGCTCTCATGTTAAAACTACTTACGTTATGGATCCTGAAAGTGATGGTAGGTATCTAGGTACATACCAAAAATACACAGAGCCCGAGATAGTAAATTCACTACGTTACATACATAGGTAGGACCTACAGGCTAAGAAACGAGCCGGGGCGGCGCAGCGATCGAATTTGGGCTCTCATAGAGACACACCATGAAAACCACAAAAATAAACAAAGGTCATCAATCTAGAAGATTGTCTAGTCCACGTCACTGTGATAGTAAAGAACGAGAAATGTTTCGTCATGTGTTTACGTCGCTGCTTGTTTTACCGACCGAAGATTACGACGTCATATGTTATTCAACAGTTTGTTATCAGTAAATTTGTGTAATATTGTGTGTAGTAGGTATATCCGCGTGAATAGCTTAATAGGTTTGGTACCGAGAGTGAATAATTAGAATAGATACTAACAAGAAAAGTGCAAGTCACGCAATCAAACGTAAATGCATGGTGAGGCGTAAGTATAATAAATTTAAACTAGGTAGGTATGTCTAATAAAAACCTAGTGTAGTGTAAATAAATCTATTCCGTCGATTCTTTGATTCGTTCTTCTAATAAGGAGATGTGTATTGAAGTATTGTCGAAAAGACCCGCGACTTACCTAAAAATCTCAAAACAATAACGTACGAAATATTTAAATAATCGAATAATAATTTGAAGTCGATCTTTACTAAACGTAGGTTCGCGAAGACAGAAAATGAATCCTTAGTCCTACGGTTTTACTCTCGCCAATTTCGACTTTAATCCTATAACTATAAGTGTTCTTACCCAGTTCCGCAAGCGATGTCGAGCACGCTCTTGCAGCCGTGCTTCCGAAGCAGTCCGATGAGGAAGTTCTTGTAGTTCTGAGTTCGCTGGTTGCTGTCCCCGATGAACTTCTTCCACACCCTCGCGGCCTTGCCGTCCGCGTATTGGTCCTTTACTCCCTCGGAGGGGATTCCCTCTGAACGGGAATGGAAGACTTTGTCAGCCGCCATTTTTCTTTACTGAAAACGGTGGAATTAAGAGAAGACTATAGGCTTTTAAAAAAAATGCCTAGGACGATTAATTATGAAAGAAGAAAATAGCACACTTCATAGTTGAGTTACTAATAAGTAGTTGAACTTTGAGCGCTTGTTCGTCAGTTAACTTGATATGAATCAAGTATTTCAAGAGCACGTGCGAATTCCAAATCAAAGTTAGTGTCAAGGCCGAACAAATTCTGATAATCATATTGGATGTTGGCTACCTACCTACTTACAATTCAGAAATTCAAATTGATAGGAACGACAACAGTAATAAATAATCACATCGCTTAATATCGACAAGCGTCAACATTAAATAAACTAAACGGTAATAGAATCTATTCCTCTCTATCACCACTGAGTCACTACCTAAGGGAAGTGGAAATATTGTGTCAGCTTCAATCAATATCCCGTAAAAATCTGAAATTAATGTTACCTGTTTACGAATAATTTTATATTAGGTAGCACAGCTTTGTAAAAGTTGTAAATAATACTATTGACAATTTTAACTAGGAACTATTATGTAAAAAAAAATTTTTTTTTAAAGTAACAGAAATGTCTTTAGTAAGTACCAAAACTAACTCTCCTATCGCTACGAATAATGTATGCGTAAAAATCAAGATTCAAACTTATCGCGTAACAAAACGATCAATGTACCGAATCACAATTTTAGAATGGCAAGTGGTAGTTATGTAAATACTTACGCTGTCAAATGCTGCCGGCTGCTGGCTACAGACTGATGGATTCGCGGGCATCACAACGTTATAACGGTGTTGATAAGTCGCTCGGTTTCGTCCCCATCCGCATATTTTGAAATTAATTTGTTTACAGCTAGGGGATCCTAGCTTTTCTACGAGTAGTTGTTAACCCTATATTCACCGTATTTTCATCTTTAGAAGTAGTGCTTAAAATATTACCACATACGTTGCCTTTATTATCAGGGATAGGGGTCACATTCGTTGTGTATCTATCCCATAAATTATATCACACTGCACATTTTTTTTGTATATTTTGGAAACATATCTTTCGACTCCTGTGCGAATCTCTCCATTGGTAATTAAATTTTAGTTCATTGTAAAGTGACACTAAGCTAACAAAGTCAGTTAAAACTAAACTTATATCACTTATAGCATAAGTTCACGCACGTATTTTGTTTTTCGGGTTTAGAAAAGTAAACCTAGCTATATGACGTAATCCGCGATATTACTTGCGCGGCATTATCGGTCACTAGCTGCGAAAACAACGGATCGCACATACTCAGCTATGCAAAGTATTTTAAATGCTCTCGTCTGAGGTCTGATAGGATTTTGCAAGGTGCAGAATGCATGATGATGAAATCCTCTTACCCTCTAACAGGAACATAGGCTTCAGGATGGACTTTCCCTTTACTCTTTTTTTATGAAAAACGGGGAGACTCTTAGCCTTCATTATACCTGATGTTAAGTATTGATAAGGCTGAAGATGGAAGCGAGCTTCTCCCGGAATCCTTAATCACTGATGAATTGGCTATCTTACCTCTTACTGCCGGAACACAACGATGCTGAAAACTTTCTTGTTATGTCGTCAGACTTACAGAAGATGGTGGTAGCTAGCCAGGCGGACTTACAAGTCCTACCACCAACCAAACCGAATACAATATGTACTCCCGCTGGGAATCGAACCCGGGACCTCTGGGTCTGATACCGGTTGTTACCACTAGACCACAGAGGCGGTTAAAATTAAAATTATCACTCTATTGCTCGATCTTTAACAGCGTCTCAATATTCGTTCAGCTGTGACCTAGAATATACTCCTACGCTATTGGTGATATGAGCGCAGCCCAGCCGGATCAAGAGGTACCAATTTTCTCTTATAATACGCTTGCGATTCAGCGCTCTGAAGGGATGGACTGAGAGGGATTTATAACCGCGATCGTCATTTCGGAGACCCTGCAAAATCCTATAACTAGTACACGTTCAACACTTATCGGGTAAATTTTTCGACCAACGCGATAATAGCGCAACAGTAAATAAAAGGGGCTTACGTCACTCGTAATAGCGGCGATTTTTGTACAGCAAATGACGTGCCGTTGATTGTACCATGCTTGGCCATCTCTATTCAGTCACCATTAACTTACTTACTGATATGGAATTATTAATTGGCGATATTAAAAGTATAACGTTATCAGTAAACCGGTTAAAAGTGCCTCGCAATGACAAAAAAGTCTAATTTATCAGTCACGTTTTATAAACATTCGAAAGATAATCTCTATCAAAATTAAAGAATAGAATTATTATGTTTTTAGCATCTTGTCGAAAAACATAAGTAAATGGACTACTAGTAGTGGCTAGTAAGTCTTACAGACCGTTGATTAAAATTGTTGGCTTATAAAAAAAGACTATTTTACAAAAGTCAATCAAAGAAGATATACAATACATTATTTATGGAGATACAGTAAGGTGTATTCTTGTATCAATTCTAAAGTTCCAATAGCTTCAGATAGTATTGATGTGTTGTACCTTCTAATAAATCAGTCATGTTTTCTCTGTTCCTCCAAAAATGTTATTAAAAATAACTAACAAGATAAACATTGTAAGATAAAGGTTGCTATGCAATGATAGAGATAATAAAACTAGGGAGCGTTTTGTTTACGATATTTAATACCCTTTGTAAAAATACAGATAAATCTGGTTGAGGAATATAATCGATTGACCGATTTGAAATACGAGAACTTCAATTACATTTCGTCTATTCAGTAGAAGTGTGTCAATACATCAATTATTTATAATTCAACATTCATCTTGTCAACTTTTTATATTATCATTTATGTTTAACGTTAATACTTATTATTAAACGTATCCATATGATATTTATAGCTAACTTACATGTTTGTCAGTCACGCCTTCAGTAGCAAAGTATGTTTTTATCTATTTATTTATTTGTCTACTATTTTATCTGGTGCATAATATATAATAAATGCATTACTGAAGAAAAGTAAAAAAATAGTTTGTCAATAATATAAATGTCTATAACCATGATAAGCAACTACATTGCTTATTGGATGTGACATAAAAGTTTTGGGCTATCACAAATAATAAAAAATTTAACACTGCTGCGAAATTCAGAAATATGTTAATTAACAATGTTCAAAGATAACTATAACTATTAAGAAAATAAGTAAGATCATTACAATTTAAGCCAAAGGCGTGGCTAAGTAAACAAATTGCAGATTGCAATTGGTGTACATCCTTTCTAGATAGAGTGTTACCAAGTGAACAACTGTAGATTAATAACTAGTGCTCTATCATTATCTGTTTAGAAGACACTATCCTAATTACTTATGCCAGTGTATACTAACATTGATATTGGCAAAAATATTTGGGTATTTAAAGAATAATCACACAAATGTATTTTTTATAGCATATCATCAAAAATATGATGATGTTAGAGGTGTTTTAAGCTTGCCTTGCTGTAAACTGTACATACATCCTGTTTTTTATGGTACATTCAAGCTTTGCACTTGAGAGACTCTTCGCTTTTGCCACAAACACTGCACAGACACTGTCCAGAAAATACATGTCATAATAATGCATCACTGGCACAAACACTATCACAACTGTCCACCGCCTCTATCCGCGACCTCGTCTCACATGCCAGCGCCGACGTCGGTCGCATCAATGCCCAGCATTGCCAGATCATCCAACTCTTCCTTCTTCCTCGCGATGTTTCCATTTTCCTTCTTCTCTTGTAGTTTTTGACTGGTGTTGGAAGCAGTGGTTGGGGGCGGGGCTGGTTTATGCGGCGTCTGCATTCGCTTGTCGTTCTGCGGCTTCGGCAGAAGCGGTCGTTTGTTCTGCTGGGGCCGCGGCTTGGGGACTATCGGCACGTGCGTGTCGTACAGCTGCGGCCGCGGCTGGAACAGCGGCGCGTTCATGTCGAACCCGAACATTCCGGGCGGCATCTGTATGAATAAAAATAATATTTTTTTATTTATTTCTCCCAAATATACACTGTTGTAATACATCTACTGACTTAAAACTAGTTACAATAAATTGTAAGGGAGACAGGAGTCCAAACTAGGTAGACCCCGTGCTATCTCCTCTCAAAAGGATCCTCTCAAACAAAATTTGATAATTTTACAAAAAAAAATTTTTGTAAAGGGAGTTTAATTAAGTTTATGGGTGTTTAATATGTATGTATTTACAAAAAAAGTATATAACTATGTTTAATAAATAATTGCATACAAACACACCAATTATCTAGCCCACGTAAGTTTCATGAAGAATTTGTGTTATGGATACTAGATAACGGATTATCATATCTGTATACTTGTTTTTGTAAATACATACATAATTATATATCGTCTTATCGTTTGTACGTATTTAATGTATATAATATTATTATTAGGTATTTATATATAGTATTTATTTAAGTAAAGTATTGTATATGTTTATGTTCTTAATAGTATATTTTATTTAATTACAATTAATAATTTATTCTCTGTTGTTTTTTTACAATGGTTGTGCACCCTAATTCCCGTTGTCTCCACATCACCCTAAGGTTGACTGGTAGAAAATGCCTAAGGCATTAAGTCCGCATTTGTACAATGTGCATAAAGTATTAAATAAATAAATATACATATTGAACACCCAGACCAAGACAAATAGACCTGTTCATGCACACAATTTGTTGTCTTTTCCGGGGATCGAACCCGGGACCTCTGGCGCAGAATGCGGGCTTAGTACCCCTGCGTAAAACAGGTCGTCATCTAGTATCCTATCCATAACACACATTCATAAAACTTAATGTGGGCCAGATAATTGGTGTGATTGTATGCAATTATTTATTTTATTTATTAGTAACTTGTTACAGGTTCCAAATACCTAGGTCGATTTTAGAGTGACAATATTGATTAAAAATCAAAAAGTCTGGCAGAAAATTGGGATTTAAAACGCAAATTATATCAATTTATAATCAATCACATCGGCAAATGTTACAAGAACAGTGATTCAATAAATTCAGAATATAGAAAGGAAAACATTAAAAACTTATCGAATGAATATCATCACTAACCTCTAATAATGTAAACCAGATAGCTGAGATATAATCTAAATATATAAAAGAAGAAACTGACTGACTGACTGACATATCAACGCACAGCCCAAACCACTAGGTCCAGACTTCTAGAGACTTCAAATTTGGCACATAGGTTCCTTGTGAGGTCTAGGGGTGCACTAAGAGAGGATTTTTCAAAATTCTACCCCTAAGGGGGTGAAATAGGGGATGAAAGTTTGTATGAAAGTCCGTCAGTTTTGGAGTTAGGATCTTTAAATTCTATATTTAGGCTATCGATTAAAAATAAACAATTACCTGTCTCGGCGTTTTTGAAAATTCCATCCCCAAAGAGGTGAAAAGGGGGATGGAGTTTTGTAAGAAAAATCCTTTAATTTCGAAGTAAAAGTGACTTATTTTATTATTAATAATATAATAATATATATTTATTTCACCAAAGAAAAAATACATTGATTGGCAAGTAACAATAAGACAACTGTAAACATAACTTAGTTCTTATATGTAATAAACCATTGATTGAAACAAGCCAATGGTAAATAGGCTCATGGTTGAAACTTAAAAACAAATAAACAAACCTATATTTTGTGATTTTACAGAAATCAACCCCTAGAATGGTAAAAAGGGTTACCTATCTTGAATAGGCTATTTGACAATGCGAAAAATAAAGTGTCAATTACTGTTATCAGTATAAATTATGAGTTTAAAAATGGTTTTTTATTAACGTAAGTTGAAAATAATTTTAAATTTATTTTAAAATCCGTAAATAAAAATGCATTTTTTAAACGCTTTGTCACGTGACACAAAACGCTTCTGATTCGTCGAGTTTATAATGACGTCACCTGCTTGTAACCCTCGTTTGTCTACGTATGTGGATGATAGGCAGAATACAGGCAAGTGACGTCACCGAACACATTTCAGCGCCATATTGTCAAAGTAGCGTTTTGGCGCGCTATTTAAATATTGAATTTTTAATTTGATATTTTTAAGCAAATATGTACCAGAATAAAAAAAAACAACTTTTACTGGGTTCCTTAAACTCCACTACATAATATAAAATGGATTTTCAAAACCTGTCAAATAGGCTATTCGAATTTTTAGATTACGAATTTCACTTTCCCGAAAACGTTTAGCCGCTTTTTATTTTCCATAATTTTCTTTACACCGAAAACAGATTGACAAAGGTTTTAAATTCCGATTTTCAGTTGTCATCTAAATATATAAAAGAAGAAACTGACTGACTGACTGACTGACATATCAACGCACAGCCTAAACCGCTAGGTCTAGAGACTTCAAATTTGGCACTTAGGTTCCTTGTGAGGTTTAGGGCTGCACGAAGAGAGGATTTTTCGAAATTCTACCTCTATGGGGGTAAAATAGGGGATGAAAGTTTGTATGAAAGTCCGTCAGTTTTGGAATTAGGATCTTCAAATTTTATATTTAGGTTATAGATTAAAAATAAACATTTACCAGTCTCGGCGTTTTTGAAAATTCCATCCCCAAAGGGGTGAAAAGGGGGATGGAGTTTTGTAAGAAAAATCCTTTAATTCAAAGTATAAGTGACTTATTTTATTATTATTAGGCTCATGGTAAAAACTTAAAAACAAATAAACAAACCTATATTTTGTGAAAATCTTTGAACAGTATTTTTGCCAAAAACAAATGAAATGCAACAGCTTTGCCGGTTCCCAAAATGTATACTGAATTTTGTTTTATTACTACAACTGACCAACCTCATAAGCTAACAAATCGTTAGGTAAGTACTTAATCAATTTATGGGCCATAGTACTTCCATCCCAGACAATAATCTAAATATATAAAAGGCAAAAATTACTGATATACTTATCAACGCAGAGTTCAAAGTACTTGCCGGATTGAGTTGAAATTTGGCATGTAGATAGGTAAGAAAGGATTTTCCCTTAAGGGCAAAGTAGAATCTACGCAGACGAAGTCGCGGGCTGAAAACTAATACATGTATAAAAGGATTCCACGCGGACGAAGTCGCGGGTAACAGCTAGTATAATATAAGCTTTTGATAAAGTTGCCTTTAATATTTTGTAATATTAGATTTGTTTTGATAACGTATTTATTTTCAGTACATGATTGAAATAATGTTAAACGAAATATCCCACATGGGTCAAGACAAGAACTCCTCAGGTCTAAGACCAGTTTAGAATAAAATTTTGTATGCGCAATTTTTATAAACGTATGTGTAAGCTCCTGGGTCCTGGATGTGATGAGTCAGACTGTAGAAAAGTTGCAAATTGAATACTAACCTGGGGCTGCATCAGATCGATCGGCGGGAACCCTAGGAGCGACGGGAAGGGTGGCAGGAACAGGTTCTGTTGCGATAGATCCGGCTTCACGTCCGAGGGGAAGATGATGTCGAGTGCTTCCTGTAAGTCCTTGGGCAAAGCGCCGGGGGCTGCGCCCTGCGTCACGGACGCGCCCACGACGCTGGCCACGCTCACGGGCGGGGGCGCCGCCCTGGGGTACAGATGATTCAAATGAAGTGTCATATTATATCATATCTTATTTCGTGGACATTGGTGTGGGTTTTATGCTGGTATTACAATGATCTATATACTTAATTCAGGTTCGCAAAATTTGTGACGACTCGATAGGGACTTTGGCGCGTAGTACGCGGCCGAGTAAGGTATCAAATTAAAGGTACTCGAGTCTATTTGTTCCGAAAACTATAAAATATACAAAATGTTAAACGTGATGATCACAAACTGCAATTAAAAAGTGTCATTTTCGTCGATCGACGAACCCGAGTATCGGGTTGTAACCGCCCTAGTGTATTTTAATTTTAGTTAATATTACTTAGCATATAAATGTTTAATGTTCCAAATGATAAAAATATAAAATAAAATAAAATATGTATCACTTGGCTTAAAAAGTTCTATTTCGTTCAATCAATACCTTTCAAAACGCTTCCCAATCACAATCCCTATCACATCTAATAATCATAGGTAATTAACTGTATATGTTTTTTTTATGACCAATGGGGAGACTCTTAGCCTTCATTATACCTGATGTTAAGTGTTGATAAGGCTGAAGATGGAAGCGAGCCTCTCCCGGAATCCTCAATCACTGAGGAACTGGCTATCTTATCTCTAACTGCCGGAACACAACAATGCTGAAAACATTGTTATTACGCCGTCAGACTTAGACAAGATGGTGGTAGCTAGCCAGGAGGACTTACAATGAATCCTTCCACCTTCCTTCCATCTTGACCCTTATCAATACTTAACATCAGGTATGATGAAGGCTATGAGTTTCCCCGTCGCTCATGAAAATAAAAGAGTGGAAACTTAGGTAGTAAAAAGGTTCAAAATCTTAATTTTTATTTTGCAACCAAGTCCCGAGCGGGGTCTACTTAAAGTCTGGTCGTTGAATTCCTGACAGGTCGTGTCAGTTCTCTTTATCGATTTCCTTACATTAATAGAATAAAAGTCATCTATAATTTTGTAAGACAATTTGTATTGGATAATAGACTTTATTCTAAATGTTTATAACCAACATTTTGCTTTGCACAAGAAATGTGTCTAAAAGCTACAACGGTTTAAGGTACGCTCTTCATGCCTCGTCTAAACTTTCCACCCTGTGTATTTATATGGCAGCTCGGTCTCGCCCCACGAACCCTGCACGACTGCTCTATCAAAACATGTTCGTCGGACGACTGTATGGAAGAAAAGATAGATAGACTGTAACTATCGTCGTCTAAGCGACATGACACCCACTGCTGGGTATAGTCCTCCCCCAAGGATCTCCACAAGGATCGGTCCTGCGCGGTCCGCATCCAGCGGTTTCCCGCGACCTTCACCAGATCGGTCCACCTTGTGGGGGGCCTACCCACGGAGCGTCGTCCTGTGCGCGGTCGCCATTCCAGAACCGCCCCGCCCCAACGGTTCTTCTCGTTGTGTCCCGTCCACTGCCACTTCAGCAGAGCAATCCTTCGAGCGATCTCAGTTACTCTGTTAGTTTAGTTCTACGGATCTCCTCATTTCTGATTCGATCACGGAGGGAAACGCCGAGCATAGCCCTCTCCGTTGCACGCTGGGTGACCTTGAGCTTTCTTATCAGACCCATAGTTAGCGACCACGTTACTATAGTGTGTTTTTAATTTTATTACCGACACAACCGTTGCGTTCTGCGTTCAACTGATCACTGAGTACCTGATTTTCTAATTGGGAAACATTTGATTGGTTGGAGGGCGTGGCTAGGCCGCAGACAAGTATGACTCATTGCATTCTTACGCGAACAAACCATAGTGAATAGAGAAGTGTACTCACTGGGGCTGCGGCATCACGGGCGGCGGGAAGGGCGGAGCGCCCAGCGCCGTGGGCATGGCCACCGCCGGGGGCGGGATATCCGCCACTGGTTGTAGCTCCAGCTGGGCTTTGGCTATCTTCTCTTTGAACTCGGCCACCTAGTCGACGAATTATATTTAAATTCAAATTCAATATAATTTATTCAGTCGAGGCTGTTACAAGCACTTATGAACGTCAAAGAAGCTACGCCATCGGTTCGTAAACCCTACGGCGGGAGGCCGCGTAACGAGAAGGACCGGCAAGAAACTCGTCAAGGTCTTTTTTTTTCTCCCTGTTTTTTATATAGAGTCGTCAAATTGAAAAGTGACCTTAACATATCAGTAAGGTCAATTTCCATCCCAAAAATAAAATACTAATTATAATATTACATTTTATGGTTATTGTAACCGTAAACAATTTTCAACTGGCAAAGAAAGAATTATAAGATAACCCAATTACCACTAAGAGCTAGCGCAGACGACGGATAACGGAGGACTTTTTGTCCGCGACACGTCTTTATTGTTAACGAAATAAGATTGAACTTAGATCGCGTATATCCATAAAAAAGTACGCGATAGTCTGCGTTATATATTCAACTTTATGATTATAGTAATAAGGTCGTGTCGCGGACAAAAAGTCCTCCAATGTCCGTCGTCTGCGCAGGCCCTAAGCGGTCTCCGGTAACCGCGCTCGACCTTACGTGCTACCCGACTTTAAACTCTATTGTGAAAATTCAAATTTCAAAATCCAAATTGGTTTATGGCTTAGTCGATTTTATTTATGCTAAGAAAAAAATATTTTTCACCTTACACGCTCTGAAAAGGAGGTTTTATCAATCAGCTTCAGCGTAGAAAATCGTTTTTTGCCTAGCGTTTTAATTTAATACCTAAAAATATGTCATTATGCGTTCCAAATCGCAGTATTGACTTTTTTGTTACATTTTATTCTTATTTTAACTAACTTTAATGAAATTATAATACTCCGTTTTGGTTTTATTATATTATTTTAGTTCATTGAATCATAAAAACAATAACAATAAGATTAAACTATTTGTTATAAGAATTTTATATTAGACTGGGTGAGATTTCACAACCTATGATTGGATTTCGGAACGTGACATAAATCTTATTTTTATATTGTCTTTGTCTTGGACCTCATGTCAGTGTCAACATTTACGGAATCGTTTTTATTCTTATTTATAAGTAACAATGTATTCCTACTTTAAATAACTCTGAAATACTCCCTTTTTATTATTTTAGTTTTTTATATCATTAAAACAACGAGAATAAGGTATATTTAGATTAAACTTTATGTTTAAAGATTTTTTTACCGGAAGTTGACCGCGGAAACAACCATAGAATGTTCCTCGCTGTTTTGAGGTGAAAAATTGTGTTGCGCACTGCAGAAAAGTTTTTAGCGTCTTGTACCTTTGAAATCCTCGCTTCGCTAAGGATTCAATCTTTGAACCTTTTTTTTTTTTTTTTTTAAGTGAGGGGAATGCTTTTACGCATACCAAACAGGTTATGCTGGGCTCACCTGAAGCCTCGCCGCTCCCCTATCCGGCCTAAGTAGGCTCGATGGAAGACCGGCGGGAGGTACTACCAGCTAAATCTTTGAACCACTTGCCACGCTCGTGGTTCAAACCTTCACTTGCTCAGCTTTCAATAGAGGTAACTCGCCGCTAAATAACCAACTTTCAGCCTTGCATAACAAATAACTATTGATGAGTTTAAATGCTCAAAATATTTGTGTATAATTTAGAAATCGTAGTTTATGACACGACATTAATATTTGAGGTACCCGTGGCAGTGGCTCGCGCGCTCGGCCTGTGATTGTTGAGGTAAAGCAACTTTCGCAATGGTCGGTCAGGGGATGGGTGACCAAAAACTTACTATCTCGAGCTCCTCCGTACTTCGGAATTATCCTAAATTTAGATTTGTTTAGTTAATTATTTTATTTTCCTGACTCTTTATAAGAGGATTAGGCACAGCTTAGCGACCTTCGCCTTTTTGAAGGCTCCAAATTGTAGCGGTGGTTACGCAACACCAGGCTACTGTGCTCGTTAATCTTGAATAACCTCCAACAATATATTAACGATATTCCAAGTTTCGCAAACTGCTCTTGATCACGGCATGCGCTTACTATTGGATTGGCAATCCCGCAGGTTAATTATCTAACTTTACGGTAAAGTTCGCTGTTTAACACGATTTCCAAAAAATATGATAGTACTGCATCTAACGAACAACTAAGGAACTAAAACGTTCTGCCCCCCAACGCGTGTGTCATCGGCATCATTTGACATAGGGATGCGACACACTGCTGCTTCTTTTTGACACAAATGAAAACTTATCAAAGATTAACACCCATATTCTAAGTCGTTCCTCCAAAACTTACTCGTCATCGACTTAAAGAAACCTTATTGAAAACCTCTTCGAAATCGGTATTCTAAGTCATAACTCCGTAAGGGCCTGGAGGAGCCAAAGAGTACGTAGCCACTACACACTACCATTTTTACCCACAACGAGGTTAAGTGGAGTGTAAAAAGTTTTGGAGGAACGACTTAGAATATGGGGGTAAGAGCAATATGTCACATCCATCTGTCAAATGAAGTCGATGTCGATGCCGACGACACTTGCGCGCTAGGGGCGCTGGTCACATAATACTTATTCACGTTTTTATGTCATTAAAAAATTACTCTGTGACTAAAAGCTAACTAAACTCTTTGATAACTCTTTTTAATCGTTCCCAGTGGCGCTAATTTCTAAAGAAATATTCAAAAGCATCACTATGGAATGTTTCCATAGCAACAAGAGACTAAGTTAATTAGTGATACCAAATCAGTGTGATCTAAATATTTCAGGAACCGCGAACTTCACTCATTTTCAGATAATTAGCCTGCGGATGTTAAATAAACATGAACTCCCAATAAACCCTTACCTTTTTCTTTATCTCAGCGTCCATTTCCTCTCGTCTCTTCTTACTTGCTTCGTCATCCTCTTTCTTCTTCTGATCTTGTTCTTCTTTTTTGTCTTCTTGCTTCTTAACTAAGTTTTTGTATACTGGCATCTTTCCTAAAGTAATGATGAAACAATAAACAGTGATGTAATCGAAAACTAAAAAAACGACAACAAAATACTCAATTAGGAATACTTAACTTCTATCACCAAAAAGTAATTTTGACCTAGAATGTCTGTTAAATTAGTTGTTTAGCGGCAAGTTTCAATAATCTATCCCTAGGAAGAGATACGTTACGTAGCAAACGCTGTCATTTTGGACTTATTAACAAAAATATCTAGGCAACAAAGCTCTAGTAAGCCTTGAACCGCCTCTGTGGTCTAGTGGTACAACCACCGGTATCAGACCCAGGGGTCCCGGGTTCGATTCCCAGCGGGGGTACATATTGTAATTCATAATTCATTTATTTGCAAGGACATGGTAAATTTATGTGTTCGGTTAGGTTGTTGGTAGGACTTGTTCTAAGTCCGCCTGGCTAGCTACCACCATCTTATCTAAGTCTGACGCCATAGCAACAATGTTTTCAGCATTGTTGTGTTCCGGCAGTTACAGGTAAGATAGCTAGTTCCTCAGTGATTGAGGTTCCGGGAGAGACTCGCTGCCATCTTCAGCCTTATCAATACTTAACATCAGGTATGATGAATGCTAAGTCTCCTCGTCGTACATTAAAAAAAAGCCTATCTCTTGCTCACGATAGATTACTACCGACCTTTTTTTTTCGAAAAAACGCATCGAATTTGCTATGATTTATGGAGTTCACCTAATTCCGGCTCCACACGTCGGCCCCAACATTGGCAAATTCATCATACATCGACACGTGTGGAGCCGTCAATTGTCAATCTTGGGACCAACCTGTGGAGTTGGCATACGCAAGTAAATAATATTTCAGCAGTATCATACCAATGAAGGGCATCTTCTTGATGTCAGGTTTCTTGGTATCAGGCGCAGGACTTCGCAGTCTTGTCGGCGAACGCAAGCGACGCCCGTCACGGCTGTCACGGTTGTCACGTGAGTCACGACCGTCACGATTGTCACGACTAATGTCACGATTGTCACGACTACTGTCACGATTGTCACGAGGGTCGCGCGAGCGGGAGTCGCGTGAGCGGGAGTCGCGCGAGCGTGATGCGCGATCTCGCCTGATGTCGTGACGCTCGCTATCCCTATATTCGGAGATTATAGTGAGTGCCGTGCAGTGCAAAATACTAGAGATACACAAGGCCAGTTCTTACGAACTACACTTGTCAGCATATAAATCGAGCCACTGCGTTATTTTCATACAAACATACTCACTTTACAGTCTCATTGTTCAAAACGTTTAAACAGTTATGTAAACATTTGTACGTCGATGTATGAGTCGAATACTCAACTTGCGAATAATAGTCCCAAAAAAAAAAACATTCAGTTTTGTGAAAAGTGAGAAAAACAAATGTTTAATTTCCATTCCATATAAAGTAGTAGGAAACGGGATTGAGTGAATTTGTTTTTCTTACTTTGCACAAAACTGAAGATTTTTTAAACTTTTATTCGCAAGTTGAGTATTCCACTCATACATCGACGTACAAATGTTTACATAACTGTTTATACGTTTTGAATAATGAGACTGTAAAGAAAATATGTTTGTATGAAAATAACACAGTATTTGCTGACAACTGTATTATAGCAAGCTAGAACCTCGGTACACTATCCTCGCTTGTTATATATCCTGACCTCGCACATGCTAGAAATGAAGCTAGCTATGCTCACACGAAAAATTAGCTTCACTGGCTAGCTAGCTAGTTCACAGAATGACTTGCTACCTTACTAGCACTAGATTGATAACTACCCTCGTGTATCTCGATTCTCGACCATTATGCTCAAAACACTAGACTAGTACGCGTATACGTATACGAGACCAGCGGCCGCTTGCGGTTTTACCCGCGTAGTTTCCGTTCCCGTGGGAATATAGGGATAAAAAGTATCCTATGTTCTGTATTCTGTATATCTGTGTATCAAATTTTATCCAAATCCGTTCAGTAGTTTCGAAGCCAATTCAATGCAAACAAACAATCAAATCTTTCTTCTTTATAATATTATTGTAGACAAGTAAACGTTTACCAATACTACTTATTTATGCGTTCACTTTAAAATGTTGTCTGTTTTTATTATACAAGGTGGAAAAAATCTATGGGCCCTGGAGGGGAACTAGCTTAAATCCTTTAGTTAGCTTATTTTACTGAAAGGAATCATTTCTTTATTTTTTAAAAGAAACACAACTGCATTGAAACATTTTTAAAAATATGCTTTTTACACCCAGGAATCGAACCAGCTAAAATCTGTATACAATAACATTCTGTACTTTTATATCATCAATCGATAGGGACAATCAGAAGGATCAACTCTCATAGTCCATCATCAGCCTGTGCACGTCCACTGCTGGACATAGGCCTCTCCTAGCTCACGCCTATTGTGGCGTTCATAGGAGGCTATAAGCCTACTGCTACCACGCTGGCCAGACGGGTTGGTAGAGGGTTTGTTTCAAGTTTTCCTTCTCTCGCACAGGTGTTCAATGCGTCGAGCCTCTTAGTCGACTCTGACGACATCCCCGGCATGTAAGGTAGTGGTGACACTTGTATTCTTAGGATGTCACCACACGGCATAGTAAATTAAATAAAAGGAAACACATGAAAACTCAACTTATAAACTCAATAGGACGGATAAAGCACTTTTATTCAAGACTCTTTTGAAAAATTTACAAAAATCTTTGAATGCAGTTTTGTTTCTTTAAAAAAAATAAAGGAATGTATCCTTTCAGTAAAATAGGCTAACTAAAGGATTTAAGGTAGTTCCCCTCCAGGCCCCATGGATTTTTCCCACCCTGTATACATTCATTTTGACAGAAGAGTCACAAATCAATGTTAAAAACGCAATTGACATTATTATAAAATCAAAAGATGGACAAAAACTTTGACGACCTCCGTGGTAGAGTGGTACGTACAACGGTTTCAAGGTCTCGCCTACTCTGAGGTCCCGGGTTCGAATCCCGGAAGAGGAGGTTGTAAGATGAATACGAACATTTGTACCTAAGTCATGGACGTTTATATATATTTCTACACATAAATTCTTATACATGTATAATTATATGTATTTATATCCGTTACCCTAGTATCTCATAACACAAGCCTTAGAGTGCTTACATTGGGGCTAGATTAATTGACGTGAGTGTGAGAAAAAAAAATCGTTTAAGTTCATTTTTTTATTGATATTTAATATTGCACGTAAATGAAAGAAAACTTACCGCGCCTTCCTTGAATCTGGCGTCTGGCGTTCTCTCTCCTGAGATCTACGTTGATCGTCGCCTCTCTTCGCGGTCTTCATTCTATAAAAGAAACATCTCCATAATTATAGAATAACTTCGAATGATTCGAGCATGATACAAAATCCGCCATGCCACGAAATTTCAAACTATTTTTAATGTTTTTTTGCAAATAAATGAGAGACTAATAGACTGATACCAACGTCAGTCTGTGCATGCTATTTAGGTATTATTTCAGATTTTTAAAAGATAAATTGTATCTAACGTAATCCACTGGCTAACCGCTTTCTTTTAAGGTAGGGACAGTAGATGTTACTCGACCAATACTTGATTTAAAAAGTTTTGTACTTATATGTTCTAAAAATAACGAAATATCTGTGTAACATACCTGCTTTTTATAGTGTCCAACAACTTTCTGTCGTTGTCGTTCAACCTCTCCATTTGTATTGCGGTCATCCATTCTGTCAGTGTCTTCTCGTCTGCCGCTCTTTTCTCTTTCTTACCTAAAATATTGTCAAACGGAACATTAATTTGGATATGGACTTATCTGCCAATATATATGCACTATACATGCTAGATATCAAGAACCTCGTATTAAACATATTACTTATCACAATCAAGTATATCTTAAGTTACTCAGAAATAATGAAGCTTTCTACTGGTGAAAGAATTTTCTAAATCGGCAGTTGAAATTCTCCAATACTTTTATATTTTTAATACGCTGTAGGCCAGCGTTCCGGATTTCCAAAGGTCGCGGGTTCGATTCCCGTCTGAGAATTCACTTGTGGCCGAGTTAATTTTTTTCCAATATTTTTATATTACCAAAGTATAAAATAGCATTGAAAAATGCAAAAATTACTCCCTACTAACAAACTTACAAACTTTACCTCCTTATGATAATAGTAGTATCACAATCTAACTAAGAAACTAACACAACAAGGACAACGCCCTTAAAACCACGCGCAATGCCGCTTTTGACAAGACTTTCTTAATATTTGACAGGACATACAGTTGTGGTCTCATAATTAACGACATTAGCCGATTTGAATACAATCGAGGTAACTTTGGAGCCTTGGTTCTCTTCCAAGGATTGACCGAGGTGTAATCTGATAATGGCCTTGCGGGGAGTCCAGAATGCTATACACACCCAACTGATCTAAACAACATACTCAGAGACGTATGGATATGTTTAAAAAAAATACGTGATAATAGCATAAAAATGTATGGAATATCTAAAAGTGAAAACTCTGATACTTACATCTTTACGAATGTCGATCAGATCAGTTGGGTATGTATAGCAATCTGGATCTCCTCCATTGGCCTTGGATGGCCATTATTAGATCACAGCTTGGTCAATCCTTGGCAGAGAACCAAGGCTCCAAAGTTACCTTAATTATATGAAAATTGGCTAGTGTCTTTTTATAACTTTTTAATTTTGCATTTTACAATGCTATTTTTATGTAATTTAAACAAGAAAATATACTAGAAAAAAAACAACCAGTCTCATGTCGCTCTGACGGGTTCTTGTTTAATATTTATGGGCTAGTGTCGTTAATTATGTGACCACCACACTGTATGTCATTGTCCCGAGTGAGCGTATGGCAGCTCGGTCTCGCTAGCACCCCCTCTCGCCCCGCGAACCTTGCACGATTGCTCTGTCAAAACGTGTCGAATGTGGTAGTATAGTATAGATAGTAAAATACAGTTCAAAATATCACTAACTTCTCGCTTTCTTCCTCTTCTTGCTAGTATCGCTGTCCGAGCTGCTCGAGCTAGACGAGCTGCTGCTGCTACTCTGCTTCTTTTTGGACTTCTTCTTCTTCTCTTTCTTCTTCTTCTTCTCCTTCTCCGGCGGAGCAGGCGCAGGGTCCGTGTTCTTCGTGTGGAACCCGTCCTTGTGGAACGTGATCGTGTGGGCGGTGTAAGGAGGCTTGTCTTCAGCCGGCTTGGTTTTGTTGCTGGCTCGCGCTTTCTCGAATGCCTTTTGACGGTCTGACATCCAATCGGTCTCCCAGTGAGGGTTTTGCTCTACGAAATTCTGTTGGGTGGAAGTTGAGGGTTAAATATACCAAAAACTGGCAACAAAATATGAAACATCCTTAAGTGAATTAGTTTAAAACAGTAGCAGTAGTAGGGTGTTCACCCTACTACTGCCTTTACTCCGAAAACCAAACATAATAATCGGACGACGCTCGTTTTGAGGCTTTATCAGCATTAAAATAAAGTTCAAAAATAAGTTAATCTTAATACAACTTATCCAGCTATCGTATGTCTTTCGTCGATCCTCAGATCAGTTCATAGATAACTATAGTTTATAACATTTCGTACCGCCTACTCTAACGTTATCACTTTCTTCATACTATAAATGCAATAGAGAATAATAATCATAATCTTTATTTCCCAGAATATGGATGATGAATTTATGATGATAAATAATATGAATTCGGCATATTCTGCCTTAGTTCGGCGTGGAAATCAGTAAATATGTAACACAAAAATAAAACGATTTACGAACGATTAATGACGAATAGAAATTATGTATGAATTTGACATAAATCTTTGGAGAATTTTACGAGCATTAATAAAGCTATAAAAGAGGTAGGCGGTAGAGAGGCAGAACCTGTAAAGAATAATGGCAAAAGTCATTTTTATAAAACTCACAGTGTAGTTTTTGGAATGTGTCACGGACTTTAAGTGCGCAGACGCACAGTGCAGGTCTCCAATGAACTGGTCGCACAGCTTGCAGTACCACGCCGTCGATGGCACGAAGAACTGCAGTCCTGTATTACAGTTGTTATTTACAGGTTTGTAGTAAGTATTGGGTTAAGGTATAAATAAAGCACAAACACAAATAACGGCTTAACGAATTTATACTTCAGCTATTTTATGGAAAAAAAAACTTGTAAACATAAGCCGCCCATACTTGACCGCAAAAGTACTTTTTTTACTCTTATGATAAATTTTTTATAGAAAAATATTGGAAAAAAAAACAACTCGGCCACAAGTGAATTCTCAGATGGGACTATTTTTTTTTTTAAATCTATTTTTAAAAATTTATCATTAAAATAAAAATCGCATAGAAAAATGCAAAATTTAAAAAATCATAATCATTGGCTGTTGCATATTAATCGATAAACATCTGAAAAGATTTCTTTCTAATGCAAGGATATTCCTAGCATTGATGTGACGACGCTGGCCTACAGCGTATTAAAAATATAAAAGTATTGGAGAATTTCGACGGTGGTTCGCAAGTCTCGGTAGCTCGGCGGTTAGCAGGTGGTTACAGTGGTAGCTCGGTAGAGCATTGGATCGGATTTCCAAAGGTCGTGGGTTAGAGTCCCATCTGAGAATTCACTTGTGGCCGGGTTGGTTTTTCCAATATTTTCTATTTAAAAATTTATCATAAGTATAAAAATCGCATTGAAAAAATGCAAAAATTAAAAAATCATAAAATACTTTTATATTATACTTTAGAAATATGTGCATACGTGTATCTTACGTTGTCCAAGTTTGATATAATTATGGCATTAGGTACCTGATTGTCTTTGTGGAATCATGACGAAAAATACACAAATGTTCGTTTACAAAGATTATTTCTGTAAGATGGCTGGAGTATAGATGAAACTGGCTTGGATTGGCACAGATAGTTTACAACCTTGATTAAAACGAATACTTTTTATCCCATTGGATTTTCCACACGGAAGAACTCACGGGCTGAAAGCTAGTTCGAAATTTTATATAAAAATAAATATAAATAAAAATTCATTTATTTGTCTCTCATACAGTGGTTATACATAAATTTGGTCGATCTTAGATGTAAGCAGCCACATTACAACCCTTGGCTGAGAGACTGGCGCCTGAGATAGGTTTGTAAAACCCCTTATACAGGTCACCAGCGCCCCCCACCACGCATAAGGATATGTTTTATGGTTACGTGTTTGCATCTCATTTCATGAAACCATGGCAGTTGTGCTGGCCAGGAAAATAATTGGGATAATATAACTATGGACAAGTGACATAAACAAGTAAACAAACACTTAACAGTTCTAGTTACAATTTTCAATGGTAACATTAAACACGCAAAGATCGTATGTAAAAAATTAGAATAACAACAATAAAAAAAATAAAAAATGAATGAAACAAGGAGTAAAACCAGCCATGATGAGTTTGTAACAGCCTAGATTGAATAAGTCGATTTCATTTTTTATTTTCTTTTTGCCTTTGATGGGTGTCCGCTTGGTCGGCGCCGAGAGGAAGTTGGGAAGCTCACGTTGACGCCATCCACCAGATAGTCTCCTTCATAAACACATACAGTAATCTGTCCAACCATCATTTAAGTCCGCCTAGCTAGCTACCACCATCTTATCTAGGTCTGACGCCATAACAACAATGTTTTAAGGATTGTTGTGTTCCGGCAGTGAGAGATAAGATTGCCAGTTCCTCAGTGGTTGAGGATTCCGAAAGAGGCGCGCTTCCATCTTCAGCCTTATCAATACTTTATATCAGGTAAGATGAAGGCCAAGCGTTTTACCGTTGTTCATAAAAAAAAACCCACCCTTGATCGCTTGGTGCTTGGTGCTTGGTGGGCGCCGAGGGGAAGCTGGGGAAGCTCTCATTGACGCCATCGACCACATAGTCTCCTTCATACACACATCCTACAAGTTAGTCACCTTCATATAGCATATACACATCCTACGAGATAGATTCCTTCTTTCACACATACAACACTGACCTTTGATGGGGGTCCGCTTGGTGGGCGCCGAGGGGAAGCTGGGGAATCCCTCGTTGACGCCGGTGACGCTGTGCCAGGGCGCCTCCATGTGCGCCGCCGCCATCCTACGAGATAGTTTCCTTCACGATACACATACAACACTCTGTCCGAACACCACTCTAATGTGACATGGGACATGAGCCATACTTAAGCCAAGAGATTGGCTAAAGTACGGCACATTTTTTTTTAAATTTAGATAACAGTAGTACAATAATAATTACTTACAAATATCATTAAGTTAAATTGACGTTACTTATTGCTCAACCACCATTATCCGCATCTTATATAAATGAAACAGCCTCTAATACTCTTACTTACAAAAGTTAGGTAGTATTGACGCCGTATTGGACTTTAGTCCGGTGGAATAGGTTTTAATCTGATAAATATTAAACAAGAAAATATACTAGAAAAAAGCAACTAGTCTCATGTCGCCCTGACGGGATGACGGGCGACATGAGACTAGTTGCTTTTTTCTAGTATATTTTCCTGTTTAATATTTATCACATAAAAATAGCATTGTAAAATGCAAAATTAAAAAGTTATAAAGGTTTTAATCTATCCCCACGTTTCAAAATCCATCCATCGGACATAAGTCCGATTCGGCGATTTGTTTGGTAGTTACTTGAAGTGTGGAAAAGCACCGTAAAAATATAAATAAGGCAGTACATAAATAAGATCAATGAGGAGCCAGTGGAAAACAAGCGCAAACTTATAGCTGCAATTGCTATAATTTTAACTTGACAAAATCAATAAATCGAACATTTTCCAACGACTTTTATATCACGCTATTTTTTTTTATTTTTTTTTAACCAATTATCTAGCCCCACGTTAAGTTTCATGAAGAACTTGTGTTATGGATACTAGATAACGGATAAACATACTTATATACTTTTTTTTTGTAAATACATACTTAATATACATATTAAACACCCAGACCAAGACAAATAGACATGTTCATGCACACAAATATTTGTCTTGTCCGGGGATCGAACCCGGGACCTCTGGCGCAGAAGGCGGGGTTAGTACCCCTGCGCCAAACAGGTCGTCATTTAAAAGTCACGGCTATTAAAAGTCCTATCTACGAACCTTAGTTGTTTGGGAAAAGCAGAAAAAAAAAACTGATGATCATATAGGAATAAAAACTAAACCGTATGCTTTTTGGAGTAAATAAATATATTTTTTTAACATACATAACTAAACCTTTCAAACCACATATGAGAAATGTCTGGCGTCTCTGGGTATTTTTCTAGCCATGTCCCTTATGTCAATCATTTTGATTAGAACCCAAACTACTAAACCAATTTTTTGACGACCTGTTTGGCACAGGGGTACTAAACCCGCCTTCTACGCCAGAGGTCCCGGGTTCGATTCCAGGACAAGACAAATAATTGTGTGCAGGAACATGTCTATTTGTCTTGGCTTGGGTGTTTAATATGTATATTATGGATGAATTTACAAAAAAAAGGATTTAAGTATGTTTTTCCATTCCGTTATCTAGTATCCATAACACAAGTTCTTCATGAAACTCAACGTAGGCTAGATAATTGTTGTGATTGTATAAAATGTATTTATTTATTTTGATTAAAATATGATGGGACCATCTCACAAGAAAACTCTTTCAAACAAAAGAAAAATTATGAAAATCGATCAGAATACGAAATTACGCGCGATAAAACTTTATTAAAGAAAGCGAGCGTTGTGACAAATGACGTCATCGCTCGTGGCGGGCAGTAGCGCGCGCCTTTCAAATTAAGCGTTTAGAAAACTTGTAATAACGTCATCATTTCTGGACCCATTTGCGTCATTTAAGAACTATGATCGTCAATACACGTGGTTTAATAACTCAATTATGTTTCGTGCGGAACGCTCATTGGTGTAATAATATGAACTAACTACATGCAACTATTTCTCAGGCGACATAACTCACTTGTGATGCGCCTGCGAGTGCAGATGGTTCAGATAATCCTTAGCAGTGGGCGGAAACTCGTTGCACACGCGGCACCAGTGCATCTCTGGATCGTAGTACACATAGTTGAACTTCTTGCCGGATGGAGACCTGCATGATAATCTTTAATATAACCACACTAAGGCTTTTAAACAACAATAAATGGCAGAATATCAATAATATCAACAACCTGTTACTCCAAACGTTTGTTATATGACCGCAAAAAAAGGAGTAAAGACGAAAATGAGTTTCCGCTAAGACTGGGGAGCTATTTGCTGTCAGTATGTTTGTACACTACTCTTCTCTGCTCCAGTGGAAACACACCCTTAGTTTCCATCGATGGGCTATGGTTATACTTTGGTAAACCACCTGTTTCATATTAATCACATTGCTTCTTGATTACTTTTAGCTTGTAAATGAAAACACTGATGATGTTTTAAAAAGTTTAATATACACAAAATTATTTGATACATTAATAAGCATTGTAAAAATATACTTGTATTGTTTAATGTCCACCAAGTATCTTATAATAATAATTAGCCTAATTAAAGAGTAACATCGTACATAACAATAATAATAGGATACAGCAATAATGGCAAAATTCACAGCATATTTTAAGTGAGGAATTCAGTTGAAAATTTAAATGGGTACCTAGCTTAACTATAACAATAGCAGCCATGATCATAAGCTTACACCGTTTAATTCACTTATTAACAGAAAAAGCTCATTGCATTTTGTTCTGTATGTTTTCTTCAAGCTCGTAGTAATGTTGTCACGCCACTGCTTCACTCTAAATGTGATATTCCACTCGTATTTCAAGCAAAGCTCATGTTACGTATCTTCACGCATTAGCGCTTGTACAATCCTGCTTAGTTTGGGCAAAATATAATAAAAATAACAAACCAACATTGTTATACTCACCATATAACAAACAAATAAATAATTTCCTGTCAAACTAGATCGAATTTTGCTAAAGTAAATAATAGGAATTAAAGTAAAGCTTGCTTATTCAGATAAAAATGTGGCAAATGGCATGTGTAAATGACTTTCAAGCATTTGTGTTTCCAAGTATATATGACTCTTGGTCAGGCAGTACATTCTTTCAAGTTTGACAAGACTGATTTTAAAAATAAAAAGCAACAAACCTGGACTTCCGCTTCGAGCCTTTCTCAGAGTCATCGGAGTCGTGTGCAATCTCAGTATGCGCTTCTTCACCGATAATACCGTTGAGCATGTCCACCACATTGTTGATAGTCTTCAGCTTGTTCTGGATCTCCAACTAAACAAGGCAGGCAGGTTCACCAAGATTCTAAGTTGTGTAAAAAGCACTAGGAATAGAAGCAATATTCGTACATAAATTCTACATAACTAAAAATATCAAAGAACTGTTAACAATTTTAAAAAAACATATACAATAATAACAAGTCATTTCCATTTTCTTAAGATATTATGCTATCAAACCTGTAACTTTGTGTTTTCCTTCAAAAACCTCTTGGTATCTGGACTGGGCGAGCGTTTAGTATCACCGCGGAGCTCGTCACGCTGATCCTTTAATGTGTCAAGTTCTTTCTTTAGTATTCCTGCCTTCTTAATGTAGTCTTCTCTCTGCTTCGAAAGTGCCGCCTTTTGGTGACGCATTTCAGATTCAATGGCAGCTAAACGAAAAGAAAAATTGTGTTAGCTACTGTTTGTTAAACCAACTACTGACAATATTAAAGCAAAATGCGACTTACACTAGAACTTTTAACTTAAACTTATGTGGGCACTCATTTTAACAGCAAGTATATAAAAATAGCTGTCAGGAAGGCTTGCAAAATTCATTGAGTTGTCAATATAAGACAATAATACCATGTCCTGATCACATTACAACCTTCTTTTTGATGAACACTCAACAACATTGTAAGCATTTTCAACTATAAAGCACCTGAAATAAAAACTTACTCTGTGGCTGCACGCAGAAGGTATTTTATGAATTATTATAATATCAATGGATGTAATTTCTATTACTGCAACTACATGGTGAACTAATGATGAAATACATAACAACAAACACAATGTATCATAGAATCAACACTTTTACTTATATTACTATCTAAAATTAGTAACATATATATATATAAATATTATTATTTATTATTGTTTGTTATTTTCATATAAAATATAATGTACATATAATTTAATTTTATTACTAACACTTTCCTAAAAAAATTGGTGAAACCAAAAACTCACAAAATCTAAAAAGTTATATGTATCTTTAAAACACAGGTAATATAATTAATAACACACATTTTAATAAACATAAAATACTAATACTTAAACCATGTTAATAAACTATGATAAAATATATTCAATGTTTATAAAATGTAGTCAATGTTCAGTATTCACAACCACCATGAAGCATTTGCACTGTTTTTTTTTATCATGCATTGGAAATGTTAAAATTTATCTGACTTTGCTTTTTAATTTATTAAATAAAAGATATTGACATAGACAGAACCAGAAGCAAAATTATAAGGCGAAATTTTATTCAAATTGATATTACCATGTTGTACAGCATTCACTATATTTTTTTCTCTCTTCTCACATATAAAATTATCAGCAATACGCCATCTGCAAACTGATCTTTATTATTTAAAAAAATAAAATTAATTTACCTTCTTTTTTAATTTGGTCTTCAACATTGTTGATGAACGGTGCTGGAGCGGGCGGGGGTGGTAGAGACATTTGGTTCCAAGAAGCAATCTCTGGAGGAACTGATGTTTGTGGTGCCACCGGAGGGAAGTCATCATATACACCAGAGTATGATGGCTGCTGGTAGTTGCCTTGGAAATTTGTGTTCTGAAAACCATCAAATAAGATAAAGAGAATGACTAAAATAGGCTTTTTAAACTTTTAGTCAGTGTCGTCTTATTTTTCTAGCCAGTTGAATAGTAACCTCTGTTTGGAAAACGGGCGGCGGTGGAGGCGCACCGCTGAACGAAGGATTTTGGACTTCTTGAAACTGATTATTTTCCCATAACTCGCTAGGTTCAGGAAGTTTTGCGATTTCACTCAAAATATTATCGTCTAACATGTCTTTTTCCTTCTTGCTGCGACGCTTATCGCCCATAGGCGGACTTCTGCTTCTAGATCTCTTTCGCGACGGAGGCTGATCGCGCCTTTGATAGTCAGAACGACCCCAGATCGGAGGCCGATCTCTATTGTAAAATGTCTTACGCGGATCACGTGACATAATAAATTTACAACAAATAACAATTTGAACCACAAATCTGATAGTTATTTGAACACACAACGCATTTACAATAAAAACACACGCTTCGCTTCTTTTTTTTACTTGAAGCTTGAAGTTGACGCTTCGCTTGCTTGCTTGCTTGTATGTGTGTGTGTGTGTGGGCCGGCGGGTGGTGTGATCAGTGTTGCCAGCACATAAATTTCAAAGGGCCGAAAACTTTGTTGAAAAGGGCATAGATTTTGCAGGAAACGCGTAAAATAAAAAAAAAAAATGTTATTAACCAACTTCAAAAAAGGAGGAAGATCTCAAGTAGTCTGTATTTTTTTTATGTACGTGATAACGAAACTTCGTCAGTTGTCAACTCAACTGATTTCAATAACTCTTTTTTTATCTGAAAGAACATAGGTACTTCATGTGTGGTCCCATATTTTTTACAAAGATCTGTACAAGTAAATTTTTCATATTCCTGAAAAATATCGTAACGTATTGGCCAATAGTCATTACATAGTTGACATCATTGTTAGTGGCTGTGAGCTGATTATTAATATATGTAAGTAGATTTAATTATTCTTTTTTAGTTTTTTTACAATATCAATAATTCAAATTCAAACAAAATAAGACGAACTGGCGAAGTAATGAAAAATAGATACACATGCCCGTTCACATCCATTCACAGTTCATTTACCTCAAAAAATAATATTTTCTTGAGATGGCTCGTTAGCTGTGGTCTGGTCATGTCTGCTGTATTAAGACAAGTTCACCTCCCTGTTTTTATTTTCTAAGTTTACTAAAAACACGCTCTAGCGCCTTACTCGCGCTTGAAAAAGAGAGAACCAACAGTAGTAAGACTTCCCGTTAAAGTTACCTATTGAAAAATTTACTTCCAAAAAAATTTGCTGGTAATATTGTTATCTTGCTTTAATTTTCCCCAAAATTATAGAAATGGCTGCGAAAGGCCGAAAATAGGCCGATGGCTGCCAAAGGCCGACACATAGGCCCGTATTACAGAACGTGACTCAAGCAGTGATCTATACTTGAGTACTGTTAGCAAGGGATGCGCTTATACATCGCATGTAGCGACGTCCCTTTCTAACTGCTCTCAAGTATAAATCACTGCTTGAGTCACGTTCTGTAATACGGGCCTTAGACTCAGACTGAAGGGCCGATAATCGGCCCCCCAGGGTCCGATGTGACAACACCGAGTGTGATGTGATGCGAGGGATTTTTTTCTTTTTTATATTGTACTTCATGGCACTGGGTACTAACTAAGTCCTTTTGTGCCAAACTATAATCTCCACAAATGTCTTCAAACAAATTATTTTCTTTATAAGTTCAATTCAATGCTTACAATAAACTTAAATATTCGGTCGAAAAAATTCACATTACTAGGTCCACTTGCAGGAAAATTGGCTACCTATATCTCGATGTAATTAAAACTAGAATTAGACCTACATAAATGTCAAATATTTAAAACTAGATTTAATATTTTCACACTTTCGTATGGGTTATCTAGATTTAATTAAATCGAGATTTAATTGTAATACAGATTTCTGACTTCAAAAAATGTCGAATTCAACATAACCGAGAGAAAAAAAAAGGAAAAATTAATATATCGTACCCTCGGAGAAACAAAGGCTCAATTGCAAAAATATCAAAATTTAGTTAATTATGCCAAACCATTTTTAAGTGCATCTTTAACCGTAGAAACAAAGATCCAATTGTAATTTCATCAATTTCCGCTAGATGTCGTGATGTGTCTTTGAGGTTCCGTTGTAAATTTTGTACGGAGTCGGTGACGCGGGGAGCGAACTGTCAGTTGTGTGGGGCGCTCCGCAGGTAGTGATTTTAATTTAGGGACACAAAGGCACATCTTCAATTTTATGTCAATTAGAATATTATTTTTATCGCTTTTTTTTGTTTCCTTTCATTATGTTACTATTTTTATTTAGATATTCATAATTAAATACAATATTATGAGGTAAAAATGTACTTTTGTTTTCAGATTCTGTCAAAACTGTCCTTAGCAATTCATGTACTTAGTGCCACAAAGGCACATTTAAGGGACCTAATTACTTCAGATTTTTTTTTTACAGTTGGTAACTATTTCAAATTAAAAAAAATATTGATTTTCTTAGTAAACACCCTCTTGTTACAGAAATCGTGAACAAAATAAATAAATAAATTATTCCCTGATCAGGAAATCCACAAATTATAGAAAAAAATCTTTAAACTCAAGTTCTGAAAAATGACAATTTTACAGTTGTGCCTTTATTTCTCCGGAGGTACGATATACTCCGATTTCTAATTAGATGGACTATAGTGACATTAGTAATGATACCATTTTACGAAAAACAAAAAATAGTGTTGTACCTTTACCTAATTGAAGTTCAATTATATGTACAATTTCGAACATTCATAAATGCAAAACACTCGAACTGTGTTCTCTATCTTCATAAGATGCTACATAATTAAGAAAAATAAATAATACCCAGATATCTTTTTACTTTTGATTTCAGAACAATGATTTTCACAATCTGAATTGTTCAAATTAATGTCATTCTGTATTTTTTTTCGGTTTTGATTGATAAAATTTGTGCCAAAGTTGTAATGAAAATCAATCGAATGATGCAGACACCAGGGGTACTTACCGGGTAATAGAGATTTTGATTAGTTTTTACGAAAACCGCTTCCAACGTATTTGTAATGAGAGTACCTTTAAACCCGTTTATTCAAAAGTTGCGATACGTATGTACCTACTTTTGGCGAGCTTTAAGTTTCTTGCGGCCGTTCTTCTTGACATTTAACAGATAACCTGAGTGGCTGGTAGGAGTAAGAAATTGATGATTTGAAAGTGCTTATTTATAAGCAGGGCTACTAAAACCGGTAAATTTTCAAACCTAATGAAATTTGGCTCTACCTTAACCTTAGAAATACCTGTTCCAAGAAAGAGCAAGATGAAAAGGGGTTTGAATCGATTAACCGGTTTATAGAGGTTTTTGTTCTTCTCTTCATACGAAGCGGGACGATGCGCAAAATTAATTTACACGAGTTTAGATCTAACATTTCGTTTGTTTACGGGTTTTTCCCGACGTTTCGGCATCTTTTTAGATGCCGTGGTCATGGTATGACTGACTACTTATAAGTCTACCATCAAAAAGTATATTTTATTTTTGCTTTCCGATACGATTTACTAATTGTTGACTTCGGAAACAGTTATTAATTTGATATTTTGTTTTATTTCTCTTCAGATTGTTTATAATTAGCAAAAGAAAAACTAATTACTCAAGCGGCAGTTCTCACATTCGGAGGACTTTCGAAAAAAGAGACTGCTAAGAAAACTCCTCCGAAAGCGGGCCGACCTCCACTTCTACTTTTGATATTTATCTACAAAAATAACTAACCGTATCTTTACTCGTGTAAATAAACAGTGCGCTTGTTATCCGTAAAAGTTCATTGATTTCAATGAGCAGTGCGCGACAAAACATAAAATGTATTCGCGCCAATAAATGTCAGTTTGAAGAATTATAATATAAAAATCGGATTACAGGGGAAAATATAACAAAGCAACAAAAACTACCACGATTAGAGCTTAATTTAGTCCTCGACAAGGGTCATCGTGCGCGTCATCCGTGTAATCTGTGGGTTCCACGGTATTTAATTTAAAACTTATATATATCACGCAAGTTTGCGAAATATACGTATTTACTTTCAATAATGGCAAATTAGTAATACACTAATGTCTATATTCGAATAACGACTACTAATTAGTAACTAAACTACTAATGTCAAAATGTAGGTACTCGGTACGAAACGAATAAACGATTTAGTCATTCATTCATCTTTCACAATAGTTCATTACAAGGTCAAGGTTGTTTGCTACCGAATTTAGGATAAATTTTAATATTTTCCGTTGATTTTCTTACAAAGTAATTATTTTTGTTGTGTAAACCTATTATAGATGTGAAATTGTTTGAAACCTAGTCTTGCCTCTCTGTCTCACTCATGCCATGCTTGTTCTGTCCATCTCTTTCCCTCATCGCCGCCTTTCATATCTCGATCTCGTTCGCACTGGCGATGGCGCGGTGATGCTACCCGACCAAGCGCGAGTCGAACCGAACGCGACTGGACTGCCGGATGCGCCGCCGCTCTGCCGCCGTCGACATTAGTCGAATAATCTCGAGCGCAGTCGACTTAGTCGAATGATTCGTGGAGTCGAATGATTAGTATTAGTATTAATCGAAGTCACGCATCGCTAGGGCGCGCGCTTATGCTGTCAAAATTGACGTAAACACAACTTAGCGGTATTAATTAAGTTCCTTTTTTGTCACTTTAATTAGACCCTATCATAAGCGTGACAAGTTTTATAATTAACGCGGTCAGAGGCGCACTCATCGAAACACGTTTCGATGTTTGTGCAACCACCTGCACAAATGTCAATCACAAATTATATAGTGTTGTCAATAATAATGTTTCATGTTAGTTCCCTTTTTTACCGTTCATATTTAAAAGTCTTGTCGTGTCGCACTGTAATTATTATTAATAAATAAATCGACCAAAAGACAATTAGGCGCATTGCATGACAGCTGAGAAAAACTTACAAAAACTATCTAAAAAAACCAAATTTTAAATAGCGGTAATACAGGTGCCAAAAATGCAAAACCGCATCCTGTCATGCGCCGAATTGTCTTGGTTGGATAGTACAATGTGTTTGTTTGTTTTTGTTTTGCAATGTCTGCTTATTTCTCCGCCGCCGCGCCGTTTCGTAAAGTTTTAAGTGAAGTGAAATAGTGTGTTTAAATTATGCTGCTAGACTTTAAGCTGTGTTGCGCTGCGACTCTGTGACTTTGGTGAGTTATGAATCAGAGCCGATAAATAAAACCCTTTACGTACTTTGGTGAGTTATTTTTTTCTAAATTATATAAACTATAACTTCTTCAGCATGCGTAGCATGCGCAACTCGACATAGCTTTCTCGATACTTTTCTCGCGCGACCGCATTGGCTGTCCGCTCACAACGTACTTAATATGAGCGGGAAGGAAAGACATCGCGAGATAATAGGGTCGACAGCGAGTCGCGGGGCGCATGCTACGCTGACTGGGGGGCAATCGCCCTAGTACACTGCACACTCGACCTAACCGCATCGTTTATTGGATCGTAACTAAACCGTAACTTTTGACATGTTTCGTATCGTGTTTTGATTTTTGACAGCTTTAAAGTTGAGTGAGACGGATCATAACCAAAATTGGAACGCTACCGCACCGCTACCGTTGGACATTGAAAAGTTCACAACACAAATTCACAACCAAACACAAACGAATCAATGCCAAACTTTAATCTTTTTAATTAGCGCGAATTAGCGGAGACCTCAAAGTCGTCGCATTATTTGTTAAAGTATAGGAAATGGATGAGCGCCGAAAAGTAATTTCCATACGACAGCACGAGCTGATGCTTGAGTTTTTGGAAGGACAACGAGACCTTGCGTTGGGAATGCGTTCCAAGGAAGGTCGTGCTTTGGCTGAGCGACTGTGGAGTGAGTACGCCGAGGTATTGAACGCAGCTGGGCCGCCAAGAACGGCAAAACAATGGTCCAAGGTATGTATCTTCTTACTCATTTAGAAAATTGTAATAAAACAACACAAAACAATTAGGTATTTCATTTACTTGGCCTTGTTCCGTAAATAATAAAAAAAAACAATAAGTACTTAATAATAATATTATTTAGGTACATAAATGATGTTTTAATGTAGTGTTTGTGTTGTGCTAATATAAACCCAGTATTTAGCTCATTCAGTTAAGTACTCACGCTTAAAACTACTGTCTAAACTTTTTATCATTCCATTGAAAAAAAATATCGATCATGGCATGACTTTAAGCTCCCAACACTTTACAAATTTAGAAAGATTTCAAAAATTTAATAAAGGTAATGCTACATACCTATTAGTAATCTGTGATTGGAACACTGAATTTTGATCATCATTCTTACTATCTTAATAATATTATTAGGATGTGAAAGTTTGGAACTTATTACTGGATTTGGATGAAACTTAATTTGGCACACAAGAGAGTTTAAAGATTGTTAAAATATTAAATTATTATAATTAGGTACTATAATTTCTTATATGTTTCCCATTATTCCCTTGGGAGTAACTGCAGGTAGCCACTACATAAATATAAGACTTATAAATTTCATTTTCAGGTTTGGAATGATCAAAAGAGCAGGGTTCGCACTAAAATAACATCAATTAATACCAACCAACAAGCCACTGGTGGCAGGCCGACCAGCAATTTGACTCCAATAGAGGAAAGAGTAGGGAATATAATTGGTTTTAATGTTGGGCCATTTTCAAAGCAATTTCAAAGCAATGTGAGTAATACTGTCAATAGTTGCTATCAAGTGTAAAAAATTAAACAACTTAAGTATTTTAGTTGTCATTATAATAATAATAATAATGATTGATTATAATGTTATGTAGATTCACCTCACTATTTTTTGTTTTTTTTATTCCTAATTTGTTAATTTTTATTCCTAATTCACAGGGTGATGTAGTAAGAGCGAATAATAGTGAGGAGGCCTCCATCAAAGATGTGAATAATAGTGAGGAGGCTTCTATCAAAGAAGCAAATAATAGTGAGGGGGCCTCCATCAAAGAAGCAAATAATAGTGAGGAGTCCTCTATCGAAGAAGTGATTAATAGTCAGGAGGCCTACATCGAAGAAGCGATTAATAGTCAGGAGGCCTACATCGAAGAAGCTAATGATTCAACAAATGACTCACCCCCACTAATAGTGTAAGTGTAAGGCTTAAGTGGGGAACGCTATAATATTATTATTAAATATTTGTGTTAATGCGCTTTTAAAATAGGTATTTTTTTTATATTATAGTTTGCATATAAATGGGTCTCCGTCACAAGAGGAACTAGTACCATCACCTAGACCCAGTATTACTGGTTACACATCCCCGACCCCGTGCCCATCTGATAATCCAAAACGTCGTGGCAATGAAGGTAATTATCTAGTTTTATACATATGTTGAAATGTATTAATGTAAATTTTTTTGTAATTAAAACATATTTTACTCTACTTCTTAGTTCAAGATAGACGGGTAGTGAGACGAAGAAGGGCAGGACATACCTTACGTAGACCTACTGAACAGCCTACATCACAATGTAAGCAATTTTTTTTTTTCTGTTTAGTTACAAACTTTGTATTATAAGATATATCTATTTTATTTTCTTTCAGTTTGTTATGTATATATTAAAGTTTTATTTTTCAGCTAGCAGAAAGGCATTGGATGATGCACTATTGATGATGGTAAAAATTGGGAAAATGCGGGCAAAGACATCATTAAAAATGGCAGAAGCTGCCCTGCTGATTGCTCAAAGTATAGATAGGTTTAGTCGTAAGGTAATTATTTTTTCATTCAATTCATCTAACACATACCTTTTCAACGTGATAGTGGTGTTTCTCGTGCAAGTAATAAATAGAGAAATATTTTTGAATAATCACACCAAGGAAAGTTTCATAAGGAAAGAGCTTGTGTTAGGGAGACTAGACAACGGATAAGATACTTAAATACTTTTGTTTTGTAAATATATACATAATATACATATTAAACACCCAGACTAAGACAAATAGAGATGTTCACAAATATTTGTCTTATTTGGGAATCAAACCCGGGACCTCCACGTAGAAGACACAACAGGTTGCCAATAGAGGTGTGTGAACATGAAGGCCGGCTAAAGTAATTAATTGTCTAAGTATAAAGCAAGAAAGATGTTTTCCATACTTAATAATATTTTTTTTTGTTTCAGTGTTGTGGACAACCTGAAGAACAAATGGATGAAGACTGAAGAATTTTTTATATTAACTATGACATACTAGTTGAATAATAAATAATAATAACAAAAGTATTATCAGTTTGTTTTTTTTCATTTATTACTTATGTTTAAAACTACAGATATTGTAAAGCTTTTTATGAAAAAAAAAACTTGTTAATTAAAAAATAATGTTATCTATATAATGTACTAGCTGTTGGCCGCGGTCCAAACGCGGCTGCTATCAATGGCGAGTAGTCTAACTTCCTGTCTACCAGTAGGCACCTGTGGTATATGAATATTTAATTAGTTTTCACAATAGGTACCTATATAATAAGATAATTACAATGAGACAAATATCTGTTACCTGAATCGAACTTTCAATACAGCGCTCAAATACACTTCGAGCAGTGAGGTGCAAAATTTGATAATGCTCGTCTGGTGTACCACGGGATCTGATAGAGTATCATCATTGTGGGTATTAAGGGGCTACTCGTCTGAAGCGAGATATTATTGAGAAAAGGACGCACGAGACCGATTTTGCAGATTAGGCGAAAAACCACGAAATCACTTCGTAGTAAATAACTATAGCGATTAAAGAGAAAATTAAACTATACGATCTTAAATATTCTTGGTGTCCATTAATTTAACCAATTTCCAATTAAGTAACCCCATTTGAGAATAATCAAAAAACGTATTTTAAATGGGTCATTTAAAATACGTTTTAAATGATCCATTTAGAAAGAAGAAGTGTCGAGGTAAAATCGTGTTTCTGAAACTATACAAATCTAGATAAAGGTATGAATAAATATATATCTTATTACCAGATTTGTAACATCTCTTACGGTCCTATAGTTTTAAACCAAAAAGTACGTACCTGGGGGAAATGCCCGCGCATACCACCCCGGGGTCCGGGGAGACGGGGAGGTTACGTGGGACTCGAACTTACTGAAACCCCCCTGGGTGTTACAACCGCGCGTGTGGACAAGGGTAGCATTCTACCGGTTCCCCGCCCCGCGTCTGCCCCCTTGGGCCTTCCTCTCCGGGTCGGTGGAGTGACGCAGACTACCACTACTGGTTAGGCGCGCAGGAACACATGGCGCGCCCATGTGTACATGATACTCAATGGGTACCCTGAGTCGCTAATATAAAATGTACTCCGCCTACTTCAAATTGGCATTACGTTATTTATTACGCATAATTATTAAAGCGCATAACATTATTTCGCATACCTAACTGCATACGCATAATGTTGATTCGCATAACGTTAATTGTCATAATGAACGTTCCTTCGCATAAGTATTAAATGGTTTAATTAAATAAATAAGGCAAATAAAATAAGTGCCTTGTGAAACATTTAGAGCAATGACGCAGAATTATATAACTGTTGGTTTGTTTTTAAAGTAGGTTTGAAGGTATGTAGTATTACAAATATAATTATATTAATTAATTGTAATGTGCTTGGCGTGTTTAATTAATTACAATTATATTTCAGAAAATTAGGGTGTGGTTTAAGTTCTTTAATCTGTGATTTGTTCTGGTCGCCACTTCGCTGTCCCGGTGTGTTTTTCAGAGTGGTGGTGGTTGATGGCTCCGGCGAACCTGAGATCAAATCCCAATCTTGGTCCCAATTGTTGTTACCTGGAAAACTGAATGTTCAGCATTAGAACACGACACGACCATGGAAAGCACTCAAACAACGACAAAAAGAGCGGCCGGAATTGTTGATGAAGTGGCTTTCAATTTAAAGAAATCATAAAGGAATTTATATTGTCTGCAAATTAAATGATCGAGGCTTTTAATCTAAATATATTTTAAAATTATAATTAAAGTTAAGACAATGTGCTTGGTCGTTTTAATCCTGACATACTTGGCTAAATTATTCTTGTACATTTCTAACAAAAATACCTACAACAAAAACAAAAACAAATTTTAAAACATTTTGTATAGAAAACATGGATGTGTCGTCTCAGTTAATCAAGCACATTACTCAAGTATTTTGAAGCTGACGACACTATTACTTTCACCTACATTAGTTTTGCCAATAATATGGAAGGTAGGTATTGAGCAGCTCAGTGCCCGGGGGCGCGAGGAAGTGACCGATTTATGAGATTCATATATAGGGAGGAGCCTGTGAGACTACACGTCTATCCTTATAGGTATATACTTACCTACGTGGATGCCAGGCAGTTGCAAATGAGGACAAAATATTTTATTTTCCATCTGTATTACTCTCTGATTTGTGATTGATTGATTCAGCTATTCCGCGCTTCATAGGAACCTACCGCTTACATTTTCGCGACCACAAATAGAGTTATGTATGTCCTTCTTATAGGTCCTCTATATCTCAATACCAATATTTATCAAAATCGGTTCAATGTTAGACGTAAAAAGGTACTAACTCTAGGTAACAGAAATAATTAGTTTATGGAGACAAGGGTGATGGTTTTTTCCTCACATCGCGATGTGATATCTCGGTGTGATGAGCTCGATAATATTCGGCAACCATCTGTCAAAATTTTTATGCCGCTCCCTGATTTTTCAGGTCCACTCTCCAATTTTTACTCAGTTTTTTGACAGCGTAATGACAGGAAGTCGGCCAAAATAAAAGAAATTGCTCGTTGATGTCTTTTATATAGAACAAAAAAAAATATTCAAAAATTTTGTTTTTCTGATCCCTTTGAGTTCTCTTAAATTTGTCTTTATTTATTTTCAGGTACGGTTTTAGAATCAGGCGCCCCTCATCTTTCTAGATTACTCTTATCATTTTAGCATCACTCCTCATTTAGTTATTTCGCTTTTTCACTTAGAAACATGTACCATTAAAATCACCCTTAATTCAGCGATAACGCTGTTTGGTTCGACTCGATCTCCGAGTTTCTGGGCTCATTCGATAGAACTTGCTGATTTTCGTCTTTTATCTATACTATAATATTATAAAGAGGAAAGATAATATTGTATGTTTGAACTGCATAGGCTCCGAAACTACTGGACTGATTTGAAAAATTCTTTCACCGTTGGGAAGCTGGACTATTCCCGAGTAATATAGGCTTTTTATCGAGTAATATAGACATTTTATCCAGATATTCCCACGGGAACGGGAACCACGCGGATGATACCGCGAGCGGCTGCTAGTTTCTCCTAAACCAGCCTGATAACTTAATACATAGTTTACTTACTTACTAAAAAAAAAACCGGCCAAGTGCGAGTCGGACTCGCGCACCGAGGGTTCCGTAAAATATTTTTTATTATATGATATGTAACTAAAAATTTACGGTTTTCGCAATTTTTCCTTTATTTGTACTATAAGACGTTACTTCGTACCAAATTTCAAGATTCTAAGTTCACGGGAAGTACCCTGTAGGTTTTGATTCCCGTGCGAGTTTCGAAAATTTGCTGAAATTTGCGGCATAAACGGCTGTATCTTTTGATTGCTTTGGCTTAGAAGTTTGATTTTATCTCAGCGTCAAGGGACAGTAGACCTGAGTATTAGATATAAATTTCAGTTTGATACCTCCACGCGTTCCTGAGAAAATCGGTCTTGACAGACGGACGGACGGACGGACGGACAACGAAGTGATCCTATAAGGGTTCCGTTTTTTCCTTTTGAGGTACGGAACCCTAAAAAACATCATTTTTGCAAGAAAATGTTGTAGGTAGGTAATCGAAATCGCTATAATAGTGCCTATAATATTTGAAGAATTCCTTGGATTTCTCCAGAATCCCATCATCAGATCCCGACATGATGGCAACGGACCACATGGGAAGTATACCCTTTCCAACAAAAAAATAATTACTTACTCAAATTGGTTCAGCCTTCTTCGAGTAATCGAGTAACATACATAAAAAAAAAGATTCCGTCGAATTGAGAACCTCATCCTTTTTTGAAGTCGGTTAAAAATCACCTAGCAACCAATTCCATACTGAATGCCACAAAAGTGACAAAACTGCAACTTTCGTTAGGGGAAAAATTATGAGACGACACCATTTTCGACGAAAAGGAGTGGTTTACTATGGGAGTCGAACCCGTGACCTCTGGGCCACCACTAGGCCACAGAGGCGGTTACTTTATTACATTATTTTTGTGCAAAGCGTTGGAAACACTTTCAAGGTCTTTCAGTTTCTATGATGTTTCAATAATTGGATTAATTCACCATAGAATATTAGTGGTTTTGCAACTCTTGGCTTAGGCTCTGCGAAGGTCAAACGATATTTACAAAATCAGTACTGAAACAACATCACAAAATTGGCTGCGTGCACCGCTGTGTCAAATTAACATTATTATTATGGCTGGATTCTGGGGTTAGGTACTCTTGACGGGATTGCGTTGAAATCGAGATTGAAAGTCAATAACTATTACTGATTTTCGAAGTTGATTAGATTTTGATTGGCGTTACAATCGACTTATACTTACTTAATACAAAATTAGGTACTTTATATAATAATTTAACCGTGCCGTGTGGTGACGGCCTAAGAATACAAGTGTCACCACTCCCTTACATGTCTGGTCGTAAGAAACGACTAAGAGGCTCGACGCATTGAAAACCTGTGCGAGAGAAGGAAAACTTGAAACAAACCCTCTACCAACCCGACTAGCCAGCGTGGTAGCAGTAGGCTAATAGTCTCTTATGAACGCCACAATAGCTAGGAGAGGCCTATGTCCAGCAGTGGCCGTCCACAGGCTGATGATGTATAATGATATTTCAAGTAGGTATATTTTATACTTATGGTAAATTTTAAATAGAAAAATATTGGAAAAATTAACTCGGCCACAAGTGAATTCTCAGACGGGAATCGAACCCGCGACCTTTGGAAATCCGGTCCAATGCTCTAACCGCTGAGCTAACTTGTGGCCGAGTTAATTTTTTCCAATATTTTTCTTTTTAAAATTTACCGTAAGTATTAAAAATAGCATTGAATAATGCAAAAATTACAAAATCATAAAATAGGTATATTTTTTTAGTTTTATTACATACTTGTTATACTCGTACGTAAGTCATAGGTATTACTGACTTTTGACGTTAATTCACTCTCGATCTCAATCCGTTCCCGTCAAGAGTAAAGCTGCTAATATATTATCATATTTTTCATCATTTATATTATTATGACGAGCTCCGTGGTAGAGTGGTACGTACACCGGTTTCAAGGTGTCGCCTACTCTGAGGTCCCGGGTTCGAACCCCGGTAGGGGCAAATGTTTGTATGATGAATACGAGCATTTATTCTTGAGCCATGGACGTTTATATATATTTCTACACATAAATACTTATATATGTATAATTATATGTATTTAAAATATGCTAACGGTATTATAATAAGAGGAACACGCCAGTATATGCATGCTTTCTGGATCTGTCAAAGGCTTTTGACCGGGTGAATTATGATAAACTTTGGACAAAGCTGGGTGAGACGGGCACACCTGTTGAAATAATTAACATCTTGTCCTTCTGGTACAGGCATCAGAAAAATTTTATAAAATGGGGTAATACCTTTTAAGATGAATATAGATTAGAATGTGGTGTAAGACAAGGAGGTCTCACCTCACCAAGATTATTTAACCTGTATATTAATCAGCTCATTGAGGGACTTAGCAGCACCAGGGTTGGATGTCACATTAATAACATATGTATAAATAACCTGAGTTACGCTGACGACATGGTTCTGCTGAGTCCATCAGTGAATGGCTTGAGGAAATTGCTCAATGTCTGTGGGTCATACGCTGAGTGCCATGGGCTCAGGTATAATGAAAGAAAAAGTGAGTTTATGGTAATTAGAGGCAATAACAAAAAGCTTGATTTCATACCACCTGTCTATTTAAACAAAGTGCCTTTGACCAGAGTCTCACAGTTCAAATACCTGGGCCACATTATCAATGAAACCTTGTCTGATGATGAAGATATTGAGAGAGAACGAAGGGCGCTGTCAGTCCGGGCAAATATGTTGGTCCACAGGTTTGGTGGGTGCTCAGTTGAGGTGAAGCTTATGCTGTTCAGAGCTTTCTGTCAAAATTTCTACACAAGCTCACTGTGGACTAGCTATTCGCAACGGGCTTACAGTGCACTTAGGGTACAATATAACAATGCCTTAAGAATGTTGTTGAGATTGCCAAAATTCTGTAGTGCATCAGGCATGTTTGCCGATGCAAGGGTAGATGACTTTTATGCAATGATGCGCAAGAAGTTGGCATCATTTATGAGCCGTCTTAGACGGAGCCCTAATGCTGTGCTGAGGCTTATGGTTGACAGCCCCGAATTGTTAGTGCTGGGGAGGTTTATAAAGCTTCATGTGCTGGATACTAACATAGTTGTAAGAAAATACTAACAATAGCAATACAAATACTAACATAGTTTGTAAGTCAAATAATGTTACTAACAACTATATGGACATGTCGGAAAGTCTGAAATAAATGGATTTTTTTTTTTTTTTTTTTTTTATTATTTATATCCGTTACCCTAGTATCCCATAACACAAGCCTTACAATGCTTACTTTGGGGCTAGGTTAATTGGTGTGAGTGTAAGAAATATTTATTATTATTATTTTATTAATATTATTGTATAAGATTATAGTGTTGTTTTTCTCTTTTATACTTATCTCGGTAAGGTGAGAGATATATAACTATGATCCTATATAAATGATGAAAATATAATAATGAAATCGCAGCCTAAGGTGGCTGAATTAAGAATTTCAATTTAGTTGAGAAAATCCTGAACCATAATGCATAATATTATATATATATAAATTCATGCATAATGGAACATATTGAGTCGAGTTTGAGTCGTTCTCAACTTGAAATTCCCGTGACCACGGCAGCTGAAAAGGTGCCGAAAAGTCGGGAAACTATAAATATAATACTTAACCTGAAAACATCAAAAATATGCTAACGGTAGATAAAAGTTGTTTTATTTCAACGAGAAGTGCGCGAAGAAACCTAAGATATTATGCTTATTGAAATACTCAATTCAGGAACCCAACATTAGTTTATTAAAAAAAGTTTAACAAAACGTAGCTTCCGCATTAGTAAGTTTTCAATATATAAGAAAATGTAAATAGAAAAATACTAGAATAAAATAAGTATTATGTTTAAAAAAACCCGCCTGCATCAAAAGACAAGCCAATTGATAAGATGGAAACAAGATCGAATATCGACATCGACAATCGACTTAATAACATGCAGTCGGCGGCATCACATTATGAATGATTCGACTTATTATTAAGTTCTATGCCTCCAACTGCATGTTAATATTTTGAACAAAATATATTTATATTTGCCTCTTATATTCGATCTCGTTTCCATTTTTTCAGTTGGCTTGTCTTTTTTAGTTTTTTAAATTTACATATTTTTTATTTATATCTTTTTATTTTAGTTATTTATCGGACATAATATACTTTTTGAAATCCTTAAGATCAGCCCTTTAATTTTTACCCATATTGAAGTATTAGTATATAAAGAGGATAGATTTCAGTTATAGAGAACTGTATCACTCATAAAGAATCACAATTTAGTTATTGTAATTCTGTTTTAATGGCGCGTCAACTATGTCCTAATGGTTTTTCTTTTTCTCTAACTGAATCCCCCATAAACGCAGAAATAGTTTATTGAAATGAGACATTGGCAAACGATTTGCAATACCTACTCAGTGGAAACGCATTGAAACAGCGTCTACTACGAAAGGCAGATCGGAGGGCTGATTTTATCTAACTATAACAGTTCAGTTATTGATTCGTCGCTATTGTGGCTGTCACATACTGTATGAAAATATGACAGTAATGACAGCAAATAAATTGGTTGCTAGGTGATTTTTAGGGTTCCGTGCCTCAAAAGGAAAAATCGGAACCCCGATAGGATCACTTCGTTGTCCGTCCGTCCGTCCGTCTGTCAAGACCGTTTTTCTCAGGAACGCGTGGAGGTATCAAACTGAAATTTATATCTAATACTCAGGTCTTCTGTCCCTTGGAGCTGTGAAAAAATCAAACTTCTAAGCCAAAGCAATCAACAGCCGTTTATGCCGCAAATTTTCGAAACTCGCACGGGAATCAAAACCTACAGGGTACTTCCCGTGAACTTAGGTATTATTATCTTGAAATTTGGTACGAAGTAACGTCTTAAAATACAGATAAAGGAAAAATTGCGAAAACCGTAAATTTTTAGTTACTTAGTTTACATCATTCATAGAAAAATATTTAAAAAAAATTATTTATCAATAAAAATACCATCTATCACTCGATTGTCGTGATGGGTGAACTTTTACTTATATACCTACAGGTTTGTACGGAACCCTCGGTGCGCGAGTCCGACTCGCACTTGGCCGGTTTTTTTGTTACATAATCAGCCTGCAAGTTGGCGCGATAGGCGGGCGATTTTTGTAATTCGTTTTGATGGGACTTATTTTCATGCTGAGCTGATAAGTCTCGAATATACACAATTATTCGTCCAATTATACTCAACTCAATTCAATGTTATTTATTTAGTTTCGGTAGCTAAACTGTTACAAACACTTGTAAATGTTAAAGAAGCTAGGTACCGTCACGATCACAAGCAATGACATGACTGTTACACTACAACCTTATCGTACGGAAACAAAGCTCTCTCTGTCACAAATGTCATTCATTATTGTGATGTGACAAGGTTGCTTAGTGTTTCTATGTCATTGCACGTGACTGTACTCCATCGGTTTACAAACCCTGAGGAGGGAGACCTCGTAACGAGAAGAATCGTCAAGCAACTCGTCAAGGGCTGTTTGGTTATCGGAGTAGACCCCCAGGACGGCCGCAGTCACGCCGTTTCGGACGGCACCTTTGTCCTTCACCTTCGCCCGTAGTCCGTTAGTGCACTCGGAAGCACCACGTTGCCGCATCGATGCAGTGGCGGGGTAAAAGCGAAACGCCCGGCGCCGCACAGCCATTACCGCGCAGCCGTACCGCACGCATGCGCGGCCACTCGCTGATTTAGCGCGGGAAAACACACGTGATAAAACTTCGCGAAAAGTCAATAATCTTCTGAAAGAAGTGACATAGACAATTTTATTATTTTTAATTTTGTGCTAGTGTTTTGGTTATAGGAATTTTAGGTTTTAATTTTCCAGTATGAAGTACAAGGTAAGTTTTTATTTAGCAAAATATAAAAATAGGGAAAATATATAAAGTAAAATTAAAAATACATAATAAAGGGAAGGTTAATGTACTTCTAAGTGATTTGAATAATGTATGACAGCAATTATTTTTTAAAATTTTTCATTTCCGGGAAATACATTTAAAAATTATAGTTTTAAATTCGTACTTTCGGAAAATTCACAATGACATTTGTGATTTTTTTATGAATGATTGGGCATCGTTTTATAAAAAGCATTTAAGTACATAATTTATTTGAATAAAATATGTATCTTTTATATTGCTTTATCTTATTAGTTAAACTTTCTAACGGTCGGTTTGAATAACTTATCTACCGTAAGAGATAGGGTTTTTGTTATTCAGCCCAAAATAACAACGGTTGCTAAGTAACGTTACCAAGATAGGCCTACCTGTTGTTATGGATAGGTTATTGAAAACGGCCATATAGGTACTTACTCGTACTTACAACAGTAAAAGTTCTCACTACTTTGAGAAATTGTAAATTTTTTAAACTCTATGTAAGTATAAGATTTTAAACTTTCGCGTTCCATTATAATTATATATTAAAACAACGGGACTAAAACGCGACATTTGTTATGTAGTACAACTATGTACTTACAGCCTATGTACCAAGCCCGCCCGAACAGACGACACGCCGCGTACCGCCAGTATGTTGTTAAACTCTACTTTCAAGATATTTATATTCAATTCGTACTAAGCGCCTTAAAGCTTTGTGTGGTAGGTACTATGTTTAGCTTTTGTAAGTAATTGTAGAAAATCAACCATTGATAATTTATACTTGTAAGAAGAGAGTTTCTCATAAGAAAATAATGATTTTAGATAAATCAAAACCTTGTTCCCACCCACGACATTTTTCGGGTTGACTTTCGGAAAATCCCCAAGGAATTTTCGATCAGGAATACCTACTTACATCCAAACATCCAAACAACCAAATTTTCACATTGACAATACCTCTTAAGGATATAGGGATGATGAAGATAGTGTTAAGGTGTATATTACCTTGCCATCTTGACAATAATTTGAGAATTTATTATAACAAAATTTTGCAAAAAAAAAAAAGTGCAGATAATCGGTTTTACCACTAAGGGGACGATATTATGTGTATTTACGTAGGTAGGTAAATAATAACGTGTTACCTTAAAGCCATGAACATAATTAGTAGATAACAACTTTAACAATGAAAACTATTATTAATTGTATAAATTAGTTTGTTTAATGCACAGGTTGTAAGAACTGTTGGACTGTGAGAAACGACTATACAATTAAGTACGTTGGTACTCAAGACAAGTAGGAAGATGATCATGTACTTACTATAAGTTATAGTCTACAGCACGTTAGAGGCCTTAATTCTGATAACATTTAGTCAGAATCGTGTTTAAATCGTACTTTAGTTTGTAGAAGAGCAATGGTACTCAAACTTTTTTCGTCAATTGCTCACTTTGAAAATCAATTATAATTCAGCGCCCCCCAATTACTTTTAACTGTACCACATCTTAAAAATCATATTTTTTCTGGGCCCGTTTACGTTCTCCCCCTCTAGACCACCAGCGCCCCCGGGCGTTATCGCCCGTATCGTTTTAACCACCTCTGTGGTCTAGTGGTACAACCGGTATCAGACACAGGGGTCCCAGGCTCGAAGGGTGCATATTGTATTCGGTTTGGTTGGTGGTAGGATTTATTGTAAGTCCACCTGGCTAGCTACCACTATCTTATCTAAGTCTGATGCCATAACAACAATGTTTACAGCATTGTTGTGTTCCGGCAGTTCGAGATAAGATAGCCAGTTCCGCAGTGGCCGAGGATCCGGGAGAGGCTCGCTTCCATCTTCAGCCTTATCAATACTTACAATAGGTATGATGAAGGCTAAGAGTCTCCCCGTCGTTCGTTAACAAAAAACACCCACTTTGGGAAAGACTGTAGTAGAGTATTAATTGAAAATGAAAATGAAAATGAAAAAATGTTTATTGCAACAAATATCCTAGTTTTACAGATATGTTAAAGCCCTGACTTCTAAGGTAAGTAAGTAAACTTGTGTTTTAGAAGTCAGTACCTTCCCAAGTTGACACAGTAAATTAGATATTGTTGGAATAGGTATACAAGTTCTAATATAAACAAAATTATAAAATAGTTATAATAATGAAAAAAGGTTTTTTTTTTTTTATAATTGCTCAATTATTGTTTCTACAGTATTTTAAGTGGAAATTGAGATTGTGAGTATAAAACAAATAATTGAATAAGGATTTGCAAGCAGTCAAGCACCTATTAATTTCAGCTTTCTATAACTAAAGTAACTTAATTTTAATATCGTTTATTTTCACTTCATGGCATTATGTCCTTACCAACAAATTGAGTAAACCTCTATTTGTAAGGAGACTGTCACCTAAGCGTGTTTATTGGGATACCGGGATCTCCGCCCTCGTAGCAATTTTATAACTTACGATCAGATATCTCTTCTTATATATTGACCACATTTAGATGAAGTCATATTACTATGTTTACTACCCTCTGTTGTTAAACTATAATTGAGAAGCAATTAGACAATCAGGTGCTCGTCTGAAAACAATGCACTGTCACGTCTACGTCTCGAGGAAAAATGGACGAGTTTATTTCTCATAAGAAAAAGTACAAAGGGTCTAAAAAGGACACAAACGCAATACTGCTAAGCTGCCTAACAGTTCATTCAATTATTTATCTTCTATGAAGCTTAGATCTGTAGGGCAAGCACGAGTAACTATCGAATAGTATCGACCACGTAATGTCAAAAAATGTATAGGAAAATATAGTTCCATTTACGTCCGGTAGGAACTCTGCTTAATATGTCATACATTTTTTTTACTTTACTTCCTCGGTACTTACTCGAAAGTTATTCGTGCTAACCCCACTGTTTCGGTGCCAGTGTACAGAATTTGCTTTGAATTTTTTGGAGGCAAGAAAACTTGCTGAAAGCATTTTCCATAGAAAATAAATAAATTAATTGTTAGTGAATTCACTTACCAATATTGCGTTTGCGTCCTTTTTAATCCCCCAGATGTCTTTCTTTTCTTAACCTTATTTTCTCATATTTCAAACCGGATTTAATATCAAACATATAATTTCGACTTTAGAGCAAAATAATTTAAAAAAATGCATTTTGGCTTTCAGTTTCAATCAGGTTCAAGTTAAGAGTTATCTTTAATCTTAAAAAAAAAGTTTAAGACGATTTAATAAAGAGACATTATTAAAATACATTTTTTTAAGAATAAAGTTACTCATTATATTTTATTATACGGTAGGTAAATCCAGCTTTCTTCGAGGCTAGTGTGTAACTAGTAGAGATAAAGGTAGACTTAGTTTTAAGTAATTCCTATACCTACCCATCGATTAAAAAAAATACGAAGATTGAAGATGTAAATTGCATAGATTTAGAAAAATAATACACAGTTTGAGTGATTGATAGTTCTGTAAGAGCAATTCTGATTGAATAATACTGAACTGCAGAGCAAAATGACAAGATGCGAATTCAGTAATTTTAAGATGCAATTCTTTCTTGCTTTAAATTATATAGAAAAATACGTTTGTAAGTAATTGATAATATTTAAAATGAACTCGGTCATATACTGTACAATATTATCTGCGTATCGAGTATCATAATGAAATTGTATAAAACAATGTTCAAAAATATTTTTGTACGAATTAACAAACTCCATTGTTAGGCGTACGCAAGTATTGAGAATTGTCGAAATTATCAATTGAATTTAGACTGTGACTCATAAAACATTGTTCTGATTATCTCTCACGGGAAAATGTATAAAAACTTAAGTTAAAATCCAGTATAAAGGTTTACCAAAGCAGACAAATTAAAGGCGATTATTAATTAGCTAGCTTTCGACATAAGCCAGATTACCTTACTTACTAAGAAAGTTGTGATGTTTCTTTTTCCATGATATATAGACATAAATTTTATATTTTATAATTTTTGAATTTTTGCATTTTTCAATGCTATTTTTATACTTACTTAGGATAATTTTAAATAGAAAAATTTTGGAAAAAATCATTCGGCCACAAGTGAATTCTCAAATGTTGATTTTTTCCAATATTTTTCTATTTAAAATGTATCATAAATATAAATTTTATATTTACAAACAAGCAACTAGACCAAGTTAAAGAAATAATTTATTATTCAAATGAAATACGTCTTAATGGTCTATTATTTGTGATATAAAAGATTTCTATACGTCTTTTACTTTTTATATAAAGCTCCCTGACAATGCACTATGCACCCATCTTTCCAATCCATGCTTCCAGCGAGCACGGTCACTTAAATCGGAAATTCTTGATTGAACCCATTTTCTTTCTCATAGGTACTCTTAGAAAATGACTTATTTTTTTCAGCACTTCCCACTTTTTGAATCTCTTAAGTATTCAATGCTATTTTTATTCTTATGATAATCTTTTAAAAGAATAAATATTAGAAAAAATCGATTCAGCCCACAAGTTTTTCTCAGATGGGACTCGAGTCCTGTATGTATTCATTCTATTGAAATTTATCATTTAAATATCTTTTACATGTTGAAACTTTACTCCTTTATGTATATACGTACATCTTATGTTTTGGCGCGCACTGTTCATTGAAATAAAACAACCCCTAAAAAATATTGGGAAAATCAAAAAACAAAAAAAAATACGGACAATTACAACTTAGTTCGTGGAAATATAGCGCGTTTGATATCCGTAAAAGTTGTTTTATTCCTTTATGTATAGTCTACAGTGAACATGTTTGTATCAAAATAATGCTGTAACTATTTCTTTTTGCCCCCATGAAGCGCTTTATCAGCTCCTAATTTTTTTTCTAAGTCTGTAGGTTTTCGGCACTTTCTAGTTACTTCAGCAATACTGCCCACTGAAAACGACTGATTCAAAGTGCTCTATGTTATTGAAATAAAACAACTTTTACGGATATCAAACGCGCTATATTTCACGAACTAAGTTGTAATTGTCCGCATTTTTAGGTTTTTTAGGGTTTTTTTGATTTTCCCGACGTTTCGGCACCTTTTCAGCTACCGTGGTCACGGGATGACGGTAGCTGGGCCCGTATTCACTATGACCACTTACTGATTCCTTGCTCAACCCACGCTAATGTCGTATTTAGTTTCGACATTTTCAAAATTCGTTGTCTCTATGACACTTCCAAATTTTAAAGTTATTTTACTTTTTTAATAACTATACAATTTGTAATTGTCATGTACTTGTACAATAGCTCTATTATTTATAAGCATCATAGAGAAAACGAATTTTGAAAAAGTCAAAACGAAGTACGACATTGGCGTGGTTTGAGCAAGGAATCGCTAAGTGGTCACAGTGAATAAGGGCCCTGAAAAGGTGCCGAAACGTCGAGAAAATCAAAAAACCCCTAAAAAACCTAAAAATACGGACAATTACAACTTAGTTCGTGAAATATAGCGCGTTTGATATCCGTAAAAGTTGTTTTATTTCAATGAACAGCGCGCGCCAAAACATAAGATGTACGTATGCTCTATGTTAGTTACAATTGTTTACTATATTTTCCAAGTGTAACTAGTCGTCTTTTGTCTGCTTTAATGAGAAGGCATTACGGGAGGTAATAAACTTTAAGTACTAACTGTACTCCGTCCTTTTACAATCGATATATTATGTCTTGATCCCGTTCCTCATGAGGACGTGTCCTCTTTTCGGTGGATCCCGTTACATCTCAGCATTGTCACCATATTGTCACCGTCTAAATGACACAGCGATATATCACCTTTGAAATGACAAGTTCATCGACATTTTATATTGAAACAACAATGACATTATTACAGTTAAGTTATTTGATATTCCAATGACTGATCTGATTGTGATAACTTTTTGTCAAGTTGTCGTAAGTAAGTTCTGTTGATCCAGTGTAACAATGTTGCTAACAATGGTCGGTTTATGATTTGAGCCGTTGTACCTACTTATGTATTAAGTCGATGCACTTCGGAGTTCACCGAACGAGCATTACCTAATTCTCTAATTTAACAATTTTGTTTCAATTCTTACTTTGATTTTAGGGTTTTTTTATGAACGACGGGGAGACTTTTAGCCTTCATCATACCTGATGTTAAGTATTGATAAGGCTGAAAGATGGAAGCGAGCCTCTCCCGGAATCCTCAGCCACTGATGAGGAACAGGCTATCTTATATCGAACTGCCGGAACTCAACAATGCTGAAAACATTGTTGTTATGGCGTCAGGCTTAGATAAGATGGTGGTAGCTAGCCAGGCAGACTTACAACAAGTCCTACCACCAACCAAACCGAATACAATATGTAACCCCGGAAATCGAACCCGGGACCCCTGGGTCTGATACCGGTGGTTGTACCACTAGACCACAGAGGCGGTTAGGGTTCCGCAACCTAATGACAAAAAACGTAACCCTTATAGATTCGTTATGTCTGTCTGTCCGTCCGTATGACACAGCCACTTTAATCACTACATAGTATAAAGCAAAGTCGTTTCCCGCTGTCTGTCCCTATGTATGCTTAGATCTTTAAAACTACGCAACGGATTTTGATGCGGTTTTTTTTAATAGATAGAGTGAATCAAGAGGAAGGTTTATATGTATAATAACCTTCAATGTAGAGTAGAGAAATACTGTAATTTTTGAGGTTTCTAATGTGATGTCGTTTGAGATTTATTAAAATTATGTAATAGGTATTTGTACACCTCGAAAAGGTCTACAGAAAACTACGCGGTGGTATAAGTTTATCTCTTATGGATAACCCACAATAGCATAAGTCGTGTAGTCCACGCGGTCTAAGCCGCGGGCGGGAAGCTAGTTTGCGTATAAATCAAGATTTTTGTGATCCCTAGTTAAGTTTTTTTTATACCGAGGTTAGGAAGAATGTCGAATGTTTCGAAAGTTTCTAAAGTTTTGGTTCTTGAGTACCTACTACATTATGTATGAAAGAGGAATTTGTAAAGCAATATTTTTCAAAAGATGAGCTTTTGTATATTTTGCTTGCGATAAGTAGAGCTGTAGTTTCTTAATTACTTAATGGTGAAAATTGTGCGATTCCGTTTTTCATGATAAACTAATTTGATACGAGTAGGTAGTGATTGATGTAGGTAAATCAATCAAATTTGAACGTCGCTTTATATTGTGTCATGGTATTTATTGACACAGCGGACTGTTGAGAGAACATAACGCGATCTTAACTTTAATGTAAAACCTATGCACAAACTTAAATACGATTCTATGGAGTTATATTTAATCGAGCTTAGCACATACCAAATAAGCTTTTAACGCATTATATTTGCGTCTACGGCGGGGTTTTTACATCTTTACAAGAGCAATGCAATAGCAAAAATTGCGCGATAATTGCTTTACGTCACGTATCACCATAGTAACCGCAATAACAGTGCGGCCTCTACCGAACAACCGATGAACTATACTGTGCATTCATTTAGTTCCTGTTATTGCTACCAAATTGTTTTAGGCGCTAGCGTCATAGCAACACGCGGCGTCCCACTCTCGCTCTCTAGGTAGGAGCGCGAGAGAATGAGACGATCACATGTATGCGTAATAAAATACAATTTTTTTTGTTCCGCGTCGGTCGATCGCGCGATCACTGCGCGATTATTGCAAATTTTTAAGTAATAATAGCCCAGCGGGATGGCTGCTTAATCTATTCGGGTCTGGGTGCGGCAAAGCTTGCAACTTGCGTAACGTGCGTTTTCGCATCCCAACCCAACGCAATGTGCACATTTCTACCTTAAACTTTCACCTTTATACACTGTGTTACATTTAAACAATTAAATCTTGACTGCGATTTTGCAGATTAGGCAAAAAACCACGAAATCACTTAGTAGTACCTAAATTACTATAGCGATAAAAAAAAATGAAACTACTTATACGATTCTAAATATTATTGGTGTCCACTAATTAAATCAATTTCCAATGGTATACGTAACCCTATTTGGAACAATCTTGATTTTTCGTATTTTTAGAGGTCTTTTCGAAAAGAAAAAGTGTGGGGGCAAAATCATTGAATCTTGTTTCTGAAACTGACTGTTATTGACGAGCTCTTGCAAGAAAGCACTGTGAACGTGACGTGTGTTTTCATGGCAATGGTCTCGAGCGGACTGACTTGGGTCCTAAAACTTTGACCATTGATCAAACTTTTGACACCCAAGTTAGGTACACTTTTACCATCTATCACGATATAGGTCTGTGGTTTTTTTTTATTATTAGAAATTGAAATTGAAATTCATTTATTTGCCATAAAACACGGTATACAAGTTGTTACAAATATATAGGTCAAGCGTATTTTGTCAAGTTTTGACATGCAAAAGTTTTTAATTATAATTTAATACTAACTAGTTTTAGATTCCTAAAATTCCTATTATGTACATAAAGTCTAATAAGTAAATGTTAAGATTGCAACAGTGAATTATAAGGACCCATTAAATAATAAATTAAAGTATGTAGGTATGTCAACTTCGTTATATAACTGAAATAATGAAATAGAATAGATTACTTAAAGATTATAATAATGTCATGTCAGTGGATGTCAAAATATTCATTCAGGTCATAAAAACTTTTGTCAATCAACCAGACCCTCAAGTTATGTAAAAATCGTGTAGTGGGTAATTCTCTGATTTCGACAGGAATCCTATTATACACACGTATTGGCATCACATCACAATTTTTCATATATAAGCTTGTATTCCATGACGGGACCTGCAGTTTATATGGATCTCTTATACGTAAACGTTGGATTTGAACAGGTCTTTAAACATTTCCATATTGCATCGCAAAAATTTTCCTACTTCATAAATATACATTGACGTTAAAGTAAGTAAGTTATATTTTTTAAACATTTGTCTACAGCTGTCAAGAGGGCCGAGTTAGAAAAATAATTATTTTCATCTTTAAGTTTCCTGCTTACAGAACAGTGCTTTTAATATATTTCGTAAACTCAATGCTGTCTTGGAAAAGCTAGGTATGATCAATCAGCACCTTATAAAAATGCGATGCCGATTACTATCGACCATTACACTCGGTTCCTCGTGTCGTGATGACTACGGACGAGTAAAGACTTATTTGTTATGCTAATATGAGATAATGTCCGGACGGCTATTTCCCACTGCCATTACGAACGCACACGCGCTCATGTTGAATAATAGATGAATACGACACTGTTCGACGAGACTTTTAATTCATTAATGTATCAGCGCTAATCTCCCGCGCTTTTGTGGTAGCAATATGGCTGCTTTGTTTTGACGGCAAATAGGTTGCATTGTGGCATTGAAATTTAATCTAGAGCGATAATGTCGCGTCTGGTTGCTGTCTGCCTGGTAGCACACTGGTGGAAATCGAGAGTTCTGTTACGTTTGAAAAAATAACAGGGTTATCAAGGATTTCGTGCTTTATTAAAAACTAAAGAAATTGTCAAACACAACATACGTTTTGAAAGCGCTTTTGGAACATTCATATGTTACATATTAAATTGTTTTGGCCCACCTAGATAGCATTTATACAGATTTGCAGCTTTCTAAATTGTAAGCGCGCTGTGTTTTGGCGGATGGCAAATTTTTGACCAAACATCTAAAATATATTTATAACTTTTTAATTTTGCATTTTACAACGCTATTTTTATGTGATAAATATTAAACAAGAAAATATACCAGAAAAAAGCAACTAGTCTCATGTCGCCCTGACGGGATTCGAACCCGCATCCTTGGGAGTCCGGCCCAATGCACTAACCAATTATGCTACAGAGACCTATGAGGACACGTCGAATTTTTCTAGTATATTCACCGTTCTACGGTGTTGGCCACCGTCGCTTCATCAATGAGAGAAATATCCCGCATTCGAAAGAAATCCCGTCAGGGCGACATGAGACTAGTTGCTTTTTTCTGGTATATTTTCTTGTTTAATATTTATCATCTAAAATATAGAAATATAGTTTATACAACCTATAGGTTTATTTCTGTACGATATGGCTGGTCTATTTCCTAAAATGGACAAATTGCCAATTATTAAGAACGAAAATGCCCAAGAGACATTTTTGAATCATTCGAATTACTATTCGCATACGGAATCGCAAGTTTCGCATGCGAATGCTAAAAACCGTATTTTTTAAATTCCACTTCGCATTCGAATCTGCAACATGTGGTCTCGGCCACTCTATTTTGATTTAAGCGATAGAAAGTTAAGGTTTAGCACTTAATGTAATTTTCAAATTGATATTGACATGATGGATAGTTAGACAACTTAAAAACGTCTCGGTTTACGTGATTCAATTCCACTTCAGTATCGGTTTTTAAAAATCTATGGAAAGGTAGTTTATGGTTTTTAAATATTCTGTGTAAAATGAAATAATGTCAAAGGAGTTTTAGAAAACAGCAACACCGAATTCGAGTGATTACAAAATGTGACAAAATGGAAGTCAGTGAATTTCAATTCGGATAAGAAATTCGCATTAGGAATTGCTAGATTCCCATGCGAATCCCTTTGTTTAACACCGCATTCGCATGCGAATGTTATTCGAATGATTCATAATACGACTCCACAAACACAATTTCAAAGTCAACAAATTGTATTTTATAGAGCCAGACACATACGTACCTAATTATTAATTAAACAGTTAAGTATTCAGTTGACCAATCGGCCAAATTAATCTATTTAACTGTTAAATGAGATACTACTATACCAAATCGGCCGTGTCAACGGTCGTTGTCTAACAAAGGTGCAACGTTGCTGCAACTCTGAAACTTTCGATAGTACTCAACCGGTATAATTAAGTAATGGATATCAAATTTGCAATGACACACATTTAAAGTAACTACTGTGTCATTGTCTGAGAAAAACAATATGAAGAAACATCAAACAAATCATTAGATCTCTTTTATAGTTTTCAGAAGTCTTAGAGACGCTAACTGTTATATTCAGTGTGCCTTATGTCCGCTTTTTTATTATTAGAAAAATTATAGTGGGCCTTAGCGTAGGTTCATGGGCTGAGTTGAGGATTAACCCCATTTGTTTGTTTTGAAGGTAATTTCGTGGGTCAGAAGTAGGTACTAGGAATATCCAACTGAATTGAAACACCACGTTCACACTTAAGTACAAATAAAATACCTTTATATCTAATCTGTGCATCTGTGCTAACGCAGTGTGACGGATCGTAACGGTCGTGAACTCGTGACGCGACATCTCTTTAGTCCCGAAAACCAGAAAAAATATATTCAAATCCAAGTCATCCAAGATATTGGCGTTGCTTTGCTGGAATAAAAAACCGTTAACCATAAAACCGAGATAAATTAAGTATGCACCTTCCTACAATGCAATCAATAATGGATCGCGCACTTTGCAAACATGGCAAAATGTTTGCTAATGCAAATAGTTGCAATTTGCGTTTGACTGCACTCATCTTTCGCATCCGTGAGCATTGTGTGACAAGCCTGTGGTTTGTTCCTTTGATTAAATTTATTATAAGCCACACTGCTAACAGGAAAGTGATACACGTGTTTAATCTATTGAATAGACCAATAAAAAAAATGATTCTCGTTTTCTTATGACTAAACTTCCTTAAATACTCATGCAACTACTTTTCCTCAGCTACAATAAGCCTACTTTGAACTTACATTCAAGGTATCGAGATTAAAAACTTCTTTTAGGCAGTTCAACTGTTAATAAGATTTATTAATTGTGATTTAACACATCGTCTGTCTGCCTTAAAACAAACGACTGAAATACATTACGTTTTAAAGTTTATAACTTAAGAAGAACTTTTAAGAAATGATTGGCATTTTTTAACTCACGAAACCAATAATGATTCGCGTATTATAGAAAAGTCTATCTTGCACAACTCGGCAGAATATTGACAAGTTGCAAGTTGTACATCTAGCAAACAATGGACATGGCGATAAGGCGCATATTTCACCGGATAGCATCGCCAGATATGATCCGCATGCGCAAATGTGCGCGTGCGCTTTCCCTCTAAAACCGGGAGGGCTAGGGCTGACTGTAGTTTGATCAATTCTTATTAATTTTTACTATTTTATTTGGAACTCTGTTGATAATATATTTTTCCTGTAGCGTATAAATAAAATGTATAAGCTATAAATAAGACCAAAAATGTTCAAGAAAAAAGATTACCTTTATGTAAATAAAACATAAGCACATGTTAAGTTATTACATATTACAACGTTATTACCTTTATGTAATTTTAACTGTTAGTTATTTAATATTTTATTGTATTTGGGAAACAAACAATATTCCATGCAAATATAAAAATAATGTAACAAAGAAAAAAAAAAGGAAAATCAGTAGAGTTTCTACTAATAACTTAATCATTAAACAGCTAATAGCAGAGCATATAATTACAACGGGCAATTATAAAATAATATAAAAATAAAAGGTAGAGTAATGAATGATGAATGATTTAATGAAGTTAAGTAAGTGTAAATTAAAACATCCATGGTATATTCATTCCTCTGAAATAATTTAACACCGTTTCAAATATTTTGAGTTCAACAGTAAAACAATCTTACGGTTTACAAGAGGAGAGAAGCTCGGTGGGATTTTAGTGGTTGAATAACTTTCGTAATGGTTTGTCACGGAATGGGTTACTAAAAACTTAATATCTCGAGCCTCTCCGTGCTTCTAACGGAAGGTACGTTAAATCTTTGTGGCAGATCATGGTCCTTTCTTGAAATAAAACAACTTTTCCTTGTAAACGCACTATATTTCAAGAGAATTTACTGTGTTTTTAGGATTTTTTATGGTTTTTAAGTTTTCTCGACGTTTCGGCACCTTTTCAGCTGCCGTGGTCACGGGATGACTGAAACACTGAAATATAGTGAGCTAAATATGCGGAAAAGTTGTTTAATTTCAATGAACAAGCGCACCTAAACTTTAGATGTACGTATGGCCCTTTAAGGCCAGTGCCACAGCAGACATTCAAGATGGCTAATGATGATGACAGCCCTAAGCTTGAAGATAGTCTGAACTTGTTTTGTAATTATCGTTCCGGCAGGTTGACTAATGCTTTTGATTGTGTTTGTGACTCGAGCATTATGTATTCTTTCGTTGGCGTTTTCAAGCGTCTTCTCTATGACTACTCCGATGAATGGATTACCAATTTCTAAAGGCAGGAACTTAAGTAAGTCAAGTTGTTGATGACCACACGTCAAGTTAGAGGTAAAATATCTGTTACGTTAGAATCTGGAGTCGTCTACATTCTTGCATTTGTATAATATAAAGTTACTGTTACAGTGTATTTGGCCTTAAATTACTTCATCAAACATTTTCTATTGCACTTCGTCTTTCAGTCTCAGCATGTACTAATTATTGGTTTTTAATAGAGCTTGAAAGGTTCAATTCACAGACGGGAATCGATTCCCGTCTGAGAATTCACTTGTGGCCGAGTTAATTATTTCCAATATTTTTCTATTTAAAATTTACCATAAGTATAAAATAGCATTGAAAAATGCAAAAATTACAAAATCATAAAAAAGGTTCAATTCAATTCAATTCAATAAAATTTTATTGCAATCCACAAATGGTAACAAGATGGTAACATACAGAGGGTAAGTACATTGTGGACCTTGATAGGGCACAGCAAATAGGTTTTTTTTTATAGAGGACAACTTATTTTATTTTTTACAATTAAGTATATATTTCTTAAAATTTTAAATTCTTATCATTTAAATATTTTACTGTTTACTTTTACTGTTTGTAGCGATATCTTTAAAGTTACGCTCAGTTATCTTGAACTTGAGGTTTCTTTTGGAAAACCCAGAGCTGTTGTTGCGGTTTTCACTATCACTGGGCCAATCGTCGATCTGGTCAATGGAGGCAACGGTCGTTGGCGCGAAAACGCGCAGAGTGACGGCTTGCGTCATAAACAATATGGCGATTGGAGTGGCGCAAGTTTCAATATCGTTTCAATAGTCTAGAGATAAAATAAGAACACTAATTTTAGATTTGAGATGTTGCCTACATCTGATCACTGATCATTATTTTCTACAAGTACAATAAACAAAAGTGAAAGTAAAAGGAACAGCACAAAAAGCAACATAAAGATTCGAATACAAACGGTGGCATATCGGTAATTGAGTATTGACGCACAATGACATGTCATTCCTAAAGCGGTTGCTGATTAAACCGCCGAGGGAAAGCGCATAGATAAGAAATAGGTTGCTTTTCTCACGATTGAGGTGAAATCTGAATATAATCTGTCACCTGCGTGCGCATGGTCCCACGTTGTATGCACGCATGCGCAACGGTAAAGTCGTGCACTATTACGACATTATCAGATTTTTTTCTAGGACCTTTCGGGTACCTACTTATAGGTAGAGTTCAGGTTATTTTAAGGTTGAAAAGAACACAGCCTGAAAATAACCTGAAACGAGGCCTCTCTGGAGGGAGGCGGTGATGAAGTAATGACTTAATTTAGTTTTTCCAATTTACTCATAAATCTCATAATATAAGTGAATAATAAGAAAGAAGTAGTATGAATGTAGTAAAGTAATCAATGTCAAGTAGATATCTTTGGCATTCGACAAAACATGCCAGTCTGCTTCATTTATTTTATTTATTTATTTACTTTAATTTAAACGGTATTATGCAAAACACCAATTACATTAATTAAAGATAAAAATTAATTACTTAATATTACATTTCAATAAAATAATTTGGAACAATATAATTTAAACAATTCAGATACTTATGTCAAACGTAAAAAAATTGTTTAAAAGGTCATTTTCTAACAACAAAAATCATAATTCCCCTTCACAAACCGTATATTCATACATTATTTCATACAAAAGTAAGAGCACGGTGAATAGTTATAGTATTTGGCTTCACTGATAGCAAATTCTATAACTATTCCTAAACTCCAAATGCATTCGAATGCAGTAACAATAAAAAAGACTGCCCAAAAAATAGCACACAGATATCTTACAAAACACCAACACCAGCTTAATGAAGATGTCTGTAATCTTTTCCCAACCGAATGTGCTCGCCAAATAGAAAGAAATAGACAAATAAAAGTGCAATGTGAAGCAAGTGGGGCAAACATATCAAAGTAGGGCGCAGCTGACATAACCGGCGCGACATAGCATCTCACTATCTAAACTACAAAAGTGTTGTAAAGTTGGTACTGTTCGACAAGTGAATGGATAAAAAAAAACTTAAGGTTGTTTGTTATGAAAATTTATTTCAATAAACAATTTTTATTTAACCAAGCTTTATATTGAAATAGGTAAATGAGTGGTAGATTTTGTGAGATAAAAGAGCAAGTAAACATTTTTCAACAGATCTTCGAAAGATTTTTATTTTGTTTAAAGTTAAAATGCTATAAAGGAAATTGAATAAGGTTTTGATGATCGCGAGCAGAAAAACATCATAATAATAACAGTTTAAAGTGTTCAAAATACATTGCTGTTGTGTACGAATCAGCCAATTATTTTTTATTCACTAGTAAAAGTAATAGGTCATCGTTATCGTCATCTCAGCCACTTAACACCCACTGCTGGGTATAGGCCTCCCCCAAAATGGGGGGTTTGCCGTAATCGCCACGCTTGGCAGGCGGGTTGGCGATCGCAGTATGGCCAAGTTCGTAGGAGACGCTGCTGCCCATCTCCTAAAGGCTGAGTTCCTTAGTCGCCTTTTACGACACCCACGGGATGAGAGGGGGTAGTGCTATTCTAAGCCGACACTACACAGCTGAAGTACAAAGTAATAGGTAATAGCCACTAATAGCCAGACTGTGTCCGTACCTTTACAAACGCACAATGCGTGAATTAACCATCACATTAGGGTTGCCAAAAGTTCATTGGTGGCAATGTTAAATAAGTGAATAAATATCGTTCATGACGACGCTTGATAATATGTATTGGACTCCCGAGGGTTGGTCGGATATTAAATAAATTTCAACTATTTACTGAATAGCAAAAATAAGAGCTTTTCGGAGACATTTCTCCGAAAGAAGGTGGACTTGACTTTGGATGACTTGGTTTTAACCGCCTCCGTCACCGGTATCAGATCCAGGGGTCCCGGGTTCGATTCCCAGCGGGGGTACATATTGTATTCGGTTTGGTTGGTGGTCCGCCTGGCTATCACCATCATATTAGCTACCACCATCTTATCTAAGTCTGACGCCATAACAACTATGTTTTCAGCATTGTTGTGTTCCGGCAGTTAGATATAAGATAGCCAGTACCTCAGTGGTTGAGGGTTCCGGGAGAGGCTCGTTTCCATCTTCAATCAATACTTAACATCAGGTATGATGAAGGCTAAAAGTCTCCCCGTCGTAAATAAAAAAAAAGGTGGACAACAAAGTAAGTAATAAAGTTGGCGATTTAATTGTCTCTCTAGTCTAGTCGGAACACCATCGGTATAAGACCCAGAGGTCCCGGGTTTGATTCCTAGTACATATTATTGTATTCGGTTTGCTGGCTACCACAAACTACAATTTCTACGGACTTGTTATATGCCCGCCTAGCTAGCTACTACAATGTTATCTAATCTAAGTCTGGCGCCATAACAACAATGTTTTCAGCATTGTTGAGTTCCAGCAGCTAGTGATAAGTTTGCCAGAAGAATTACGGTAGAGGCGCGCTTCGATCTTCAGCCTTATCAATACTTATTATAAGGTATGAAGAAGGCTACTAAGGGTCTCCTCGTTATGCAGACACAGTTAATAATAGGTACGGAATTTAAATAAGTATTTTCTATAAGTTTTCATGTTTGGTCAGCCCTATATTTGGTCATTCATCGTTTCATCTGGCATTGAGGTAAAAAACGTCCTCGCATCTTGCTGGCGTGGACCCTTGTTGTCAAACAACGCGTGAGTGCTGCACTTTTAGTATTATATTGCTTGCTTGTAATGAACTTTTACAAGGATGAGTGCAATAAAGACAGCCATGTAACAAAATCTGTTTGAACAAAGTTGTAAGATACCTGAGCATATCGCCTCAACCGAATTAAAAACTTGGTCCATTGTTTTTATTTCTGTACTCTACAGATTATTATATGTAGTCTCTTAATGCACAGCTTATTATGCTTTTATTTTTAAAGATGGAAACTTTCAAGGTACCAGAATTATGACTTATGATGACTTATCAAAATGATCGACCCCCTCCGGTAGGGCTGGCACGAAAACGAAAAAAAATAAAAAAGCATGTTATAGGTTACACTAGTTATAGGAAAATCTAGTTCCGTTTACGTCCGGCAAGAACGCTGCTCAATATTTCATACATTTAAAATTAAAAACAGTATTGAAAATGTCGTCTCAGCCATATAACACCCACTACTTGGCAGGCGGGTTGGCGATCGCAGTATGGCCAAGCTTGCAGGAGACGCTGCTGCCCATCTCCTGAAGGCTGAGTCCTTTAGTCGCCTTTTACGACACCCACGGGATGAGAGGGGGTAGTGCTATTCTAAGCCGACACTACACAGCTTTTGAAATCATTGAAAATGTAAAAGCTTAAAAATCATCATGAATATATATGAATTTTGTTTTGTTGAAATATATATAAACAGCCATGACTCATGTGCAAATGCATTAATCATACAAACATTTGCCCCTATCGGGATTTGAACCCAGGACCTCAGAGTATTAGGCGACACCTTAAAACCACCGGTTTTACTGGCACCACTCTACTACGGAGGTCATTATTATTTTCCTGTTGTTAATTTTATCCTAGATGAAACGGCTAGTTAATCTAATACTTGGAGACCTTTTTGATTCACTCGTCTCGAGGTTTCTACTGATTTTCGTGCGACACCGTTTGAGTTTCCGCTTTTTCCGTATTGCCGTAATAGCGACCTTGCACGCATATACATAGCTTCGCTTTTCTCCTGAAATACCGCCTTCCAACGCGAGCGAGCGAGGGGCAAAGCGAAAAGCGATCTATGTCTACACGTGCAAGGTCGCTATTTGCCTGATCGCTTTTCCGTTCGCCTCGCCACTCGCGAGACAAGTGAATCAAAAATATAGCTCCAGGCAATTTTTCTAGTACCTACGTAGGTATATAACATTTATTTCATAATAATGCATTGTGACTGCAGAAAAATTAAATCAAATTGCTTGTAGTATTTTTTTGCCAGAGAGTGTAATAATTTCTGGTGGGTTTACCATCCACTTAAAAATGCACAGACTATAATAGATCTTGTTTATACGCAGGAGGTATATATACCTGTATTAGAAAAACTTTTCGCATTACGTCATTTTGTCTTGTTTCATTAAGGAAGATCTACTTGTAGGTATCTCTAAAAGTTTGTGTCGGTATTTTAGTTTTCCTATCACAAACTTACTGACATTCATTGAAATCTTTTGGGTTTTTGTGTTAAACACCTTTACTCATTTGTTTTTCAAGACAGATTATTTTTCAAGCGTGCAAAGTATAAATAAGTTTTCTTAAACTCCATAATTGCTTGCATTTGAATTACCTATGTAGGTATTTATCGTTTCAAAACCATATTTTAGCTCTATCGAAGATGATGAGAAATCTCTTATTCTGGTTGCGATACGACTGTTCTTTTAAATTACAATAGATTATTTTTATGGATCACTGAATACTTTGATTGTTCGCTTATGTCATTAATTATCACAGGCTGAAACTAGTCGATAATAGTTTCATAACTGGCAGGCTAGATGTGAAGCCAAGGAGAAAATATACATGAAAAACCTTATAATTAAAACCTCTTTTGAAACTATGTGTAACTGATACTGTGGTATACCACCAATTAACACCATGCAGGTTGTATGCTGGCAAGATACAAACTTCATACAATTATTGTTGACAAAAACATTTTGTTTTATTGTTTTTTTTTACATCAGCGATAGTGTTTTATTTGCTTACGCTTATATACAGTCGCTTTGAAGATTTTTTATTGCATCGCGGGAGATACCTCCTGATATCAATAGGTATTATTTTTTAATATTATTAAGTAGTTACTCGTATGATGAAGGTAAAACATCCAAACATCAACAATTAGACATCTCATAAAACGGAACTAGGGTTTGTAATGGATACTTTATTTATTTAATTAAATTATTACAAAATTGTATAGCGGTTCGGTTCATTTGTTTTGATGTCCAATGTTAACAACCAAGCAAACTATATTTCGAAAAGTTAGCATCCAAATCGATAAACTTTGAATTTGTTTCAGTGTGATTTCAATGGATCAAATAGGCGATTATTTAAATTAAACCTGCATAGTAAGTTGCAAAAGCGAATGGTCCGCAAAAACGTTTTAAAGTTGCCAAACCTCCGATGCCAAATCTGTGGGGTTTCTTAACTGTCCAAGTGCGATTAACGTAGCATTAGGAACTGAACACAAACACTGTCATAATTCTTACAAAATATATCATTACGTTATAACTCATATAACTTAATATACAATTAAGTGTATTTTTAGCAATGCAAACTGATAGTAAATGTTGAACCCTTAACGTTCAGGCTTTTTGAGAAAATGACCTGTTCACAAAAAGTTTTGAACCGAGGTATATGTAATTGATACGAAAAAATATGAAATTCAGTTTTCTATATCATAATAAATGCAGCGCATATGTCTTATATGGCTACGCGCAATCTCTTACGATTTTAAGCACTTTCTCAGACTGGGTCAGAAGGAAACTGAGTAAACTCATAAGGGTGACTTAATTCAATCTCTCTACTTGTATAAGTCTTAAATTCTGTCAAAATGCTTTAAGTGCTTTGGCATGCAAATGTACCTACATCTATTATTTTAAGTTATAGATATCATCGTCTTTAAAAGCCATTGAAGGATGTTCACAATTTCTCATACCTACATTGACAGCAATCGTTATGGATAAATTAACAGTTTTATTTCCCTTTAAAAAAAAAAATAGGGACGAGTCTGATCCAAAAACAAACAAAAGAAATCTGTTTAGCATTGTGGTATAACCCAGATACAGGCAGTTTTCCTTAAATTATTTCCTGGAGAGTTAGTCATCTTTCTATCGAATCAAAAACACATTTTTTGAGTTGGATTGTTAACGTCGGAAAAAGTTGTAGATCATTCGTTATTCAACAATTTTTTTTCGTGTCTCAACCACGTAACGACGACAAAATTTCAAAAAGACAAATTACTGGCTGGCGGCATTGCAAACATCGCGGGTTCGAGTCCTTTTATGTGTAGTAAGCGAAGTAGAATATACCCAGAACTATACCCAGCACATAGCCATAGCCTATACCCAGCAGTGGGTGTCATGTGGCTGAGACGACGAAGCGAAGTAGAAAACTAATTTTGTACTAGAAATTAATGCCGAAATCTAAAACCTATCTCTGACATTTTTCTTGTAAGTATTTATCTACTTTCCACAAATGAAAAATCTTTAAATAAACAATTATAATGAATGTAAGACATTACGTCTAAAACACGTACCTATAGTAACGTAGTTACGAAATTTCTTTTCAGCGCGCCTTAAGTTACATTTATCTTTTTCTTTTAGATCGTGATCTTGCTTTTCGTAATAGGTTTCTGATTATGAGAAACCTGAAAATAGACTCAAGGTGAATGTTGCGCAAATCATTACGGTGGTATAATGTAAACAAATAATCACCTTACTGATTTGGTAATTTGAGGAAAGCAGATTAGGGTATCGGAAGCAGTAGGCTTAGATATAGTTAGTGTAATTAGAGTTAGTTAGTTCAGAGAATAGTTAGAGTAGTTATCTTGAAGTGCTAATGCACATTAAGATGAAATTAATTGTAACAGTAAAATGTTGGTATTAAGAGCACTATAGGTAAACCCACATTAATTGAAGTAAGTTTAATAAGTAAGAAACTTGATAACACAAATATTGATACTTTGTTGCTGATCTCAATTTATTTCCAAAGTAATTTCTTATTATATAAATCCAAAATTCTAGCTGAAGTCGCCTTAAACAATATTCTATTTCTTCATTTATTCATACATACCATATCACATAACATCAATTATAAGTTACATTAAAATTTGGATACAGAATTATGTGACGCCCCGTGGAGGCATAGCAACAATTGGGGGCTATTTACATATTAAAAATATTTAATTATATTAAATTAAATTCAAAATCAATATCATTTATTCAGTCTAGGCTGTTACAAGCACTTATGAACGTCAAAGAAGCTACGCCATCGGTTCACAAACCCTACGGCGGGAGACCTAGTAACGAGAAGAACCCGCAAGAAACTCGTCAAGGGCTATTTTTTCTCCCTGTTTTTTTCATACAGAGTCGTCAAATTGAAAAGTGACCTTAAACACATGGTTAAGATCAATTTTCATCACAAAAAAAAAACTAAAATAAAAGTACATTTTATGGTTATCCTAACAATTTTCAACTCGCAAGGAAGGATTAGGAGAGATATTCATGTTATCACCGGTAACTTTGCTCTGCTCTGCTCATGCTTAATTAGCAAAAATCTAAAATGGCACTTAAGCCTTAACGGAAACATCACTTAAAGGTAATGTAGCTTATGTGGCCCTGTTAGAAGACACGTGTCATCGCGCAAAACGACACAAATATCAGTCGTCAAGCACTACAATACCTTATCAGAAGCCATGAATATTCCTGAAGGCGTTATAATCAGCCACTTTGCATGGATTAAACTGAGAAGCTATGTTACTACCGGTACTTAGTATTCTGAGCTGTTAGTCTACCTGTAAGTATCCGTTTATTTTTTTTTGCGAAAATGAACATTGCGATACTGCTAAAATACTTTCCCAATGAGTCATAAACTTTGTATGAACGATTACGCAACTCGCAAATCTAAAGCTATTCAAAAGTTTACCTATGCTCGTTTAGCTGCAGTTAAAATTAGTGCATTTTCGAAAATCCAACTGCGATAATCGATTTTTAAATGATGGTTGCCACTACAGAGGCAATAAATTCAAACTAACCTAAAAACAGCAGTTCGCTATGTAAAATATTTAAGTTTAAATATTTGCTCCCATGAAGAATCCTTGATAGGTATTTGTGTGTGTACGTTTACGTATTTTGGCTATAATCATTATAATTTGATCTATGTTAATTATCACAATTTTAACGAAGATTCCCGAGCAATTCCGAGCATCGACGAAGGCCGCGGGAGCGCACGCGACGCGTTCGGGTGCAATTACGACCGCAATCTCATCTCCGTGCCATTGTTTCGGATAATAACGACATCGAACGAAACGATGCGATCAGAACGAACATTAGGGCTGGTAAAACTTTTATAAGTAAGGTCAGCTAATTTGAATGTTTTTAATTTTATTTGTGGCGAGTTCAAATGTTAAACTGATAAAAGAATTTAAAACAGCTGATAAAATTCAACTTGAATTCTTGAAAGTGATTTTTCATTGTAATTCCATGTCATAAAACTGTAGGAAATGAGATTGAATGACATTTCATTGTTTTTTTATACTGAGTTTTCCGTACTTTGCACGAAAATGAAAGTTTTTTGAATTTTCGAGACTTACACCCATATTCTAAGTCGTTCCTCCAAAACTTACTCGTCCTCGACTTAACGAAACCTCATTGAAAACCTCTTCGAAATATTCCTCGAAATCGGTATTCTAAGTCATAACTCCGTAAGGACCTGGAGCAGCCAAAGAGTACGTAGCCACTCTGTGTTAGGCCTAGCGCACACTACCATTTTTACCCACGACGAGGTTGAGTGGAGTGTAAAAAGTTTTGGAGGAACGACTTAGAATATGGGGGTTAGACTCTTCAGTCAAGTATTCGGCTCATCATCGACATATAATTTTTTACATTACTGTTGAATCTGTTAACCTAATGTGACTGTAAAGTAAGTAACTATCTTTTTAGAGTTCCGTACCAAAATGGTAAAATGAGCCCTTATCACTCAGTCTGTTAGGACTGGATATATCAAGAACTACTAATGCTATCAACTTGAAATATTTAATAGTTTTAGAGCGCTGCTTGCACATTCCCAAACATTTTTCTTTTTTTAAAATAATTGATTTCGACCTATGTTGATATATGGGAACAATATGATGGTACGGAACCCTCGGTGCGCGAGCCCGACTCGCTATTACTAGACTATTAATAATCCAATATTTACAAGTGTGTCGTATACTTAAAAGGTGACAAAAAAACCATTTGGAAGTTTCTTAAACAATAGCAGTATTAATTGAATATTAAAAAACGAAGATACGATAATTACCCAAAATAAGATTTGTATATTTTATTAATATGGTAAAGGTGGTGCCAACCCTAATAGCAGCTAAGAGTTCACAAGCGCATCGCTATTTAAATTCGGTGCCATTATTCGCAACAAGCGGACCGGGCCACGATCCTATCTAAGCGATATTATTATTTGTACTATTAATTTTTTACTTCGAAACATTATTGTGCGCTAAACTAATTAGCATTAATTTATGTTGCCAGGAACTTCAATTAAGTATGTTTTAATGACGGATTTTTGCAGTTTATGACATTAATCGGGTTAATTATAACGGGGGATTCTATTCTATGCTTGATTACTATGACAATAAAATTGAACTGTTTTTATTAAGATGATTTTTTTAACCTTGTGTTATTTTTTATCTCACTTCATGTTTAACTAAAATTTAATTACTAACTATAACTTTAATATTTGCTTCTTTATATTTCTATAAACATCTTTCTTCATTCATGTTTATTAGTCTTAGCTACGGACTTTCAGTTGGGTACTTATATATGATTATAGCTGCTGCAGGCTTTTTCTACTTTCTAAAGAGCTTTTCTGACTACGCTATAATGTATACCATATATACTTTCGAGCAAAAATATGGAATCACTTTCCTTGCAACTTGTAAGAAAAATGATTCCATAGTTTTGCTCGTGAGTGTAGTTTATAGCTCATAGCACAACGATATCGCTCACCATACATCTACTTAGATAGCGTATAGTAAGCCAATAATATATATATTATAGCTAAGTGTGAACGTGTTCTAAGTAAATGTATGTAATATAATTAAATAAGCCGTGGTAATAGACATCTTGATGTCTTTAATAACAAATTCTCTCTTTATAATAAAACTGTGTCCGAGCTTCTTGAAGCAGAAACATCATAGATTGAAATTGTATAGAAAAAAGAAAAAGTTAGTTTTGTAATCCAATTATTATTGTTTTGGTTCGCATAAGTTTCAAATAATTGTGCATGCTGTGTACGCTATTATTGGATTAAAGTCTTGGCTCATATATTTAGCATAGATTATAAGTTTTGTAATGACTTTAATCTGTAAGTGTACCTTTAACAAATAAATAAATAAATGTATGGTGAGTGAGACGCTATGAGCTATATGCTATTATATTATAGCGTAGACTGAAAAGCGCTTAAACGGTTGAAAAGAATGACATTCAGAATATTCTTATTTTCAAGTCTATTTTTTTTATAAAATACTGAAGGTAGGTAAAAATTTTATAGTCCAAATGTGTCTAAGCATAGAATAGATTTAAATAGATTGAATTAACTAAGATGTCGTGTTAGTGGTGAAATATTAGTGTCGATATTTTACGTGACGATTGTGAATAAAAATTACTTTTTAATGAGTGATTTGTGTCATAAAAACGACAATGAAGTTTTTCAATAGAAAGGTACAAGTTGAATTAGTATAAATCTAGCTTTTAATTTAGTTCTGTACAATTTTTTTTTGTATTTCTAAGCTGTATCATTTAAGTCAAGGTTTTATTTTAATAGTTAATTGAATTCAGTATTCAATAGGAAACTCAGGAAATATTGTAATTTTTTGGGTTTACCAAATCACACTATTGTCTGCATAATTCTTTGGAAGTTTCATACTAGCGGCCGCTCGCGGTTTTATCCGCGTGGTTTCCGTTCCCGTAGGAATATCGGGATAAAATGTAGCCTATGTTATTTGGGTATAGTGCAGCTTCCCAATGGTGAAAGAATTTTTCAAATCGGTCCAGTAGTTTAGGAGTTTATGGTTTTGGAGTTAGGAGTTTCGGAGGAGGAGGAGTCTAGGAGTTAGTTACATATAGTTTAGGGGTTTTAGGAGTTTATGGGACCTATTCAATTCAAACAACCATACAATCTAATCTTTCCTCTTTATAATATTAGTATAGATTATATATTATATGTATTGATATATTATATTATAAAAAAAAAGATGGTAGCTGGAGGGAAAGCACCCTCAACAATATTTAGGGTACATTACATCAATATTTAGGGTTCTTCCGTTCCAGGTACCGTCTTATTTTCCATCCTGTATAGGTATATTAGCATAGAATAGAATAAGCTATTACATAAAACCGTTTACCAACTAAAATGGTTGAGTTTGGTTTTCTTCATTCATCGAGGATTCACCAACTGTTTCTTTCATACATCCAACAATATTATATCACTATCGTCGTCATCGATTGTTGATTATCTGCCATGCTATTTGATTTCAAGAGTACAAACTTTTATCATACGGAAAAAGTACGTATTTTTTGTAAATAAACTATAGGACTATTAGATATGTTACAAATCTGGTAATAAGATTATACTAGGGCGGTTACAACCCGATACTCGGGTTCGTCGATCGACGAAAAATGCCAAATTGTGCGAAAATAATGACACTTTTTAATTGCAGTTTGTGATCATCACGTTTAACATTTTGTATATTTTATAGTTTTCGGAACAAATAGACTCGAGTACCTTTAATTTGATACCTTACTCGGCCGCGTACTACGCGCCAAAGTCCCTATCGAATCGTCACAAATTTTGCGAACCTGAATTAAGTATATAGATAATTTCTTTAAACTTTTATCTAGATTTGTAGCTTAAGAAACACGTTTTTATGATTTTGCCTCGACACTTTTTCTTTTAAGAAAAACCCCTTAAAAATACGAAAACTCGAGATTTTTCTCAAATGGGGTTACACTATTGAAAATTGGTTTAATTATTATTATTACATATTAAGCATCCTGTAGTTTAATTTCTCTTTAATCGCTAATAGTTATTTACTACGAAGTGATTTCGTAGTTTTTAGTCTAATCTGCAAAATCGTTCTCGCTCTCGAGCGCGTCGTTTTCTCATTGCTATCTCGCTTAAGGCTATTGTCTTTGCATCGCATTAGGCATTGTCCTATAGTACCGTAATTCACACATTTTGTTCTAGGTGAAAGATGTGGACAGCGAGAGCCAACACTCGGTCAAGCCACCAGATGACATCAGCCGGCTGGAGGAGAAACTGTAAGTTTACTATTATTGTGCCACTTAAGTTTAAAAAAAAAGACATTAGTCAAAGTCAAAGATTTTTATTCAAATAGACTTATAGATAAGTACTTTCGAATAGTCCAACATTTTTTTTCCCTACCAGCCATTCAGGACATCTTTTAACTGATAAGAAGAACGGCCGCAAGAAACTTATCAGCCTTAGCAGAAACAACAACATTTACAATGGAATATGTTGTTGCCAAACACAAATCTACAATCTTGAAATATATTTAATAAAAGAAGAAAATTTTCTTATTCTCATATTAGAATATTTTCCTCTTACACTATTTATAGTTATGTTATTATTTATTGTTAGTTTCAATAGTTATGTTTAATGTTGGTATCACATCCATGCATTTTGGTCTTTTAAATAGTCATCTACTTTGCAATAACCTTTGCTTAAGAGCGTTTTTTTAACATATATTTAAAATTTATGCAAAGGCAGCTCAATCACTTGTTGTGGAACTTTATTAAAAAAGGCTATGCCTTTCCCCAAAAACGAGCGTCTACATTATTCAAGCCGAAATTTTGGTTAAAAACTTACACCATATAAAATATAAATCTTCGTCGTCTCAGTCACATGACACCCAATGCTGGGTATAGGCCTCCCCCAAGGATCTCCACAACGATCGGTCCTGCGCTGTCCGCATCCAGCGGCTTCCCGCGACCTTCACCAGTCGTCTCGGTCCACCTTGTCGGGGGCCTACCCAAGGAGCGTCATCCTGTGCAATATATAAATAAATACATATACATATACTCGACTTTAACATTTTTTATCTATCCCAAAAATTTCAAACTCTGATGTGCACAACGCCGCTAAAGAAGATTTCACTTCAAAAAACAATAAAAGCCATGATGGTAAACCACCACAATAAAACAATGAAAGTCGGGAACTAAGATTTATTATTGAATACGAGTAAATAGGAAAGCAGCTCTTTATTTTGATTGATACGATGCAGCTCCTATACCTCGTGGATTCCAAGGTTATGCTTTTGATACGTCGAAATGTAATTATAGTTGACACATTGGTAAATATTTCATCGCTGGCGATTTTGGGTATTAAATGTATGAAACGCTAGCCATGTCCTTTCACACAGGCACATGCTATCTTTTTCTAAAGACCCTTTTTCTAATGTTTAATGACCAACGACCTACAGAGAGAGACCTACTACGAATCTGTGGCTGAATGCAGGTGGAAGTGTTTCGCGTGCTCATGCGCGTGCGTCGCAACCGCATCGTTTTGTTTCAACGCGCATTTGTTACGCAACATGCTCCGCGACATCCAGCACATCTGTTGGGGCTTGCTTTAATAATAAATAATAAATAAAACTTTATTTTTATACTTATGGTAAATTTTAAATAGAAAAATATTGGAAAAAATTAACTCGGCCACAAGTGAATTCTCAGACGGGAATCGAACCCGCGACCTTTGGAAATCCGGTCCAATGCTCTAACCGCTGAGCTACCGAGACTTTCCAATATTTCCAATATTTTTCTATTTAAAATTTACCATAAGTATAAAAATAGCATTGAAAAATGCAAAATTACAAAATCATAAACTTTATTTTGTTAGAAATACGGTTACAATGTGTTGTTATAAAAGACAAATTCAACATGTTTCGCTGATTCTTTCTGCATGCAAAAAAACAGTACAGTACATAATTAATTAATATCGGTCGAGGTATCAATATTTTTTAGTGAAACCGCCCGTATTGAAAGAAGTAAACGAAGAAAATACCGAGCTACCGAGACTTCGCGGTGGTTCAGTGGTTAGAGCATTGGACCGGATTTCCAAAGGTCATGGGTTCGAGTCCCATCTGAGAATTCACTTGTGAAACACGAGTTGCTTTTTTTCCAATATTTTTCTATTTAAAATTTATCGTAAGTATAAAAATAGCATTGAAAAATGCAAAGTTCAAAAATCATATAAGAAATACCGGTTTAACCAATTGACTTGGTTAAACCTAACTAGGCAACCAATTGACTTGGTTTTTTACATATGACAGTACGCCAGTGTGTACAGTTTGTCCTTGAAGGAGCGCTTATGTTATCCATAGTGCAGACGTAAGGCCTTACGTGCCTTTTTGACTGCACATCATGAATATACAGTTCAATGAAATTAAACATGAAGAATTAATACGCTACTCATCCCGTAACTACAGCCTTCGAAAACAAACAAAGCGGTAACCCGAAAAAAAAACATAAAAACAACGGGTTACACTCTGTGAGTGCCGACAGAAGTGAAAACCGCTTAATTGAAAATAACTATCAAAATCCACTATATCTTGACCACAACTTCATAAAAAGTTGATGAAAACGGAGACCTACTTGATTTGGCAAGTAATTCCATTAAAACTGACCTGGCATCAATATGAAAGTTGGTAGTAATGAGAGATCTTTATATAATGGTTGTTATTAACTAATATACGTAGATCTTTCAAGTGTGAGACTTTATGTAATTTGAAATAGGTCAACGGTAAATGGTCTTACGAATTTTCGATCAGGGTCACGTGTCCTGACACAACTTTAAAAAAATTTCCCATCCCTAAAATTTAAAACTTTGATGTGCTCAACGCAGCTAAAGAAGTTTTCACTTCAAAAAACAAATCTTGAAATACACTCTTGAAACGTTACGGAGAACTTGTTTTATTACAACTTTTAGTAGTTGTTAGGTTAACTTCATATGTTTTCCGTTCAACGACATAATGATTAATAAGATAAACTGTACGTAAGTAGTTAAATGTTTTGTATTTTATCTGTATTTAGTTACCTTTTAAAGTAGTGTTACCGTAGCAACGGAGCTATTATACTTCTACCGACTATATATTTTTTTTTGTGAAGCTGTTGGTTTGTTATCTTTAATGCATGCCGTTGTCACCTATAATTAAGGTTTCACTTTTTTCTGAATGTTATTAAGTGTGTGTTTTCTTTTTCTTCTTGTTTGGTGTAATCTTGTTGGTGATACAAATAAATAAATAAAATTAATTGAACACCAAAGCGTGCCCCACTTGAGACAGGTCACACGAACTATAACGTTAGATAACACCGGGGAAACGTTACAGTTTTCTTATAAATTGGCGAACCATACCAAACCACGCGGATTTGCGTACACGCAAACTTTTTAACCGACTTCCAAGAAGGAGGAGGTTCTCAATTCAGTTGGTATATATATTTGTTTTATTTTTTTTATGTATGTACATTGATTACGTCGAGATTTCTGAAGCGATTTACGTGATACTTTTTAGTTCGATGTGAAATAGTTGCCATTTGGTTCCATAAAAATTTGGTTCAGATTGGTCCAGTACTTTTTATGTTATGAGCATTTATGAGCATTATATGTTTTATTTGTAACACAACATTGTACCTTGGACCAAATTTTGCACGATACATTTGTAAATGTACATGAAACCTAATCTAATCTAGAAAAAACCTTCTGTAGTTTTTTTTAACGCAGTTTTTTTGAACTTGGGCTTATTTAACGTAAGTGCTTTGGCTATGCGTTTGCTATATCCTATGCGTTGTTATATGCGTTATAATGCGTTTGGGGTAGCATAACATGGAAACTTGTTACGTACTTCTAGAAAATATTCAGAAACAGAGATTGGTTCAGTTACTTAATAGTAGTTTCAGTTAGATTATTTTGTTTGTAAAAACGTGCTAAACTATGCGCTGACTTGACCCACGTTCTCATGAATATAACTCTAACGAACCGTTATACTTAACTAAATTTAATAGGATCTAAGAGTTTCCCAAGCGAATTGCAATAAATCATAATCATCATAATATATTCTGTATGCTTACGTCTCCCTTGATGTCATATAACTTAAATCATTTTCGTAGTTGAACTCGCACAATGTAACCGTAGGCGTGATGACTGCATTCGACCCACAATCGTATGCAAAATGTGGCCTTAAGGCACTGCTTCTCAAACTATACTCAAACTACTCGTGATCGTGATGATCTACTTACAACCTTTTGCTACCGTCATCGCTATGGTAGCACCTCGGAAGACGGAATTTATGCAATTTTAGTACGGCAAGAATGTAAGCAAAATTATAAACTCCACGAATTGATTTCTAACTGTACTTTTTGGATCCTAAAGTTTTTGAAGTGAAAACTTTTTTAGCGCCGTTGTGCACATCAGAGTTTAAAATTTTTGGGATAGGTAAAAAATGTTGAAGTCGCGCGAAAATTCGTAAGACCATTTACCGTTGACCTATTTCAAGTTACATAAAGTCTCACACTTGAAAGATCTACGTTATATTAGTTAATAACAACCATTATATAAAGATCTCTCATCACTACCAACTTTCATATTGATTCCAGGTCAGTTTTAATGGATTTACTTGCCAAATCAAGTTGGTCTACGTTTTCATCAACTTTTTATGAAGTTGTGGTCGAGACCTAGTGGATTTTGATCGTTATTTTCGTTTAAGCGGTTTTCACTTCTGCCAGCACTCCCAGAGTAGCAATCCAAAGTGCAGTTGTAAATGAAAATGCATTCAGTTCATCATTTGAGTAAACGCGTTTACTATTGGTGGTTGGTGTTGCCAATAAACGTTTATTTTTATTATAATCAACGTGCTCTCAAAAGATTTTTGCATTCTGATAAAACTTTTATAAATTTCATTAGTGTGTGCAAATACAGTGGCAGTGTGTCTTTATCATTTCCTCTTTTCCGAAGTGAGCTTTTTTGAATGATACTTTCCTAAAATCATTATTGTGAAAGGAAGAACATTCGCAGCTTTTGTTTTTTTTTTGTGTTTTAATATATTATTGGATTTAGAGTGATGAAAATTTCACCCGCGTGGTTCCCGTTCCCGCGGGAATATCAAAGAATCCTTTCTTAGTGCTCGCTTACATCGTTAAAGGATCCTGCATACACAGCTTAATCATGATTTTGTAATTTTTGCATTTTTCAATGCTATTTTTATACTTATGGTAAATTTTAAATAGAAAAATATTGGAAAAAATTAACTCGGCCACAAGTGAATTCTCAGACGGGAATCGAACCCGCGACCTTTGGAAATCCGGTCCAATGCTCTTGTGGCCAAGTTAATTTTTTCCAATATTTTTCTATTTAAAATTTACCATAAGTACAGCTTAATCAGTTCAGCCGCTTGGATTGTGTGGCGTCTGTCGGTCATCATGGTATTGTTTTATTAGTATAAACACAGACATTTATCGAGATAGACGGTAAAAGTGTACGTACCTTGCGTGCCAAAAGTTTGATCCATTGTCAAAGTTTTACGACCTAAGTTCGTCCGCTTGAGACCATTGCCATGAAAACACGAGTCACTCAGAAACGAAAATGGTTAATGGTGCAGTGCTTTCTTGCAGGAGCTCGCCAATAACATTTCCACATCACTAAATCTCGCTCTTGACGTCATCGTATGTACGAAAAACTCGACATGCTAGGCACAGCTTGAAGCGCTCTTTACGTCTATCTCGATAGGTCTGTGAGTATAGATAAAGTTTGAAGGTATACGAAAAAGCCCACAACACTTACCATCATAAATATTGTCAAGTGACCAAGCTTGTGAAGGCACCGACCTTAACACAATGGGAGCAAGATTCGCACTCATCACGACTAATCCTAAGACACCGTTTTGTTTTATGCAAGTCAACCTCAGCCTCGTCAGTATATTTTCTTTGCACCGAGCCTCAGCCCTCATGCATAATTTATCACAACACCAAATTAAAAAACGTGGCGTTTATAATCCGAAATAAAATTGTTTTTGTAAAGATTTTCCTGGATAATTCATCTTCAAAAAGTTGCACTGTACACGCAATATTTTATGTCATAATTTATAACTGATCGTTAAGGATAAGTTTTTAATATTAAAAAATAATTACATGTTAATATAATCAGTTGACGAATTTGTTGAATATATTTTTGTTACTTTTTATTTTATTATGTTTTTAAATTGCACTGTAGGTATCATAATATAAAAGACTAAGAAAAAAGGAAAAAATATTTTAACAAAAATGATAAAAAAATCAAAATCAGATTTTTATGAAATTGAAAACCACTCTGAAATTAAACTACAACACGATACTCGGGTTCGTCGATCGACGAAAAATTCACTTTTAATGACACTTTTTTATTGCAGTTTGTGATTATCACGTTTAACATTTTGTATATTTTATAGTTTTCGGAACAAATAGTCTCGAGTACCTTTAATTTGATACCTTACTCAGCCGCGTACTACGCGCCAAAGTCCCTATCGAGTCGTCACAAATTTTGCGAACCTGAATTAAGTATATAGATATTTTTCCCTAACTTTGATATTGACCTAAAATTGACATTAATTTTATCGATGTTTATTAAAACGCTATGCTCTGAATCAATAATATATGCACTTTATAAGGAAGATCGTATGAAAAAGTTCAATAACCCCAGCGATCGCCGAAAATAAGCAAGCGGGTTGGATTCCAGGCATACTTTTTAAAGGAAGGTCCTCGAGGTTATTGCGTATATAGATACATACATACAGAATTAATTTATCTTCCTACAAAAGGTTCGCGAGTAATACCCGACGCGCCTCGTCTCGGTAAGAGCTCGGCAAGCGTGAAACGCACGCTCTGTGAAAGTTTTGGCTAATCTATGATGTCGGGAAACCTTATCGCGTATTGCGTACCGCCAGGCCTAGTTCAGTCCATGTACTTACGCGCGATAATTAACTACCGGCCGGGGCAGCTGAAATTCGGATATACATTCAGCAGGGTTGCCGCCAGCCGAGTGGCGCGAAGGTACCTGTGTGCGCTTGCCGCTCGTTAAATTTGGTTCGAGACCAATGACGACTGACTGTAGAATCAGTTTATTAAACTTTTTGTATAATTTAGAATTTGAAAAAATTCTAAATCATACAAGAGTCTAAATCCGGATTATTCAACATTATAATAGAAATAGCATAATGTTGAACAATCCGGATTTAGACAGGGCCAAAACCATTAAATATTGTATTATATTAAAGACAATGAATATAAAAAGTATAACGTTTTCTCAATTTACCAAAACTGTAATTTAACTGTTCTATAAAAAAGGCAGTCCTAGCATTATTAAGCTTACGCCTAGAAAATACGGTCCATTTTCGTGCACAGCGGTAAAGAGTAGCCTATTATAAAATACAAGTACCAACATTTCTTAGAGAGTGGTTTATCTGTTACGAAGTAACTATTTAGTAATCTGTGGTACCGCGCGACTGCAATAATAATATATTACCTTTAAAAATAATTAACTTTTTTCAAGAAAGAGTCTAGACAAAATACTGTATGTTTCTTTATGCTGTGGTGTTATCGCAGCCTTACTTCAGATTAACCGTAATAAAAGTGTGAGTAGAATAACATACATTTTGATGCGCTTAGTCATAGTGTCATCGTGCTACCGAAATATTACAAAAATTGTAGCTAAGGCTGTTGAACCAGGTTGAACTCTCGTTGGAACTTTTTAAAAGTTAAATCGTAAATTTATATGTCATCGTTGGTCATCATGACGGTAAAGTTTAAACAATTTTACTTAATTTGACAATAAATTAGTGTTCTCGGAACTGTGCCACGCAGCTGTGAGTTGGACGGCGTTTTTTTGTTATAGTATAATTAATTATATATAACAGTTTATAGTTTTTTCTACTAATTTGTAAATATTAGTTTATCATTATCCATAATGATAATAAATTTTATTTCACAATAAAGTTTGTTGTAATTTTTGTTAGAATAATATTTTGATCTCCTAATTCAGCCCTGCATTATCATTTTCACAGATTCTCAAATACGTATGCGGTAGTTTTAACCGACAATGTTAAACAATGACTGCGCTTAAGCCATCATTTTTTGGCTGACAACTATTACTGTCTCACCAGTCTCACACTGGCTTTTACAAAATTGTATTTCGAGTAGGTAAATGAAAAGCGCAGCACCTACCTGTATTAGACAAAATAGGTAAATGAAAATTATTGACATCATGTGCCCGGGGCCGATAAGACATGTTTCTCCGATAAAACGTGACTCCGAGATGTCGCGTGTCACAGACATAGTAGCAGCCAGTTACAACAATTACAACAAATTGCGAAGGCGTGCAGCCGATGAAGTAGAAACAAAATGCCACTCTTGTTAGCCGGGTTGATGGGAAGTTGATCTGACTTTGTCATCTTATGATTGGCAAGCAAAAGATAGATAAGTTTTAAATCAAAAAGTTAGATAGCCTTCTCAAAAGATAATAACATAATGTGATAACAGCATTTGACTTTGTTTCTTATAATCAACTGCTCTCAAAATTGGAACACTGTGGCATAAGGGGAAAAGCCTTAAATTGGATCGAATCTTACCTTAAAAATAGGACACAGGTAGTTGAAATTTCTCAACTAAAAATTCATAAATATCATTAAAAACCCAAGGAAAACAAATTTGGTGTGTCTCAGGGCAGTATTCTTGGTCCACTTCTGTTTTTAGTTTATGTGAATGACTTAACTAATGCATTCTATTCGCTGACGATATTTCAGTCGTAGTAACAAATAAGAACTGAAATCAAAATATAACTGACCATGACGATGACATAAATAATACAATTACAAAATATAATAAACTGGTGTCATAATAATAATTTAAAAGTTAATATTGAAAAAACAAATTATATAAATTACAGCAAGAATCAATTTTTGAACATAAACTATCAGAATCATGCTCTTAGGAACGCAACCCAAGCTACGTTTCTTGGCATTGAGCTTGACCAAAACATTGACTGGAAAGGTCATGTTGATAAGGTGTGCAAAAAAGTCAACAGTTTTGCTTACGCACTGTTTAAGTTAACTCAAACAGCGACCAGAAAAACTGCATTAACAGCATACGTTGGATATGTAGATTCCGTCTTGCGATATGGGCTTAATACCTGGGGCAATAGTACTGAAGTTCATAGGGCTTTCGTAGCCCAAAAGAAGTGTATAAGGTCAATATGTGATATTGCACCATATATGTCTTGCAAGCCATTTTACAAACCATTAAATATCCTACCTTTACCTTGCCTATATATCCTTGAAATCGCAAAATTTGTAAAATTGCATAAATATTATTTTAAAACAGCCAAAGAAATATTTCCTACAAATACAAGGAATTGTGACAGGCTAGTCATTGACATGATTCTAAAAAGTGCACGTTTTAAAAAGAACTGCTATTTCACGTGCATTCAAATATTTAACAAGATTCCTCAAACAATCAAAGACTTGCCTTTTAGTAGATTTAAGATTACACTGCATAGATGGCTTATGGAACGGCTCTTCTACTCAGTCCAGGAATTCTTGGATTATAAAGATAGCTGGTTAATTGTGTATTACAAATGTTGATTTGAAAGTTTTTCTATTTACTGTTAAATCTTTTTTGATATTTTTGATATTATATTATTTTCTGACTCTGACAGTTTAGTATTAGAATATAATCTGTGCTCTGACATAATTAATACTCGTAGGTACTAACATTGACATTTAAATTACTTTGCGTACTAATAAATATGAATGTGTACAATGTATAATAATGAAAATCTATATAAGTGTAAGTCATCAGCAAAATATTAAGAATTTATAATAATTATTTAGATTTTTCTCTTTTCTCTTGGTAATATTTGCATGCTATTGTATATGGCTGAGTAGGTGAAACTACCAATTTATTTGTAATCAGCTTTATTTGTACCCTATTCTTAGCAAATAAATGATCTTTATCTTTATCTTTGATGCGTTGATGTCTTTTCTATAACCATCTATATCTTAATAAAAAAAAAACAAATGAAAATGTACGTATATATAAGACGTTGAATCACATAAAAAATATAATTTCTGCAGAAAACCGATCATTTATTAAGAGGATTGTGTAGTGCCGATACGCGTCGCAAGTCCTAGAGGCCATTGCCTACTTTTTCCTGCTGAAATATTGTTTCGGGCGATGACGTTTTCACCCCCTTAAACCTTTACGAAATGAGGCAATTTTGGTTCCATTCGATTCAGTACACATTAATCTAGGGCTGTACATTTTTTTTTTATGAAGTATAGCAATTGGTAAATGTGAGACATCTCATGCTTTTATTAATTTGGATTGCCAAAATGTTAACCGATTAATAATGATATTTTTATTTTTATTTAAATAATTAATTATAGCAAAGTTAATCTAATTGCGCAATAAGTAGCTTAAGCTCTTGTGCTACGAATATCGTAACATTAGTAGGTACAATATAATTATAAAAATGTCCTGAATTATCAAGAGTTAAACGATAAATCTTTTGGGTACTATTGTCCATGACTGGGGGTCCATGACTAGATCTCGCCGGTCCACGATTAGGTCATGAAAAGGCTTTTAGTATTTAGGGAAAATATTTTTATCAAAGATAATTATTCAAACTTTAAAAAAAATAAAGTAATCACCTATAGTATTTTTATCATTTGCTAGTACTCTTACACCTGTAGGTATTATGAGTCATCTCATATTTAGATAAGAGTAGGAAAACGGCCTTATACTGTCCACGATTGGTGGTTTTACGTTACTACTCATGTTATCTTTTCTTGTGCACTACTTTCTTAAATATTGATTCTGATAATTGGTAGCGCACCCGCCACGCTATAATTCATACAACCTTCAAGACGATAGCTGAACAAAAACACACCTTGGAAACATAGACGGAGGTCACTTTTTCACTTGTCGATACTGCTTGTATTTTTTTATGATATAAAAATGGTTACGCGTTAACAATGTAACGGATCGCGTGGAAAATATTTTACTAATATTTATATTCTCCACTTATGGAAATCAGCGTTTTTTTATATCCGTTTGTAGCATCTGTGAAGTCTCGACCCACATTTTCTGGAGCTGATCACAAATCTGAAAACAATCTTCGACATTATTATTATAGTTGAAGATTGAAAAGACTAAAAAAAAACCAGTAGTAGGAATTTCACTTACATTTTAGGTAGGGCTAGAAAAATGTCGAATTCTAAATGTCGCAACGCGATAATTATTAATCCCCGGATTTGTTGAGGACAGGGATATCTGTAGGATTGTGATCAAAGTGTAAATTAAAAGTTCTTACTTCATTACTATAATCTCCTATAATAAAATATCAGACAGAAAATAGACAAGATGTTTTTTTTTGCAATTCAGTGGCACAAGATACTCTAGTTTTTTTTAATGAACGACGACGGGGAGACTCTTAGCCTTCATCATACCTGATGTTAAGTATTGATAAGGCTGAAGATGGAAGCGAGCCTCTCCCGGAATCGTCTGCCACTGAGGAACTGGCTTTCTTATCTCGAACTGCCGCAACACAACAATGCTGAAAACATTGTTGTTATGGCGTCAGGCTTAGATAATATGGTGGTAGCTAGCCAGGCGGACTTACAAGTCCTACCACCAACCAAACCGAATACAATATGTTCCCCCGCTGGGAATCGGACCCGGGACCCCTGGATCTGATATCGGTGGTTGTACCATTAGACCACAGAGGCGGTGGCGGTAGTTAGAAGAATAGCTCATAGTAGTAAGCATTGATGAGTGTTTTTAAGATTTAAGCATTGACACCGGCCATTTATACAATTATGACTCTTAACTTATAAAATATTCATAATACAATTCACACATCGTAATATGAATAAGCGTTTCCTTCACATCTGTTGAATTAAATAAATAAATAATTGCATACAAACACACCAATTATCTAGCCCACGTTAAGGTTCATGAAGAACTTGTGTTATGGATACTAGATAACGGATAAACATACTTATATACTTTTTTTGTAAATACATACATAATATACATATTAAACACCCAGACCAAGACAAATAGACATGTTCATGCACACAAATATTTGTCTTGTATATGTATTAAAATATTTAATTAAATCAATTAAACGTCATTTGCATAGAAATCTCATCTATCATCTTACGCACGCGTAGTAAGATGTTCCAATAATTTCCGCATATGCAAATGTGAATGCGTATAAAGAATGCCAAGAGCCTTATTACAGGAAACAAAAGAATTTTCCCTTTGTTCAACATCATCGAAAGTAACTACAATATCATCAATTATTATACCTCATTGTTCACACAAAAATAGCACTTCTTTATATCCGAATAAAGACGAAGAATAATTTCCAACCACAACAGACAGAAAGCAGACACCGCAAATAATTTATTATTCATAATTTAGTCATCGCTTATCGATAAATTTAATTTTCTTTGTGAAGATGTCCTTTATGATTAACTAGTACTTCCTTTTGAATACAAAATACATCTTCCTGTCGAAAAGCATAAAGAAAAAGTTAAACCATAAAGCTTTAGTATTCATGCTTTTAAGTTATTGGAAAAATAATGCAACTTTAATCCCTAACGTTTTCTAAAAATAGTATTAATACAATTTTATCAAAGAACCTAAATAAATAATTATTAAATGTAAAGTTAAATTCATTTGAAGATATTTCATATTATAATCTGATTACGGAGTGCCTCTCAGACCCACCACGTGGAAAGAAAGCCGTAGTACGATCGTGACGCGCGATGGTTATTAGCGAAAGTGACGTCCCTGTAAGGGAGCGATTACATGGTGCCACGCAGCCTCGGCTAAGCGCCCGACTGCCCGTGACGAGGCGCGGTGCAAGATAGAAGAAATATTGTTGTTTTTGATAAGTTGACAGTCCACACACCTTTTTTACACTGTGTACATTCCACCACGTAGTTTACGAAGCAGACGCATACTTTCGATTTATTTTGAAGTTATATTGATTTTTTTTTTTTTTTTTTTTTATTTATTTATCATATAAAAAGCTTTACAATATAATATTATCTATTCGTAGCATGCAAAAAAACCACTGAGGTTTATACCTGAGCTATCGAAAATTAAAAACTAAGTAGGTATATGTAGATAAAATCACAAAAGTCTATTACTAAATAATACATAAACAATAGAAGTAATGGTGTTATAACATATTTAGAAGGTGTTTTTTTAGTTGGTATTTAATATTGCTATGGTTAATACTTTCAATTAATTCCGGTGACAATTTATTGATAAAAGTAGGTACAAGGTAGTTACAAGTTCGCTCGCCGTACGCATTGTTAGCGCGCGGTTTGCAAAGTCGATTCTTGGCAATTGCTCGCGTGTATACAGTGTGTTTCACGGGTATTTTAAAGGAATCGTCGAAAAAATTTTCTTTTAATATAGCGTATTGTACTTGAAACTCGATTGGAAGGATGTTGCAGTGTTTGAGTAGTCCGTTAGTGTCATTTTTAAATTGTTTTTTAACTTTTTGAGAAACTATAGTTTTTAATATTTTAACTTTTAAATTATTGATGTGGTCAAGATAAGATTTATAGGTCCGACCGTAGCTACTGAGGCCGTACTGAATGTAGGACTCCGCAAGTGCATTAAATAACATTAGTTTGACCTTGAAGGGAATGCGGTTATTTAGAATTGTAATATTGGCCAGGAACTGTCTCAATTTCGTACATACATATTCGACATGATGACCCCAATTGAATTTACTATCTATGGTTAAGCCAAGATATACATGATTATCGACTTTCTCTATTTGAGGGCAGCGACAACTGTTCAAGACACTTGAATGTAAACAAGCGTGTGTATGGGCAACCAGTCCTTTTTGAATTACATTGGCCTGTTTGATGTATGGTGATTTAATTAGTAGAAGCTTAGTTTTATTAGCATTTAATACCATACCAGCATCATGACACCATTTTTGTAATCTATCTAGATCGGCCTGTAAAAGATCGTAGATGAGGTTCAGATTACTTCCACCGATAACCAGGCAAGTGTCGTCAGATAAGAGTACCTACGCAAAATAGTTAAGTTGTTCGGAAGATAAAGAAAAATCAGTGAACGATCAGTATAGATGTTATTGTTACAAAGTTTATTGCAGTACTAATCTATACTATAATAATATTATAAAGCTGAAGAGTTTGTTTGTTTGAACGCGCTAATCTCAGAACCTACTGGGTCTATCTTTTTTTTAAGTCATTTTACGATACCAAATTCCTTTGACATATATTTTATTTAAAAACTTCTTAATCGTGATCTTAATAACAGACATTGACGCATACGAAGTTGCAGGCAACAGCTAGTATTTACATAAAATTATATTAAAAACGTAAGACTTGCCGTCGATTAACGCGTAAAGTAGAATCATTATTGTCTAAAACAAAAAGTATGTTACCGTACACACTGGGAGAATGGACTTAAATACTCGGTTTGGTTGAGAGTATTGAACTAGGGTACATTTTATGATTTAATTGCTTTCTCTGGGTATAAATAATACTACAAAAAAAAAACATAAATGTCTAAATATTCCTAGCGGGTACGATTACAACTTATTTCTTCTTTTACTACCGGTCTGGATATCCCTCTACGAGCAACCAAACACAATTTTATGTTACTAGTTAGGTATACTTTTTCTAATTACATCGCTTAGAGTACATGCGAAACTATAAATACCAACATTTTGTTTACGATACGCAAGGCTTTTAACGTTTGTATCATAATCATAAATCTTTGAAACAAAGATTTATGATTATGCCTCCCGCTACAGCTTACGACTCGAGCGCGCCCGAAAGCCGCGGACGTGCGGTGCGTTAATTGACGGCCCGCCTTCCGCTGTGCCATTGAACCTCATGACTTACGACCACGCGAATTATGGACATCACTAGCGGTGACTTACCTCTGTGAGCATGCGTCGACGCGTGCCGATGAATACTTTATTCGGCATGTGTTTTTTATATCCCACAACTTTAGGGATTTCAGAGCCACGCAAAAAAATTAAACGGCATATAAATTATTATTTGTTTATTTTATTTTTTTACTTTGCTATACAAATTCATTCGGAATAATACGTTTTAGTATGGAAAAGTAACAATAAAAACTTTTGATTTGTTAATATAAATTATTAGCACCTATGCCATTTGAATCTTTTACATGGTCTGACCAAAACCCCCTAAAGTACGGGATATAAGAAAAAACACGGTATTTAGTAATCGAACACAGAAAGCCACGGAAAAGAAGAAAAAAAGCAAGGAGAAGAATGCCACGCATTTAGCAGTGAAACAAATGTCACCTCGGAAAAATGCACGTTGCAAAAACAACGTGAAAACATCGTAAGAAAGGAAATATTATATATGGTCGACTTCTATCTTTCACGCAAAATTCACGCAATCAATCAACTTACTAAGTACTTCAATCTTCTCTTGTGTTCTGTGCATAAATCTATGCTAAGATAAAAGCCTACCAGAGCTTAACTGTCTAGATATTTTTGCTAGTTGTTTCCTTCCGTTTGAAACTAGATTTCACAGCACAAATCAAAGGTGATATTCCGATTAAAGGTATTTTTTTTATAGATACAGGACAGAGATACCGGCTGCGTGCGACCTCTCTACGATTTGGATACCAAATCCAAAGTATTTTCATTGAACTAATCCTTATTTAAATTGAAGGTTCAAAGTGGCCACAACCGGTGATTCTACCCTCGTCAGACACTACCACATCACGTCATCAGACATTTTAATGTCCCCACTGCTGGGTCACTGGCCTTCCTTATGGATGGATAAGGAGAACGGGCCATGACCCACCGCGCGTTTGGTAGGTTTTAACGACTGTAAATGCAGCCGAGACCAACGACTTATAGTGCCTTTCGAAGCAGAAGGCGACCGAGAGAAAAAAAAAATCACCCATCCCATGACCGACCATTGCAAAAGTTGCTTAACCTCAACAATTGCAGGCCGAGCGCGTGAACCACTGCTCCACGAGCTTCTCTGCTTTGCTTCTACCCTATGACATCAAAATATTAATACGCAGTCCACGCTGTTTCATAATTGAACATAAATTGTAAGAACATGTTTAGATTCATGAACAACAATAATACAAATAACTCATGTGTTTACCTACGGTTTAGGATCAAAGAATACTCAAAATAAAGTTAAAAACAACACAATTATGTCATCTGTTTTCCTTAACTTTTTTGTATTCAAAACGCAGTAGCGATTATTTTCGATGAAACTTGAAATTGATTTAGTACCTACCTTGTATTTTTTCATCAAGAAAAATGAGCTTCGAAAATAAAAAAAAGCAAAGGAATTAATGCTTGTTTATGTCTGATACCGACATTAAAATCGCATCTCTTTTAGTTAACTTCTAACTTTTTATATTTCTAAGTGTTTTTTTTAAAGAAACAACAGACTTTTTTTTTATTGTGATTTTTTAATTTTTGCATTTATCAATGATACATTTTAAATAGAAAAATATTGGAAAAATTAACTTGGCCACAAGTAAGTTCTCAGATGGGACTCGAACCTTTGGAAATCCGGTCCAATGCTCTAACCACTGAAAAAGTCCCATCTGAGAATTCACTTGTAGCCGAGTAATTTTTTTCCAATAATTTTCTATTTAATATTTATCATAAGAAACAACAGACTTTGATTAGAATGCGGTCTTTACTTTAACAGCTGTAGTATATTTAAAATACATAGATTTAGGATTCTTCAAGAGCTTCTGTTCTTCAGTAAACCATGTCAAGTTCAAGGAGAAAGTTCGTTACAAATGTTATTATCTACCAAACACATAAATACTTTTGTTCTTGTTCTGAATACAAGACTGAAGATAAAAGGTTGGCACCAAAACAGTTTCTTTCTAAGAAAATATCTGTGCCAGTACATTCCTCAATTTATTTATTTAAATTAGGTACAGTTTACAGAACGTTGTTATAAGGAAGCCATTCTTATTAAAGTGATAAGGGGCGAAGGTTAACATGTTACAGTCAGTACTGTCAATTATACACTGACAGAATTAAATAATAACCAATAAAGTCGAGTATAATTAGGATATTTTAAGTACCTACCTAGTTAAATATAAAAAAATTAAAAACCGACTTCAAAACGTAAAAAATAAATAATGAAAACCAAAAAATAACAAATAAATAAACCCACGTAATAACAACAAAAAGCGTCTTCAAATTATACTTTTTGGAGTCGGTGCCAGCCAGTACAAAATAAACATACACCTACCTACCTACCTAAGTAGATGTGCTATGTAGACTGCACTATTGATGCCTTAGCTTTTGGCTAATTACGTGGTTTTGTTTATTTGTTATTTTTTGGTTTTCGGTGTTTATTTAATACGTGATGAAGTCAATTTTTGTTTTTAATTTAAGTTTATTTTGCAATTTTTTGTGTCCAGTACATTTTACCAATCGTGAGGAGCATAAATTGTCTTCAACTTCCATTTCACTCCACCAAATGGCACTTTTAGGAAGCAAATACACGAGTTACATAAGAAAATACCGAAATTGAAATAGGTGTGCCTATAATATTTGAAGAGTTCCCTTGATTTCTCCAGAATCCCATCATTAGATCCTGTCTTGATGACAATGGGACAAATTTGAAAGTATACCCTTTGTACAAAAAAAAAGTATTCTTCAAATCGGTTCATAAATGACCGAGTTACTGAGTTTAACAAACATAAAAAAAACATACAACCGAATTGATAACCTCCTCCTTTTTTGAAGTCGGTTAAAAAGATTATAATAATTGGCCAGATAGCGAGACCAATACCTATTTATGCGACAAATACTTCTGTTTGTCCTGCGTCTGAGTGATATACGATGGATCGAAATACGACACATTTTTTTGACTTTTCATACTAAATCCATGGCGTGATCAGTCTGATTTGTATTAAGAGAAAAAAATATTACATAATTATTTCAAACCGTTTCTAGGAGAAATTGGTTTACTTACAAATTCTAAGTCAAACTAAAAAAAATATATACTGTTTTAAAATAACCCTGTATATGTGTAATTACGACCGTTATTTCTGATATCCGAAACAAGAGCTTTTAAGATACTGAATTCGGAATTAAATCGGCGTTATTTTAATCGCAGCTGGAGTTAACTCTTAACTAATTAATACATTAATTCTCGACTGGTTTGTAAAAGCACTAGTGTGTTTAACAATTTCTAAAATCAAATAAAACAGAAAGTATTTCCTTAATAAATAGACATAAATGATTCAATGACCTTTCGTATTTAAGATGAGTGCTCCAATAAACAAAAAAAATGCATCATCACGTTTTAGCGCAATGATTACAGCACTTGCTCGAATTGTAAAGGTCATTGACTCGTCGCAACAACACATCTATCATAAATCTAATTAGGTATACGAAAATATTATTTGGGAAAATTAAAAATAAATAAATAATAAAAACTCTTATTATTTCAAGTATGCAGTTGGAAGACGTGGGTTTCCAATTAACCCTCGTCAAACCGCAACAAAATAAAACGTCACAAGTCACAATCGAGTTGAAATTCCAATGAGTATATTACGGGGTTATGAATTTAATACGAATCGTGTTACTCGCATACACAACCGTGCCCTGAATTTAAAAAGAAAACGGTGTTTCAACGTAAAGAGTTGCATGTTGCATGTTTTATAATACTAAAGAGCTTTTGCCAAGCAAATAAGTTCTAAATTGCCAAGTGGAGACAAAAAACCTAAGTTATTTTCAAGAATTGAAGGAGTTTCCGAAAAGTCATGTTCTGATTTCGATCTATGTTGTTCTCGGTTCTAGTAAAAAATTGCATCATTACCATGGGTAAGTAATGGTACTTACCTACGTATATTTCTGCGTAAAGCTTACTACACATTTAGTTTATTTTGTGGTAAGATTTCGACCCAAATTGAAACTCAAATATTTTAAAAAAAAGTTGTTTAAACATTAGGCAGTATTCACGATGCGTTTGTGGTTTTTTTTATTGTTTGAATATACTTACTTATGTTTTCCCTAATAGTTACTTTTGCGAATAAATTGTGACTAAATCTTTTTCGAAGAATGATTTTACTTATTCACATACACTCTGTGGAAATTCCTAATTTACAAATAGAATGCATTGTGTATTTGAAGGTTTTAAAAATTTATTGTGTAGGTATGTAACTACAATGTGTCATAATTTTAACCGCCTCTGTGGTGTAGCGGTGACAACCACTGGTATCAGACCCAGCTAGCGGTTCGATTCCGAGTTGTATTAGGTTTGGTTGGTACTTTTTGTAAGTCCGCTAGGCTAGCTACCACCATCTTATCTGTCTGCCGCCATAACTACAATGTTTTCAGCATTGTTGTGTTCCGGCAGTTTGAGAGATAGCCAGGTCTTCAGTTGTTGAGGATTCCGGGAGAGGCTCGCTTCCATCTTCAGCCTTGACATCTGGTACGATGAAGGCTAAGAGTCACCCTGCCGTTAATAAAGATAATAACAAAAAACATAGCTGGGCACATACGCTCGGCTTCTCCCGTATTCAGGTAGGCCCCCTTCGTCTGAGGGCTAAAAAAAGGGCTGGCAGAGCATCAAAGGTCCAGCTTGAGAGTGAAATGCATAAACATCCCTCTATAGCGACATCAATACCCCTCATTTGGTATTGGTTGGGTCTCGGGTATTGTCTTTTATTTTTAAATCGTCGTCGTCTTAGCTACATCACACCCACTGCTGAGTATATAGGGTATAAGCCTCCCCCAAGGATCTCCACAACGATTGGTCCTGCGCTGCCTGCATCCAACGGTTTCCCGCGACCTTCACCAGATCGTCGGTCCACCTTGTCGGGGGCCTGCCCAAATAACGTCGTCCGGTGCGCGGTCGCTATTCCAGAACCTTTCCGTCCCAACGGCCATCGGTTCTTCCTGCTATAAAATATTTTGTTCGTACATTTTACCACTCCTTGGCAATTTATTTTCGTTATTTTGACATTATCAACATTATAATGGGGAATATGTTTTGCAGATGTAACATTCCAATAAAAGCTAATAGCTAATCCTACTAATCTAGCCAGTTCAGACACTTTTGAAAGTGAAATTTAGTGTGCTATTGACACCATCCTATCGTACCGGAACAAGGGGTGCATAACCCGATACGTCCTTGGTGTTTCCGGTGGTAGATGGCGCAACCGCGCTCGATGGGAAAGTGAAACTGCGATAACAATACGCCCGTGCGCCTGCGCTGCCGCGGAAGCGACCGCCATCGGAGATGTGCGCCCGAGGTGGAATCAATACCATGACAAACTTTTTTAACCGACTTCAAAAAAGAAGGAGGTTATCATTTATATTGTAAAGACATAGCATTTTTTAATAAAGTTTTAAAATATGTGATTGAACTACCTTTGCATAAATTAAAAAAAACATGTTAAAAAGTAGCTCATGAGCAAAGGTTAGGTACAAGATTATCTAAATGATAAGTAACATAATGTCTACTATGATACTCATCAGTCAAATCAAATAGGTAGGTGCTTTATTGATTTGTATTTAGTAATGGTCTAATGTTTGTAAATACCATTACTTACATTTTGATAAAGCTGATAAGTTTTTTGTGCCCTTGTCAGTTAAAACAGTTTGAAACTGTTGGTAGGGCAAGATTGACAATTCAAATATACGTGTAATATGCTCAATTGAATAAAGAATATTTTTATTTTCATTTTCTGTGAGTGGCCGCCTGCGGTTTCACCTCCCGTTGTCATGAAAATATCGGGATATAATGTATCCTATGTTTTATCCAGGCTATTAACCATTTAATCATGCAAAACCATCCAAACATCCAAACTTCACTAATTAATATTCATATATTTTGACTAGGACTTCAGTCACACATAGAGGAGCTGGCTCTGGGCTCAGTGGTTTTTGCGCTCTGCCTGCGATAAGCGGATGTTAGGTACCGTTCGCAATGGTCAGTCACGTGATGGGTGATCAGATAGTTATTGTTATGATAAATTTAAAATAGAAAAATAATGGAAAAATTAACTCGACCACAAGTGAATTCTCAGATGGGACTCTCGGTAGCTCAGTGGTTTTAACGATTGTAAAATTGGCCGGGAATAACGGTTTCACGTGTCTGTTGAATCACGGAGTATAGCTTGAGACAATAACAGTATATTTTTGCATTTTTCAATGTTATTTTTATACTTATGATAAAATTTAAATAGAAAAATATTAGAAAGAGACAACTCGGCCGCAAGTGAATTCTCAGATGGAATTCGAACCCACGACCTTTGAAAATTCGGTCCAATGCTCTGGATGATGATTTCCAAATGTCGTGGGTTCGAGTCCTATCTCAAAATTCAATTATGGCCGTGTTGACTTTTTCCAATATTTTTCTATTAAAAATTTATCATAAGTGTAAAATTTGGTAAGAATGAAATATACATTAACAATTAACAAATAAAACCTCGTACCGAGATAACAAAAATCATTGTTTGATCCGGAATCAAACCCGCGACCAATTGGCACAGTAATATGACTACCAATCGAATAATATTTAATACTTCATCGGGCCAGTCAAAAGCCTTCGTTCTCGTTAAAAAAATACTGAATTGTCCCAAGTTCTAGGTATTAATATCGTTGTTACTTCTGATTAACATAATTCATCACCAAGTTATTTATTTTAATCAGATTAACTCCGTACATCTGTTGTGTTTGTTTAAACTCATGACTTTGATGACAATGTGTATTGTATGTAATATATTGTTCTTCATATCCGCAAATTCATCATGCGAAGACAATGCTGAAAAGAGGACCTTTACGTGATACGTTATCTCGTTACGAAGGTCCATTCAGATAATCCCGAAGCTTTAAGTACAAACTCATTATATCTTTAGTCGTGACTCATACATTGATGTAACTTAATTTTGACCCGTTCACTGTCCTGACATTGCAATTATTATAGGTATAAAATAGATACATGTAGGTACTCGCTCATAGTATTGCATATCTTTATATCCTAACAATAATAAAAAAATAAAAAAATTAACGCGATCAAATACTGTTTACATTTTGATTGTTTTTTTTCCCAGAAAATCTTCCATATTTAAACTTGCTCCCGAATCCCGATGAAAATTATGAATTATTGAATGATTTCTTAAATCTACTGAACACATTTTCCAACCGATTTCCTGATTTGACATGCCATATTTTGAATGAGGAGCCCGTGGCGCAGTGGTTCGCGCGCTCGGCCTGCGATTGTTGAGGTTAAGCAACTTTCGCAATGGTCGGTCACGGGATGGGTGACCAAAAATTTACTATCTCGAGCTCCGTGGTTCGGAAGGCACGTTAAGCCGTTTGGTCCCGGCTGCATTTGCAGTTGTTAAAGCTAACCAATCCGCATTGGGCCCGCGTGGTGGGTCATGGCCCATTCTCCTTATCCATCCATAAGGAAGGCCAGTGCCCCAGTAGTGGGGACATTAAAAGAAAATGGCTGATGACGCATTTTGAATAGTTTTTTGATAAAATAAACCATAGAGCAGCGCTTGCTCTATGCTATAAACTATGGCAAGGTATAGTATTATATAATCTGTGATGCAAGGGCCAATGTATTTTTCAAGGCCCAAGCTGCGATTTGCGTAGGATCCGGAACATTGCGGACAATATTTTTAATTATACATATAAATCTTTTATAACTGTGGTTGTTTCTCATAATTTACTTTTTCTCTTGAGTAATTGCTATAAAATTAAGTGAAATTTTATTGTAAGTAATAAACTATAAAAAATGTCAATCTGAAGTAATTTCCTGATTTTCTCCAACGTAATCTATTACAAAAGTTTATGTTATATTTAAGTTATAATAACTGATATTTATGTTTTTGTAATAAGAAAAGTATAAGTACGTTTTTTACTACGTAACGATAATGTTATGAAACGGGGCCAAATCTGGCCGTCAGCCAATTTCAATATGAGATAATGAGACAATATCTAAATTGGTCGAACAAAAATATGGTGTCATGGTAAAAGTTGGCTATAAAAAGATATCATTTTTACTTTCTCCTATAATATAAAAGGTATCTAGGTAAAGTAGGTACGCGGCGAAGGGTCCATAAATACCGATTCCCATCCACTTCCCTTTTAGAAGTTCCACCTCACCGACCCACCATACAGGTAAGAGAATTTTTGGATCCGATTCAACCCCTCGCCACGGGTAGGCACTTTATAGGTACCTACTAATATTGATAATAAATTATAGTAGAAGGGTTTTCTCTTGTGTTTAAATAAAAGTAAATATTCAGTAAAGGTCAAAAAACTTTATAAAAATCTAACAAAGTGGTTCTTTAAATAAATAGTGAAAGCTACATGAACATACATGAATGAACATGTAAAATCTTGCGTTTCTATAATACGAATACAATGGTGAATAATGATGACAATAACTTTATATTACTTTGTATCGTACGCGACATTTATTCATTCTATTAATGTTTGGTTCATCTCCACAGCTAGAAAAATAAAATTGGTTGGATGAAATTCAACATTGACTTGCCCTAATATAACTGGTCGCACGCAGTACAGAAAAAATCATCAAGTACAATGAAACATAGGCTTGGTAAGCTCAGTAACTGACTGGTTGAATGACTCTTAAATTGTTAGTTGCCCCCTAAACTGATAAAACAGACTTACAGGCGCCTGTCAAATTAGACTCTGTGAGCACTCTAAACTGTTTTTTTTCCATATTCATTTATCGGGAAGTTAATCATAACATGTCCTAACACTAACCGCTATTTATTTACAAGTTAATTATATTAAATGTTGTTTTTCCAGGGAGCGCACAGTCCGGTGTTCCTCAGTGCTGATAGGAGCACTAGGGTTGTCGCTGATCGCCTTGGGCGTATACACAGCGGTGCTGGTGCTGGCCGAGTACCGCAGCCCGCGGCCCTGCCTCAGCGAGGAGTGTGTCGCCACAGGTGAGCACCTTACACCGTCTAGTGACAGAGACCTGGAGCCTGTTCGCGCTGGGCGTGTACACAGCGGTACTGGTGCTGGCCAAGTACCGCAGCCCGCGACCCTGCCTCAGTGAGGAGTACGTCGCCACTGGTGAGCACCTTACACCGTCTAGTGACAGAGACCTGGAGCCTGATCGCTCTGGGCGTGTACACAGCGGTGCTGGTGCTGGCCGAGTACCGCAGCCCGCGGCCCTGTTTCAGTGAGGAGTGCGTCGCCACTGGTGAGCACCTTACACCGTCTAGTGACAGAGACCTGGGGCCTGATCGCGCTGTGCGTGTACACAGCGGTGCTGGGGCTGGCCGAGTACCACAGACGACGGCCCTTCCTCAGCGAGGAGTGCGTCGCTACTGGTAAGCACCTTACACCGTCTAGTGACAGAGACCTGGAGCCTGATCGCTCTGGGCGTGTACACAGCGGTGCTGATGCTGGCCGAGTACGGCAGCCCGCGGCCCTGCCTCAGCGAGGAGTGCGTCGCCACAGGTGAGCACCTTACACCGTCTAGTGACAGAGACCTGGAGCCTGATCGCGCTGGGCGTGTACACAGCGGTACTGGTGCTGGCCAAGTACCGCAGCCCGCTTCCCTGCCTCAGTGAGGAGTGCGTCGCCACTGGTGAGCACCTTACACCATCTAGTGACAGAAATCTGGAGCCTCATCGCGCTGGGCGTGTACACAGCGGTACTGGTGCTGGCCGAGTACCGCAGCCCGCGGCCCTGCCTCAGTGAGGAGTGCGTCGCCACTGGTAAGCACCTTACACCGTCTAGTGACAGAGACCATGGGGCCAGGAGTGCGTTATCTGTGTGCTAAATTTCATCCAAATCCGTTCAGTAGGTATGTAGTTTTTGCGTGATAGAGTAACAAACAAATAAACAAACAAAAAAACTGACATACTTTCGCATTTATAATAAATAAGGTTAGTAAGATTATTTTGTATCATTTCGGTACTATGACTCTGTTATTCCACTTGTTTGAAATTATTATTTTTACGGAATAACAATGATTATTTTATCAGGCGCTCCCAAATACTAATCGTCGTTATCAGCCATTTTTAATTTCCCAAAACGCGGGCCCAATGCGGATTGGTGGGTTACTACTAATATTTAATATTATTTAATAAGTATATTATTTTAAAGTTACTTATCATTATGTAAATTGTTGAACACATGTCATTTCTATGACACACGTGTTAGATTAGAATACACGTTTTTTAAATAAATGTCATCACATGCCACTATTACGTTGTTTATCCGACAAAGCGTTTTCACATACCATTTATAAGTGAACCCATCGATAATTAATAATAATAACAACATATTATCTGCAAATGGTAATACTTAGAAACTACGCCGACATAGGAATGCATGTCATCATTTACCCTTCGCGAGGATAAAAACAAACCGCTTGATTTGTGACTACATAACAAATCTATTAAATTAATGATTCATTTATTTTATAAACACATTCTTTTGCGTCCGTGACGCTTGAGGATGCACCTAGCTATCAAGGTAAAGTTCCTTCAGAAAACATTAGGTGTTTCATAATTACTTAGATTTCGAGTGAGAATAATGCTGAATTCTTAGCCGTATTTTATTATTGTTATCGTTACGTACCTACTTTAGAATACCTACTCTTAGCAAGCTTATCTTAATCCTCTTATCATCAGACTTGAATTACATCTGTAACTAACAGCAAAAATCATTCGGCGTCTGCGAACAAAGTTCCGCGTTCGCTGCAAATTACAAACATATTAACAATTTAGTTTTTCAATAAATAAATAACTTATGTTTTATATTATTATACTAGCTATTATTAGCACTAATTAGTGATTTTTTCCCGAAGAATTAAACTTTCGGAGGTGATTTGCCAATCCTACAAAATGTTTATTTTCTTTTAAACCTTGCAGAAAGAATTTTAGTAATGTGCTGACAAAAAATCACAAGAGGATAACAATTCCAGCCCCCTAATTGTCTAATTTAAAATCTATCACAATCCCTTTCAGAGGTATTGTGATTGTGATATTTTCGTCTGTCAATTTCGTTTATTCCATACCTTTTTAACCGCCTCTGTGGTCTAGTGGTACAACCACCGGTATCAGACCCATGGGTCCCGGGTTCGATTCCCAGCGGGGGTACATATTGTATTCGGTTTGGTTGGTGGTAGGACTTGTAGTTAGTCCGCCTGGCTAGCTACCACCATCGTATCTAAGTCTGACGCCTTAACAGCAATGTTATCAGCATTGTTGTATTCCGGCAGTTAGAGATAAGATAGCCAGTTTCTCATCAGTAGGTGAGGATTCCGGGAGAGGCTCGCTTCCATCTTCAGCCTTATCAATACTTAACACCAGGTACGATAAAGGCTAAGAGTCTCCCCGTCGTTCATAAAAAAAAAAACCTTTTAAACCGCGTCCCGATCATATCAAATGTCAAATATCTTTCAAATTACGAATTGAAAGGGTTTGCGATAGATTTTAAATTAGACAATTAGCCCCTGATTTGTATTACCAGAAACTAACGGTAGGTACCTACATTTTCAATTCCCATTATTTTTCTATTATCTACACAAAATGAAAAGGCATTTCAATAGTTTAGATTAGGTTTTTTTAAAGTAATCAAATCAAGATTGCTATGATCCCATTCCTATGAATCAGAACATTTACGCACTTCCATAGAACTATTAATCGCTAAAGTAGATGTTTTTCAAGCCACATGGTAAGTTATCCATTTACATAATCATCATTAACTGCGCCATTTTCCCGCAAAAAATGATGCAAACTGAGGATTCCATTGCAATTTATGTTGCACGCGCAAACATAAGGCGCACTTCTGTCAGCCCATGTCACTCGTGGATTAATAAGAATTGGCATTAGCATTTTAATAAGAGCTATTTGAAAAATACCTCAATTAAATGGTTTATAAACTAGGTTATGATAATGATTTTAATTAATTGTCTTCTAAGTAAAAAGGCATGCTTTTACAAAACAAGATTCATACGTTGAAGAGTACATAGAAGTGTGACTTCTTGTTTTTACCTTCCTATGTTTATTTATATTTCACCCAAGGTTGTCTATTGTTAGCTTTCTTTTCTTGTATTATCTCAGTGCTCTATTGTGTTTGCTAAATAAAGAAAATTAAATGGTTTTGAAACAAATATCCATATTAAGCTATTTTTGAACCAAATACTGGTGATAAGATATTTTTAAACCATCAAAACAATTAGGTAAATTTTGCAGTAATTCATTCCTCGATAACCCCGAGATATGACACAATAGATATTCCATTGTTCTCTGGACACGGTGTCCTGCAAGCAAATGACGAATTAATTTCAGTTATGTGGATTAGGGTGCTATTACCTTAATACATCCTTTAAAAGCGTCGGTGGCAACATGGATCCTTTATAGCATGTCGATTCTTTTTTCGAGATACCTATTAAAAACAACATTCTCCCAACAGCTTCAAGAATACTCGACTCTTTGAACAAAGAGGTGGACCCCTGCAATGATTTCTACGAGTTCGCCTGCGGCGGTTGGATCAAGAAGAACCCTGTCCCCGAGTGGGCAACCTCCTGGGACCAGCTGGCGCGCCTGCGGGAGCAGCTCGTCGTCGATCTACGGGAAGTGCTGGAGGCCCAGGACGTGCCGGACTTGCCCGCTAGCGTACTGAAGGCAAAGTCTCTCTATAGGACCTGCGTTAATACTGGTAGGTATTACGTCTTCAGCCAATTTAATTGACATTGACATGTCAGCCATTGCTAGGGCAAGAATCCTTCCCTATGGATAGGTAATAAGAATGGGTCATGAATGACCACCACGCAGGCCCAATAACGACTGCATAAGTAGCCTGGACCGACGACTTAGCGCGGCGGGTGCATGGATCAAGAAATACCGGTCCCCGATTATGTAACCTCCTGGGACCAGCTGGCTATAGTGCTTATTTTATTATTATTATTTGGAAGAAGGGAAGGTAAAAAATGCAAAAATAACAAAATCATAAATTATTGGCAGTTGCATCTTAATGGATCGTTAAACACCTGAAAAGATGTTTCTTTCGAATGCAAGGATATTCCTAGCATTGATGTAACAACGCAGGCCTACAGCGTGTTAAAAATATAAAAGTATTAGAGAATTTCGACGGTGATTCGCAAGTCTCGGTAGCTCAGCGGTTAGAGCATTGGACCGGATTTCCAAAGGTCGCGGGTTCGAGTCCCGTCTGAGAATTCACTTTTGGCCGAGTTAATTTTTTCCAATATTTTTCTATTTAAAATTTACCATAAGTATAAAAATAGCATTGAAAAATGCAAAAATTACAAATTATTGGCAGTTGCATCTTAATCGATCGTTAAACACCTGAAAGGATGTTTCTTTCGAATGCAAGGATATTCCTAGCTTTGATGTAACAACGCAGGCCTACAGTGTGTTAAAAATATAAAAGTATTGGAGAATTTCGACGGTGGTTCGCAAGTCTCGGTAGCTCAGCGGTTAGAGCATTGGACCGGATTTCCAAAGGTCGCGGGTTCGATTCCCGTCTGAGAATTCACTTGTGGCCGAGTTAATTTTTTCCAATATTTTTCTATTTAAAATTTACCATAAGTATAAAAATAGCATTGAAAAATGCAATAATTACAAAATCATAATCATATATTATTATGAGATTAGTTCACTAAAATGTTCGAATTCTTACTTCTAAAGAGGGCGTCACCAACTCAGAAGTGTTGGAATAGATAAATAATATGATACGCTACAAGCAAAATTTATTTCCACAGACAAATTAGAAGAAGACGGCATAAAGCCCATCCAAGACGTGCTGGCACGTCTGGATTTGCCGCCGCTGCCGCCGACAGAGGCAACAGCTAACTTCACCTGGGTGACGGCGGCGGGCCGCGCGCGCCGGCTGCTCGGCCTCAACGTGCTGCTAAGCGTGCAGGTGGCTGAGGACGTGCGGAATACCTCAAGGAACAGGATTGTGGTTAGTGGTCATCGTTATATTTCTTTCCCAACGTATCCTCATCGGAGGTGTACGTAAATCTACTGGCCCCGAGTCTCCGACGGGATCGAAAAAGAAACCTTTAGATACGTCCGATCCAATGATCCTTACAATTCACGTTAGCTCAACAGATACAAGTCACGTTTGTGTAAAGACTAGTTTTTTCCTGTAGACAATTTTTATTTATTTATTTATGAGCATCAACAAGATTAACATCATATCATGCAAAGATATATATTAGCTTAAAATAAATCAATCTTAATTATAGACACATGTGCAATATAAAAATTCAAAATATTGTTTTAATATGAACAAGACAATAATGACAAAAGCAATTATAATATTAAAATTCGGGGCAAATAGAAAATAAATTTGTTATAAAAAATAAAAAAACATTAAAATATATTTGTTATTTAAAGCAGTGTTAGAAAATTTAAATCAGAAAAATATAATATAATACAAAATCAAATTAATATAAATTTATGAGTTTTGAATTTTTTCATTTTTCAATGCTATTTTAATACTTATGATAAATTTTAAATAGAAAAATATTGGAAAAAATTAACTCGGTCACAAGTGAATTCTCAGATGGGAATCGAACCCACGACCTTTGGAAATCCGGTCCAATGCTCTATAATATAATATAAATATTGGAATTAGATTCTAAATGAATCTATCTAAAAAAATGATCACAAAAATGCATTAAATATAAAAAAAATACCTAAAATAAAAAATTGTAAAACATTTGCATAAAATTATCAACTTATAAAATAATTGAGTGAAACAAGCGAATACCTACACAAAATCAATGATAATTTTCACTTTTCTTAAATTACATAATTATGTTTATTTCGTTGTATAGATAGAGCAAGTGTCTCCCGGGTTCAGCGACCGGTACCTGCTGCAGCCGGAGCAGTTCGCGCACGAGGTGGCGCAGTACCGGCGCTACATCCGTGACGTCATCGCCATCGCCGACCCCGCCGCCGACGCCGACGCCTTCGCCGACGACATCGTCGATATCAGCAAGCGGCTCGCCAAGGTTTGTGCTTCCAAACATGACTAGCTGTCTGTTAAAAGTTATGTTTCCAGTATAGCAATCTAGCGAATCAAATAGTCTAGCCTTGGACTAGATTAAATAGCGTTCGAATTATTTCAGTCTTTCGAATATTTCATTCTCCAGTAACTGCATGAAAAGGATTGCGCACCGGAATGACGTTTCAGTGTCAGTTATAATTATCCTGGTAGCAATCCAGCGCTGGACTGAAATGCTACTTGAATAATGTCCGGACATAAACATCTCAATCGCATCAATTAGTTCACATCGTTAATTGCTAATGTATAGTTCGCTTTGGTACCTATTTGTGAAACTTTCTGTGTAAACACTTTTAAGTCATTAGACTAGCTAAAAACCAATTAATGTGTTTATTTTGTTTTGATTGAATTTTGTTGTGTTATCAAATAAAATAAATAAAAATATAATAATTTCTACATGCTTGATTCTTTCCATGTAGCTCTATTAATTAATTTGCTACTCAAACGAAGTGAGCAAGGCATTAATTGACTTTTTAATCCTCACATTTCTTTTCCAAAGTATGGATGTATAATTAATTATAATATATATATATATATATATATATATATATATCTACAGATTTTGTCCGCCCGCCTCCTCAGATGGATCAAACTGTACCTTAATTCAATACCGAGATACCACCTTTTCCGTTTCTTGAATAGCGAGCTCACAAAAAAGTTATTGGGAAATTCTCGGACGAAGTCGGTGATTTTTTTTTAATATTATAACAAATTTTAGAAAAGCTCAAAAAATAGCCGACCGATTTTAGGAATTCAAATTGCACTTCGAAGTCCTCCTGCAGACGCACATTTTGACATTATATGGTCATCATATTTCATAACTCGGGGCACTATACTCAATCAGGAAAACATAAACATTTTCAATGCTATAACACTTAACTCTATTAATAGATCATGACTCCCGTGGAAGTGCGACGCAGCGGGACGCACCTGTTCCACGAAGTGAGCGTGCAGCAGCTGGTCCAGGGGTCCAACGGCGGCCCGCCCGAGTGGAAGCTGGTAACAATTATGATGCCGTCTATTTCTTGAGTTATTGTGTCAATAATTTTCATTACATGCAACTGTGAGATATTGGATAGTGGAGAAGAACACATACTATCTTTATCGTTTACCAGTCTACTGCTGGACGTAAACCTCCCCCAAGATGCGCCACAAGTGATAATCATAATTATAATTTTAAACCGTCACAGAAGGAATCTAGGAACGGAGGAAATCTCTCGACTACATTAGTTGTTCAATATACATTTATTCAATGATTTCATAGACCAATTAATCACTGTCTACAGCAGTCCAGCCGCTGAAAGAAAGCGTTCCTGGCAGGTCGTGTCAATTCTCTATAGTATCACACACGAGTTATAGTCAAAAATCTCCCTTTTCCGGAAAAAATAAAAGAAAATAATAGATAATGAACTTTATAGACTTATCGAACTGTTACGAACCTGTGAGAAACGCATGCTGTCAGCAGCATTTACGATGCATAATGATGTTCTATCCCCTCCAGCACGACTGGGAGCGCTACCTGTCGCTGGTGTTCGCGAACACGTCGGTGTCGCTGGAGGGCGGCGCCGACCGCGTCATCGTCATGGACCTGCCCTACCTGCACCGGCTGGCGGCCTTGTTGACTGATGCTCGTCCTGTGCTAATTGGTCAGTTCATTGTATTTTTAACCGAATACCAAAACGGAGGAGGTTCTCAATATGGCCGGTATTTTTTTATTTTTATAAATGTACCTTGATTACGCCGAATTTCGTGACCGATTTACGTGATGATTATTTTTTGTTCGATGCGAAATACCTAGTTGCCATTTGGTCGTATAAAAATTTGATTCAGTTTATTCCAGTAGTTTTTATTCTATGAATCAGAATCAGTAGGCCTACCGCCATCTTTTAGAAACCGTCATGTCGTAAGAACGTTTTGTTTTCCTTTTGTTTCAATACTGTTTAAATTACAAGCTTGATTTTATTTGACACAAGACGTCGTAGTAGGTTTGATTGATAAAAATCTTGTTTGAGTGAATGATTGAGCGATGACGCCACAAAACTTCCGTCAAAAGACAAGCTTGTTTTAAGAGGTTCGCGGTACGATATGACATATAACAACATTGCGCCGATACAAACTGACATTAAACAATATTGCGTTAAGAGATGGCGGTAGGCCCCCAGATGTGAGCATATTTGTTGACCTCGACGATGTAATATCACGTAACTTTGTTTATAATGTACATTAAATCTAATCTATTCTAAATTAATCCTGCTGTAGTTTACAAAAACTACTCTATTTTTATTTTAGTTTAGCGTAAGTCCATCAATGCCAAGTTGTGGCCAAGACTTGTATAGTACTTTTCTCATATAATGCGCGGAAATTAAAACTACTTTTCGAAATCAGTTTTTTTTCCCGTGTTAAGGCTCGGACTATAAGCTTCAGGATTTTTTCCGGACGGAGAAAAAACTGACAGCTTTATTTTTCATCAGGAAAAAATCCTGATGCAGTGGACTACATGCATAAGGGAATCCGGAGAGAAATTATTCAGTTCTCTAGCACTTGTTTATTTTAATATTTTGAATGGAACCCATTGACTTAAAATCTATATACGGCAGTTACACTCACGCGCGAGTGGCGAGGCGAGAGTCGAAACGGCCTCCTCGCCTCGCCTCGTCACATCGAGTCGTCCGCGACTGGAGCGGCGGGTGGAGTCAAAGGAGTCCAGTGTTGCCAATTCATCTACTTCAAATAATGCTAGAGTAATGTAAAAAATAACAAATAGCAAAAAATAGCAAAAACTACTAAACCGATTTGTAGGAAATTATGATTATTAAATTTTTGTTTTTTTGAACGACCGTATTTGTACGTCAAATATTAGCGAATATAAATAACAGATCAAACAATATGTAAATGTCAATACAAATATTATTCATATCGTTTGAACTTATTTTAGCATAAAATTAATTTAAAAAAAACAACGGGTTGCACTCTGGGAGTGCCGGCAGAAGTGAAAACCGCTTAAATGAAAATAACGATCAAAATCCACTACATCTTGACCACAACTTCATATAAAGTTGATGAAATCGGAGACCAACTTGATTTGGCAGGTAAATCCATTAAATGTGACCTGGCATCAATATGAAAGTTGGTAGTAATGAGAGATCTTTATATAATGGTTTTTAATAACTAATATACGTAGATCTTTCAAGTGTGATACTTTATGTAATTCGAAATAGGTCAACGGTAAATGGTCTTACGAATTTTAGTTCAGGTTCACGTGTCCTGATGCGACTTTAATATTTTTTACCCATCCCAAAAATTTTAAACTCTGATGTGCACAACGCCGCCAAAGAAGTTTTCACTTCACAAAAGTTTTTTTTAATTTTTTTGGACCTTTCTTTAAGTTAGGTGTCGCCCAGCATCGTCACAGAATTTTACCATGAATTATTTTTTTAGGAGAAATTACCTCTCGTGAGTCAGTCGTCACACTGGCGCATGATTTTTCCTGAAGCATCCGGTACGTTTAACAGGCACGTCAGGAAAAAATCAGAATCGGATGTCCCCGGATTCATGTAGTCCACGCAGCAAAAACTCAAATAATTGTTACTTACTTGAGTGATTAATACTTGAGTGACGGATTGAATCCGGGTTTGTCCGGGGCCGGTTCTTTGGCCGCTAAACACGACAGATATGGATTTTCATACAACTTTTGCCGGCCGCTGCTCGCATGTATGTGGCCAGTACAGTAATATCGATTTATATCGAAGAAGGCTATCAAAATAATTCTCATATATCCAAGCATGTTTGAGAAAACCAAAATAAGTTACTCTCAATCCAGATTGCTATTATACCAAAATCGCTTCTGTGTTACTAGCGGTATCCTGATTAGAGACTCAAAGCATTTGTCTGCACTGATCGATGCTCCCATATTCTAGGGAGTCTTGTTCTGTGGATCGATGGAATAGAATAATTGTCCAAAGCTCCAAAGCATGCAGTCGTCGTCAACGTTTATTGTTCAACGATGTAGTACCTACTCATCATGATGACTTGCAGATCCAAATCAATGCAACTTTCTTTTAGCGTGCAACGTATACTTTGTGTCAAATCCATGAGTAGTGAGTGACTATTTTAAGTATGTGATGCGAGAGATAAAAGATGTTTCGTAATTGTTGTTAGATCATTTAAATCTTTTGAAGTATGTAAGTTATGTCATAGACTGTAATTTATGTAAACAGTATATTGCGTTGTTATCATTTCGTTCGTGATGCATTTATTTTGTGTGCCTGTCATTTCTGGTACACACTTCAGAGAAGGCTGTAGCCGCAAGAAATTTATGGGAAGCTTATGTTGGTTCTCTACATGTCTCTAAAAAGCCTTTTTTTGTTGTTGTTGGGGCTGGCTGGTATAGGTTGCGGGGATGTAAAAGATGTGCAGTAACTTTAAAAACTATTCACTCCCGATTTTGTTTTGCCGCGCTTAAGTCAAGCACGCACGACCTAGTTATACCAATATTTTTTCAAAAAAACCTCACCTCAGAGTCCATCAAAGCGTTATCACAGTTTTAACAAGAGTGTTACTTCCCAGAGCGGTTCCTGTGGTGGTCGGTGTTCTCTACACTGGCACCGATGACGCGCGCAGCGTTCCGCGAGCGCGGGTTCGAGTTCTCGCGCGCCGTGTTCGGGCTGCAGCAGCGCACGCCGCGCTGGAAGAGCTGCGCCGCCAACGTCAACGCCAACTTCGGCGTCGCGCTCAGCTACCTCTACGTGCGCCGCCATTTCGCGAACCACTCGAGGGAGAAGGTTAGTAGATGCCACTAAACTGAGCCAGCCGATGGTCTTTCAGCCGGCGATCATGGGGGTGATGACGTGCTTAGATCTGTTGTTGTCAACAAACTGCTTTAGAGCGCCATCTATTACCGCGCGTTAGCCATGGTGATACACTAGGTTGTCTCGAGAGCATGCGTCTGAATATACCTACTTCAATGGTCCGTTATACTGGAAGCTCGGTTCGACGCCGCCCGTCGCTAAGTCGTTGTCGCTAACCACAGTTAAAAACATTATCATACTCGTACAATGGCTTTCAGTCACTTCATTCATTGTTATTGAGTGCCACTCGTCATCCAAATTCTGTGTGATATTAATATTCCTGTATTTCCCAAACCAGGCGATCGAAATGGTAGAAGACGTGCGCGAGGCGTTCGCAGATGCCGTGCATCAGTTGGAGTGGATGGACAGCGGCACGCGGCTGAAGACGCTGAGTAAGCTGCGTGCCATCCGCAACTTCGTGGGCTTCCCTGCCTGGCTGCTGCAGCCGGACCGCCTCGACGCGCATTACAAGCACGTACGTAATAATTGAAGGGAATATTTAACATTTGAAAAGCTTTCTTGTATCGCGATGCGGCAGCTGTAGCCTTATAAGGAAGACTGCATCGTGCGGCGCTATATCATATCACGTGAGATAGCGGTGTTCTGGCTAAGGGGGGTGGAGTGGATGAACAGCGGCACGCGGCTGAAGACGCTCAGCAAGCTGCGCTCTAAGTGAGTGTCTCGGCGCCCACTACAAGCATGTAGTACGTTTCATACGGAAACTGTCCCAATGCTCTTTATTTATTGCCACACTTAATTTAGCAGTATTATGTTAGACTTGAATTCCTCCTAGACATCGGTCGGCATCGGCAGATTCTAATTTCTTATTCTCTTGTTTTTATTCGTAGGCTCGACCACGACGTCAGTAGCGACCAATTGAATGCCAGCTTAGAAATAATTCGTTTGCGTTGCATTTTGGATTTTCCCTCGTTTCGGCACCTTTAAAGGGGCTCCCAGACGGTTATAAACACGCCTCCAACAGAAGCACAACTAAAAATAAAAAATCGTTAGTAAAATTATTTTTTTGTCGACGGTACTAGCCGTCGACAAAAAAATAATTTTACTAACGATTTTTTATTTTACGCATTTTCAATGCTATCTATTTACTTATGATAATTTTTTAAAAGAAGAATATTAAAAAAAGTCAACTCTGTTCACAATTACATTATTCTCAGACGGGACTTCACTTACGTTTTTGTTAAGTGTTATTAAACTGTTATTTTATTTTTCGGTGTGTGTAGTTTGCCTATCGCGTTGTGTATTGACAATGAGTGAAAAGGGGACAGTTTTGAAGTAAATTTCAGACCATAATTTGTTATTTTGGTACTCAAATTTGATTATATCTTTTTGTCGACGGTACCTGTTGTTGTGCCTCTGTTAACGGCGTGTTTGCAACCGTATGGGAGCCCTTTAAAAGGGATTATGGTCATCATTTTGATCCTTGAAAGGAGTTTTTAATTGTCTTATTTTCCTAAATTCATCAGGCTTGGACAATAGAACCAAGTTTGTCAGCGTTATCAGATAGACATAGTCATAAACTGACTTCTTTTTCCCTATTTGTTTCATAGGCAGAAGTAGTAGAAGGCAACCTGTTTGAAACCTATCTGAAGCTGACCTGGGCAGCGGTGAAGAAATCTCTGGGCTCTTTAAGGGAGCGACCAGACCGGAACAGGTAGTTTTATATTGAAACTAAAGAATAACATAAGTTTATAGTTACAAAATGTATCAGTATTTAATGGATTTATTTTTCAGATGGGTAGCGACTGCTACCACGGTGAATGCATTTTATTCAGCAACTTTAAACTCAGTCAGTAAGTTAAACTCCTATTATTTCTATATCGTCCATTAAATAATTTCCAATCTTAGAAATTTCATCTTTAATTTTAAACTTTTTAAAGCTGGATGATATTAGTTATAATATTTTCTGTTCACCCTCAGCTTTTCCTGCCGGGATCCTTCAGCCACCATTTTACGGAAACGGGGTAGAGTAAGTACAATTTTTTTTTTCCTATGTTTAACTATGAAAATAATCGATAACAAAGGCATATAAAGTACTAATGAGGTGGGTTAAAAAATAACAATAATTTTGGCTAAATTTAATAAATTATTTATAAATTGCTTTCTTAAATTTTCTAAAGTTAAGGCCAAATATGTCAACATGTTGGTAGGACTTATCATAATTACTACATGATCTAATAATGAAGCGGTCACTTATCATAATTACTACATGATCTAATAATATAACAAGTGATCCTTATCATGACCCCGTATTGCATCCTTATCCCATGTAAAAAAAACACTGATATTTTCGTCGTTTTCAGAGCAATAAATTACGGGTCCATTGGTGCCATAATGGGACATGAAGTCACGCACGGATTTGATGATCAAGGTAATAACAAATCGCGTTATGGTTCAACCGAAGTCATAATTTCCCTAACTTCACACTATTCTAGTACAGTAGAAGTCCAGCGAAATATTTCAGTCCAGTGCTGGATAATCATCTCATCATCCATTTTAATGTTTCCACTGCTGGGGCACTGGTCTTCCTTATGAGTACTTGACATTCAATGTTCAAACAAAAAATGTCAAGTACATTAGGGGCCCGTGGCGTAGTGGTTCGCGCGCTCGGGCTGCGATTGTTGAGGTTAAGCAACTTTCGCAATGGTCGGTCACGGGATGGGTGACCAAAAACTTACTATCTCGAGCTCCTCTGTGCTTCGGAAGGCACGTTAAGCCGTTGGTCCCGGCTGCATTTGCAGTCGTTAAAACCCACCAATCCGCATTGGGCCCGCGTGGTGGGTCATGGCCCATTCTCCTTATCCATCCATAAGCAAGGCCAGTGCCCCAGCAGCGGGGACATTAAAAATGGCTGATGACGACGACATTAGGAGGGCCAATATTGTCAAAGTCAAAGATTTTTATTCAAATAGACTTATATATAAGTGCTTTCGAATCGTCCATTTTTTTTTCCTACCAGCCATTCAGAACATCTTTTAACTGATAATAAGAACGGCCGCAAGAAACTTATCAGCTTTAACAGATGCAACAACATTTACAAAGGAACCTGTCGTTGCCAAACACAAATCTACAATCGTGAAACATATTTAATATAAGAGGAAAATTTTCTTATACTCAGTTATTAGCATATTTTCCTTTTATACAATTACAATAGTCATGTTTTATGTTAGTATCACTTCCATCCATTTTGGTCTTTCAAATAATCATCTACCTTTTAATAACCTTTGCTTAAGAGCGTTTTTTTAACATATATTTTAAATTTACCCACAACAACAGGCCATAGGACATTAACACTATGAAAATAACTAAAGTAAACTAGTCTTGCCGTTTCAATATCAGTTAGGAGCCTTATTTTCCTTATTGCGAAAGCCGCAGAACTAAGTCTACTCGACAAGGTTTCAATATGTGGATCCCATTGTAGTTTTGAATCTAATGTAATGCCAAGAAATTTAGTACTCTCAACTAACTCTACTACATCCCCATTCAAATTGATATGCATGTCGACCTGCCCTACATAAGGTAATGTGAATTTAACAAATTTCGTTTTGGTAGGGTTAAGAGACAAATTATTACTGTTGAACCAGTGTGCGACTTAAGAGAGATTAGATTGAATAGATATATCCCTTCTCTAAACTTAATCAAAACATAGGATTTCTTGGGCATGTCCCATTTTCGAGAGCATAATTTTCTTCCCTAGACGTCCAATACGTTCTTGAGTTTACCCAGATGCCGAAAAAATGCAAACAATAGAAATCGCCAGATCACTCAGCGCCGCATGATAGGCAAGGGCATGGGCATGGGGTTTTGTAAAAGATCGGGGAAGTTTAACCTACTTGTAACCTACTAACAACGTGGTCCACAGGTCGAAGGTACGATGAAGAGGGCAACCTGAAGCAGTGGTGGTCGGCGGCCACGCTGGAGCACTACCACGGCAAAGTGCAGTGCATCATCGACCAGTACAGTCGCTACCACATGCCGCAGCTACCCAACTACACAGTACGTACACCTGACTGCGAACTGACAGACGCTGTCAAAACCCAGTCTATTTTGGCCTAAAATTAGATGAGAATGTGTTTCTGATAAAATTCAAAGTTCTAAATCATTTTTTCAGTCTAGACTGTTACAATCACTTATGAACGTCAATGAAGCTACGCTATCGGTTCACAAACCCTACGATGGGAGACCTCGTAACGAGAAGAACCGACAAGAAACTCATTAAGGGTTGCTTGTTTCTACCTGTTTTATTTCATACAGAGTCGTCAAATTGAAAAGTGACTTTAAACATATCGGTAAGGTCAATTTAGGTAGGTTAGATAGATCGTGATGTGCTCTAAATGTGATCACATTTTTGAATTTTGTTATGCTGTCTCCACTCTACACTATTGTCCAACAGTGCAAGTCCTTCCACGTGTAGAGAGATATTTCGTGCATGTTTGACGATGTTAGTGTGCGATCTGATAGCGGTAAAATGCAGCAGATCCAATGACTCGGCCAACTGCTACATATGTTCTGAATGAGATTGAATAGAACAAACATGGACTATACGTCGTGTGGAAAGTCTGTTTCGATCGATAGTCGTCGCGAATCAAATCATTCTATTGCATTAGGTAGCTATTACACTATTACATCGTAGGTACATCGTATACGCGTACTGCACAAGACGTCGATCGTAAGTTTATTTTTTTATTAACACAAACACAATATCATGACAGGACATATCCCAATACATATAGTGATACTTTGGCGAAGTCACTCCGAGAACACGAAAAAATATCAGTCATTAGGGAAATTTCGTTAAATGTGTGCAGAGAGCGTGTTATCGGGGCTTTACTTAGATAATTAGTCCTGCCTCGTGGTACCACCAGCAGCCGTGGCTGTCGCCTCGTCCCCACATAATTGTTAGGTGCCTGCAACATCACCTCCTTTAGCAATTCTGGATTTTAAATTTTACGTAAGGACAGATTGGACGTTTTTGCAATCGCAGTCACGGTACCGGACCAAACATTTATGAAATATATGGCATGCCATTTCCACTCCGAGTCGGTGTCGGTGCCGTCACCATGCCCGGCTAGTGCAAAAACGCCAATTCGAGTCATGTTTTAGTGTGGACTGTTAGACGATAGTATACTGGAAGCGGCATTAGTATTTTTTTTCAAATCACACCAATTATATAGCTCAATGTATCTACATAAGAACTTGTGCTTTGGATACTAGATAATGGATAAACATACGTATGTACTTTTTTTTGTAAATACATACATTATTTACATATTAAATACACAGACCAAGAAAAATAGACATGTTAGCACACAAACATTCGTCTCGTCCGGGGATCGAAGCCGGGACCTCTGGCGCAGAACGCGGGTTTAGTATCCCTCCGTCAAACTGGTCGTCTAAAGAGGCGTTTAAAAGTGAATGTCAATCTGCAGGTGCACGGGTTCAACACGCAGGGCGAGAACATCGCGGACAACGGCGGGCTGCGCGCGGCCTGGCGCGCCTACCGCCGCCTGCATGCGCGCGCGCCCCGCGCCGTCGCCGCCCTCCCCGCGCTGCCCTACCACCCCGACCAGCTGTTCTTCCTCGGCTTCGCGCAGGTCAGTACGCTACAGCAGGTCCCCCCCGCGCCCCCACCGCGCTGCCGGCGCTGCCCCACCACCCCGACCAGCTGTTCTTCCTCGGCTTCGCGCAGGTCAGTACGCTACAGCAGGTCCCCCCCGCGCCCCCACCGCGCTGCCGGCGCTGCCCCACCACCCCGACCAGCTGTTCTTCCTCGGCTTCGCGCAGGTCAGTACGCTACAGCAGGTCCCCCCCCGCGCCCCCACCGCGCTGCCGGCGCTGCCCCACCACCCCGACCAGCTGTTCTTCCTCGGCTTCGCGCAGGTCAGTACGCTACAGCAGGTCCCCCCCGCGCCCCCACCGCGCTGCCGGCGCTGCCCCACCACCCCGACCAGCTGTTCTTCCTCGGCTTCGCGCAGGTCAGTACGCTACAGCAGGTCCCCCCCGCGCCCCCACCGCGCTGCCGGCGCTGCCCCACCACCCCGACCAGCTGTTCTTCCTCGGCTTCGCGCAGGTCAGTACGCTACAGCAGGTCCCCCCCCGCGCCCCCACCGCGCTGCCGGCGCTGCCCCACCACCCCGACCAGCTGTTCTTCCTCGGCTTCGCGCAGGTCAGTACGCTACAGCAGGTCCCCCCCGCGCCCCCACCGCGCTGCCGGCGCTGCCCCACCACCCCGACCAGCTGTTCTTCCTCGGCTTCGCGCAGGTCAGTACGCTACAGCAGGTCCCCCCCCCGCCCCCACCGCGCTGCCGGCGCTGCCCCACCACCCCGACCAGCTGTTCTTCCTCGGCTTCGCGCAGGTCAGTACGCTACAGCAGGTCCCCCCCCGCGCCCCCACCGCGCTGCCGGCGCTGCCCCACCACCCCGACCAGCTGTTCTTCCTCGGCTTCGCTCAGGTCACCAGCTTTATTATCATTTCAGCCACAAGAACCACTCTCTCTCTTATCGTATAAGGATTAGTGGCCACCTCTGGTGTCAGATTTATTAAGCCGCCTATAAGGTCTCTGACTAGGCTTAACGACTGTTATCAGATGACAACAGCCGATGCCGACGATTTAACGTGCCCTCCGGCTCCGAAGCACGGAAGCGCTCAGTAGTAAGCCACATTACGGTCACCAATCCGACACCTGACCGGGCCGAACGTTGCTTAACAAACCTGATCGATTAAGATCAGTCTGTCAAGCACGGACATGAGCGCTTTGAGCTAGCTCGAGCTCGCTCGAGACACCCACTGTATAGGCCCTTCAAGGATCTTAACGACGAACGGTCCTGAGCTGCCCGCATCCAACGGCTTCGCGCAACCGCACACTAGATCGTCGATCCACTCGTACATTTTGGGGGACACCCACAGAGTCTTTCATCGAATTCACCGAGGGGTAAATGGGAAAAGGACTATCATTAAAAATCCAACAAAAGATAAAACACGCGTTGATGTCTTTTGTATGAAACTATTAAATTTATATCCAAATAAATTATCAATCTAGTAATTCTTAATAACTTGAATTGTTTTGTATGCGTTACATAATATTAGGTAGTTCTTCCGACATCTACTGATCATTTTGGTCGAAAATCCTGTTCTGTCTTTTTTATTTTTCTTTCTTTCTTTTATTGTCTTACATGGCCTAATAATTATCAAACGGTTCTTACCTAGATGTCGAAATCATAGCTTGGTAACGTCTTATTCTATCAAAGCTTTTTATTATAACACCATCCTTTATGCTTTTATTGTCTGAGTAGATGTTAGCAATTATTAAATAAATAAATATAACTATTCCTCAGATATGGTGCGGAAACTCCACAGTAGGCGCGCTTAAATCCAAGATGGTGGAGGGCGTGCACAGCCCCAACAAAGTCCGTGTGATCGGCACGCTGAGCAACTCGCGCGAGTTCGCCGAGGCCTGGCGCTGCGCCCCCAACACCCCCATGAACCCTCCCAACAAGTGCGTGCTATGGTGACCACCGTGAATTAGTTAACCAAAGACTTAATTTAACATGATTACAATAACCGAGTGGGCGAAGTTAGAAAACACTTTAGAAGACCGAGAAGGCGAAGTAACGTGTTAGCTCATGACATTCGACAGGCCGATCAGCGCAGTGCTATAAGTGGGTGCTTTGGTATTCGCTGCATTCACCACTCAACCAGACATTCACACGATTACAACAACCGAGCGGGCGAAGTCGGAATATCGCGCAGAAGGTAGTCATTTGTTAGGCCTGATTTGGATTGAACCTTAGGCGAGTCCCACATAACCACAGTATAACGTAGAGGACGGAGTATTCGTAAATGCTTTCCCCCTTACAAGAAAAAAAAGACCTGATTGGGCAGTGGTATATTGGTATAAGTGCGTGCGTATGATAGGCACGCTGAGCAACTCGCGCGATATCGCCGTATGAAGGATTCACAACACTTCACCAAAGACTTTCATACGATCACAATAACCAAACGGGCGAAGTTAGATGACATGCTAGAAGACAGAGAAGACGAAAAAGGAAGTTGGGAATGTCGTTCGACAGGCCAAATACTGCAGTGCACCACTCAACCAGACATATACACAATGCAATACCGAGCGGATGGAGTTAGTAGACCGCGCCTGTTATTTGACAGGACTGATGACGCAGTGGTATATTGGTATGGAGCAACTCTCGCATGTTGGCCCCCCACTACGGCGCGTACACCACTCAACTAAAGACAGCAGGAAAAAGGAAGGAAAAGAAAGCTGGGTTGCCAGATTGGGGTTGCTTTTCGCAAATTTGGCGAAAACTTGGATTTTGTGGGGTATGGTAAAATCGTATTTTCATTCGAATAGTACCTACCATTTTGGGGAAAACATAAATGGTACAAGCACGTGGTCTGGTGACTGTCGAGGAGACTACTCGACCAAAGACATACACGATTAAATCCCCTGACCGAAGTGAGATAGAAGCCTGCGTATGTCTAAGAATATAACAAAGAAAGAAAGTGTCCTTTCGTTGCCCTGCGCTGGATGACGACAACTTCGTCGGTAATATTTCTTTTAAATCGCAATATCGATTACATCCAATAAACAAAAAATAACATTGAAGAAAAACGTACACCATAATAGTAGAGAAATCTTGGATTATGTTGCGTTGTTTTTCTGGTTAAAGTAAATAAATAAATTTATTATAAGTGTTACTTAGTAAAAGCGTCTCCGTGCGCCTATTTTTTTTTAAAGTGTCACGAGATCTTTCTGTCTGCCCGGTTATTGTTAATAATAAATTACTCCAGTTACCGCCTTAGTTGTTAATGTACAAATAGTGTGTATTTTTATATGAAAACTCGTGCTCAACAAAGACTGAATAGTGGAATTTATTCCAGCGGCTCGAGAAGGGATGTAAGTTTGTAAGACTAGCGAAATAAATAACTTAAAGTTCAGTGCCCCTACTACGAATTGATATTTTAAAACTTTCAACGTTCTTGAAAATTTTCGAATGCACTGCTCATGATGCTCAATATGTCGTAGGATGATTTGATAAATGGAATTTTAGCAAAAAAACCCAGGGATATTGCGAAAACACGGATAATTAGACAATGGTGGTACATTTCACAATCTTACTGAAAAAATATAGGGTTTTTGCAAAAATACGGGTTGTTTTAGTAACATTGGATATTCTTACCTCTGATTGGCTTAACTTTTGCTTCCTTGCTAACTCGATTGGTTCACAGAAACTTTACTAAACGTGAAAGAATGGATTGACATTTGAAACGTCAAGTCGTTAACCAATCAGAGAAAATTTTGTTTTGGACGGTCCGACCAGCCAATCAGTGTTCTTATTTCATAATAGCCAGCGTTTCTTTTTGCATTCTTACTAAGGCAATCCGTTTTTTCGCAAATACCCTATGTTTTATCAGTTGGATTGAGAAATGACAACACCATTGTCTAATTATCCGTGTTTTCGCAATATCTCTAGGATTTTCGCAAAAAAAAAGATTTATCTAATTATCCTGCGACACATATACAAACAAGACAAAATCGGTAGTTTTCGACAACGAATATGTTTGCGAAACTCGTACTAGGAGTGCTTGATATTAGTTGTAAGGACAGTGATTAAACTATTTATTTTAATAATAAAAAGGATGAGATAATTTTTCTTTTTTTTTTACTCTGAGAATTTATAAATATTCATGTAATATGTATACTTTATGTACCCTTTTATTTTGTAAGAAATTTGTACGAAAAGATAAGATAGTTATAAGGTATTTATTTATTTCCATCATATATCGCACACACATTCATGTACACAGCTATAAAAAATAATTACCAATATAAAGAAAAGTATGTTTCGAACTAAATTGTGTGCCGCATCGACAGAAAAAGGCAAATACTCATTGACTCCTTAAGTTGGCCTACCTCACTGCCTATTATTATCTAAATATATATAACTCAAAGGTGACTGACTGATAAAGTGATCTATCAACGCACAGCCCAAACCACTGGACGGATCGGGCTGAAATTTGGCATGTAGATGTTATGACGTAGGCATCCGCTAAGAAAGGATTATTTGAAATTCTACCCCTAAGGGGGTGAAATAGGGGATGAAAGATTGTATGAAAGTCTGTCAGTTTTGAAGTTATGATCTTCAGATTTGGTATTTAGGTTGACATTTGAAAATAATTAATTACCTGTCTCGGCGTTTTTGAAAATATCAACCCCAAAAGTGTGAAAAGGGGGATGAAGTTGTGTAAGAAAAGTCCATTATTTTCAAAGTAAGAGTGTTAGGATCTTCAAATTTTGTATTTAGGTTGAAATTAAAAATAAACATTTACAAGTCTCGACGTTTTTTAAATTTCTACCCCCAAAGGGGTGGAAAGGGGGATGAAGTTGAGAAAGAAAAGTCCTTTATTTTCAAAATAAAAGTCACTCATTTTTTTTATGGTTGGAAATTAAAAATAAATAAACAAACCTTTATTTTTTGATTTATACAAATCAACCCCTAAGGGGGTAAAAGGGGGTAAATAATGTTAAAATCGATATGGGTGTCGTTATTGAGGGTTTATGGGATGTTGATTACGAAAACAATTTCTATCCCCATTCTCTTAAGTAAGCTGCAAGCCTTCGGGCCAAAATAAACCTATATACATATACATATACCATTCAGGATCTTATATAACAAAGACATGTCCATCATGCGTCTTCGATCGCTCAGTTTATCGATCTTAAAATGATCGAGACGGCTTTGGTAGGAACTACGACTACTGATGTTACGGGATTTGTAAGTTAGGTGACGGGTAAAACATCTGTTAATCCTTTCAATCCTATCCGAATGAATGTTGTAATAAGGATTCCATACTCTACTTGAATATTCAAGAGTACTTCGAACCAAGGCATAGTAAAGAACGATACGAGTTTTGACATCTTTAAAGTTTTTGGTTGTCCTCTTGATAAAACCTCATACGGGAGGATTTCGAAACAATGCTGTCATAATGTGGAATGAATGACAGTTTACTATCGATTATGACCATTTATACTGTATGATGATGACCGAGGGATCCTTTTCCTTGTAAAGGTCATCTGAAAACACTTAGAGACATTCAAGATCATGAGGTTGTCAGTACACCAATTATTAATACGATTCAAGTCCTCCTGCAGCAGCCTGATATCATCAACAGTAACAATTTCTATATACACCTTCATGTCATCCGCAAATAAAGAGCAATGACAATTTTCGACGCAGTCAACGATATCATTTACAAATAGCAGAAATAGAATTGGACCGAGATGTGATCCCTGAGGGACTCCCGAAGTCGACATGTACTGATCAGACCTATAACCATTGATGACGACTGACTGCGTCCGATTACTGAGGTAAGACTCAAACCAAGCCAGTAATGCTCCCGTTATACCATATGTGTTATGCAGCTTCGATATTGAGAGTTCATGATGGACTTTATCGAAAGCACTACTGAAATCTATGTAGATCGAGTCTACTTGACCACCAGCATCGATTACTTCCATCAAGTAACTCACATAAGATGCCAGATTCGTGTTGACCGACTTACCCTTACAAAACCCATGTTGCTGATCTTTTTCTTCTTGTAACAAGGGGAAACACTAAAGATTCAAAAATTTTGGAGAGAGTTAATAAAACAGACACTGGCCTATAATTCTTATCATTTTGGGGCTCCCCTTTTTTGAAAATCGGCACTATTCGAGCTTCTTTCCAGACTTTCGGGAAAGTACTAGTTACTAATGATTGATTAAAAATTAATAAGACAGGATAAGCTAAAGATGACGCACACAATCTTATAAAGTAAGGAAGTAAGTTATCCGGGCCAGCTCCCTTGATCATATCCAATTGCTTCATCTTACGAAGAACCTGATCCTCGTTGAGAATTATCCTACTAAGAGTCAAGCTCGTATTAGACATGTCACTAGAAGGAGTAACGGCAGTAGCAGCCGAACCTGAAGCCGACGTGAACACCGAACTAAATTGCTTGGCGAAAAGATTCACAATGCCGTCACCACCTGTAACCTTTTGATCATTTAAATGCATGCTGACTGGTATAGTATTTGAACCTGCTCTTTTATCCTTCACATATTTCCAGAAAACTTAGGGTTCTCAACAACACTTTTCTCAACCCTATTCATATAACGACCGTAATCTAGACACTATTTTCTCACACCTGCTTCGCAAAATATTGTACTCATAATGGTCGCGAGGGTTGTTAATTTTTTTAAATTTTGACCTCAACTTGTCCTTTTCTCTAAACAGCTTAATAAGATCTCTACTGAACCACGGAGGATAATGTTTATAGACCGATGGTTTGTATTTAGGCATAATATCTTCCAGAACTGTACCAACAATGGCATAAAATTTGTTAGTCATATCGTCAACAGTTGCACATTCACCAAATTCTGACTGCCAGTTAATACCTTTCAAGCGCGAGTTAAGTTTTTGATAATCGGCTTTGTAGAAGTTGTAACCTGTACGTGGTTTGGGCTGAACATGAAGGACGCTGTCAAATGCTACCGTAATTTCTAGTTGCGGGTGTAACGGATCCAATTTACTTAATTAAAAGTCTGGTTTCGCCACCCACCCCTGGCACATTAGTTAAAACCAAATCAAGAATTTTGTTATCTGAATTCAGGATGTTGTTGACTTGATTTAGACATGACATTGACATAAAATCAACAAGACAATAACAAAGACTACAGTCAAAGTTATTAGGATTAAGAACACTCGAATCTGCACTTAATGACCACGATATGAAACTCATGTTAAAGTCACCAATAATCAGAACATCGTCCACGTTATTTATAATTTCACTAGAATTTTCTAAGAAGCTACGAAGTAAGTCTATTTTTAATGGAGGAGGGAGGTACACAGAACACAAGCCTATCTTCTTCGGCAATTTTTCGCACTGCGTTTCCAGCAAAATACACAGATCTTCATTCTCAGTCTCCCATTGCTTCATTCTGCATGATCTGATATTCCGTTTAACAGCTACCAATACCCAACCACCTCTAGTTTTTGTATTTTCGGGGCAGGAGGACCGATCTTTGCGATATACGTTATACGCTGATCCTATGAATTCCCTATCATTAAATCCAGAAGTTAACCATGTCTCTGTAAGGACAATGATATCATAATCACACTGCGATATGCTCAAATAAATCTTATCCGTTTTGTTCTCATTCCTCTGACGTTTTGATAATAAATTTTCGTCTTGCCTGTAAGTAGTTTATTCAGTGACACTTGATCATTTATTGGCACTTTTATTTTATTTTAGATTATTGAGCTGTTCGTGGCAGGTTACGCACTTTGCTTGAGATGATTCATCTTTACGAATGTAAATTCTGCCGTTCCTCATCCACACATATTTATATCCAAGAGGTTTTGCCTTCAATCTGGTAGCCGCGTGTAATGCTTTATTCTCTGGCGATAGATGTTCCGACACGTATATTGGTACGCTATCTCCACCTATGCCAATTAAGCTAGTATTTAATTTATCCTGTTTATTCTTCCTGTTGTAATCAGCAATCGCTACTAGGAATGTATCACGGCATCGATTACTGCGGAACTTGATAACTGCAGTACGTGGCCGTTTACTCGCAGGGTTAATTTTAGCAACTCTGTAGCAGGAGAGAATGTCACCATCTTGTACTTCACTATGCACTAGTTTCCCAATCTGTTGAGCAGTTTTGACTAGATCTTCGTTTCTGAATTCTGGCAAGCCATGTATCTCGATGTTTGTGCTACGTGAGTATTGTTCCATAGCAGACAATTGTGCCACTGCATTCTTCAGTGTAAGCTCAAGTGCGTTGTTTCCATCAATAAGTTTTTTTTATATCTTCCTCTCTCTTAACCATCATCTTATTCAATTCATCATATTTCTCATCAATGAAACCTATAGTATCCTTAAATGAGGTTATTTCTTCACGTACATTCTTCACTTCTGTTTGCATTATCTCACGTATCAAGTAATTAATTACAATATTAATTACATACACATTACATTACATTTATGTCCAAAATAATCCTCAACACTATAAAATCTATGGTCAACTAAAAACTTTGTCAATTTTGATTAAAATATTTGAAATGTCCGTGATTCTTTTATGTCAATTGGCAAATGATTGTAAATTTTTATAGTCATAAAAAGGCAAATAAAGTACTGTTTTTGGTGCATTACAATTTCTGGTTGAATTTGGATTCATTTGTTTTGCAGTACTAAAAAGATGCATATTGCGTTTAGCAAAACTACAGCATTTTAAAATATACAGGGATGGCAAAGATAACAATTTAAAATTTTCAAATACAGGTTTACAGGAGTCGTATGGATGAATTCCCGCTATGGCACGGATGCACTTTTTTGTGCTATAAACACTTTATTGCAATCTACCGAATTTCCCCATAACAACAGACCGTACGTTAAAACAGACCCCACATAAGCATGATATGCCATAAGCGCAGTTTGTACAGAAGCTATTCGTCGTAATCTACCAAGTACATACACAAATCTATTTATTTTGCTGCAGATCTTTTCTATCTGTGCTTTCCAATTAATTTGTTGATCAATTGTTATTCCCAAAAATGATACCATGTCCGTTTCTGCTATAGATTCCGTATTATATTTGATTCTTAAGTTATGATTTTGACGATTCCCATTTTTTCAAATAATATAGTTGGTCTTATTAGTATTAAATTGCGAATTATTATTTTCAAGCCATATAGCAATATTTTGTAGTGTATTATTAATTTCAGCTTCGAATACAGTATCGTCACTCTATTTATCAGATGTTACAATTACGGAAATGTCATCAGCGAATAGTACTGATTTGTGGGATGTCGCTAAAGGCATTTCATTTATATAAAATAGAAATTAGAGGGGTCCGAGTATACTTCCCTGCGGGACTCCAGATCTATTAAATTCATAACTAGACTAAAATGTTGACATGATGTTATTATTATCTATGCGGCTTATTTGAACACATTGTTGTCGGTTTTCCAAATATGATTTAAACCAAGACAATGTGATTCCCCTTATTCCGTATTGCTCCAATTTTGCAATAAAGTACACTGCGACACAAAGTCAAAGGCTTTTGACATGTCAAATAGTAGTAAGCAAGTTTTCAAACCTTTATCAACATTTTTCATTACGTTACTTATAAGGTTGAACATTGCTAGTGTGGTTGATTTATTTTTAAGAAATCCATTTTGCTCCTCTTTAATAATTTTAAAGGACATCAGGCAATCTCCATACAAAGTTGGTCCAAAAAAAAAGTGAGCGGCCAGACCCAAGATTATTTCTAATAGGTAGTTCATATTAGGACCTAAAAAAAAATATATGGACTTAACCCTGTAACCGCGTGAACTGAGAAGCTATTTAAGATAATGCATTCTGAGCAAAAACACAAGTAACATTAGGCGGACAGACCCAGGATTATTTTTATGAGTAGTTCCTATAAAGACCTAAAAAAAATATATGGACTTAACCCTGTCATCGCATGAACTGAGTTGCTATTTCGAGTTCAAAAATCAGGACAAAAAAAAAGTCAGCGGCCAGACCCAAGATTATTTATAATAGGTAGTTCATACTAAGGCCTAAAAAAAATTATATGAACTTAACCCTGTCACCGCATGAGGAGAGTTGCTATTTCAAGTCAAAAAAATCTAGATAAAAAAAAGTGAGCGGCCAGACCCAAGATTATTTTCAATAGGTAGTTCAAATAAAGGCCTAAGAAAAATTATACGGACTTAACCCTGTCACCGCATGAAGAGAGTTGCTATTTCGAGTCAAAAAAATCTAGACAAAATAAAAGTGAGCGGCCAGACCCAAGATTATTTCTAATAGGTAGTTCATACTAAGGCCTAAAAAAAATTATACGGACTTAACCCTGTCACCGCATGAAGAGAGTTGCTATTTCGAGTCAAAAAAATCTAGACAAAATAAAAGTGAGCGGCCAGACCCAAGATTATTTGCAATAGGTAGTTCATACTAAGGCCTAAAAAAATTATATGTACTTAACCCTGTCACCGCATGAACTGAGTAGCTTTTTCGAATTAAAAATCTGGACAAAAAAAAAGTGAGCGGCCAGACCCAAGATTATTTGCAATAGGTAGTTCATAGTACGGCCTAAAAAACTTAAAAGGACTTAACCCCGTCACCACATGAACTGAGTAGCTATTTCGAGTTAAAAAATCTAGACAAAAAAAATAAGTGAGCGGCCAGACCCAAGATTATTTCCAAAAGGTAGTTCATATTAGGACCTAAACAAAATTATACGTACTTAACCCTGTCACCGCATGAACTGAGTAACTATTTCGATTTAAAAAATCTGGACAAAAAAAAGTGAGCGACCAGACCCGAGATTATTTGCAATAGGTAGTTCATACTAAGGCCTAAAAAAAAATATATGAACTTAACACTGTCACCGCATGAAAAGAGTTACTATTTCAAGTAAAAAAAAACTGGACAAAAAAAGTGAGCGGCCAGACCCAAGATTATTTCTAATAGGTAGTTCATATTAGGACCTAAAAAAAAATATATGGACTTAACCCTGTAACCGCGTGAACTGAGAAGCTATTTAAGATAATGCATTCTGAGCAAAAACACAAGTAACATTAGGCGGACAGACCCGGGATTATTTTTATGAGTAGTTCCTATAAAGACCTAAAAAAAAATATATGGACTTAACCCTGTCATCGCATGAACTGAGTTGCTATTTCGAGTTCAAAAATCAGGACAAAAAAAAAGTCAGCGGCCAGACCCAAGATTATTTCTAATAGGTAGTTCATACTAAGGCCTAAAAAAAATTATATGAACTTAACCCTGTCACCGCATGAGGAGAGTTGCTATTTCAAGTCAAAAAAATCTAGATAAAAAAAAGTGAGCGGCCAGACCCAAGATTATTTTCAATAGGTAGTTCAAATAAAGGCCTAAGAAAAATTATACGGACTTAACCCTGTCACCGCATGAACTGAGTCGCTATTTCGATTTAAAAAATCTGTACAAAATAAAAGTGAGCGGCCAGACCCAAGATTATTTCTAATAGTTAGTTCTTACTAAGGCCTAAAAAAAATTATACGTACTTAACCCTGTCACCGCATGAACTGAGTAGCTATTTCGATTTAAAAAATCTGGACAAAAAAAAAGTGAGCGGCCAGACCCAAGATTATTTGCAATAGGTAATTCATAGTAAGGCCTAAAAAACTTAAAAGGACTAACCCCGTCACCGCATGAACTGAGTTGCTATTTCGAGTTCAAAAATCTGGACAAAATAAAAGTGAGCGGCCAGACCCAAGATTATTTCTAATAGTTAGTTCATACTAAGGCCTAAAAAAAATTATACGTACTTAACCCTGTCACCGCATGAACTGAGTAGCTATTTCGATTTAAAAAATCTGGACAAAAAAAAAGTGAGCGGCCAGACCCAAGATTATTTGCAATAGGTAGTTCATAGTAAGGCCTAAAAAACTTAAAAGGACTAACCCCGTCACCGCATGAACTGAGTAGCTATTTCGAGTTAAAAAATCTGGACAAAAAAATAAGTGAGCGGCCAGACCCAAGATTATTTCCAAAAGGTAGTTAATACTAAGGCCTAAAAAAAAATATACGTACTTAACCCTGTCACCGCATGAACTGAGTAGCTATTTCGATTTAAAAAATCTGGACAAAAAAAAGTGAGCGGCCAGACCCAAGATTATTTGCAATAGGTAGTTCATAGTAAGGCCTAAAAAACTTAAAAGGACTAACCCCGTCACCGCATGAACTGAGTAGCTATTTCGAGTTAAAAAATCTGGACAAAATAAAAGTAAGCGGCCAGACCCAAGATTATTTCTAATAGTTAGAATAGAATAGAATTTATTTGCATAAGATATGGTTGTACATGATGGGAAAACTTATCAATAATGTTGCTTAACATACCTTGCTTATTTAGCATGCAAAATGTTATTATAATATTAATTACAAAAACAGTCTCTAAATTGCATTAAAATTAGTATATTAAGAATGGAGTACCGAACCTATGATTTCGTCTTTGAGAAAGTCATTTGTCGCATAATAGCATTTTCCAGTTAACCACGTCATTAGTTTGTGTTTGAAAATGTTAATCGGATATTGTTTGAATTCATTCGGCAATTTATTAAATATTCTTATTATCATGGGGTAACAGTTATTTGAGAATAAAGCTGTTTTAATCTTAGGACCTAGTAGTCTATCAGTGTTCTTTGTGTTAAAATTACAGTGTTCAGACCATTTAGCAAAGAGTTCTGGGTGTTTTTTTACGAACAAACAACATTCCAGTATGTATAGACAATGTACCGTCAACAGCTTAAATTTACGAAAGTACGGTCTACATGAAGTCATTGAGTCAATATCAGCTAGTCCACGTATACACTGTTTCTGGGAGATAAATAATCTATTAATTTCCTTTGAATTTCCCCAAATAATGATGCCAGTTAGTTCATACTAAGGCCTAAAAAAAATTATACGTACTTAACCCTGTCACCGCATGAACTGAGTAGCTATTTCGATTTAAAAAATCTGGACAAAAAAAAAAGTGAGCGGCCAGACCCAAGATTATTTGCAATAGGTAGTTCATAGTAAGGCCTAAAAAACTTAAAAGGACTAACCCCGTCACCGCATGAACTGAGTAGCTATTTCGAGTTAAAAAATCTGGACAAAAAAATAAGTGAGCGGCCAGACCCAAGATTATTTCCAAAAGGTAGTTAATACTAAGGCCTAAAAAAAATATATGAACTTAACCCTGTCACCGCATGAGGAGAGTTGCTATTTCAAGTCAAAAAAATCTAGATAAAAAAAGTGAGCGGCCAGACCCAAGATTATTTTCAATAGGTAGTTCAAATAAAGGCCTAAGAAAAATTATACGGACTTAACCCTGTCACCGCATGAACTGAGTCGCTATTTCGATTTAAAAAATCTGTACAAAATAAAAGTGAGCGGCCAGACCCAAGATTATTTCTAATAGTTAGTTCTTACTAAGGCCTAAAAAAAATTATACGTACTTAACCCTGTCACCGCATGAACTGAGTAGCTATTTCGATTTAAAAAATCTGGACAAAAAAAAAGTGAGCGGCCAGACCCAAGATTATTTGCAATAGGTAGTTCATAGTAAGGCCTAAAAAACTTAAAAGGACTAACCCCGTCACCGCATGAACTGAGTAGCTATTTCGAGTTAAAAAATCTGGACAAAATAAAAGTGAGCGGCCAGACCCAAGATTATTTCTAATAGTTAGTTCATACTAAGGCCTAAAAAAAATTATACGTACTTAACTCTGTCACCGCATGAACTGAGTAGCTATTTCGATTTAAAAAATCTGGACAAAAAAAAAGTGAGCGGCCAGACCCAAGATTATTTGCAATAGGTAGTTCATAGTAAGGCCTAAAAAACTTAAAAGGACTAACCCCGTCACCGCATGAACTGAGTAGCTATTTCGAGTTAAAAAATCTGGACAAAATAAAAGTAAGCGGCCAGACCCAAGATTATTTCTAATAGTTAGTTCATACTAAGGCCTAAAAAAAATTATACGTACTTAACCCTGTCACCGCATGAACTGAGTAGCTATTTCGATTTAAAAAATCTGGACAAAAAAAAATTGAGCGGCCAGACCCAAGATTATTTGCAATAGGTAGTTCATAGTAAGGCCTAAAAAACTTAAAAGGACTAACCCCGTCACCGCATGAACTGAGTAGCTATTTCGAGTTAAAAAATCTGGACAAAAAAATAAGTGAGCGGCCAGACCCAAGATTATTTCCAAAAGGTAGTTAATACTAAGGCCTAAAAAAAAATATATGAACTTAACCCTGTCACCGCATGAGGAGAGTTGCTATTTCAAGTCAAAAAAATCTAGATAAAAAAAAGTGAGCGGCCAGACCCAAGATTATTTTCAATAGGTAGTTCAAATAAAGGCCTAAGAAAAATTATACGGACTTAACCCTGTCACCGCATGAACTGAGTCGCTATTTCGATTTAAAAAATCTGTACAAAATAAAAGTGAGCGGCCAGACCCAAGATTATTTCTAATAGTTAGTTCTTACTAAGGCCTAAAAAAAATTATACGTACTTAACCCTGTCACCGCATGAACTGAGTAGCTATTTCGATTTAAAAAATCTGGACAAAAAAAAAAGTGAGCGGCCAGACCCAAGATTATTTGCAATAGGTAGTTCATAGTAAGGCCTAAAAAACTTAAAAGGACTAACCCAGTCACCGCATGAACTGAGTAGCTATTTCGAGTTAAAAAATCTGGACAAAATAAAAGTGAGCGGCCAGACCCAAGATTATTTCTAATAGTTAGTTCATACTAAGGCCTAAAAAAAATTATACGTACTTAACTCTGTCACCGCATGAACTGAGTAGCTATTTCGATTTAAAAAATCTGGACAAAAAAAAAGTGAGCGGCCAGACCCAAGATTATTTGCAATAGGTAGTTCATAGTAAGGCCTAAAAAACTTAAAAGGACTAACCCCGTCACCGCATGAACTGAGTAGCTATTTCGAGTTAAAAAATCTGGACAAAATAAAAGTAAGCGGCCAGACCCAAGATTATTTCTAATAGTTAGTTCATACTAAGGCCTAAAAAAAATTATACGTACTTAACCCTGTCACCGCATGAACTGAGTAGCTATTTCGATTTAAAAAATCTGGACAAAAAAAAAAGTGAGCGGCCAGACCCAAGATTATTTGCAATAGGTAGTTCATAGTAAGGCCTAAAAAACTTAAAAGGACTAACCCCGTCACCGCATGAACTGAGTAGCTATTTCGAGTTAAAAAATCTGGACAAAAAAAATAAGTGAGCGGCCAGACCCAAGATTATTTCCAAAAGGTAGTTAATACTAAGGCCTAAAAAAAAATATATGAACTTAACCCTGTCACCGCATGAGGAGAGTTGCTATTTCAAGTCAAAAAAATCTAGATAAAAAAAGTGAGCGGCCAGACCCAAGATTATTTTCAATAGGTAGTTCAAATAAAGGCCTAAGAAAAATTATACGGACTTAACCCTGTCACCGCATGAACTGAGTCGCTATTTCGATTTAAAAAATCTGTACAAAATAAAAGTGAGCGGCCAGACCCAAGATTATTTCTAATAGTTAGTTCTTACTAAGGCCTAAAAAAAATTATACGTACTTAACCCTGTCACCGCATGAACTGAGTAGCTATTTCGATTTAAAAAATCTGGACAAAAAAAAAGTGAGCGGCCAGACCCAAGATTATTTGCAATAGGTAGTTCATAGTAAGGCCTAAAAAACTTAAAAGGACTAACCCCGTCACCGCATGAACTGAGTAGCTATTTCGAGTTAAAAAATCTGGACAAAATAAAAGTGAGCGGCCAGACCCAAGATTATTTCTAATAGTTAGTTCATACTAAGGCCTAAAAAAAATTATACGTACTTAACTCTGTCACCGCATGAACTGAGTAGCTATTTCGATTTAAAAAATCTGGACAAAAAAAAAGTGAGCGGCCAGACCCAAGATTATTTGCAATAGGTAGTTCATAGTAAGGCCTAAAAAAATTAAAATGACTAACCCCGTCACCGCATGAACTGAGTAGCTATTTCGAGTTAAAAAATCTGGACAAAATAAAAGTAAGCGGCCAGACCCAAGATTATTTCTAATAGTTAGTTCATACTAAGGCCTAAAAAAAATTATACGTACTTAACCCTGTCACCGCATGAACTGAGTAGCTATTTCGATTTAAAAAATCTGGACAAAAAAAAATTGAGCGGCCAGACCCAAGATTATTTGCAATAGGTAGTTCATAGTAAGGCCTAAAAAACTTAAAAGGACTAACCCCGTCACCGCATGAACTGAGTAGCTATTTCGAGTTAAAAAATCTGGACAAAAAAATAAGTGAGCGGCCAGACCCAAGATTATTTCCAAAAGGTAGTTAATACTAAGGCCTAAAAAAAAATATATGAACTTAACCCAGTCACCGCATGAGGAGAGTTGCTATTTCAAGTCAAAAAAATCTAGATAAAAAAAAGTGAGCGGCCAGACCCAAGATTATTTTCAATAGGTAGTTCAAATAAAGGCCTAAGAAAAATTATACGGACTTAACCCTGTCACCGCATGAACTGAGTCGCTATTTCGATTTAAAAAATCTGTACAAAATAAAAGTGAGCGGCCAGACCCAAGATTATTTCTAATAGTTAGTTCTTACTAAGGCCTAAAAAAAATTATACGTACTTAACCCTGTCACCGCATGAACTGAGTAGCTATTTCGATTTAAAAAATCTGGACAAAAAAAAAAGTGAGCGGCCAGACCCAAGATTATTTGCAATAGGTAGTTCATAGTAAGGCCTAAAAAACTTAAAAGGACTAACCCCGTCACCGCATGAACTGAGTAGCTATTTCGAGTTAAAAAATCTGGACAAAATAAAAGTGAGCGGCCAGACCCAAGATTATTTCTAATAGTTAGTTCATACTAAGGCCTAAAAAAAATTATACGTACTTAACTCTGTCACCGCATGAACTGAGTAGCTATTTCGATTTAAAAAATCTGGACAAAAAAAAAGTGAGCGGCCAGACCCAAGATTATTTGCAATAGGTAGTTCATAGTAAGGCCTAAAAAACTTAAAAGGACTAACCCCGTCACCGCATGAACTGAGTAGCTATTTCGAGTTAAAAAATCTGGACAAAAAAATAAGTGAGCGGCCAGACCCAAGATTATTTCCAAAAGGTAGTTAATACTAAGGCCTAAAAAAAAATATATGAACTTAACACTATCACCGCATGAAGAGAGTTACTATTTCAAGTACTATTACTATTTAAAAAAAAACTGGACAAAAAAAGTAAGCGGCCAGACCCAAGATTATTTCTAATAGGTAGTTCATACTAAGGCCTAAATAAAATTATACGGACTTAACCCTGTCACCGCATGAAGAGAGTTGCTATTTCGAGTCAAAAAAATCTAGACAAAATAAAAGTGAGCGGCCAGACCCAAGATCACTAAGCCACGGCAAGACATCTTCAACAAGGTCCGGCAACATTTTGGAGTGAGATCATCTTGGACACAAGACGGCGTGATATTCCTCAGGACTTCTGATGGCAAACGAAAATGGAAAAGATTGGAATCGATCAACATTATCGAGATGATGCACACAAAAGGCAAGTAACAGTAAAGTTTAACATACCAATTGATTCAAACAAATGGATTGTATGAATATGAACAGTTTACTGTATCCGTACTGTTATGTTATTTATTTATTTATTTATTTATTTTTACATGGAAAACAAACAGCATATAATACTAAAATATAGATAAATAAAGAATAGCACAAACATGCCTTTATCAGTTTTCACAAATAGAAACATATACATACAGAAAAAAGGTATTTAAAAAAAAGGATAATGTGCAATAACAAAGTTAACTAAATTTCTAGCAGAATGCATACAAAAAAATATAAAATTTATTTAAAATAACAAATAAGTACTTAATCTGTAAGAAGCCAAATCAATAATCAATAAAAGCAGAAGAAACAATAGACTAACTGTCAAAGAAACCT